>JANJGN010000008.1:164489070-165689070 GCA_026770705.1 Isurus oxyrinchus
CCTGCCCTACCAGCACATTATGGTGCCAACACACGGCAGGGTGGGAGTACAGAGACGCTGATTCAATCCCCTCATCGCAAACCACATCTCTGTGAGCGGGCAGTGAGTGAAGGCCCGGGCACAGGGGGAGGGGTCAATCAAAGTGACTTTCATCCCTGAGCCACTCTTGCCTCCCTCGGCAGCAACCAGGTCTGGCAACAATGGTGGCAGCTCGGGAGCACCTCACCTGTCCACCCATCCGTTGGCGTGTACTTAGTGAGCCGCCGGTGAGCGCTGAGTAATGCGGAGAAAATGAAGAGAGAGACAATCTTTCAAAAACGTGACCACAGCCACCAGAGCCGTGTTTCTCCGACCGGTTATATAAATGATGCATTTAATTAGAAGGGCGCAGGCCAGGGAGATGAGCAGGTACTGCAGTTATAGTCCGGCCCTCACTGAAGTTTACCGATAGCCCAGAATAATCCCAGTTAACCGAGCCAATTAAAACAGGGCCGACACTGGGGCTTTAGGTGAAGGCACGTCTGATTCAAGAGGGTAGAAGAAGTCAGTGTGCCTGCTTCCCACCCAATGTGCCAGCCAGACAATCAACCCTAGGGTCTAACGGTTTGTGACTCAGATTAGGGGAGGTGAACAGTAATACTGGCACAGAGAGGAATTCTCTCTATACCTTTTGTTGACATTCTCAATGAACAAAATGATGGATTTCTGGATCAATTCCTTCGAAAATACTCCTGCGTTCGATATTTTGACATCAGAAGCCACGGATTGGAGTTAATAAGGCTGTTAACAGCAGAACATGTCAAAGGTGAGAGAAAAAATATGCATTTATATAGCACCTCTCACAGCTGCGGGTTGGCCGCAATAAGCTTTTGATCTGATTAAGTGCTTTTTGAAGCTTTTTTAAAAATTCATTCACGGGACGCGGACATCGCTGGCTGGGCCGGCATTTATTGCCCACCCCTAATTGCCCTTGAGAAGGTGGTGGTGAGCTGCCTTCTTGAACCAGTGCAAGTGTCATCACTGTTACAATGCAGGAGAGTACAAAGAGTTCGATCCTTTATTGGCTGGCTGATTTACTGCATGTAAGAATGCAATTGGTTCATTGATTGGCTAGGTGTTCGAATCAAGACCACACTCACTCACAAAGGGACCCAGCTAGAATGGTGGGGGAGTGGGGTGGGGGAGGGATAAGACTTGCACTGGTCAGAACCTGTAGCGTCACTGCACACACATAAAAGAGTTTAGATGAAAGGAACTAGGGCTGTTCTCCTTACAGGAGAGAAAGTTAAGAGATTTGATAAAGGTGTTCAGGAGGGGTCTGGACAGGGTAGATAGAGAGGAACTGTTGATATTGGAACCAGAGCGCACCAATCTAAGGTGTAAGGCTAAAGAACCAAAGGCAGCAGGAGGAAACAATTACTCAGCAAGTGGTTGGGATCTGGAACGCATTGCCTGAGAGTGCGGTGGAGGGAGATTCAATCAGAAGGATACTGGATAATGACCTGGAGAGAAAAATGTTTAGGGTCCAAAGGGGAAACGAGCTGGGGAGTGGGGAGGGTGGGGGGAGGGGGAGTCGGACTCGTTGCTCTTGCAGAGACCATGCACTGGCACAATGGGCCGATTGGCCTCCTCTTCCAAGCTGTAGCCATTCTCTATGATTCTATCCTATAAAACCAGAGAGACTGCAACAGCAACGTGGAGTTGGCACTTGCCCCAGACTGTCAGATTCAGGGGATGATTAGCCGCAGTCCCAGAGTTTTTGAGCTAGGATTTGTACCATCCATCATGAGATTCAATTACATGATAAATACAAGGTCTTTAATAACCTGGGGGGGGGGGGGTGGGGTAGCTCGTTCTGAAATATTTGTTTGAAAATTCTGATACCATGCGGCAAACTTGAGTTCTGTCGAAGGGTCACGAGGACTCGAAACGTCAACTCTTTTCTTCTCCGCCGATGCTGCCAGACCTGCTGAGTTTTTCCAGGTAATTCTGTTTTTGTTTTGGATTTCCAGCACCCGCAGTTTTTTTTGTTTTTTTTCAGCTCCTCAAGCCTGTTTTGCCATTCAGTTCCATCATCGGTTGTCTGTAACTCAACTCCATTTACCAGTCTTGGTTCTGTAACCTTTCGATAGAGTTGGGTAACAGAAACCTCTCTTTCCTGAAATTTTCAATTTTCCAAACCACCTGTCCCCATCACCCCCAGCCTCCACAACCTCCTGGGGGAAGAGAGTTCCCGACTCCCACTTATATACGTGGAATGAAATGCTTCCCATCTTTGCCCCCTGAATTGTTTCACTCTCATTTTAAGGTTGTGCCCCCTTGTTCTGGGCATCCCCCATCAAAGAAAATAGGGCCAATGGAAAGAAACTATCAATTCCTTCAATCATGGATGTGTGGATCGGAAAAGTTAACCAGATTCCATTACAACATGACTGTGATCACATTTACCTGGATTAGTTATAACTGACAGTGCAAAGTGCAATCAAACCATACAGTGCCCTGGTTAGACCACACCTCAAGCACCGTGTCCAGTCTGGGTCAACTGAGGAACAAGGGATATATACATATATATATATATCTCTCCTTTCTCAGTGACTTTTCTGCGAAGGGATATATACAACCACCAAAGGTAGTACAGAGGAGAGCCATGAGGCTAATACTTAACATCAGGAGCCTGAGTTATCGGGAAAGACCGGAGATACTTAGGTTCTTCAGTCTAGAAAATAAACCTTCTTGTCTTGTTTCTACATCTTCTGGCTCGAGAGCTGATGACCTTCCGAGGATTCTAAAAGATGCTTCACCGTTCGGGATGCGTCTCCGCAGCCACAATCAACGGAATTCGTGTGGCTGTATCCCCACCTTCTGCAATAAGGGCTTTACAGCAGCCGACAGCAGCACTGAGGTGATTGAGACGCAGCCAAGGAGGCCGTGTTTCACCGGCTCCTGGTGGGGAGGGGTTCCTCCTGTAGATGGGGTTGACCAATCAGCAAGGTGGCAGGTGTGGGGCGGGGGGGGGGGTTACAGACTCAGGGCTGGGCCCATATGTATGAAAATGCCCCTCGATTTAAGCCTCTTTGTTTCTGGCTCTTTCTGGGAGAGAGGTAACAAGGGCCACAGGTCTGCCTTGTCCACTCTACTCTTGATGTAACTTGCCTCTTTTGACAGGTGGAGTGAGACCAACGAGCAGGTACAGATTGTCCACTTTAGTAGGTTTCAGGCAGCCAGCGATTAGCCTCCAACTTCTTGACATGGGGAAAGCGTTCCCAGGCTGACCTACGGAAAAGAGTACTCTTATAGAAGGTACTAAGCGCTATGAGAAAGGTTAATGTGGAAAACGACTTTAAACTACATTGTGGGAGTAGGCAAAAGGGAAAGGTTGGGCCAGCCGTCGCAAAGTAACCGTTCACTGCGAAGACGGTGGTGGGGGTAGGAGAGCACATCTGGTCTGGGAATGTAGCATCCTTCTTCTTCCTTAAGCGTCTTACTATCTGAGGGGGCACTGAACAAAAACTCACCGGGGTTCGGTCAGCTAAGTACATGCACCTTTCCAACATCACAATTAACAACTAAAATAGAGGGAGTTAAAAGCTACAAAACTAGTTCAGAATTCAAGTCATCCAAACCGCGCCCCCCCACCCCGAAGTAATGTTGATGCTTTTCCACATTCTCCCAGCCAAACATTATAGTATCTTTAATTTATTATCTGGCTGATTGACCCAGTTAAAACCTGTATCGTATTGCATTGGTTTCAGGTAAACCCTATTCACCAGAACGTCAGGCAAACATAAAATATCACCAATTGTACAAAAGAAGATAATAATTCACGGTAATAGGAAGCTTTCAACGGATATTTAAATATAGCTTTGTTCCAATAAAACAGTTCATTTGCACGCACAGTGGAACTTGAGACAACACAGATTGGGTTTAATGTGCAGTCAACAAAATAATATTCCAATTTTTAAATCTAAAAGCGGCTTTTTTTTTGTGTGTGTGTGTGTTGACTGGCACAGCTACACCGAGTAGGTTATCAATGTATTCTGGACTTGAATTTACCTCATGTATATCACAGTAGCCTCTACTCCCAGGGCCCAATTAGCCCATATTTGGTCAATAAGCTATTAGCATACAGCAGTGGATGCTGATTGTGGTTTCATGAAAAAAAAGTCCTGATAATTTATGAGATTGCCAACTGGCTAGTGAGTCGAATAAATATTTCCCACTGCAAGATTTATCCCACAACGTTATGAAATGAGGAAAGAGGAATAACAGTGAAGAGGGAAGGGATCACTGTAAAAAAAAGATGAAGAGGGCCTGGCCCAACGCTAGTGAGCTTCATTTAAACTAATAAAAATTTACTTCAAATCCTATAGCTAATAAATCTCAAGGGCATATAACAGACCCCAGTAAAATCTGACTTAACATTATGTTAGCGCTATTAACAATATTTATATAGACACCTCGTGCCAGAAAGTAGAAGGCGCTTACGATATGGGAAAGCCATAGTCCAGTTTGTCATGGCTTTGAAACCTTTAATGAAACTGTTGCTCACCATAACGTGGGGTCAGTGATTAAGCCAGGAGGGACTCGGTACCAGCTGAAACGTTTTGTGAACTGGTAAAAGAAAGCATCTGAATTTTGGTTCCTTTTAATTATAGTGCTTCTTAATGAGTTGGCTCCGTACTTAGCACCCCCACCTCCCCCTCTGCTCCACCCCTGTACCTCTCTTGTGGAATCTCACCTGAATTAAACGGCAGAGTTTTATTCAGGGAATGCGGAGTTTCCGAACGTCAATAGAAAAGTGCGAACGTTCAACTAAAGTGAACTGTCCCTGAGAAAACTCGGCCCTGGCAGACTTCTGAACCCCCGATTTTCAAAGCCAGTGTTCTCGCGCTGCTTTCAGATTGAGGCCTATGGCTTTGTTGGTAGAACTCTCACCTCCGAATCATAAGGTTCTGGGTTTGAGTCCCACTCTAGGCCTTAAGTATTAAAAACCGAAGCTGGCATTCCAATCCAATATTGAGGGAGTGCTTCACTGTCAGAGGTGCTCTCTGTTGGATGGGATGTTAAACTGATGTCCCAGTGGATGTAAATATCCCGGAGCACTAGATTGAAGGAATTACCCCGGTTACTCTGGCCAATATTTATCCCTCGATCAACATCACAGAAACAGATTATCTGGTCTTTAGCACATTGTGGTCATGAAAAGGGCTGTGTAAATGCAAATCGTTCTTTTTAACTGAAATGGGCCCAGTAGTATTTGTTTACTGATAGTGTCACAGAGAGCACAGAATACAAAGTGTGATTCCGCACACAGTGAGAGTCTTCAGTCTTCACAGGACTTCCGACCTGGTTGCAGAGTGGAGGCCGGAACCTTTATGGAACAGGGGCTGGAAAGGGAAGAAAGGGGTATCCAATGGTAAATAGAGACCAGTTTGAGAGCGGCGGCTACAACAGTGCAGAACAGGATCATCTGACTCTAAGATAAAAGCAAGATACTGCAGATGCTGGAAATCTGAAATAAAAACAACATTGTTCTGCCATTAACACATTCTGCTATCTTACCATTATGCCGTTATTAGCATCTTCTTTAGTCTTTAACACTACCATTAGCACTCCCTTTGTCTTGTGTCCATTATATCTTTTGTCAGTCTCTTCTGAGCTCCCACCTATCCCTGACCTTCACCCTTGCTCCAGCCTGCTCCAATCCCTCTTAAACAGTATAAAATCCATCACATTCCTGCTTCTCCTTGGGCCTTGGAAAAGAGTCACACGGACTCAACACGTCAACTCCCCAAAGGTGCTGTCAGGCCTGCTGAGTTTTTCCAGGATTCCCTGTTTTTGCTTCATCTGATTCGAAGTTGAAACAGTCACCAAATAGCATCATTGGCATAATCCTGATTTTGTGCTGAATTTTTTTTTTAGTGAGCATTTTCTTTTAAACAGTGAGTGCAGGCGACGCTATCGGAGTTAAGAACGATTGAGCCACGCCATACATGGGAGCGGAATTAAATGCAATTTTTAATTATAAACACTTGTGTAGCATCCTGGGTTAATAATTGCGTCTGTGGTTGTTAATCCAGCTCCCTCTCACTGTCAGGTTCAGTCACCCCCTCCAGAGCCGTGGGTGATGTCACTGCCAGTTTAAACAAATCTGCAGCCAGCAAAAATTAAACATTTCAAGAGTTTATCATAATTCATCCAGTTCTGAAAGGGATGGCGAGAATGTTTTTTTTAACGAATGCTAATATTTAATTATTTTGTTAAGTATCTTGGCAGTTTTGACAGTAATAAGTTACTGACGACAGCCAACAATGTGGATAAAATCCCACCGATACTGAATTTGCGGGCAACACGTATCTGTGATTTCTCTCTGCCGCTGTTACTGCGCTTTATGTGTTGTCTCAACCCAGGCCAGGTTCCTGTTTCAGTCAGTGGCTAAAGATGGAGATTAAAAACTCCAAGCTGCTGGAAATCTGGCGTGAAAATTAACAGAAAACCCCGGAAACAACGACTGAGCAGTAGCATCTGCAAGAGAAAAGTAGCAGTTAACCTTTTGGATGGAGACCCTTGTCCACCTGGCATGATAACCCGACAGTTCACTCTTCTAGTGAAGCTCAGTGTAAACTGGGGGAAAACAGCACCTCATCTTTCGATTAGGCACCTTACAGCCTTCAGGACTCAGCTTTGAGCTCCGCAATTTCAGACCACAATCTCGGTACCCGTTTTGTTTCCTTTTCATTGCTTGATTCGCTTTATTCTCTTATTTGTTTTTATGAGAGGTGACCTTATTGAAACATGTAAGATTCTGAGGGGGCTTGGCAGGGTAGATGCTGAGAGGTTGTTTCCCCCTTGTGGGAGAGTCTAGGACCAGAGGTAATCTCAGAGTAAGAGGGCGCCCATTTAAAACAGAGATGAGGAGGGATTTCTTCTCTCAGAGGGTAGTGAATCTGTGGAATTCTTTACCGCAGAGGCTGGGTTGTTAAGTATATTCAGGGCTGTGATTGACAGATTTTTATTCAGTAAGGGAATCAACGGTTATGGGGAAAAGGCAGGAAAGTGGAGTTGAGGATTATCAGATCAGCCATGATCTCACTGAATGGCGGAGCAGACTCGATGGGCTGAATGGCCTACTTCTGCTCCCACGTCTTATGGTCTTATTTTTGCTTGTAGTTGGTAGCAGCGCCTCCTCCAGGCACGGCCTTGTTTCGTTTTTTTTTTCCCTTTCTTGCCCCATCACCACTCCCTTTGGCCCCGGAAGACCAACTCATCCGTCATTCAATCTCTCCTGTCTTGCACCCCATCGCGGACCTTCCCTTTCGCCCTCGCCCCACTCACCCCTCGCCCAAAACTGATCGTGTTTCTAACTCCTCCCACTTCTGAAGAAGGCGGGTCACGGGCCTGAAACGTTAACTCCGTTTCCCTCTCCACAGATGCTGCCATAACCCGCTGAGCGTCTCCAGCGTTTTCTGGTCTTACTTCAGGTTTCCAGCGTCCACAATACCCTGCTTTCGATTTTTGGCAACTTCACCATGGTCTTGCAGATGCAGATCGGAATAAAAGTGGCGGGGTGGTTCTAAGCATCCTCAATGTTTTACTTGCCAGTTAATCAGCATCCCTTTGCGCCCTGGACTGGAGGAGGGCGGGTGTTGAAAAGGGAAGGAAGAGACAAGAGGGAAGTTCTCTCCTGTCAGGTCTTCTTCATGAACTACTTTCCTCTCCAGCCCCGTTGATTTTGGTTAAGTGTGAGGTGAAGGTGGATGAAGGGGGCTCCCCCCCCCACCCCCCACCCCCCCCTTGCCAGTGGAGCCTTGGCGCTTTAAGCACATGACTGTATTTCTGACCCTATGTTGTTTAGGCAGTGTCATCTCTTGGCGGAATCCGTCAGATTGAAACCAGCCCCGTTGTCTTCAGTACAAAAGGAAGGGGTGAACAACTTGAAAATCACTTCATATTTCAAACACCAGAAACAAATACCTCGCTGGAAATTATTTGTTTTCTTTTTTTTTTAAAAAAAAAGACAGACCTTTTTTTTTTAATAACAGCATTCCTTAAATAGGTTGAAAATGCCAAATATTGGAAATGATGTTTCCAATAGAGGCTTAAAAATCGAGAATTTGAGGAGCCACAATATTAAAATTTTTCTCTCTGTTTGTCATCTGGAGTTTAATATTTTTTAATATAAGATTTTAGAGTTTTGAGATCCCAAGTCAATGTACAAATATTTACTGCACTGCAACAGCATGCAAATTGCAATGTACAATAGTATTATAAAAACTGGACTGTCTCCTGAGCAATTTCCAACTGACTTTAATATCCACACTCGCTTTCATATCAGCATGCTATCTGAACACCAGGGTATTTAATCATTCACATTCCATTCATCCTGTGGAATGATCCACTCATCAATTGCACCCAAGCCCAGAGCATTTTAATGCAAGTCAGTGGAATAATGTTGTGTCTGTCTTTGCAGAAAGGATATACAAAATATGGAATAGCAGGAGGAAGAGGATTCCCTCTTCTATCAGTCCTCCATGATATTATTTATGAACCTTTAGCAGCCAAAGTTCTTAACAACAGCATTTTACAAACAGCAGGTTAAAATTAATCAGTTGTCCCAGGACATGTGCAGAGTATTGGATCTCTGAACTGATGTCGTTGTTTTGGTGCGATTGAATATCTGGTGATGAGTGTTTTTGTGGCATGCACCTCACTATGGTTGCACAGTGAACTGGAATAGGTGACTGCGCTTCAGTTATCGCCAGGAAACACCGTCAGGACCAGCAATCGGCCTCACGAGTGGAAGTTAAAAAGACAGTGCCGTTCTGAGCGGTGACGGATATCCCATTTATAATCATGCAGAGAAGTAATACCAAGCACCACTGACATTTAAAATCGCTTGGGTGAAGCCATGAGCTCCCATTCCCCGCTGTAATCTGTGATTCCACTGGTCTGGTGTCAGAGAAAACACTGGCAACAGGCCTGACAGCAGCTTAGCTCAGGAAGATTCACTCGCAACTAGCAGGGAGGAGTAGTGGGTGCAGGATCACGTTAAGCAGGGTACCATCTACTCAATGGATGAAAATGATGTTTGGGGCCTGTGGTAATCTGATGTGTAAATGTACCTTTAAGAAGAGTGTTATTACGGACGATCACATGATCTTAGTACCCAATAGCAGAGTAGTGCGGGCTACTTCTGTAGTTAGTAGTCGGTAGTCATTAGTTAGTAGTTAGGAGAGTGTGTGCAGATAGAGTTTGAAGTGTGAGCCCATGTTGAGTTGCTGCTGAGAGTACCTTTGTAAATAAACAGAGTTTCTATCTGTGAAGCGTCTGCTACTCCACTCTATCACTAGTAACAAATCGGCCTATAACAAGCGTGTGAACAGGATCCAACAATCATGGGTCCAACAGGACCTGGAAGAGGATCTGTAGGAGCGACTGAAAGACATCGGGTGGTTTGAGAATGGAGAGTTTTGCTCTTCTTTTGTTCTGAATATTACCCTTGCTATCAGTGTTGCATTCTTTTGGAGAAAAGACATTTGCCTGTCACCTATTCCCTGAAAGCTTCTGCAATGGGCTCTTTCCCTCCCATTTACAGAGTGTGCGAGGGAAGGTCTCCGTTTCCCGCGTTTACAAACGGAATACATTTGCTGCACTGACAAAACCTTTAACCTGTCTTTGTGCGGCCATACAGTTGTGCGTCTGCCTACGCGGTGCAGGTGCCCTGTCACTCAATAACAAACGATTAAAAAACCTTGATGAGGGATTGGACCAAATGCGGGGCCGAAGTTTAAACAAATGCGGCAGACACTTCAAGCCACTGCCCGCTGTGTCCGTCACCACCGGCAGCTCTCAGTAAAATAAAGAAACTTCTCCCCAGCTGTATGCTGACCTTGGCATGACATGCACTGGGATAGCCATAGACCTCACAATAAAGCCTGCAGCCTGCTTAACCCATCAGCCAGACAGAGAGGCGAGCGATACAATGATCTTAAATGCTTGTATTTTTCTAGGAAACTCAGGATTCTCCTTTCAGGAGGAATGGATGTCAGTGATATGGAGATAAATTTCAAAAATCCTTGGCAGTTACAGATGTTTGTACTGTTTACACGATTCTTCTGATTTATTCCTCACTTCACCTTATAGCCGCATCCATTTTGTTGCTGTTGGTATCTGCAGAAGCGGCGGTGGTGGGTGGGTGGGGGGGGGGGGGGGGGTGGGGGTTGGGGAGGAGGTGGGGAGTACAGGAGCAGGTCCCTATTGATTTCCCATCATTCCCACTGTGGACATTTTATGGTCTATTATGCAGCAGTCATTGCTTATTCCCATCACAGCTGTAAAGAAAAAATATGGGCAGTCTGACCTTGGCAATATGTAGATATTGAAATAATATTAACAGCCTGAGTTGAAGGATCTTGAACTGGCCTTTAAGTAAAGTGCCAGCCTGTGTACAACAAGCATTTGCCAGAAGTTGCAAAAATAAATGATTATTTCTTACTTAGATTCTTCTTAAAAACTCAAATGTACAGGAGAGCCTACACTTCCTCGCAGCTATTTATTAATGCATTGAATGTCGTTTTAAGAATCCGTATTATTTGTGAGAGAACGAGTGAAGGACAATCTTTAGCAACATATTAAAGAACGTGCAAGGACTTTAGGAATGGCTTTTGCGCCAATGTTTGTTTAAGACGATCGAGCACGTTTGTCTACCCCCCCCCCTCCCGAGGGGTTCCAGTCCTGATGCGATACAGGCCAGAAAATCTCAGCTCCCGTTCCCAGTCTGCGGTGAAATCATCGATTTCAGACTGAACGCTAGAACTGACGTGGTAGTCCTGACCGAGAGAAACAACCTTAAAAAAAAAAAATCAGCCAGGGTTCCACTCGCTGACGAGTGGGCGATATCCCTTTGCTGGACAATGTGCACAGTGTGCAAAGGGTTGAGCTCAGCTGGAATGTCCTCTGTTGTCAGTCAACCTGTCAACTCTGTCAGTGCGTGAAGAATGGACACTTGGGCCAGATACCAGTGGGTTTCTGTGCCCGTGGGCCTATACCACATCAAGAAATAGCTTCGCTGAGGAGCAAAGAGAAGAAAGGAAACAATATTGGAGTTTGTTTTCTGCCCAACTGTTGAAAATAGGACTTCTTAACCAGTGAACTGTTTGTGGCATCGCCCAGGGTCCATTATGAATATACATCTTTAAAATGCATATGAGATCGCAACAAAGTCGAGAGGCACTTGTTCCACAGAGCCACCCCATGGCTGAAGGTTGCAATGGCGTTGTGACAGTTGACATAGGAAATGCCAGCGCAGAATGTGACTCTAAATATTGTAACAATGCGGCTTAAAACTTTTGAAACAGGAAGTGCGTTCCCTGCATTGGGTTTTTAGTGATATATTTGTACAGCGCTTAACACACATTAGTCAGAAGCATCTGGAGGAATGGAAATGATTTAAAATATAGCACTAACATAGTAAGAAATACCAAGCTTGGATTTAGAAAGTGAAGGTTTTGCCTGACAAATCTTATTGACTTCATAGGTACTACAGATAAACTGGGCAGTGGCACATGGTATTATAATAGCCCAGGAATATTTGTTGGGGGGGGGGGGGGTACGGGGAAATAACTGTGACTTAAAGGCACATGCCATTATAAATGTGTTAACTGTGCAACTTGTGGCGAGTAGGAGATATGTGAATGTAAATGATGGTGCAAATTACCGCAATTTGTTGGATGTTTACTTCATTCTGCCTCTCAGAAACCGAAAACCGACCTGAATCTCACCACGGGTTTCAAGTAATTGATGCTCTGCAGCGTTAAAACAAATGAAACTCACCAGAGGAATTTAGGACTGGTATTTCGCCATATCTATTTCATCATTAAAAGGTTCCTTACGTTCCTGCAATGTCGCTCAACTTCTCCCACCCAGAAACGGAGAAGTTGAAATGTGGAGGCATGTCCCTGCGGGTAGTAGATAGTTCCTGGGGGTTTTAAAGTTTTTACTTTTTATATCTTTTCTTTCTTTTCCTTTCCATCTCTTTTTTTTTAAACTCTCCTTCCTAATTTAATTTTTCTTGCCCCATCTTTATTTCTCTTTCTGTACCTGATTGGACCTTTGTTATGATCCCCGCAGAAACGGATAACTTTTCAAAAGAAGTTCTAACGTAGAGTGACTGAAAGGATCACACGACGAGATTTCAAGTTTAAGACTTTTACTGTAACAAACTAACACAGAAGTAACAGTGACTAAACATTATTTCAGTAGGCAACTGATACGCTCAACTACAGAAAAGTTTCCCATTAACTTTTTAAATGACCAGAAATCAACCCACCTCCTTCCCTGCATAGCTAATACTTTTACTCTTTTCCCGAAGTGAACTCTTCATTCTTCAGGAACCAGTCCAACATGAATCCTAGACTCTGCAGGGCTTCCTCCTTTTATTCCTTTTCCAGGGGGCAACTCCTAATCCCAGATATGGACTTTAACAGTGAGGGATGAATTGGATAAAACTCCAATTCATCCCTCTTCAAGTTAGATGAATCTTCCCATCCCGTGTAAACCCTCGCAAACTCGGTATCTTCAATCAGAGCAACTTAATCCAAAGTTTCTGAAAGCCCAAAGACAACTCTAGGCCACGATTTGCTGCATGGGGGCATTTTGTGGTGTGCCGGGTGATTGGTACATTGTTCTTCATATTGCTCAAGTTTCTGGTGCTGCAAATTGTTGGAAGCGATGAGGTCAATGGGCTACCGTGTTTCGCCGACAGAGCATCATTTTCTCTGCTTAGGGTGTAGGACTAGCCGCCTCTATGTTTCTCTGGTTTCTCCCTCTCTTTTTCTCTTCCTCTCTCTCTCTGTCTCTCAGCTTCCTGCAGACTGCCCATCTGACAGGTTCAGGATACCTTAAGAAAGCCCTCTGAGCCAATACTACAATGGGATTCTATGGCCGGTTCCCAGTTTCAAAGCCCAATCTCATGGCAACGTGAATCACATAGGCCTTGTATCCAGGTAGAAATGCTGATTAACTATCTTCTAAGCCCTCAACTCCGTTACATCTTGGAATGAAGTAAACAGTTTAATGCATATCCATTTGAAAAATCTCACATTCCTATCATCTCCCTGTGACTTGGAGGCTCACAGTCAATCCACTGACTTCAACACCGCTGCCTTGATCATTGTTCACAGATGTGAATATCTCACACCTTGTTCCCAAAAAGACAAGATTCATATTTGTAACACATTGAATTCACCCCCTTTAATTTCCCCTCCTTTTCAGTCCTGTCTGTGTTTATTTTCTAATCCTTAAATCCTATTGATTTTAGAGATACTGTGTTGGTTGCTCTGTTCACTCATGTGCTCGATCTCCTGTTTTCCCTTGCTGTGTCGTTATCAGCTCGTACTTTCAGGAAATTGTGGGTAATAGTTTTTTGAGCTGAAGCATGCAGGGGCAAGTCTAGTGCTCCTGTAGACAGTAAATTCCCCGAGGAGGTTTCTAAAATTTAATTCTTTTCTTTTGCTTTTCCTTTGCCTTTTTCCTTCCTCTTTTTCTGTCCCTCTCTATTTCTCTCTCTGCATTTTATTTGACTTTAATTCACCATATAAATGTATGAAGACCTATAGTGTCATAACTATTTCCTTTGCTCTTTTCTCTTTCCTTCATCTTCATCGGTTGCTCATCGAATCCCCAGGTAGCCCATTGACCTCATCGCTTCCAACAATTTGCAGTACCAGAAACTTGAGCAATATGAAGAACAATGTACCAATCACCCGGCACACCACAAAATGCCCCCATCCAGCAAATCGTGGCCTCGAGTTGTCTTTGGGCTTTCAGAAACTTTGGATTAAGTCATATTTGGAAGAATGTTAACAAAGCTTCAAAAAGGGTGATGAGTAGAGAATGCTTGCACATCATATCGTTTTGGGGGAGGTATTGATTGGAGTGTTGAAAGAATTAGTGCTTGGTTTGTCCTCAATCTATGATAATGACCAGAGTATCAAAACCAAATGTAAAGCTGGAAAATTCACCAATGACACTAAAATAGGGAGATTGATGGAAGCAGAGAATATAGCAAAATACTGAGACTAGTTGAGTAATTGGTGAGACAAATAATATTAAATTTAATATTGATAAATGTAAGGCATGATACATCGATCAAAAATGTGTTTCGTAAATATAAAATGAATTAAGTTGGCAGGTGGAGACTTCGAAAAAGACTCGGGAGTGAGGGTACTCTCTTTGCATTCAACGTCTGGTCAATGTGGTGGAGCATTTGAAAAAGCAAATGGTCTGCTGGCGTGGTTATAATTTACAGCAAAGTCGAAGTCTCCGGTGGTTGTGTCGGATTTACTACAATAGTCCGATGACTCACTCTGTCCAATCCTGGTTACTGAGACAAGGAAACTGCATTCAAATATTGGTAAAGGTGCTGAGATGAATATCTAGAAAACCAAAAGTGCGCGAGGGTCTAAAGAAGCTTCAACATTGTGTATAGTTGAGAAAGGAGGTGGTCAGGGAGGGATTCGTATAAATATAACAGTGAAAATTCAAACTATGGTATCAGAAAGAATTTCTTCACTCAAAGAGTGATAACTGTTTGGAATAACCTGCTCAGTGATTTGGTGGAAGCAAAACATTAGGGGATTCAAAGTACTGCTGGTTCGATAACGGGAAGAGTTTGGTACTCAAGGGATCAACATCAGTAAACACTGGTGTCCTTATATTATACTTGACTTCTCTTCCATTCTCTGACTGAGGGGGCACATTACTCTAAAACATTGGGCATATCTATTTATTTGAACACTCAGCCCGTTTGCAACATGCCAGTGCATTTGGAAATTTCGTTATTCAACCTCATCTTCATCTCAGATGTTGAAGTTTAATAGAAATATGTGTTGCCTTTTTCAAATTGCTACCAAAAGTACAACGGAAAACTGAAACAGACGCGTGGTGACTTAAAAAAAAAAATCGCAATGTCAGAAATATGCAGAACAATTCAGTGTCAGAATTGAGAAAATCTAAAATGATATCTCCCCTGCCGTTTTCTGACGAGCATTAACATCACTTTATTGATACGAGTTGTGGTAAAGTGGAGTACCATGTACCTTTAAGAGGATGCAAGTGGCCTAACCATGTGACAGTCCTGACCAATCACTGTACAGCATGAGCTACTGGTTAACTGTAAGTCTAGAGCTGGAGGTTGTTGTGGGAGCACACAAGGGATTTAGTGCTCTGCCTTCTGTTGCAATAAACAATCAAAGTTTGTTCTCATGTCAGTCTCTGTCCACTATTGATAGTGAGCACCAACTAACAGGTGTATATAAAGGTAGGCAATTCGAGTTTACTCAACTAGTGAACTCATAGACTCAAGACATAAAACTGGTGACGAGAATGAAAATAGCAGAAAATAGCGCCCTGAGTGAGAATGCACAAGACAGGTGAGCAAAACATTAGAAAGAGAATCTGTGCTTATGTGGTAAAATTGACAGCAGTCATGTAAGCTGCAGTAAGCCAAACGCCTGAGTTTGTCATTAACTGGGAAGCCAGCGGAAGTGCAGTCCCCTTGCAGTTGTTCACGATGCCACAGTTCGGGTGTGTCAATCCATTCGGCCCCATGTCAGATGACTGGTCTCAGTATGTCAAGTGTTCTTTTTTTACCACTAACAGCATCCAGAGGCAGGACAAGAAGAGGGTGATTCATTTATCCACATGCAGGAGCAAAACATATGGGCTGATCCACAGCCTCACATCACCCGACAACCCCGATACAAAGACTTTCGACGAGTTAATAAAAATCGTACAGAACCACCTGAGGCCAGAGCTCAGTTACCACGCAGCGCTTCAAGTTTTAATTCAAGGAGTAGACTTCCAGGGGAGACAATACCTGACTATGTTTCCGTTTTAAAGGCATTTATTGCGAGTTGCGAACATTGCGAGTTCAGTACGTCCATTAGTGATATGTTGAGAGGCCGACTGATGTGTGGGATTGGAGATGATGCTATTCAAAGGCGTTTGCTAGCCAAAGCTAATCTAGACTTCAGTAAGGCATTAGAATTATCCACAGACGTGGAGAGCGCTGTTAGATATTCGGAAGCTATAACAGATGCGTTGCCCATCTGGTAGGGTGAGACAGACTGGCAACAAAAACATCAGACCCCACAGAAAGGTGGGAAACACCCCCTATGTACAGATCAATTAAAAAAAGCAGGGTCTGAGAGAAATGCATCCAGGCATCCAGTGGGCAATCAACAATTCAAACAAATCGAATGCCTTTTCTGCCACCACTATGGTCACATAATGCAGCACTGCAGGGATATGCTGAGGCAGCATTATAAAGACAAGGGGAGAAATCGTGATGTATGTCTCAAGGAAGAACCAGGAAAAATAGAATCAGACACCCATTCATTATATAACCTGAAAGTGGGCAAAACCGAGCCAACCTAATAGTCATTATAGTCAATGGACAACCCGTTAAGGTGGAAGTTGATACTGGAGCGTCAATGCCCGTCATTGGAGAACATACATTCAGATACTTGAGTAGAGGAACCCATCCTTTAAGATTGGAAGTTTCAGACACTAACCTGAGAACATACACGAATGAAGAAATAACACCAAAAGGAATACGTCAAGTCAAGGTGCAGTATGGGGAACAGTTTGCAAAATTACCCCTATTTGTAATGTCAGGTGGGACTGAGTCTCCTCGGAAGGAGTTGGTTGGGTGAGATAAACCTTGAGGGTCCGCTAAGTTCCCAATTGGAAACCAGGAGCGTTACTGCAGGAAAAAGTGATTGCATGAAAACCCAACAGGAGAAGTCCATAAGACCGAGATAGATAGGTTCTTGATTGGTAAGGGGATCAAAGGTCACGGGGAGAAGGTGGGAGAATGGGGTCGAGAAACTTATCAGCCATGATTGAATGGCGGAGCAGACTCGATGGGCCGAATGGCCTAATTTCTGCTCCTCTGTGTTATGGTCTAATGGTCTAAGTGTTACACTGGGTTAGAGTTCAAGCTGAAGGCAGCATCCTTCGAAAAGAAAAGGAAAACCTATTAAAGGACTTTTGTGTGCTACGATATTTAATCAGCTCCCAATCTGTGCCACTGAAAAGATATGAAGGAAAGGAAGAGTTAACCCTGCCTCTGGCCGAGTTAAGGCACAAATTAGCTGAGAAGGGGCAACGATATCGGATTCTCCGGGAAGCTATTAATGAGAATAGGAAAGAACTGAAAGAGTGGAAGCAGCAGCCGCGTAAAAGTCCTGGAGTTTTAAAACTAGAAGACCCTGAGTTCTCAGAGGAGCTGCCGGAAAACCCAGCTATTGAGCTAACCCACGGTCAGTTTGTGCCTGGATCAAGTCCAGCCAATAGTGAAATTATTGACAACCCTCGAAAAGAAAAACAACAAAAAAAATTCTCTCTCTCTCTCTCTGTCTCTGTCGCTTTGTGTTTGTTGTCCTTTATCTGTTTCAGTTTGGGGGGCTGGAGCAGCAGGAGTGAACGTGGTCACACCCGGGAGATGGTGAAACCAACACAGGCTTTGTGTAAATGTAGGATAACAACACAGGCTTTCTGTAAATGTGGGAAACCAACACAGGCTTTGTGCAAATGCAGGATAACAACACACAATTTGTATAAATTAGTATACCAACACAGACTGTGCGCACTGAGGAACCTAATGGATAACTGCCCCCTGAAAAGGAAGTCTCGGAAGCCGAGGTTGTTGAACTGCGATGTTCAACACATCCAAGAAAGCCTCCTGAGAGACCTGGTTTGTAAATGGTTATTACTGTAAATACTTCACATATTATTAAGTTTGTCAACTGTATTTTCTAGGTAAAGGGGGAGGGATGTGGTGAAGTGGAGTACCATGTACCTTTAAGAGGATGCAAGTGGACTAACCATGTGACAGTGCAGACCAATCACCGTACAGTGCGAGCTAGTGGTTAACTGTAAGTCTAGAGCTGGAGGTTGTTGTGGGAGCACACAAGGGATTTAGTGCTCCGCCTTCTGTTGCAGTAAACAATCAAAGTTTCTTCTCATGTCAGTCTCTGTCCATTATTGATAGTGAGCATCAACTAACAGGTGTATATAAAGGTAGGCAATTCGAGTTTACTCAACTCGTGAACTCATAGACTCAAGACATAAAAAAACAAGCTTTCTCCTTTTCTGAGGCACGTGACAAATTCATGCACCACCTGATCCACAACGCACCAATGCTTGGTTAACGTTTGATCTTTGTACATGGGGAATGCTGCAAGACCTCAGTTAGTGCCAATCCTTAGTTGCCCTAAGAAGATGATGGAGGATGTTCTATATCAATTGTTTTTATAACTCGGTATCTTGTTAGAGCACTTTAAACAGCGACAGTGAAGGAATGACAACATAGTTCCTGTTTAGGGTGGTATCTGACTTTGAGGGGAACTTGCACCTTGCTCTTCTTGCTTGTAGAGGTTGTGAGTTTGGAAGGTGCTGTCGAAGGAGCCTCAGCAAGTTGCTGCAGTGCACCTTGTAGATGTTACGCTGATGTCACTGTATGCTGGTGGTGGAGGGATAGAATGTTTAAGGTAGCGGATTGGGTGCCAATCAAATGGGTTGATTTGCCCTGGACGATGTCAAGCTTCTCGAGTGCTGATGGAGCTGCACTCATCCAGGCAAGTGGGGAGTATTCCATCACACTCCTGACTTGTGCCTTGCAGGTGGTGGACAGGCTTTGGGGAGTCAGGAGGTGAGTTACTCACCACAGGATTCCCAGGCTCATTTGTAGCCATATATTTATATTTATAACTAGTTAAGTTTCTGATCAATGGTAGCCCCCAGGATGCTGATGGCGGTGTTTCAGCAATGATCATGTTTTTGGATGTCATAGGGAGGTAGTTAGATTCCCTCTTGTTGGAGATGCTCATTGCCTTCGTGTGGCACAAGTGTTTCTTGCCCTGTATTAGCCCAAGCCTGAATGTTGTCCAGGTCTTGCTGCATGCAGGCACAGGCTGCTTCATTACCCGAAGAGTTGTGTATCCGACTCAACACTCGGAATCATCAGCGAAGGTCCCAACTTCTGAAGATTGGGCCTGTAACACTGGCCTAAAGAACACCAGCAATGGGAATGAGATCATTTGCCTCCAACAACCACCACTATCTCCCTTTGTGCTAGGTATGAGACCAGCCAGTGGAGATTCTTCCCCAATTCCCATTGGCTTCAGTTGGTGCCACACTCAGTCAAATGCTGTCTTAAAGTCAAGGGCAGTCACTCTCAGATCAACCCTGGGGTTCAGCCCTTTTGTCCATGTTTGGACTAAGCTGTAATAAGGTTTGGAGCTGAATGGTGGTGGAACCTAAACGGAGCTTCAGGGAGCAGGTGAATGATGAGTAAGTGTTGCTTGATGTCCATCTTCCATCACTTTGCTGATGATTGAGGGTAGACTGATGGGGCAGTAGTTGGATTGGATTTGTCCTGCTTTTAGTGGACAGGACACACCTGGGCAATCTTTCACTTTGTCCGATAGATGCCTGTGTTCAATTGGAACAGCTTGGATAGGGGCGTGGCTAGCCCTGGAGTACAAGGTCTTCAGCACTACAGCCGGGATGTTGTCAGGGACCCATTGACTTTGCTGCATCCATTGCTCCCAGCTGTTTCTTGATATCACGTGGGGAATATTGAATTGGCTGAAGACGGGCATCTGTGAAACTGGGGAACCCTCCTGAGAAAGCAGGTGGATCATCCACTTGACCCTCCTGGCTGCAGACATTTCCACTTTGTCTTTTACTTTCACAGGCTGAGCTCTGCCATCATTGAGGGAGTGTCATCTTCCCACCAGCTATTTACTCGTCCATCATAATTCACGATCGAATGCAGCAGGATTGCAGAGCTTTGATCTGATTCGTTGGTTGTGCAATCACTGTAGGATCCTATTTAGCATGCATGTAGTCCTGTGTCATATCTTCATTAACTTGGCACCTCATTTTTAGGCAGTAGGTGTGCCTGGTGTTGCTCCTGGCATTCTCCTGCACTCCTCATTAAACCAGGGTCAATCCTCTGGCTTGATGGGAATGGTAGAGTGAGCCACAAGGTTATAGACTGGGGCTGAAGACAGCTTGGTGCTGCTGCTGACGGCTCATAGTGTCTCACAGAAGCATAGTTCTGAGCTGCTGGATCTGGTCTAAATGTATCCCATTTAGCACAGTGGTAGGGCCAGGCAACAGAATGGAGGGCTTCCCCAGCTTGAAGACAGGACTGTCTCCACAAGGGCTTTGAGGCGGGTCATTCCTACCAATATTGTTAGGGACAGATGTACCAGCGACAGCTGGATTGCTGAGGCTGAGGTCAAACAGGTTTATCTTTCACACTGGTTCTCTCACCACTTGCCGCAGTCCGAATCTGACAGCCAGGTCCATCAGGACTCGACCAGTCTGGTTAATAATG
Organism: Isurus oxyrinchus; assembly: GCA_026770705.1. Lineage (NCBI taxonomy): Eukaryota > Metazoa > Chordata > Chondrichthyes > Lamniformes > Lamnidae > Isurus > Isurus oxyrinchus. The sequence goes on from JANJGN010000008.1 coordinate 164,509,481, forward strand.
GTGCCACCGAGCTACTTTTGACGTGGTGGGCCTGGATGTTTATGCTGCTGGTTACCCAGCCTCCGCAGATGGAAGGGAAGACAAGCACGGCAGGCCTGGTTTAAGGCCACATTCCCCAACGTCGTGAGAGACGATAGCGACGTCCACCTCAGTCACTATGGCCATTCCTGGGCGGCAGCACCGACCATGGGCCTGAAGACTCGCTGGGTCAGCAGCGCGGCCAGATGGAGCTGTCGGCCTGGCGCAGGCGATGGGAACAAGCTCTGCGGCAACACCGGGGGAAATGGAGGAGGAGGAGGTGGCGATGGCCATGTCTCGGCTGCTAACGGTTACTAGGAGATGGGAGAAGGGCCAGGCACCCAAGGGCAGCAACTCAGTTTGTGCTTGAGGGAGGGCAGCATCGCTGCCACTTCACTGACCCACTCGCTGCCACTTCACTGACCCACTCGCTGCCACTTCACTGACCCACTCGCTGCCACTTCACTGACCCCCCACTCGCTGCCACTTCACTGACCCATCGCTGCCACTTCACTGACCCACTCAGCCACTTCACTGACCCCCCACTCGCTGCCACTTCACTGACCCCCCACTTGCTGCCACTTCACTGACCCACTCGCTGCCACTTCACTGACCCACTCGCTGCCACTTCACTGACCCACTCGCTGCCACTTCACTGACCCCCCACTCGCTGCCACTTCACTGACCCCCCACTTGCTGCCACTTCACTGACCCACTCGCTGCCACTTCACTGACCCACTCGCTGCCACTTCACTGACCCATCGCTGCCACTTCACTGACCCACTCGCTGCCACTTCACTGACCCCCCACTCGCTGCCACTTCACTGACCCACTCGCTGCCACTTCACTGACCCACTCGCTGCCACTTCACTGACCCACTCGCTGCCACTTCACTGACCCACTCGCTGCCACTTCACTGACCCCCCACTTGCTGCCACTTCACTGACCCACTCGCTGCCACTTCACTGACCCACTCGCTGCCACTTCACTGACCCACTCGCTGCCACTTCACTGACCCACTCGCTGCCACTTCACTGACCCCCCACTCGCTGCCACTTCACTGACCCATCGCTGCCACTTCACTGACCCACTCGCTGCCACTTCACTGACCCCCCACTCGCTGCCACTTCACTGACCCCCCACTTGCTGCCACTTCACTGACCCACTCGCTGCCACTTCACTGACCCACTCGCTGCCACTTCACTGACCCATCGCTGCCACTTCACTGACCCACTCGCTGCCACTTCACTGACCCCCCACTCGCTGCCACTTCACTGACCCACTCGCTGCCACTTCACTGACCCACTCGCTGCCACTTCACTGACCCACTCGCTGCCACTTCACTGACCCCCCACTTGCTGCCACTTCACTGACCCACTCGCTGCCACTTCACTGACCCACTCGCTGCCACTTCACTGACCCCCCACTTGCTGCCACTTCACTGACCCCCCACTCGCTGCCACTTCACTGACCCACTTGCTGTCACTTCACTGACCCACTCGCTGCCACTTCACTGACCCCCCACTCGCTGCCACTTCACTGACCCCCCACTCGCTGCCACTTCACTGACCCACTCACTGCCACTTCACTGACCCACTCGCTGCCACTTCACTGACCCACTCGCTGCCACTTCACTGACCCCCCACTCGCTGCCACTTCACTGACCCATCGCTGCCACTTCACTGACCCACTCGCTGCCACTTCACTGACCCCCCACTCGCTGCCACTTCACTGACCCCCCACTTGCTGCCACTTCACTGACCCACTCGCTGCCACTTCACTGACCCACTCGCTGCCACTTCACTGACCCATCGCTGCCACTTCACTGACCCACTCGCTGCCACTTCACTGACCCCCCACTCGCTGCCACTTCACTGACCCACTCGCTGCCACTTCACTGACCCACTCGCTGCCACTTCACTGACCCACTCGCTGCCACTTCACTGACCCCCCACTTGCTGCCACTTCACTGACCCACTCGCTGCCACTTCACTGACCCACTCGCTGCCACTTCACTGACCCCCCACTTGCTGCCACTTCACTGACCCCCCACTCGCTGCCACTTCACTGACCCACTTGCTGTCACTTCACTGACCCACTCGCTGCCACTTCACTGACCCCCCACTCGCTGCCACTTCACTGACCCCCCACTCGCTGCCACTTCACTGACCCACTCACTGCCACTTCACTGACCCACTCGCTGCCACTTCACTGACCCACTCGCTGCCACTTCACTGACCCGTTCGCTGCCACTTCACTGACCCACTCGCTGCCACTTCACTGACCCACTCGCTGCCACTTCACTGACCCACTCGCTGCCACTTCACTGACCCCCCACTCGCTGCCACTTCACTGACCCCCCACTCGCTGCCACTTCACTGACCCCCCACTTGCTGCCACTTCACTGACCCCCAAATCGCTGCCACTTTACTGACCCGTTCGCTGCCACTTCACTGACCTCCCACTCGCTGCCACTTCACTGACCCGCTCGCTGCCACTTCACTGACCCCCCACTCACTGCCACTTCACTGACCCGCTCACTGCCACTTCACTGACCCACTCGCTGCCACTTCACTGACCCGCTCGCTGCCACTTCACTGACCCACTCGCTGCCACTTCACTGACCTCCCACTCGCTGCCACTTCAATGACCCACTCGCTGCCACTTCACTGACCCCCTACTCGCTGCCACTTCACTGACCCACTCGCTGCCACTTCACTGACCCACTCGCTGCCACTTCACTGACCCCCTACTCGCTGCCACTTCACTGACCCACTCGCTGCCACTTCACTGACCCCCCACTCGTTGCCACTTTACTGACCCCCTACTCGCTGCCACTTCACTGACCCCCTACTCGCTGCCTCTTCACTGACCCCCTACTCGCTGCCACTTCACTGACCCACTCGCTGCCACTTCACTGACCCACTCGCTGCCACTTCACTGACCCCCCACTCGCTGCCACTTCACTGACTCACTCGCTGCCACTTCACTGACCCACTCGCTGCCACTTCACTGACCCCCCACTCGCTGCCACTTCACTGACCCACTCGCTGCCACTTCACTGACCCACTCGCTGCCACTTCACTGACCCCCCACTCGCTGCCACTTCACTGACCCACCCGCTGCCACTTCACTGACCCACTCGCTGCCACTTTACTGACCCCCCACTCGCTGCCACTTCACTAACCCCCCACTCGCTGCCACTTCACTGACCCACTTGCTGCCACTTCACTGACCCGCTCGCTGCCACTTTACTGACCCCCCACTCGCTGCCACTTCACTGACCCCCCACTCGCTGCCACTTCACTGACCCACTTGCTGCCACTTCACTGACCCACTCGCTGCCACTTCACTGACCCCCCACTCGCTGCCACTTCACTGACCCCCCACTCGCTGCCACTTCACTGACCCACTCGCTGCCACTTCACTGACCCACTCGCTGCCACTTCACTGATCCCCCACTCGCTGCCACTTCACTGACCCACTCGCTGCCACTTCACTGACCCACTCGCTGCCACTTCACTGACCCCCTACTCGCTGTCACTTCACTGACCCACTCGCTGCCACTTCACTGACCCCCCACTCGTTGCCACTTCACTGACCCACTCGCTGCCACTTCACTGACCCACTTGCTGCCACTTCACTGACCCCCCACTCGCTGCCACTTCACTGACCCACTCGCTGCCACTTCACTGACCCACTCGCTGCCACTTTACTGACCCCCACTCGCTGCCACTTCACTGACCCCCCACTCGCTGCCACTTCACTGACCCGCTTGCTGCCACTTCACTGACCCCTCACTCGCTGCCACTTCACTGACCCCCACTCGCTGCCACTTCACTGACCCACTCGCTGCCACTTCACTGACCCCCCACTCGCTGCCACTTCACTGACCCACTCGCTGCCACTTCACTGACCCACTCAGCCACTTCACTGACCCCCCACTCGCTGCCACTTCACTGACCCCCCACTCGCTGCCACTTCACTGACCCACTCGCTGCCACTTCACTGACCCACTCGCTACCACTTCACTGACCCACTCGCTGCCACTTCACTGACCCACTCGCTGCCACTTCACTGACCCACTCGCTGCCACTTCACTGACCCACTCGCTGCCACTTCACTGACCCACTCACTGCCACTTCACTGACCCCCCACTCACTGCCACTTCACTGACCCACTCGCTGCCACTTCACTGACCCACTCGCTGCCACTTCACTGACCCCCCACTCGCTGCCACTTCACTGACCCACTCGCTGCCACTTCACTGACCCACTCGCTGCCACTCACCTGGCTGGTTCAACACACACGTCGGTTTCAAGTGCCCAGGATGCACTTTATAACGTCTCACAGCAAAACCGTGACTCTCCCACAAAGATGATGGGCTGAGTCAAGAAGCTGGAGAATCTGTAATCTGTTTCGAGGGACTTGTGCAAGGAGACCCAATAGCCTGACTTTCTTGTCTTTGTATCTACCATAAAAACATTCCTTCTGTGTCAGCATGAGTGATAGCTCACCTCTCCCCTCTCCTACAATGGGAAAGGCAGGCACACTGAACAAGACCAAGGACCCAGAAGGAGGGAGGAGCTGGTGCCTCCACTGCCACATTACTGGAGACTGAACTGGGTGCCCATTGCTTCTCACATCTCTGGGAAAATTTCCCTGGAAGACTTTTGCCTTTCTACCCTGCCTTTCCTCTCCCACCCTCGTGCCAAGAAGAGGAATTTGTCTGTGTATTGTCTGTGAACCTAGAAATAAGTTGGCACTGCAAAGAGATTTTACATTGCTCGTTTGCGATGTCGTTTATTTTTAATAGGTGGTTATTTGTTTGTGTGTGATTTTTAATAAATGAGCAGTGTCCCTACGATGAATTTCTGAATGGATAAGAAATATTTGAAATGAATTGAATTGATGGATATTGAAGTCCCCCACATTCTGAACATATTCTGCGCCCTTGCCACCCTCAGCACTTCCTCCAATTGGTGTTCAACATGGAGGGGCACTGATTCATCAGCCGAGGGAGGGCGGTAGGTGGTAAAAAAGCAGGAGGTTTCCCTGCCCGTGTTTGACCCGATGCCATGAGACTTCATGGGGTCCGGAGTCCATGTTGAGGATTCTCAGTGTTCCAGTGTGCCACCACCTCTGATGGATCTATGCTGCCAGTAGAAAGGACTTACCCAGGGGTGGTGATGAGGGACTGAGAATTTGGCTGAAGTGTGTGATTCTGTGAGTATGACAATGTCAGGTTATTGCTTGAATACTCTGTGGTGGGACAGCTCTCCCAGTTTTGGCACAAGTCCCCAGATGTTAGTGAGGTGAACTTTTAACTCTCAACCTCTGGGTTGTCAGTCCACAGCCGCAACCATTACATTACCCTTTGTTTGAAACAAAATTAGCATTAGTTCAACATACATTGTCATAATACCGTGCAGGTACTGGTAGAGAAATATCAACATTTAATGATGAGTATAAATAGCATGATTCTACCACCCCTGGTACTGTACAATGTGACAAAGCTGATCACATGACAAGAGCTACAAAAGTAATTACGGAACCAGCCTCACATCTTAATAATCCAATTTTATTAAAAGAGCAGAATTATAATTTGTGAAAACACTGAATATTTCAGCAGCATGCCATCTAATGCTCTTTCCCAGTTTCCTCAGATCAATCTAAAACTCGAAGGCACAATTAACGAGTCGGCAGATATTAACATAGATCTTCAAGACAGACATTTTGAAAAGCCCGGCAATGTTTTGATCGCTTTGGTATTTCTATTACTGTTGGAAATTTCATTTTCAATGGATTTTCTACAACCTGTGACCACATCCCAGCCTCGAAAACAGGAATTCAACATAACTTGTGCCTAAACTGGGTGCAATAAAAACCAACAGGGACTTCCACCTGATCGAAACAAGGATCTGGGTCACTACTAAATTGGCCGGGGCCTTTCTCTCCGGTGAAGGTTTTTTTTATTCATTCATGGGATGTGGGCGTTGCCAGTCCAGCATTTATTACCCATCCCTTGTTGCCCCCTAGTTCACAGGGTATTTAAGAGTCAACCACATTACTGTGGGTCAGGAGTCACATGTAGGCCAGACCAGGTAAGGACAGCAGATTTCCATTACTGAACCAGATGGGTTTTTACAACAGTCGACAATGGTTTCATGGTCATCATTAGACTTTTAATTTGAGATTTTTATTGAATTCAAATTCCACCATCTACCATGGTCGGATTTGAACTCAAGTCCCCAGAGCATTACCCTGGGTCTCCGGATTACTAGTCCAGTGACAATACCACTATGCCATCGCCTCCCCTTGAAATGAGTTCCTACGATGATTTTTGACTCAGACTACAAGTAATTTTGCCCAATCAGAGTGGCCCAAGCTCTGATGAGTACTTTGGATTTTGTGTCGTCCAACGACCTTTACAAGAGGTCACTGGAGGTCACTCAAAAGAGGCCCTGGAAACTGGTCAGCAGTTTGTAGAAGAAGCAAGAGTGTTCCTCTGGTTCTGCTTTACAACTGCCGGCCACTACTGGCGGCCCACCCTTCCTTCGCCCAGGTGATGGGCATTATTGTCTTCGAGCACGTATAAATGGGGGATAGCTGGAACACTGGTTAGAATGAGAGGAGAGCTGTGAACAAGCCAATAAACACTCTCAATAAAGTAACGCTCTTGGTTTCAGCCTCGCCAGCTAGCTTGGAACCCATTAACACTGATCACCTCCCCTCACCCCGGCATTTACCTGTGAACCTCAGTGATGGCTGAAATTCATAAGACTTCAACAGATGACCTGCCTGGGGGTATGTGGTTGATTCCTGCCACTGGCCCAATGTATTCTGAAAGCCCAAGGGCAAATCTACTTCAGTCCTTGCTTTTCTCCATTCTGGTGAATAAGCATCAGAGCAGAGAAACACGGGGACTGTAGTCAGTTCCGATCAGGCACTGCCACGATCTCACCCAATTATGGGGTGCTAAGGAATTTAGGCCCCGAAATACCTCATTTCTCAGTTACACCTCTAGAGGAGTTTCCTGCTAGATTTTTTCTAGCTCCTTACCAACTTTGAAGTAAAAGTGTCTCACACAAGATTCCTTTCGCCTCTTAGCAAGTCTGTTTACAAGGTATAGTGGGTGGGTTGGTTGCAGAGACAATGTTAAGGGATTACGGCGTTTCTAAAAAAAAATCCAACCTGCGGACAATCATCATATAGCGAGTTCAGTAATACTTACATGCCTAATACTAATTTTTTTAGAACAATATACATTAACTGGATTCCCTGCACAAAGAAATGGAGGTTAATCATTCTCCTCTCGTATTGCAGACTGTAGGAGGGGCTGTTTATTTGCTATTGCTGGGACCGTGACAGTTCAACTCAAAAATATTGATCTCACTTTGGCAGCCCATTCCAAATGTGAATAGGCATGAGAGACTTCTTGAGTTTGAGAATGATGGTTCACAGCAGGACACAAAAGGAATAGACCCAGGTCAAAGCAGCCCGGGTAATGCAGTAGTCAGGAGAGCAGCTTGGCCTGGGGGTTCCCACACCATGCAAAATGAGCATTGGGGCAGGTCAGCAATGGTCCATCACTGGGAGACGAGTGGACATAATTGTGGGATGGAATATCCCAATCAACCCAACTGCAGAGGAGTTGGAAGACGGGGATGGGGGTAGAACTGAGGCAAACGTATTAAAATAAATCAAGTTGAAGACAGCCCTCCTTACAAAAGATAAAGACCATGTGCTACGAAGTGACTACAGTTGGAGAACATTTTTGACTTACCTAAAGACCAGCCCTCTAAGGGCTGGTAAATATAAATGATGTTGACCATTTAAGAGAGGTTCCCAACCTGTGCCCAACCACCCAAAAAGGCACCAATCTTTTCTATTTGCATGGCATGGCATGGTAAAACTTTAAAGTGACTTCACCCCCCCCACCCCACCACCCCGCACCACCACCACCACCCACCCCCTCCCAAGTGAAAACAAGCTACAACAAATAATTTCACAATGTGCGACCCAAGTCCTTGCTCTCAGTTAGATCCACAAATCAAGTGAAAGCGGTCAGTGCACTGAGAGAAAATAATGCAATTTATAATAAGACCTAAGGAATTTGGAGCACATCAGCTTACGTAGGAGGTGAGCAGAACTAACAGCTGTTTGCCATTTTGTCATTAAAAGCATTCCCTCTTTTTAATTCTTTTTTTTTTTTGCTTCACGCTCGTTCTCATAAATATATTACAGGTAAATGATACATCACTGTGAGGGATCGGCACCAACCCATTTGTAATGCCGACATTTTGACGTCAGATTCTTAAAATTCCTAAGTAATCTTTTTGATTTATTAAAAGGTGTCCGGGTTTATCGAATGTGATTTCAGATTTATCATATCCTGTTCAGATTTATTAATGATTTTCAATTTGTAAATCTGATGCTGGTGTGTCAGAGTGCTGACAGCAGAATCAAACTGGGCTCGGAACAGTGCTGTTCACAAGCCACAGGTTTGACAAAAAACTAACTTGTGTTATTTAGGGGGGGATTTTTTTTTTTTTGCTTCAAAAACAGTCCCCCTGCAAAATACACTTTCCTTTCTCTGGCTGAATTTTCTTTTTCTCCGTGAAATAAGGTCCCCTCGCCGTTATTTTGAACGTGGATTACAAAACATACGTACCTAATAAACAGGAGCATGGGACTAATTAGTTCCCAGTCAGATATTTTTTCAGTATTTCGTCACAGTGAAGAACAGCAAGGGTTAGGGTTAGGGTTAGGGTTAGGGTTAGGGTTAGGGTTAGGGTTAGGGTTAGGGTTACTGTCACATTGGAGAAGGAATATGGAACGATCTGTTTCACGGAAGATTACAGAAAACAATAAAAACTTACTAAAGGCAAAGGCTCTGAAGAAGAGTCATACGGACCTGAAACATTAACTCTGTCTCTCTCCCCACAGAAGCTGTCAGACCTGCTGAGTTTTTCCAGCATTTTTTGTTTGTTTGTGAATAAAAACTTGCTTCTATGTTTAGCAAATAACTAAGTCGCTTGACTTGAGAAGCATGACAGAGCCAGATCGGTATCTGGGTGAACCAGAAGGGTCCACAGAGAACTTGTTGCTCAGCTCATGGGTAGCGTCCATGCCTTTGAGCCAGAAGCTCTGGATTCAAGTCCGACTCCCGGGCTTGGTAGCCACAGAAAGAACATCAGAAGCAGGAGCAGGAGTTGGCAATTCAGCCCCTCGAGCCTGCCCCACCATTCAACACCATCATGGCTGATCTCATTTTGGCCTCAACTCCAATTTCCCGCCCTTTCCCCATAACCTTTCAACCTGCAACTAATTAAAAATCTGTCTATCTCCTCCTAAAATTTATTCAGCGTCCCAGCACCCACTGCACTCTGAGGTAGTGAATTCCAGATTCACAACCCTTTGAGAAAAATAATTCCTCCTCATCTCTGATTTAAATCTACCACCCCTTAGCCTAAAACTATTGCCTCTCATTCTAGAATGCCCCACAAGGGGAAACATCCGCTCCACGTCTACTTTGTCTATCCCCTTTAGCATCTTATATACCTCAATTAGATCTCCTCTCATCATTCTAAACTCTAGCGAGTATAGGCCTAAACTGCTCAATCTCTCTTCATAAGACAAGCCCCGCATCTCTGGAATCAATCCAGTGAACCTCCTCTGAACCGCCTCCAGTGCAACTACATCCTTCCTCAAGTAAGGGGCCCAAAACTGTGCAGTTTTGAAAGAGCGTTCATGATGCGGACAATCAGGTTGATAATCAGCCTGCCAATGCGCCTACAGCAGGTGGTAAGAGCAGGAGAAATTCCTGGTCAGCCATGTTTGTCATAAATTGTAACCCCTCAAGCTAGAAACACTTGTCTCTCTCCAAACAGAGAGAGAGAAAGATGTCTCCAGTCCCTTGCAGACCATGGCTAATTACAGACAGAATTCACTTCACTGCGTTCCCTCCTGATAACAGGATGCTTAGCACCACCTAAGTGACCTCCTGCAGCAACGCTGTTCTTCAGGAATACCGTGCTACATGATCCCATTCCGACATCTCTCAGCGTGGGGTTATATTGCACAGCGTTGCGATGGAAAGTCAGGTCTGACTTCGGAGTGAAGCTGGACCACACGCTAACCTTCCACAACCAGATGAGCAAAGTGGCTGCCCAAACGAAGATAAGGGTCAACCTGGTCCAGAAAGTGTCCGGACAACCCTCAACCACATCTGCACCAACCATGGCAGATGAACATATATGAACCACAAATGGAGAATTGGAAACTGTCCACTGAGTGACTGTGGACAGATCAATAAATATATAATGACTCAATGCTCTCAAATACAAAGGAGGCATTACAGTGATAGACTCCGCTACTCCTGAAGCAATTATCTGGCTTTACCACCCCAGTGCAAAATTACAGTTGCTGCTCTGCGCCTACATCAGCCATAAGCAAGAGACATCGCCTCCTAGATCATCAGCCAATGGCAAAACGTAGGGAAATAGCCTCTCTGAGGAGTGAGGCAGATTGGTTTGGCACCCCACACCTGTTAAACTAACGGCAAGTTTAAAATGAAAGCCACAGCAGAAATCTTACACTGGACTACCTGAGGTATGTTTGCATCAATGAGTGAGTGTCCTTTGTAAATGATTCCATCAGTTACAGTTTGGGGCAGCATCTAAACAATTATTGTTGGAACAAGCCAATCCGAAGCCACAGCTTTACGGCTGTCAGTTAGGTCAAAGACTGCTTTAGACATGGTGTCATCTGCAGCCTCATCAAAGCCTGATAAAAGGTAGCTGATAAATTTGCTGTTTTGTTTTAAATGTCAGACATGATGAGTGTTGGTAATGAAATCCTCACAGCGCTAAGTGCTGATATTTTTTTTAAAAAAGGGTTACAAGTCTGAAATAGAGCAGAAAGTGGAAACTAAGCCAAGCAAACATCTGAGATAGAAAAGAAAGGTTTCAATAAGGGTGGGGTTTTCATCAGAAGAGTTCACACCTGAAATGCTTCTCTTTCTCTTTCACGTGTCGAATGACTACCTGCATATTGCCAGCACTTTTTACATTGACACAGTTGTCTGCTTCTGTTCGCCAGCTTGGTAAAACAGCATGTGGGTCACCTTAATTCTGTTCCTTTAAATAGCTCAGTTACAAGAAACTGTGATTCACTTCAACAGATCTTTATTGGGATCTGGGCTAATTTCGGTTGGAGTATTATTGTTCAACGCAATAAGAGCTGTTGAGTTATTGAAGCTGGTAGCTTGAGGAGCTGGACTGACATCAGTAGAGATGCATCAACCCAGGAGGTGCAGCGGGGTTAACTGCGCCTGTTAAATTCAGCTTGTTCACACCATCCGACTGCCACCTCCCCAGGATTAATATCTCTGACCTCATCGACGTTTAGAAGGTCCAAGCCAAAACCTTCCACCGAACAGATTCACATAAGCAAAACGAAACCAAACAGTTAATCAGTTTTTAAAACGTTTTTTTCATTCTCCCCAATTTATAAAAAGCTTTCTCCGTTAACTTCACACACAAGATATAAGCCTGGTTGATGACAAAACATAGATTTCTAACTTTGAACTTTTCCAGGGTGAATTATGACGCATGATTGAATGAAAAGAAATTCCTATTAAGGTTTAAAAATAACCTTATAGACTGTAAACAGTTCAACCTCAACCTCAAGATTCCCGACTCTAGTGCACTGTCTGGAACAAGCTGCATTAAACTAACTGGTTAACTGATGTATTCTGATTGTTGAGCCTCTAATTTACACTCAAATTCGTCTGAAACACTGACTTATTGAATATGATGCCTCTGTATCATTCCACAAATGTTCCTGAGGGTGAAACTCACTTTAAGTAATTCTTAAAAAGTATAATTGTGATGCTTTAACTTCCGATGCAGTGAACTATGGCCTAGAAATTCGATGATACTGTGCCCATGTTACAGACATGAAGTGGGCACAGAAACGCTGTTCCCAATAAGCGCCAGCCAAAGTGAGCTTTGTGAATTTTCAACAATTAATTCATCCCAGCGTCTTATTTCTTTTCTGGGAAATCGAACCTTTTGATAGAAAAAGTGAACACTTCTAATCTGTAATTGCACTTACGCCTCATTCTACGTGAAGGAGAGTCAGTCAGGGTCAGGCACTTCAGATTAGTACATGGTTGGTAAGGCTAAGCTGGTCACTTCCAAGGCTGAAGCACTCAAGGTTGTCCCCTTAGTCTTGCAGTGTACACCTACAGCTGCCCCTGTGGCCAACTAGGTAATGACTTCACCAGGCGCAACCCTGTATAGATCAGCTGAGGTCAGATTTCCAGCCTGTGCTGATTTCAGGTGGGAATTGCAGACGTGTGTTGCAATTGGCCTCAGCACTCCTGGGCTGAAGACAGGGTGAGGAAATCAGTCTGATTTCCCATTCCATATCATTATCCTTCACTTCCTGCTGTAGGTAGACAGGGAGCAGGCAGGAAAGGATTAGGATCAGATGTGACATTCCATCAGTCATCAAACTCACCACCCAGGGCCACACATTACAAATGTCCATTCAGGTTAGCTACAATGCTGTTTGCCACTTTAACAGTTTCCTGTTTCCTGGCCCTAACCAGCTCCTGTTACTATGGATCTTGCCACAATCCCCCTGCACTTCAACCCCACCACCCCCAAGCAGGCAAGCAGAGGGCCTCCGCTCCTTTCCTGACAGAGGCCCAACTACCCCACCCTCCTCCACCTGGCTGAACTTGGTCTCACTCTCAACAATGTCCCCTCTGACACCCTTCACTCCCTCCAAACAAGCAATGTTACTGCAGGAACCCCTGTGGATCCTAAGCAATGGCTGCCTTCTTATGGGTTATGTGGAACATTCTTTGTTCAAGTTCTACTGAGATCACCTCCCTTACCTCTTTATCCCGTACAGTGACGACTGTATCGGTGCCATTTCTGCTCTTTCCCTGAACTACTGGAAAATTTCATTGGCCTTGCTTCCAATTTCCACCCTTCTCTCACCACCACATGGTCCAAATCCAACTTTTCCCTTCCTTTCCATGAGTTCTCTCTCTCCATTTCTGGGGATAGACTAACAGTTAATATCCACCATAAATCCGCTGACATCCACAACTCCCTTGACTACACTTCCTCCCACTCTGCCTCCTGTAAGGATTCCATTCCATTCCATTCTCTTCGTCTCTGTCACATCTGTTCTGGTAATGTACCTTCCATACCAGTGCCTGGTATGTCTTTCTTTTTCATCAGTCAAGAATTCCTGTACAACTCCTGCCCTTTTACCTCCTCACTTCCCACCATTCATGGTCCCCGAGTACTCCCTTCTAGATGTAACAGTGATTTATTTGTAATTCTTTCAATTTGGTATACTGTATTTGTTGCTCACCATGCTGTCTCCTCTACGTTGCGGAGACCAGATATAGACCTGGTGACTCCATTCAGCCTGCAAGCGTGAATTCAGAAATCTGGAGTGCAAAGGGACTTGGGAGTCCTAGTCCAGGATTCTCTTAAGGTTAACTTGCAGGTTGAGTCGGTAGTTAGGAATGCAAATGCAATGTTGGCATTTATTTCGAGAGGACTAGAATATAAAAGCAGGGATGTGCTGCTGAGGCTTTATAAGGCTCTGGTCAGACCACATTTAGAATATTGTGAGCAATTTTGGGCCCCGTATCTCAGGAAGGATGTGCTGGCCCTGGAGAGGGTCCAGAGGAGGTTCATGAGAATGATCCCAGGAATGAAAGGTTTAACACATGAGGAACGTTTGAGGACTCTGGGTCTATACTCGATGGAGTTTAGAAGGATGAGGGGGGATCTGATTGAAACTTACAGAATACTGAAAGGCCTGGATAGAGTGGACGTGGGGAAGATGTTTCCATTAGTAGGAGAGACTAGGACCCGAGGGCACAGCCTCAGAGTAAAGGGAAGACCTTTTAGAACAGAGATGAGGAGAAACTTCTTTAGCCAGAGAGTGGTGAATCTATGGAATTCATTGCCACAGAAGGCTGTGGAGGCCAGGTTATTGAGTGTATTTAATACCGAGATAGATAGGTTCTTGATTGGTAAGGGGATCAAAGGTTACAGGGAGAAGGCAGGAGAATGGGGTTGAGAAACCTATCATCCATGATTGAATGGTGGAGCAGACTCGATGGGCCGAATGGCCTAATTTCTGCTCCTATGTCTAATAGTCTTATGTACTCCAAGCTTCTGTTCACCTGTCATTTTAATTCACCGTCCCACTCCCTCTCTGACCAGCTCATCCTTCACCTCCTACACTGTTCTAATGAATCTCAATGTAAGTCCAAGGGACAGTACCTCATATGTCAATGAGGAACTTTACAGCCTTCCAGACTCAACATCGGGTTCAACAATTTCAGGTCAATAAGCTCTGCTCCCATTTTGTTTACAGACAGCAGCTATTGGTAATGATTCGGCTACTTCCATTTATGCCTCCTCTAGACTCTCCTTCCCCTTTCCTTACTTGGCTCATTATCATCCCTTTTATCAATGAATCTCTCCAGCCTTACTCTCTAGCTCAGACCTTTCCTTTCCTCCCCTCTCCCCTTTGCCTGTCTCTGTACTTACTTAAAACCTGTTACATGTTTAATTTCTTGCCAGTTCTGAAGAAAGGTTGTCGATCAGAAACATTGGGCTGAATCTTCCCGACCCCCTGGTTTTGGACCTGGAGGCGGTCCAGGGAAATATTGGGGAGCAGCACTGGGCAACTCCCAAAACCTTCCCACCACCGGCAAAGTTTCCTGGGGTAGCCTGGGAAGCGGACTGACCACCCACTCAATGGAGGCAGGGAGCCAACTTGTGGCAGCTCACACCATCCTGACTTTCAACTATATCACTGTTCCTGCACTAGGTCAAGATCCTGGAACCCCCTCCCTAACAGCACTGTGGATTTTTCTGCAACACAGGGACTGCAGCGGCTCAAGGAGGCGACTCACCACTACCACCTTCTCAAGGGCAGCAAGGGATGAACAATAAACACTGATCTAGCCAGCAATGCCTTCATCCCATGAATGAATAAATCTTTTAAAAAGGGATCATTTGAGCCAGAGGTATCCATCAATGGGGAAGCTGCACTAATAAATAATCACAATTACCAGGACTCAGTACTGTGGTGGTGGGTGGGACCTCCCCCCTCCTGTACAAAGGCCCAATTCCATTTGGCCCTTCTCAAATCCCCAATTTGTGGCTGGCGACCAAAGATTGTGCTTTCCCACCTACTTCAGCAGCGCCCACCCCTGACAACGGCACTGCAGAGGCTCTAGAGATGCCAGCCTTCTGACTGGGCATCAACATGGGACCCCCCCCTGCCACCCTTAATAGGACCATGAGCGGAGAAGCGGTCAATTAGGGCGCCACCCTTCAGGAAGAAGGCAAGGCCAATCTCACTGTCGGCAAGGGGGGCGTTGGCACCTCAGTTTGGTCTTGATATTGGGTTCCCAAAGCCTGTGGGGAAATTTTGCCCATGAATTCTGTTTCTCTCTTCACAGGGGCTGGCTGACCTGCTGAACATTTCCAGCATTTTCAGTGGCTAAGATACATTTGCAATGCCGGAACAAGCTTCCTCCCACAGCCTCGTAGCTCAGGCTGTGAAAACCCTGGTGTAGCAGCTCAGACTGGAAATGTGTTTTCCAGAACACGTGAATGAGTGTAAGCATTTAACCTGCTGGCATTTGGAAACCCAAACTCTCAACAGTGGCCTTACTTTTGACTTATTTCTCCCTCTTTAATCTCTTGTTCTTCTCCCCCACACTGTTACTCAGCACAGTTGTGTCGATGGGAGACAAGCAGGAGCACACACATACCAGCTTCAACCAATGATAGAAAGCTAAATCAGAACCGTAAGAAAGCAACTTGATTTGCTGGATTCTCAATGCTGATAAAACATTTAATGAGGCCATAAGTTTATTGGGGCAAAGTCTCCAGGTCTGAGTACAACATTTCTTCCAAGGATTTGCAAAAAGTTTCATTAAGTTTGTTAAGTTGATCATTTTTATTTTTCTGCAACTTGCTTGTTCCAAATTCTCTGTTTTGTAAATTCAGCAACATTGATCCCATAGGAACAAGATAAATCGGCAGTGAGAAAGGGACAACTTGCCCGTGGCATGGTGGGCTTTGCAATTGTGCCTTCAACACCTTTCTTTAAATAAAACTGAGCTCCCTAAAGGAGGGCCAGTGAGGAGCCTGCACGGAACTCTGTGTGGGAATAACGCATAACTTTTTTGCCTTCGGTCTCCTGCGCTTGAGAATTAACACTTTTTGGCCCTTCTGAGTGTCCCCGTGAACCATCCTCTACTTAAGTTATTTGTTCAGAATACGTGAGTGTCATTGTGAAGCGTTTATTGCCATCTTGAATTGTCCTTGAGGAGTTGGTGGCGAGCAGACGAGCGGATTACCAGTTTTGGAACTCTGGCCCGGATTTCAGGGAGGTGGGGGCAGTTAAAAAGAGGGCACCGACTTTCCCATCCATCATTCCCTCTGTGTCCCAATATTAACCTGCGCTGCCGGGGAGGCGAACAGGACTTCAAGTTCTGTCGAAGGGTCATGAGGACTCGAAACGTCAACTCTTTTCTTCTCCGCCGATGCTGCCAGACCTGCTGAGTTTTTCCAGGTAATTCTGTTTTTGTAGTGGGAACTCATTCCTATCGGCCTCCAAATTCCGCCTCCTGTCTCAGCTCTCAGCTGCATGCAGGTAGACAGTCCGCTTCTGGGCCTCATGCACGTCATTCCCACCCCCTCCCCTATTAAAGTCAAGTCCTCTATCTCTGTTGCCCTGCAACCAGCTACTGGGTCATTCCAAAAGAAGGGGCATGCCTGCAAACCTCAGAGATCATGGAGATTGTTATGAAATCCATTTTTTCTGTGTCGGTGTGCTAAGTTGATGGCCTGTGGAGATTATATCAACAGTGCCATCAAGCAGCACTTGCTTAACAATAACCTGCTCACTGATGCTCAGTTTGGGTTCCACCAGGGTCACTCATTACAGCCTTGGTTCAAACATGGACAATAGAGCTGAACTCCAGAGGTGAGGTGAGGTGAGAGTGACTGCCCTTGACATCAAGGCCGCACTTGACCGAGTGTGACATCAAGGTGCCCTAGCAAAGCTGGAGTTAATGGGAATCGGGGGGAAAACTCTCCACTGGTTGGAATCACACCTAGTGCAAAGGAAGATGGTTGTGGTTGCTGGAGGTCAATCATCTCAGTTCCAGGACATCACTGCAGGAATTCATCAGGGTAGTGTCCTCAGCCCAACCATCTTCAGCTGCTTCATCAAAGGCCTTCCTTCCATCATAATGTCAGAATTGGGGATGTTTGCTGATGATTGCACAATGTTTAGCACCTTTTGCAACTCCTCAGATACTGAAGCAGTCCATTTCCAAATGCAACAAGATCTGAATAATATCCAGGCTTAGGTTGACAAGTGGCAAGTAACATTCACACCACACAAGTGCCAGGCAATGACCATCTCGAACAGGAGAGAATCTAACAATCGCCCTTGACATTCAATGGCATCACCATCACTAATTCCCCTACTATCAACATTCTGGGTTTACCATTGACTAGAAACTGAACTGGACTAGCCATATAAGTACCGTGGCCACAAGAGCAGGTCAGAGACTAGGAATCCTGTGGCAAGTAACTCACCTCCTGACTACCCAAAGCCTGTCCACCATCTACAAGGCACAAGTCAGGAGTGTGATGGAATACTCCCCACTTGCCTGGATGAGTGCAGCTCCCACAACACTCAAGACGCTTAACACCATCCAGGACAAAGCAGTCTGCTTGATTGACACCAATACCATAAACATTCACTCCTTCACCACTGACAAAAAGTGACAGTAGTGTGTACCATCTACAAGATGTGCTGCAGAAACTCACCAAGGCTCTTTAGAAAACACCTTCCAGACCCATGACTGCTACATCTAGAGGGACAAAGGCAACAGTTACATGAGAACACCACCACCTGGAAGTTCCTTTCCAAGCCACTCACCATCCTGACTTGGAAATATATCGCCGTTCCTTCCATCACTGGGTCAAAATCCTGGAACTCTCTCCCTAACAGCACAGTGGGTGTACCTACACCACCTGGACTGTAGCAGTTCAAGAGGTCAGCTCACTACCATCTTCTCAAGGGTAATTAGGGATGGGAAATAAATGCTGGCCTAGCCAGTGACACCCATATCCCATCAATGAACAAAAACAAAATAAGTTACAGGATGTTCCAATGCTTTCTACATTTGTTCCTGTCTAATTACAAGGGTGGAACCCTCTTGGACCATTTTGATAGGTCACCAGGTCAGTTCAAGGGTCAGTGAACAGTCAGTTTGAGTCAGCCAGCGAGTGTCCCAGGTGAGGGACAAAGACGAGGGACAGCAACGGGTCCCAGATAAGTTTTTAGTGGAATCATGTGATTTTCTTCACTTAGTAAGTGTCTTGAGTCTCAAACTTTGTCTACTTTACAAACCCACCGACTCCCACAGCTACCTCGACTACAGCTCCTCACACCCCGCTTCCTGTAAGGACTCCATCCCATTCTCTCAGTTCCTTCGCCTTCGTCGCATCTGTTCCGATGATGCTACTTTCAAAAACAGTTCCTTTGACATGTCCTCCTTCTTCCTTAACCGAGGTTTTCCACACACAGTGGTTGACAGGGCCCTCAACCGTATCCGGCCCATCTCCCCCGCATCCGCCCTCACACCTTCCTCTCCCTCCCAGAAACATGATAGGGTCCCCCTTGTCCTCACTTATCACCCCACCAGCCTCCACATTCAAAGGATCATCCTCCGCCATTTCCGCCAACTCCAGCATGATGCCACCACCAAACACATCTTTCCTTCACCCCCCTTATCGACATTCCGTAGGGATCGCTCCCTCCGGGACACCCTGGTCCACTCCTCCATCACCCCCTACTCCTCAACCCCCTCCCACGGCACCTTCACATGCAACCGCAGAAGGTGCAACATCTGCCCCTTTACTTCCTCTCTCCTCACTGTCCAAGGGCCCAAACACTTCATTTCACTTGCACTTCCCTCAATTTAATCTACTGCATTCGTTGCTCCCAATGCAGTTTCCTCTACATTGGAGAGACCAAACGCAGACTGGGTGACCGCTTTGCAGAACACCTTCAGTCCGTCCGCAAGCATGACCCAGACCTCCCTGTCGCTTACCATTTCAACACTCCACCCTGCTCTGATGCCCACATGTCCGTCCTTGGCCTGCTGCAATGTTCCAGTGAAACTCAACGCAAACTGGAGGAACAGCACCTCATCTTCCGACTAGGCACTTTACAGTCTTCCGGACTGAATATTGAGTTCAACAGTTTTAGATCATGAACTCTCTCCTCCATCCCCACCCTCTTTCTGATCCCCCACTTTTTTTCCCAATAATTTATATAGATTTTTCTTTTCCCACCTATTTCCATTATTTTTAAATGTATTTCCATCCATTGTTTTATCTCTACCTTTTAGCCTATTTCGATTCCTTCACCCCACCCCCACTAGAGCTGTCTGTACCTTGCTCATCCTGCTTTCTACCCTTAATTAGCACATTCCTTAGATAATATCACCACCTTCAACACCTCTTTGTCCTTTTGTCTGTGACATCTTTTGGTTATCTCCACCTATCACTGGCCCTCTATCCAGCTCTACTTGTCCCAGTGCCTCTTAAACCAGCTTATATTTCACCTCTCTTCTATTTTTACTTAGTTCTGTTGCAGAGTCATACGGACTCGAAACATTAACTGTGTTCCTCTCCGCAGATACTGTCAGACCTGCTGAGTTTTTCCAGGTAATTTTATTTTTATTTTGGATTTCCAGCATCCGCAGTTTTTTGCTTTTAAACAAAACGTTATTGGTCTCTAAGTGGATCTCACCAACAAGTTGGAGTCTGGCCAAGGATCACAACCAGGTTAGTAAGTGTAGTTCACGTGAGGGTGGCAGTTACTGTGAAATTTCTGAATTTAAGTATTTTAGTGAAATAAAAATCAAAAGAAAGATCTGCATTTGTATGGCGCCTTTCACGGCCTCAAGATGTCTCAATGCCCTATACAGCCAAAGTGGTAAATTTGAAGCGAGGACATTGTTGTAACATAGGAAGCGCGGCAGCCAAATTGTGCACAGCAAGATCCCACAAACAGCAAGGTATTAATGATTAGATAATCTGTTTTAGTGTTGTTGTTGAGGAATAAATCATGCCCCTTCTTCAAAAGTATCCTGGGCTGGTTGTGGGGGGCGGGGGGGGGGGGGGGGGTGGGGTGGGGGGGGGGGGGGGCTTTTTTTTTGGTGGGGGGGGGGGTTCTTTCACACAAGGACAATTCAAAGCTGTAATACTTTCTTAGCCTCCAAATAAAGTCCCTGGACTTCCATATCGACATTAACAAGGACTGGGAAAGTTCGTCAGCAGAACTATCGTCAAGTGCTAATGCAGTTCAAAGCAAATGCGAGTGCAGAATCTAAGGCTGCCACAGGTGGAATTTTACCACCCCTCCCCCACCGGCGGGATTTCCTGGTCCCGCCGAAGTCAATGGGCATTTGAACGGCTCGCTGCATTCTACACCCCCCCCCACCCCACCCCCGCTACCATGGGCCATAAAATTCCACCCATAGCGCCTGATGTTTTCACGTTTCTCGACCACATGCCCCACGCTTCACTTCAAGTGGATGGTTGGCTGGTACAGCCCCAAAACAGGCTGATTGCTCTGTCAGGGCTGCACTTGTAGCTTTCTCCGCCTGAACGAACGATTCTAATCCCAATCTTCTAATCACTGCCCAGGCCCTTTAATATTTCTATTTAAACAACCGCCCTAATTCCTTCGAAGTGATTAGAGTCTATTTTAATAAAGGTTTGTGGCAGAGAATTTCACGTCCCAATTGCAACGGAATTTTAAAGAACCTCCCCCTTTTATCCCTGCGCGTTTACCCTAAATTTGTGCCCTCTTGTCAGCTTCTCGCTGACCAGTGAATATAATTGATTGCTATTTACATAACACAACTCTTCATAATGGCAAAGGCCTCCGGTCCTCCCTGCAACTCGAGTGGAAAAGCCCTAATTTCCAGGATGGATTGTAAGAAAAACAACTCATGTCAGTTCCAGTGAGGCCTTCCAGAATCAACCAGTCTGACCGCACTCATTGCCAAGTCTCACGTGAGGAGAAAGGGTACCTGGCTAATGCTTCAGGAGGGATGCCAGTCGCGTGTGGAATTGCGCACCAGAATAAGCCGGGGTCTTTTAGGAGAGGAAGGGGCAGAAATTGGCGAGGGAAGGAGAGTGGGTGCACGCTATTGGCCAAAATGCGTGAAACTCTCCCCCAGGGAAGCTGGTCCCGCTCAAAATAGATGAGTTCACCGTAAAAAGCTATCTCCAAGACCCAGATTACTGCTTGTATTCTTGCTGCTCATTTTATTTCCATGTGTGACTGGGGTCTCTCTGCAACACACTCTTCTTCCTTGCACAATGGTCCCTTGTTTACTGCTTTCTGTTTAAGTGCCTGGGGAGCTGGAGTCTTCCTGGACCTAATTAGGAAAGATGGAGAGGTGGCAGCAATTACTGTTAGAATTAACACCCAAGACTGCCGTCTTCTCAGTGGAACAAGGACTCGGTTACTTTCCTGGGTGTCAGTCAGTGAAGCAAATTGCTAAATGACTAAATCAGTGTCACACATCACACACACGTTCCACACATCAGCTTTTGTTTAAAGCCTTTATAATCTTAAAATAAACCCTCAGAGACCCAGCCTTGTGTTCATCTACAGCATTGTTAAAAAGGATTTTCAATATAATAAAAATGCTTTTTTTATTTAAATCGAAGGCATTATCATCCCTCGATTTCAGTATATTCCTTGCAAAATTCCTACAATCTCACATTAGTTACACCCAAGATTCATAGGAATATTTTCCACATCAGAAAAGCTGAATATTGCTTATGATTTCCATTTGAAAATCAAAGCGACTTTTGGTGTGTGTCTCACGTCTGGTGATCTTGAAGATTTTAGCAATGCATGGAATATTTTATCACATATATACAAACACATACACACTTGCAGTTGAATTACAACAAGGATATTGAAAGGTCTTATTTAATTAAGCCGCCATCGCTTCTTATTTTGCATCAGTTTAAAATAAAAACACACTCAGTTTCTTCAGAAAAATGTACTTTTTTTGAACAATGTACCCATTGGTGTCAAGTACTTTTTGACACTGTGATGGGTAATATGAACAGACACAGTAATGATAGCTGCACTAAATTCATATTAACAGTAATCTTGTCTGACATCATCATTTTAAAGGGCATTGTCATCTCAATGGCTGTTTGGGGCATACACATGATCAGTGACTGTTTCCATGGGAATAGCATCCTTGTGATGTCACTATTAACTCTGACCAGGAACACAGCTCGCAGCCCAATAGACTCATCATGTACCTCATGTGAGAACGGTGATGTTTATAATCTGAACTTTCTTGCTTCTTACTGTGGCTACCAGAGCAGCAGGTCGGAGGCTGGGTATTCTTCAACAAAGGAATCACTTAACTCATCAAAGTCTCTCCACCACCTACAAGACACATCAGGAGTCTAGTAGAATACACTCCATTTTGCCTGGAAGGGTGCAGTTACAACAACACTCAAGAGACTCAACTCCATCTAGGATGAAGCAGTCCATTTATTCAGCACCCGTCCATTGATGAAACATCTGCTGCCTCCACCACTGACATACTGTAGTGCACACTGCAGTTATCTACAGGGTGCACTGCAGCAACTCACCAAGGCACCTTACACAGCACATCCCAAACCTGTGACTTCCCACCACCTGGAAAAACATGGGTAGGCGGTAGAAGGGAACACCATTACCTCTAATTCCCCTCTAAGCCACACACCATCTTGACTTGGACAGGTTTAAAACCCTGGATCTTCCTACCAGGCAGCATTATGGGAGCACCTTCACCGCATGGACTGCAGTGATTTCAGGAAGATGGCCCACTATCATCTCAAGGGAAAGGGGGCAGCCAGCAGTGCTCACATCTGAAAGAATGATTTCTTTAAAAACTTCCTCTATATCTTATACCTCTTTGGGACCAACTCAAGGTTCTCACCCATCCATTATATTCCGATATCGCTGATGCAAGAGCTTCCTACCATGTTTAGATCTCCCATCTATACAGGCGGCTCTCATTTCACAGGCCCACCAGCACAGCTAGATAGCCGGATGGTTATGTGTAGGTTCACTGCCCTTTCTATTTTTACATGTCCCCACCCACTTGACACCAGCCTTGAATCATTACCCCCTCAGGATGGCACTCAGGTTCAGGAGCCTGAAAGTACAAAGTAAAGCCCTCCTGCTCTTTGGCTGACTGAGATGTATTGTTATCGGGCCACAGGTTAGCTGAGTATTCTTCCCTGCAAAAAGAAAGCAAACCCTGAACTGCGCAGTGACATACCGTGTAAGAATAGATACCTTCAAGGTTGTCACACATCAGAATCTACAAGAGCAAAGTCAGTGATGGTCTGAATGATCAACACAGTCAGAATCCCAGGCCCCAGGTTCCAATCTCCAAATCACTTGTCATTTTTATTGTAGGCCATTCAATAACTTCATTTTTTAAAAAGTGTAATTAAAAACATTGCTGACCTAAAGTGTTCTCTCCTATGTTGACAGCAGGTGATGAATAAAAAAGGGAACAACATAGAATCACACGGTGGTAACTGCACAGAAGGGGGTCACTCTGCCCATCTTGTCTGTGCTGGCTCGCCGAAGGAGCAATTCACCTAGTGCCATGCCCCCACCTTCTCCCTGTGGATCTGCACATCCTTCCTCTGCGGATAATAACCCAATTTCCTTCTGAACTTGAGTTTTTGCTGCCACTGCTTTACCCGGAAGGCCTTTCCAGTATTAAACACCAATCGTGAGAAGGAATGCCTCCAGTCATCAATCCTAAAGTTGCATATCATTGGTGTGTATCAAAGTTATCCTTATCCTGAAGGGTGCGGTTGAAGCAAAGAGTATAGAAGCATTTCAGGGGAAGCTGGACAAGCACATGAAGGGGAAGGGAATGGAGGGCTACGTTGATGGATTTAGATGTCAAAAGATGGGAGGAGGCTCTAGTGGAAACATAAATGACAGTATGGACTGGTCGGGCTGAATGGTCCCTTTCAGTGCCGTTATACCCCGTGTAATTTTATACACAATTAAAAGAGTAACTTTTGAGGTAAAGTCATGATGAAGCCACGTTGAGAACGGATAGTGTGTCTCGAAGGTTTGGTAGTGGAACAACTGTTACAAGAGATGCAGCAAGAGCTGGTTGCCCCAATTTCCCCCCCCCCCCCAAGGCACCCTGCCCCCAGCGGAATGGTTTAGACAGCCCGCGAGGAGGGGGAAAACATGGTGAGGATCAACATGGAAATGGAACCTGAAAGAAATGAACCAGCCATCAAAAATTCCAGCAACGGAAGGTTACTCAACAGATCCCTAAGCCAAGGAAATTGGCAAAGTGCACAGACCACGGAGTTTTCCAGCACCCTGTTACAGACTGTTCTGTCTGCATCTGGAGTCGATCCGACAACCCGAAACCCATTTACATCCATTCCCACAGTCCTGTAGACCACGCTGCCCCCTTTAGGTCGCAACCGGAAACCTGGTCTCATGAGGACTCGAAACGTCAACTCTTTTCTTCTCCGCCGATGCTGCCGGACCTGCTGAGTTTTTCCAGGTATTTCTGTTTTTGTTTTGGATTTCCAGCATCCCCAGTTTTTTGTTTTTATCTCCTATAATAGTTAGCCCTGGGGGGTAAAAAACCTTCCAACGAAACCTAATGCATGTTCACTTACTCACACGTGATATCCCCGGGGTGCAGAATAGGGCTGTTGGGTATCAGTTCATCTCCTCTTAAAACTATCAAGTTTTCAACACTAACAGGAGAAAGCAGAAGTGCATCGGAGGTGCCCTTGGGGTTTTATGCTCGAGCGCCTTTGGGGTATCACCTGGTGTGAGGTGTGGTGATGGGGGTGGAAGTAAGTGAATCTAGAGGCCTTCCCAGACCTGTGAGCTAGTGCCATCCATTTCCTGTTATTCTTTTTCCCTTTATCAATCACCCCCACACAGGCACACACTCCTGAACAATATCTTGCCACTGGGATCCAAACCCAGTGAAAATGCATTAGTTAACTTTTTTTCTATTTAAAAGATAGAAGTCTTTCTATATTAGACCTGCTTTTGATTTGTTACATTGAACAACTAAAGCCCCTGCACACTTGTTCATTAAACTATTACCACACCTTCCAAATTAGAAGGATTTGCAATGGCCTGTCGGAGGTCCCAGCTCATCAGACAGTATATCGACATGCAAGTACAATCTGAAAGGCTGTCATTCAGCCAGCATTCCAACAGGTGCCCCTCTCCTGTATCTATGGGCCACCGACTGCAAGTTCCTGAGTTACCTATGAAGTCACCTTTGGAGCAGCACCACAGGTCCACCTTCCAACCTGACCTCCTGCTGATCAGTGGGCATTCGGAGGCAGAGTACAACACAAGTGGCATGAATAGTACCCATCTTCGCGATG
This sequence comes from Isurus oxyrinchus, assembly GCA_026770705.1. Taxonomy (NCBI): domain Eukaryota; kingdom Metazoa; phylum Chordata; class Chondrichthyes; order Lamniformes; family Lamnidae; genus Isurus; species Isurus oxyrinchus. The sequence continues at coordinate 164,535,073 of JANJGN010000008.1, forward strand.
CCATCTTCTCTGCTGAAGATAGCTTGTGTCCTTTCCGGCCTGCTCACCTACAGGGCCAGGATGACAGCATCCCTGCAGTGACAGTGCAGCCTGGTAGAAAGTCAGGCCATGGCTCTGAAGGCCCAAGATAAGGGGCAGCTCAGTCCCCAAGAGGTTGGTGATATCACAGCACAGTCAAACACCACTGACATCCCTGGTTCTAGGGTGGTACCGTAGTGTAGCATCACAACAGGTATAGGGATAGTGAGGAAAGACGCCAGGGTTCAGTACAGTGAAAAAATAGAATCACTTTCTGCAAATATATATGTGCACTTAGATACAAAGTCCACTCTACCGAAATGTTTTTGAGATGGCGTTTGGAGATCCATTTAGGACAGGGCACAGTCTACCTTCTGTGCCGCCTAACTGAACAATTGCCTCCCTGTGCAGACGTTTTCTGAGACATTATCAAAGGGGATCAGCATGGTCCGTAGACTCTGGCTGAGTGGTCTTCTCCCTTGTTGCAACTTCATCCTGTATGCCTCTGTCATTTCCTCTTCCTCCTGCCTCTGCTCTTCCTCCATCGTAAAGGTTTATATAAGGATTCTCGTAATCAATGCCCATGGTAAGGGCTCCGGGTTTACACCTGGTATGTCTGACTTATGCTTCTAGTTCCGGTCCGAGTGAATTCCGGTCCTTACTGAAGTGGGTGAGAGTTATGACCCACGTAAAGACCAATAACTTTTTAAAAAGAAAGGGATCCCCACGGCACCAATGGGAAAAAAATGCTGGACAAAGTTCCACTTTTTAAAACTTTTACTGTAACAAACCAACTCAAACCAACCCAACCCAAACATTAATTAACCAGTGAAGGATATTTCAAGTATGTCACGGGTATGTCTGTTATCAAAGTGTTTTAATGTGTGAGGCTGGTGTGTGTTCTTACCCTTAGTGTTGTTTGCCCCCAATTTAAATGATTCCAGCCACAAACTATTTTGTGAGTTTAAAAATAAAGATTATTTAACATCTCACACTTGCTCCAGAGGTTTAACATGACATCTCACACACAGGGTGGGATTTTCAGGTCCCTCCCACCGCAGGGATTGTCGCAAGCAGGATGGAAAATTTAACAGACCAACAAAAGGTCATTGACTTTGGGTGGGAATTTCTGATTTGCCCACAATATCAAACACACAAAAATTAGATACTTCCCATCCAACTGTTTTGGCTTGAGTTGCATTCACCAGCAGCTGTATTCAACCTGAAGTCCCCAGATACAGTTACCACCAATAAGGCGCAGGTCTACAAACCTTTTCTCACTTGGGTCACAACGGACCTTATGGTCCAGAATCCCCAGAGACTCCCTTCTCCAAACCCTTTAAACAGGCTGAGGGCTGTTGGCACAACTCCAACAGCAGCAATTGTTATTGTTTGATCCACAATCCTTTGCTCTTCCTGTCTTCAGTGTTCTGTCCTTTCCAACTACATAACATGCACAGTAACACAGACTCAGCTCTATTCTCACAGACCTGCTGAAACACCAGGATCTTTTTGAAGACTGCCAAATAGAACACCATTTCATTCAGAGAGAGCCAATTTTGTTTTTTTCTTTGCACAAATTCCTAGTCGTCTGAATTCTCAAACAGAAAAATAGGCTTAAACCACACTGCAATTAGCTTTCTATTTACCCTTTGTACCCTTTGCCTCTTAGCTGTTCATCCCTGGGCAACCCCAGGTCACATGGCCATTTCGTAATCATGAAACCAATTAATCCTGTTTCAGAATGCTCCCCAGTCCACTTTGTTCTTAAAGGGACATTGCACAAAAGAAAATAATAGACTTTTCCAAACACATGGGTCATCATAGTGAGAAATTATCATGGCAACCTGCACCTACAAAATTGTTTCAATGGAATGTCACTTCAGGGGAAAGGAAATTGAAATTGGATAGTGAGGTTTAGTTTAATATTATCAGTGAATAGTGAAAGTATAAAATAACCAATTTGTGAAAAACACCTAAAGCACTCAACAACGAGGAGGAGATAAAAAATGAACAGAGAAACCATGACAAAAACAAGACAATTACTTTTTTTTAAATTATAGTTAAGCAAAACATCTCTGTATGACTTTGCAACTCACTGGACAAATTTCCAACCACATGATGAGCTTCATTTTTAAGCAAACAATCCTTCAAGACGTTTTTGTAATGACAATTTCTGACGGATATCACAAGAGTCACAGAACCTTCATGGTGCAGAAGGAGGCCATTTGGCCCATCGAGCCTGCCCCAGCTCTCCGAAAGAGCATTTTGTTATATAATTCCCCTGCTCTGAATTTCCATATGTACTTCTTTTTTCAAGTGTGTTCCTTAAACTGATTTCTTAATTACGTATTCCACTGTTGGGGGAGGTGGGGCGTGAAAAAGTATTAGCAAGTGAAATCAAGGTAAACCCAAAGATGTTGATAAATACACAAGGAGCAAGAGGATAACCAAGGGAAGAGTGGGAGCCTATTGGAGACCAAAAAGGTAACTCGTGTGTGGAGGAGAAAGGCTGTGGGAATGGTTCATAAAGAACACTTTGCTGGTGCTTTCACAAAACAGGAGACGATGGGTGTTGACATTATAATTAAGGAGGAGGAATGTGAAATATTGGATGAGGCAAGACACAGGGAGAAAATATCAAGGGGGTTTTTTTAGCATCTTTTAAACTAGAAAAATAACCAGGTCCGGATGAAATAGATCCAGGGCTGTTGGGGAAGCAAGGGAGGAAATAACAGAGGCTCTAAAAGCATTTTCCAATCCTCTCTGGTTATCGATGCGGTGCCAAAGGACTTGAGGATTGCTGACATTGCACTATCGCTTAAAAAGGGGGAAGGGATGGACCAAGTAAATTTTAGCCATGAGGAAGGATTGGACAGGCTTGGGTCATTTTCTTACAGAGGAGGTTGAAGCAATATTCAATCGAGGCGTATAGAATTACGCGGCCAAGATAGAGAGGATGGGGAAGACCTGTTTTCTCTTAGCAGAAAGGTCAATAACCAGGGGCACAGATTTAAAGTAGTTAGTAGAAAGATTAGAGTGAAGTTGAGGAAATACTTTTTGCCTGGGGGTGGTGGGGGGCTGGGACTCATTGTCTGAAGAAATACAGGGGCAGAAACTCTCATCGCATTTAAAACATACTTGGATGTGCATTTGAAGTGCTATAACCTACAAGGCTACAAGGTCCAAGAGCTGGAAAGTTGGATGAGGTTGGATAGCTCTTTTGTGGACAGTACAGACTCGATGGGCTAAATGGCCGCCTCTCTGCATAAATTTCTATGATTCAATCAGATTTCTTTCCACTAAATGTCAACTTGGCTTAGTAGCCAAAAATCATGTGTTTGAATGCCGCTACTGAACTACACCGCAGTTCAGTGCTGCACTGTCAGAGGTGCCATGTTTCAGGTGTGGGGTTTAAAACGCGGCCTTGTTCAGATGGAAAGTAAAAGGTTTCATGGCACTAAGTGAAAAAGAGTGTGGGTACTCTTCCTGTGTCCTAGTCAACATTAACCCTCAGCCAAAACAGATGAACTAGTCATTAATCTCATGCTGTATGAGTCTTTGCGACGCACACATTGGCTGCTGTGTTTCTGACATAACACTGACTATTCTTCAAAATCATTTTTGGATGTCCAGAGGATGTGAACAGCATGATATAAACTCATGTCCTTTCTTACTGCATTTACCGAGATTATTAAGCAGATTGATGTTTCAGTAAGTAAGACATACACAATATGGACAGCAAGAGTAATTTGGCAAGGTTCAAGCACAATCTTGTTTCCTCCTGACCAAACAAGCAATTTTTTCCTCCATTACTATTACATTTTTATAAAGGCATCCAATTATTTTTGTTGTAAATCCATTTATTTTTGTTCAATTCCACTTTGTTTGAGAGCAGGAGCAGTAGGGCCATTCTCAGAATGAAAATAAACACTTTCTTGACAGTATAATGAGTGGACAATGTCTCAATGTATGAGCAGTGATGGTAATGGTGAATGGCTACTGTGCAATAGAAGATGAAGGGCCTGGAGCTCCAGAGACCCACAGACATTGTAGAGTCTTCCGGACGATAAGGAGCAAGCAGTTTCTTTTTTAAAAAATCCTTTCCTGTCTAAATGTTGTGCTAGGAAATGCTGATGGAGACAAAACCCCATTTAGGTTTGGTCTTTAACCAGAAATGAAACATGGGTGCACCTCAAACTTGAACTCCGACCAATGCAGCTGGCTCCACTTTAGCGGTGATTACATTCCTGACGAATTTTTTTTTTGTTGATTTGTGGACATGCAAAACTGATGCGGTGGCCGGTGAAATTATAAACAAAGTCGTCGAGTGAAGGGTTTTATAGAAAGGCTCCCTTCCCAGGTGGTCTACAGTTTATAGCTGAGGGAGTGAAGCTGGGGGGGGGGGTTGGGGGTGGGGTGGGGAGGTGGGGGTGGGGGGGGGGAGGTGAGGTGGCTGGGGGAAGGGAGGCAATCACCCTGACCTTGTTCCCTAATAATGAGCAGTTCAGCGTCTGAAGCAATAAGCTATCACATCTGACAGTGAACCCAACCCAGACGACCTTGCAGTATCCAGTGCCACTCAACAACTGACTTTTTTTAGAGTGGGAAGAACATGATGATTAATCGAGGCCGAGTTGCCTTAAAACCTTATTTGGAAAAGCGGCTTTAGAAAGCAAGGTGGGTGATGCTTTTCTGCCAAACCCAGCGATGGGTAAATTACATTTACATTTACGAAGGGTTCGCTTTTAAAATCTGTTAACTGTTTGCTGTGTTTTGAAAAATTGTAAACTACATAGTATATAGTCTTTTAAATCTCGGGAGATTTCAACTGTGACTAGGACAAAAAAGACTGCAAGATTACTGGACCTAACGGAGATAATCTCACGGATGAATGATTGTTTGCCAAAGTTAATAATCTCAGGATCAGAAGACGATTGTATATGTCAAGGAAGACATTTTGGAGTTTCAGGTAAATGGTGATCAGCTCCTGACTTTTAAGAACAAAGGGAAGTTCTCACCCCCCCCCCCCCCCCCCCCCCCCCCCCGTTTTAAACATTGGAAAACTGAGCAACGGCGCGGGGATTTTGCGAGATTAAGTGTAGAAATACTGCAGGAGTGTTGGAAAAAAATCTGTACCCTAACACTTCCTGTTGGCCTGTGGAATGGGCTTCCAAGGTTTATACGTAAGTGGAAGGTCAAGGGCATCTCAATTCATGCTTATTTCTGTCAATCTACGCTGCATTTTTAAAAAAAAACGCAAAGGCAAGAAGCAGGAACACTCCATCCCACGTGCAATTACTCTTTGACCAGAGTGCTGTGGCAAAGGGACAGCAATCAACAGGGGAAATTGCAGGAGATGGCCAGATCATCAAGATATTTTGACAACAGTCTCACCCATTACTTAAATGAAGTCAGTGGCAAAACTGCTGTATTGTCCTCACTCCTAGTAAATGGCTATGTACATTAATCTGCAATTGTGACAGCAAGCTGAAAAGAATTGCACAGCAAATGTGGTTAGAAGAGGGGAAAATTGATTTACTGGACATATGAGTTATTTTTGAGTGAAGGAGCAAGATGGCTACATGACATGTTCACATATGCCTTAAGATTGCTTTTTTTTTAGGGAGATGTCATTCAATTTGTTTTAAATAAGGTTTTAACTGCCACTTACAAATAGACATGTTCTGGCAGCATTTATATCCATCAGGTGGGAAATATAAAATCATGATCCGTTCAGAAAAGATGTTGTTCTCAATTTTAAATCATATCCACCATCAGTGGTTAATTTCTATTTTCAGGTCACTGTCGCTGTAATTCCACTGCTAACAATGACTGCTGCTCTGTTAGTGCCAAAATCTCAATGATCTGCAGTCTATTGTAGTAATTCATAGTTGCCTCAGGCAACATTGAAGGGAAGGTGAAAACCATTGTTTTGTTGAAGTGCTATTTATTTATCTTATATATGTTATACACAGGCGTGTGCACACGCGCACACACACACACACACGTACACACACACACACACACAAACACACCACACACACATATATACACATGCACACACACACACACACTCATGTATGGTATTTTTTTAAGTAAAGTAGTTTATAAAGATTTAGGGCGCCTGCTGAAACCTTCGGTAGTTTTAGTGGGTGGGGGTAGTTGGGAGAATTTTCTCATTGCAAAGGAAAGGTCTCAATTTGCACTTGGAAGAAATTGCTTGTTTAAGGGAAAGCAGACCTGCCAATGCTCAGTGTGGTGATGTGTGTTCCCCCAGCCCTGTGGTACCAGGGGTACCACGAGTTGACAGCACAAAGATGCATGAACAGAAACAAGATAGGAAGTTAGCCAGAGAACATGCGCCTTCAGAAAATGATTTTATCATACTCAATTTTCCGATGCCTTTTCCCCAGTTCCTCCTCTGCAGTGGGAGATAAAGTGCGTGCTTTGTCAGCAACAATTGCAATCTCATTCAAAATGTTCTCCAGCTGATTTCTCTGGCTCATTCCTTTCACACCCCAGCAACAATTTGTGTCGTCTGATAATATTCAGTCACAAAACAAAAGACGATTTGAGACATGTCATCTCCATTGTCATAGCTGTGGGTTGCTAAACAGGCTTTAAACCACAGAGGAAATGGACGAACTTTATTGGTGTATTCAACAAATTTCATTAAAACAGCCACATGTTCTCATTTGTCACAGGAAATCTATAAGGACTGAGTAGGTAATGTTGACCCCAGGAGCAAGAAAACAGCACTGATTACAGAAAAGAAGGTACATTTAAGAAAATGTATTTTCAATAAAAGAAAAAAAAATTGCTATAGTCATTATTATTATTATGGTGCAAGATGTATAAGAAAAAAATGGCAGACAGACAGACAGACAGACAGATCAGCTCTCTTTGTGCGCACTGTATGTTCATAACTTACAATTAAGCCATAGGTCTGCCCCACAATGAAAGAGAGTCTCGAAACTGTATTACATTGCTCAGAAATCAATAAGATGAGTGGCTAATGTACCAGCTGGATGTGTAGGAAGTTTCATTTAACGTGATTCTGCTTTCCATTGTAGCAGCCCCAGTCTAGCTACTGCAGTTAGTGGCATTTACTGCAGTGGAAATTAAAGGCATCACATGAGAGACAGCACCTGAAGTTATTGTCTAGCTTCCCAGGGTCAACAAGGAACAAAAGCAAAACATTTTTGTGCTGTCCAGTTACCAAACCCGACAAAAACTCATCAAGCCTGGGATGAATAAATCAGTTCAGGCTGTTGACCGTGACATTTTCTTAAATACAGAGTCTGGGAAGGAGCATCGGAAAAGCTAGAGCTGTTTCCAATCGTCTGCAAGCGGACTGTGATGTCCAGCAGAATGAAGCATTCAATGGGTGGTTTGCAACTCTGCAACCATTTTAAAGCTCTGTATTAATGGTGTGAATTACAAGGGTATGTTTACCTCAGTGCATCTGGTTTAAAATAACACAAAACTGCATGAACCACTCATTAGCATCCTAGTTCAGAAAGGATCCACTTCTTCCTCCCTCTCCGATGCCAGGCAGTCTTCGTTTCATCTTCCAAACTCAATGAATCAACCATTCAACTTCCCTTCTCAATCCGAAGTAGAACTCCCCCATTCATTGGTTCCCTTCTCTCTCACTTGGAACAAGTGAATCATTTCTCCCCTCTGCCTATGTATGGGGTGACCCAAGAGGACTTGACAGGGTGGATCCTGAAAGGTTGTTTCCCCTTGTGGGAGAGGCTAAAACTGAGGGACACAGTTTAGAAATAAGGGGTTTCCCATATATGACGGAGATACATACAAACAAGGAGCAGGAGTAGGCCATTCAGCCCCTCGAGTCTGCTCCTCCATTTAATAAGATCATGGCTGATCTGATAGTAACCTCAAATCTGCACCCCACCGACCACTGATAACCTATCATCCCCTCGCTTACCAAGAATCTATCCACCTCTGCCTTAAAAATATTCAAAGACTGCTTCCACCGCCTTTTCAGGAAGAGAGGTCCAAAGACTCACAACCCTCAGTGAAAACAATTCCCCTCATCTCTGTTTAAAATGGGTGGTCCCCTATTTCTAAACATCCTCTCCGCATCCACCCTGTGAAATCCCCTCAGGATCTTCAATCAAGTCGCCTCTTACTCTTCTAAACTCCAGCAGGTACAAGCCTAGTCTGTCCAACCTTTCCTCATAAAATAACCCACCCATTCCAGGTATTAGTCTGGTAGACCTTCTCTGGACTACTTCCAACACATTTACATCTTTCCTTAAATAAGGTGACCAATACTGGATACACTACTCCAAATGTGGTCTCTCTAGTGCCCTGTACAACTTCCTACTTTTGTATTCAATTCCCCTCGCAATAAACGATAACATTCTATTATCTTTCCTAATTACCTGCTGTACCTACATACTAGCCTCTTGTGATTCATGTGCTAAGAGATGAGGGGAAATGTGTTTCTCTCTGACAGTTGAGTGTCTGTGGAGCTCTTTTCTCAGAGAGCAATGGAGGCAGGGTCATTGAATGTTTTTAAGGCTGTGTTAGGTAGATTCTTGATTGTCAAGGGAGTCAAAGGGTGTAGGAAGGAAAGTATAACTGAGGCCACAGTCAGATCAGCCATGATCTCATTGAGTGGTGGTGCAAGTTTGAGGGGCTGAATGGTCTACTCCCGCTCCTGGTTCATATGTTCATATAATCGATATAAGAAGAATAGAGCTAGGAGCAGGAGTGGGTAAAACAACCCCTTGAATCTGCTCCATGATTCAACAGGATGACCATGGCTGGCTCAGCTCCACTTTCTTGCCCTATTCCCATTACTCAATCTAGCAATCTCAGTCTTGAATATACTCAATGACTGAGCATCAACAGCCCATTGAGGTGGAGATTTCCAAAGAGTCAGAACCGTCTGAGTGAAGAAATTTCTCACCTCAGTCCTAAATGGCCAACCTTATCCTGAGATTATGACATCCAGTTCGAGACTCTCCAGAGGGGAATCAGCCCCTCAGCATCTACCCTGTCAAAGCCTCTTGGAATTTTATGCATTTCAATGAGAACACCTCTCATTCTTCTCCTGACCCAGTCAGATAGGTTTCAAACGTGAATAGATTAAAAAGGAAAAAATTGTGGATAGGGAAAAGTTAATAGAAGGCACTAGAAAGGTAAGAAATTGGAGTATTTTGTAGCTACAGTTAAATAATCTATCAAGATTCCCATAGCTACAAATTATTGTAATAACTTCACCACCAAAACTATTAAACATAGAGCAGGAGATATACACAGATTTGTACGCCAACATATAATTTTAAAAAATATTCTTCAGGAGGAAGCTTATTCTCACGTTGATAGGTGCAATTTATTTTAACTGGTACTCTACTTAATTTTAACGCAGGACACCACATATTTTTAATTGTACACATGTACAATCTCTTTAATGTATCATGTTTAAAATAATCCCTTTACCGAACCAAGATGTTTATCTTGATTAATTATTTTAAATCTTTGATGAAGCACCAGCGTTTCCTTATTTAAAAATTTACCTGAAGGAACAAATTATTCACACAAAAAAGGAAAGCTTGTGAAAGGAAAGCTTTATCTAATCTTTCCTTACCCTCTGTTTTACACCTAATTAATGCTGAGATAAAATGATCCCTCTTGTCGCTAAGATTTTGCTTCAGCACCGGACACGATGGCCTCACCAACTCTTTGCCACGAAACCAGGGATATTTAATGAAGACGACTTGAACAAAGAACCAATGGATCTGCCAAAGAGATGATAAATGGAAACCTACTATTTAAACAACAAAGGGGTACAAGGCTAGCGACCAAACAAAACCACGAAACCGGCAAGGAATAGGTTACACCCAAAGGAGCAGGCATTGGGAGTTTATAAATTCTTATTTAATTCTTAAACTTAGTTTGCTCACCTTGCAAATTCTCTTGCTGAGAAATTTGACCTTTTTTTTAAAAAAAAACTATTTTTGCTAAATCTTATGTTGATCAAAGCCAGAGATTTTAGCTTTGGGGAAAGGAACATTTTCTATTTCGGACAAATGATGATAGTGTCAAGTGTTTCCAAATCACATAGATCATGGTTAGATGCAGAGTAAAGTTTCCCTGACTGCTATCCCCTGCTGCACCAGGTGTGAATTATATCTGTTTTATTTCTCAAACGCGTGACTTGAGAGAGATTACTAATTTAGTGTCAAATTTGAGACAGTTTTGAATTGTGGAATTGGTTTGAGATAGACCATATTTACTTCACGTAGGGATCCTTATAATGATCAGGGAGGGACATCTTTCATCATAGTAGCCAGAACTGGAATTCAACCCAGGACCCAAAGCTAAAAGGCCAGCCTGAACCTCTGCACCACCAGGTACTTCCTGGATCATTTAAATTACCGTGTTGAAAGGCTATTGGAAGTGGTCAATAAAAAAATTGCCAGCAAAAAAAGAGGTCTCGTTTACATTAAAACATGCATCTCTTTACTACACAATATCAGTGGGTTGGATTTCAGTCAGCAGCAAAGCAGAGGTGCTCACTGCTGACCTTAAATATTAAATTAAATTAAATTAAATATTAAATATTAAATATTAAATAAATATTAAAGATCCAGTGATTTCTGTGGCATGGATTTCACCTTTCCCAACATCAGGTGGATCTCCATGTGTCTAGCAATAGCCATATCATCAAACAGGGGTAACCATCCAATCACATTGAAGTATTCTCACTAACAGCAAGCCAGGAAGTTAAATAAAAACTTTGGATCCCCTCACTTTTAGCTTTAAATTTTATAGATGATGTAATAAGTGATTGGAACAAGCACATAAGGTTAAGGTGGAAGCTAAAATATCATAAACTTTTAAAACAATTATTTTATAAATGTAAGAATTTCAATAACAGCTAGTATTTATACAGCACCTTTAACATAATGAAAGATCCCAAAGCACTTCGCAGGAGCATTATGCAACAAGCTTTGACACCAAGTCCCACATTGGGGTAGATGGCCAATAGCTTCGTCAAAGAGGGAGGTTTCAAGGAGCATCTTAAGGGAGGGAACAAAAGAGAAGTGGAGAGGCAGAGAAGTTTAGAAAGGGTGTTCCAGAGCTTAGGACCTCAGCTGCTGAAAGCATGGTTACCACTGGCAGGGCCTCAAGAGTTATAATTAGACAAGTGCAGCTATCACTGAGGGTTGAGAGGGTGGGGTTGGGGGAGATTACAGAGGTAGGGAAGGGTGGAGGAATGGAGGGACTTGAAAATAAAGTTGAGAATTTTAATATCAAGGTGTTGCTTGACCAGGAGCTAATGTAGATCAGCGAGCAATGGGATGATGGGTAACATGACTTGGTGTGAATAAGGACACAGGCTGCAGAATTTTGAATGACCTCAAGTTTGTGGAGGATAGAATTTGGGGAGATCACCACGGAGAAACTTGACACTCAGCAAGCATAAAATTACTCTTTCGGGGCCAATGAGGATGTTTAGCAGCGAATATAAACTTAAGGCAGCACTAAAAACCCAATTTCACCTGATTCACCAAGGTGTGTGAATGACATTGTTGTGTGGCCAAAGTCGAAAGTGCTGCTTCAGCCTGTAACCTGCTCCCATGGTCCAGCAGTTCAGCAAGCCTCACCATCCAGGCTCAGCTGAAACTAAAAACACTCACTCGCACAATGTACAAGAGGGCTACCGCTCTCTGTGGAACTGTACACTGACCAGGATCGTTGCGTTGAGGGGATAGTGAGGGGAAAAAATCAACTTGAAAGGAAAAGCTGGGGTTTTTTTTTCTTTATTTACAGTAACAAACTACAGTCTGGAAATTTGATGGCACCATGCGTTTCTCACAGGCATAAGACAGGTGTTTGAGCATCCAATGTGGTAGGTGTCACGCACGTTTACATTCAGTGCCCGAAATGCCATGTTCAGCATATCGGTAAAGGCTCCAGTACAGAAGCACAGGGGCCCACACTTGAAACTGAATCCCTCAAATAGGCAAACAGAGGGCCAAGACCTGCTCTAGGACACCTTCCCAAAATGGACCACTCTGGACGTAGTTCATGCTGGACTTGATCGAAAGCAACAAAATTATTGGACCTTAAATGGACCATGGGAGGCTGTCACTAAGATGGTAAGTTGTGTGAAAAATATTTGCCTGAATGGGGAGAACTGAGAAGCAGTTGTGCTTCTCCTGGCTGCACAACAGTGACAACAAATTCCCTCCCAGCATCACTGCATTGCCTTGGGTTGCACAGCAGGATGCCAGTTCAATTTAGTTGAGGCCTGAGGTCCAATTTCAAATGCACCTCATCGCCCACCTTTTCCAGTTCAAGGGTCATTCCCTGCACCATGTTACATCGACAGGGACTCTTACAGGTGCAGGTCCAGGTCTCCTTTACTGCAGCCTTAACCAATATGGTGAGAAGGGTTCCTCTAGCGCAAAATGAAAGTTTAGTCTATTGAACTTTATCCAGTTTTTCCACTTACCTTTTTAAAAACGTTTCACGATACCCACCACTAGTCCAAACTGAGCAGGCAGGCAAACAATCGGTTCCTGAAGCCAAGCAACATGGAAGCAATTAGGAACACAGGAAATGGGAGCAGGAGAAGGCCATTTGGCCCCTCAAGCCTCCTCTGTCATTCAGTTAGATCATGGCTGATCTTCCACCTCAACATTGTTTTCCCACTCTATCCCAACATCCCTTGATGCCTTTACTATCTAGAAATCTCTCAATCTCAATCTTGAACATACTCAATGATTGAGCCTCTACTGACCTCCGGACTAGAGAATTCCAAAGATTTACCACCCCTGAGTGATGAAATTCCTCCTCATCTCAGTTGTAATTGGCCTACACCTTATTATGAGACTGTGTCCCCTCGTTCTTGACACCCACCAGACAGGGGAAACATCCTTCCTGCATCTATCTTGTCGAGCCCTGTAAGAATCTTGTATGTTTCAATGAGATCGTCTCTCATTCTTCTAAATGCAAGAGAATACAGGCCCAGTCCCCTCAATCTCTCCTCATAGGACAATCCCAGAAATCAAAAACAGAATTACCTGGAAAAACTCAGCAGGTCTGGCAGCATCGGCGGAGAAGAAAAGAGTTGATGTTTCGAGTCCTCATGACCCTTCTGTCGAAGGGTCATGAGGACTCGAAACGTCAACTCTTTTCTTCTTCGCCGATGCTGCCAGACCTGCTGAGTTTTTCCAGGTAATTCTGTTTTTGTTTTGGATTTCCAGCATCTGCAGTTTTTTGTTTTTAATCCCAGAAATCAGTCTGGTGAACCTTCATGCACTCCCTCTATGGCAAGGATATCCTTCCTTAGGCAAGGAGACCAAAACTCTGGGTAATACTCCAAGTGGGGTCTCACCAAGGCTCCACACAATTGCAGCAAGACATCTTTGCCCCTGTACTCAAATCCTCTTCCAATAATGGCCAACGTACAATTTGCCTTCCTAAATGCTTGCTGCACCTACATGTTTGCTTTCAGTGACTCATGAACTGTGGCTGCTAAGAGAGCTGAATTTGAACGGTAAACTTTATCAATGCCGGAACGAACTCATTATTTTATGAATTTCAGTTGGTCACGTGACAGCCACATAAGACTTTGAGAATTTAAAAAAAAAATAACTTAATATCTTATCAGCTATCGTTCAGCAGTTAGCTGTTAATTTCAGCAAAAGGAAACTGTGTGGGTTGTGGGGATGCCAAATAAAGGGGAAAAAAAATCTATTAAAGATTTTTTTAAAGATTTTTTCCGGAATCGGTATTAATGAAGGGGTTTTCCCATCCCACTCGGAGCAGGTTTCGTGACGGGCCGGAGCGGAGAATTCAGAGGCAGGCAGAAAGTCGGAAATCCACCAGCGTAAAGAAACAGGTAGCAACTCTCCCGACGGTGTGTTTCTGGTGGGTCGATTATCCCACCGACCGGTGGCGTGAAATCCATTTCCCTTCATTGGCATGTCCCGAATGCTCATTAAACCAGCTGCTCGCTGGGATCTTGTCAGGTCTTCCAACCTTGTGTCACACCAGCGGGAAAGTGCATCAGCCTCAAACCCATTTGAAAAGAGGCGACCTGCACAAGTCAGAACTCAGTCCGCCGGTAACTTCGAGGTGAGTGAGACATACATAACCCTGCCCGCCGAAAGCGCCGCGCCGGTCTTGTTGCGATGAACGACACCCCTGCTGGGGCTGTAGGGTTGGTCTGCTCCTGCTCTTTGCCTACATTGCCCCCAGACCACACCACTGTGCTGTGGTACCCGTGCCGGCGTCCACTTTCAGAGATTAGCGCTTCCACCAGGGGTGGGCTGTGAGGCAAGGGTGGGATTGATGAACACAATGGGATGGGGGGGGCGGTGGAGGGAAACAGGGAGGTAAGGCTGTGGAATGACTGTGAGAGGGAAGGGCGAACATGAGGGGGCCTTTCTGGGGTCACCCTGTGACCTTCTGTTGCCACAGGAGTGAGCAGGAGTCTGCTTAGAAAGAAAAGAGAAAGACCTCCTCACATTAAAAGCCGCTGAGAGCCAATGGCTTCATTAGCGCTGTTAAGGGGCTACTCTAAACTCAGTGGCTACACATCACAGTCACTGCATCTCGAGAGTAACACATTGGAATGTAGAATTTGGGAACGCAGGCAATAGTGAGGGAGTCCCAGCTGTATCATATATGACATTCCATCAATGAAGGCCTGACACACGTTCACCAGAATTAACACACCTAATGGGCCAAAGGGCATCCACTTCAACTGAATGGTCATTAATGTGCCACATCAGAGATTGGAGCACAGAGAGAGGTTGGGTCAATCATCTCGTTTAAGTTTTAGCATCCCACCCAGGGCTCAAGATGTTACATATCTGCGATGTCATCTTGGTCACCTCAGTGTGTGTGCTCGTGTCTCAGGGACAAGGCGGCATCAGCCACCATGCAAGTAGGACAGGAAAAACTTTGGACCCTTACAGTCTCCAAACGTGTCATCTTCTGAGGTTCACTTTCTTGCTCCTTGAATCATTAATGTCTTCAATGTTTCCTTTCATAGAGAAGGCAAAAGCAGATATGGACCCAGGGCTCAATGCTACCTTTGTCAGAGTTCTAATGCAACGGAGGAGGCGAAGGAGGAAGAGGCGGCTCTGCGCATAGCTCCAGCAGGGGGAACATGGTCAAGCAGAGCCACAGCATGAACAGGAAAGTCAGGAGGAGAGACCCAGACAACAGGGGCAGCTCGCCAAACCTATGGTTTATCATTCAAGAGTGTCCTATTTACAATTGAGCGAGAGGCAATGCTGTCCATGTCTGTGCTTGTCCCGAGGTCTGGTGCATTTTATATGCCACATTCTTCATTGAGACCTGGCACCACGGGGAGTTGGAAGCTATCCCCTGTCGGTGGCTTTGAAGTTGACCGCTGCACTCAATTTCTTGGCCTCTGGTGCTTTCCAAGAATCAACAGGCGGCCTGTGCAGCATCTATCCGTCCACAACACGTCGATGCATAACTGATGTCACAGATGCCCCTTACAGGAATGCCCATCATTACGTCAGGTTTGCTCTGGACGAAGATAGCCAGGCTGCGAGATTCATTGGCTTCGCTGCCACCTAAAGATGCCAACACTGCTGCGTCTGAGATGTGGACATGCCCAGGGATCTCCTCCTCCCATGTATGTCTTTTCTCCGGCCACTACCACTCAGGAGACACAAATACGGCTAGATTATCAATGCTGACGAACTGCCCTCACTCAACGGTGACCCTTGAGGAAGGAGGGTTAGAAACGCTTACATCACACACTTCCAATAAAGATTTAAACACATCACACAAGGCGTGCAGATACTAGTTCAACTGAGGGTGACATCACAGGAATGTGAATCTCTCAGTGGGACATTATCACGGAGTGGGAGGGAGGCTAAACCTCGAAATAAGAGGATTCCAAAGTACAAAATCACACTGCCTTCAGGTACCAAAAGCATTCACCATCAAATGTATTCACAAAGTGCAATTTCTTTATATGTCCCGCGATCCAAAAGTGACATCAATTTTTCTAAACTTTCCTAACTCTAGCGCTGTCTGGGTGCAACCCTGACATCCGCAACAGAGGCAGAGTTAGCCTGACGTCTGTCATAACCTTGGCGGACGTCCTCTGGTGGCCTGTGGCCAGGAGGGTGCTGGTCTGACGAGGGCAGAAACTCCCTCAGCGACCTGAGAAGTTGGAGTGGATGGGGTCACAGGCAAAGGGGATTGTGAGCGGCTGCACACCTCTTGCAGTGTCCTGAGATGAGGCCTCTGGGGTGTCCAGCTGACGCTCATCCTCCCTGTGGGTGCCGAGGGCCCTGTCCTGACTCCTGCAGGAGATGGTGCACCCGGGGCAAGGTTAAGGCGCCTCGTCCCTATGTCGCCTACACCTTGATTGTGCCCGCTAGGGTGTGAGTGCAGGGCTGAGCACGAATCCGACAAGACCTGCCAGACCAAGGTCTCCATGGTGGTTGCCAGCTTTCCCATGGTGACCTCGAGGCGCTTGCATGTCGGACGCAAGACATCAGGCAGAACACAGATAGACTCCTCCATCGTTCGCTCTGGTCTGCTGAGTGACTGCCGAATCTCTGCCTGGTGTTCCACTGCCTGTTGCTGCATCTCCAGCGTAGATCTGGCAGCTGCTTCCAGAGGCTCATCACCTGACTCGGACCGAGCGGGTGGCTGGTCTCCTGCAGCCCTCCGAGTGTCGGAGACCTGGGCTGCCCCTGCCTCCGACTGCTGCGGGGACCTGTCAGTGAGGTGTTCCCCAGAAGGTGAACCCGAGCCTAATCTACAGCTGTGCCCCACTGACGTGTGTGTCTCTGAGGTGGTGGGGGGTGCGTGCGAGGGCCATGAAGGTTCTCCCAGCGCTTCCTTTCCAGCCGTGGTCTGGGGGCTCGCACTGGTGCTGGACTAGCCAGGGGACCCTGATCTGCTGGTGCCTAGAAAGTAGAGTTTAGATAATGAGCATGAGCGAGGCGAGACTGCATGTGAGTCCCTGTGACTGTCAGGATTTGATGTGCTGATGGAGCTGTGAGCCGTACTAGTTTGGTTGGAGAGGCCGATCTCCCCTTCCCCACAGGAGTAATCCCTGTCATCCCCAGCCAGCTCGGCTGCAGCCTCCTCCAATTCACAGAGGGCGAGGATGCCAGGCGTCCCTCCCCCCGGTCTACGCTCTCCTGTGCCTGTTGTGCGCCAGCTTGGCCTGTACGAAGAGAAAAGAAAGGCTTGTGATGAGAAGGGATGGAGCGGAGGTTGGGTGAGGTGCATGTCCCCTGTGTGTGGTTAACCCTCCCCAGAAGCGCCAGAGGGTGGAGTGTCAGCAACATGGTAGATGGGATGGTGGTGATGTGAACATCTCGATGAGAGAACGAGTGTTGATACGTGTCCGCCCCCCCCAGCTAATGGTTGCGTGAAACCTCTGAAGAGAGGGAGCCATTTGAGTGGGTGATGCCACGGGGAGAGTTTGATATTGGAGGGAGCTGAAGAATGACTTACCCTTCCTGCACCGGACGGCATTTCGGGCGCAGTACCCAGCCGCGCCGACCTGCTCTCCGACAGCCTCCCAAGCCGGAGAGGCGAGGCTGCTCCACTTCCTGCAGCCATTCCTGGGATAGAGCACTTACCTGTGCGCCTGTACCCCCCCCTCTGATCAGGGCCGGGTGGGTGTGTCAGGGACGCCGCCTTCTTCTCAAGGCTGTCGGCCTTCCTCTTCCGGCTGTCAGACACCCCCCCAACCCCGGGTGGGCTGGAGAGAGTGAGATTGTGTGTTGGGCTGACCTTTAAAGATGACGCCCGGACCTCTGAACCCGCCAGTTGATAGCAGGCGGACGAATCAGCTCCCGACCCGCCGGGGTGATTCGGACTGACACGTGCCTGCGAATAATTAGTGACCCTCCGAGCGCGGAATGAGGAGCGAGTTCCCACCATTCCGGCCTGCGGGGAGGGTGCTGCTAAACCCCCCCCCCCCCGCCCCCCCCCGGCCATTTATCCACAGCCCCATTCCTCTTCCCTCCAGCTCCAGCTTCCTCTGGTTCCTTCCAGTTCCAGCCATTCAGACTTTCTTTCAACGCTTCCTTGCCGCACCTGATCCTGGTGAAAATTCCTCCCGCTCCTTGTTTTTAAACCAAACATATCTCGTATCTTTCCTTCGGGATTAAATTTCTCCTGGTTAAAGTAACAGTTTTTGGTAAAGTTTCGTCATTTGAACAAATTCCACACCTCAGCACAATTATTTTGAGAAGCGCTTCCCAACGCTGCTCCCCGATATTCCTGTTCAGTTGACTTTTATCCCTTAAAAACGAAATATTTGTAACTGGTTAAACATTGGCCCAGATCTTCTGGTCTCCCAGTCATCTGAAATGACCCAAAATATGCATTGGGCCTCAGTGGAAGTCCAAGTGCGTTGATCTCTGTGGGAATTGCCTGACAGAGTCAGCATGGATTTATGAAAGGGAAATCATGCTTGACAAATCTACTGGGATTTTTCGAGGATGTAACTAGTAGAGTTGATGAGGGGGAGCCAGTGGATGTGGTTTATTTGGACTTTCAGAAGGCTCTCGACAAAGTCTCACATAAGAGATTAGCATGTAAAATTAAAGCGCATGGGATTGGGGGTAGTGTATTGAAATGGATAGAAAACTGGTTGGCAGACAGGAAACAAAGAGTAGGAATAAACGGGTCTTTTTCCGAATGGCAGGCAGTGACCAGTGGGGTACCGCAGGGATCGGTGCTGGGACCCTGGCTATTCACAATATATTTAATGATTTAGATGAGGGAATTAAATGTAATATCTCCAGATTTGCAGATGACACAAAGCTGGGTGGGAGGGTGAGCTGTGAGGAGGATGCAGAGATGCTTCAGTGTGATTTGGACAAGCTGAGTGAATGGGCAAATGTATGGCAGATGCAGTATAATGTGGATAAATGTGAGGTTATCCACTTTGGTAGCTAAAACAGGAAGGCAGATTATTATCTGAATGGCTATAAATTGAGAGAGGAGAATGTGCAATGAGACCTGGGTGTCCTCATACACCAGTCACTGAAGGTAAGCATGCAGGTGCAGCAGGTGGTAAAGAAGGCAAGTGGGATGTTGGCCTTCATAGCCAGAGGATTCGAGTACTGGAGCAGGGATGTCTTGCTGCCATTATACAGGGCCTTGGTGAGACCACACACCTGGAATCGTGTGCACAGTTTTGGGCTCCTTTTCTGAGGATATTCTTGCTATAGAGGGAGTGCAGCGAAAGTTCACCAGACTGATTCCTGGGATGGGAGGACTGACATATGAGGAAAGATTGAGTCGGTTGGGATTATATTCCCTGGAGTTCAGAAGAATGAGGGGAGATCTCATAGAAATCTATAAAATTCTAACAGGACTAGATAGGGTGGATGCAGGAAGGATGTTCCTGATAGTGGGGGAGTCCAGAACCAGGGGTCACAGTCTGAGGATACGGGGTAGACCATTTAGGACTGAGTTGAGGAGAAATTTCTTCACCCAGAGAGCGGTGAGCCTGTGGAAATCGCTTCCACAGAAAGTAGTTGAGGCCAAAACATTGTATGTTTTCAAGAAGGAGTTAGATATAGCTCTTGGGGTGAAAGGGATCAAAGGGTATGGGGAGAAAGCGGGAGCAGGCTACTGAGTTGGATGATCAGTCATGATCATAATGACTGGCGGAACAGGCTCGAAGGGCCGAATGGCCTACTCCTCCTCCTAGTTTCTATGTTTCTATGGTTCAATGAGAAGTTTCAACTTGAGCAATTCCCCTACTCCCTGGACCCTCTGCAAACATTTCCGAGTCTGGGCTAGAGTCGGAGACTTCAGACAATTCCAAGGGACTTATCTGAATAGTTACCCAGGAAATGTTGGGACAGAAAAATCCCAGACTAATTCCCGGATATCAACAGAACTGACCTCCAATCACACACACTGTCCCCCCAACTCTCCACTCAACCCCACCAACCACACTGACCTGACAACTCCTATCACCCGACTAACTCCTGACCCGACCTGACTACCGTGCTGCCTTACCCACCTGCCGCCCTACCCACCTGCTCCCTCGCCCACCTACCATCTCACTCACCCTACCCACTTACCTCACCCACTCTATCACCCTGCCCATTCACTCATTCATCCACTGCCCCATTTACCCATTCACAACCCCTTCACTAACTTTCACACTGCACCTTAAAACTTACCACATGGCAGCTAGTGCCATAAAAAGGGATGTGCCTTGTTCTCCCTCATGACGCTACAGCGCCGCGATGGGCTTCTCTGATGGACTGCGCCCTCCACGTTTGCGGAGGATCTGGCCTCGGAAAAGACAGCGAGAAATGTGGAGCAGGGTCCAGGTGTGGCAAAGTTTGAGCGGAGCGGAAATCCGATGGTGATTTCAGATTCTCAGAAGATACCGGCCACTGATCCCTGCTGCCTGTTATCAGTTTACCAGAGAACTTCGCATCAAGATTAACTGCAGCCTTGATCCCTGCAGCCTTACTATTTCGGACCAACAGCCAAAGTGCTGAGGATTGGCAAAGAGCCTAGATTACAGCAGCATTGTTGATAGTCATTCATTAACCTGCCCAATTGATGAGTTCATTGTTGGACAGACCCCTGTGAACCAACTTCAGCGTTAAAGCAAAATTGCCAATGACATCAGCATACATATGCACATCAGGAATTCAATTAATAACTAAAAGTTGTTTTATTACTCAGTTTTTCCCTCCAACTTTCTCCATTAGCTCTTCCAAGACATATTGGTAATTAATTAAGCGGCAGCATGATTTGAGTGGCTGTCTATAACGTTGGGTACTTATACAATCGCAGTTCAAAGGCGAGAGGCTGAAGATGTGAATAATGTTTTCATTCCGTGTGATTTTGACTAAGTTCATTTTTGAGCACCTATCCTAATATCTCCTCATGTCGTTCTAACAAGCTAAATCTGGCGACACTCCTGTGAAGCCTTGCAATGTTTCATTACGTTAAAAGGTGCTGTGCAAGTGCAAGTTGGTGAAGTGTTAGGGAATAAATAATGTCACTGGGCCCTACTCCACCAAGAGAAGACAAAACCTGTGGGGCGGAACAGCATGGATGTGAACTGTGAAACAGGTGTGAACGCTCTTACAATTTAACACAGACCACCCCGTCCCAACCCCAACCCCCACCCTCTTCAGTTGGTGAACTGTCTGATTCTTTCTTTATCTTACCATGCGATGACATGGACCTCACTAGCAAGGCTGCCTTTGTTGTCCATCCCAAATTGCCCTTGAACTGCATGGGCTTATCAGGCCACTTCAGAGGGCAGTTGAGAGTCAACCACTTTGCTGTGGGTCTGGAGTCACAAGTAGGGCAGACCAGGGTAAAGACAGCAGATTTCCTTCCCTAAAGGACATTAGTGAGCCAGCTAGGTTTTCATGACAATCGATAATAGCTTCATGATCACCGTCACTGAGACCTAACTTTCAATTCCAGATTTATTAATTAAAATTCCAGATTTATTAATTGAATTTAAAGTCCACCAGCTGCTCCGGTGGGATTTTAACCCATGTCCCCATGACATTAGCCGGGTCCTCTGAATTCCTGGCCCAGTGATATAACCACAGCACCATCATCTGCCCTTGTGATAATGAAATTAGCCTCCTGTCCATGGGCTGACATTGAAGGAGATCAGAAGGCTGACAGTTCATCCAATCCTTAAACCACATGTAGTGCCACAGTTTTAATTCAATTGCGCTACTTCCTTTCAAAACTCCTTCTATTGCTCCCATTTATCAATATGCAGTGTGTGTTTATTCCGCAGACAGTGTGTGCAAACTGTTTAATTCATGAAATGCAGCACTCCCAACTCAGCTGGAGAGAATACATGAATAAGTGGGAACGCTGAATTTTGTGAATTAAGCTGGATGTATCGACTGTTCACTGAACAAGCACACGCAACACATTTTGATAAATGGGACCAGCAAAGGGGTGCCTTAAAAGAATTTGGAATAATTACAATAAAACTGGCTCTATCTTCAAACTGGCCCGGGTCAGGTGACTGTCCTTTGTTCTGGATCTACATCCTGAACAGACTAGGCAGCAAGTCCTTACCGTGTGGCACAAGGCATTCCCCATTAACACTGTGAAAGTGAAGACGATGTTGCAAAGCTGTAACAGTGGTCCTGGGGACTGTATGAACACCCAAGCTTATATTAGTTATATCATCTATACCAATAACTGTCACAGCTGTGTAACACAGATGTGTTGCAACTCTATATAATCCTCCATATGAACAGTTAAGTTTCCCTTTTAACTCCTATGGCCCAAACTCGAGCTTTGCCCCGACTCAAATGAAGGGAAATCATATCTCTCCTTTATCTGTCAAAAGGTCCTAACTGAATGGGTTTCAGTGATGGGTTTCAGGTGATTTGACCTAATTGGAGTATGCCTACAGTAGAAAGTAGTCCCCAAGGTTAGAAATCAGCACCATTCCTGACATAACTTTCCTGTCCAAGCAACATCAATTCACAGAGTCAAACTTAACCTTTGTACAAGTTCCATTAAGTAAGACCATGGAAACCCAATGAAACTACACCGTATTTTACAGCAAAGGCCATTCAGGTGTTTCTTCTCCACACAAGCCTCCTCCCACTTCCATCTCAATCTTTCAACATATCCTTTCTCCCATATCTACTTATCTAGCTTTGCCTGAAATGCATTTATGATAATCACCTCAGCCACTCCATGCGCCAGTGAGTTCCCCATTCCTACCCCTCTCTGAGTAAGGACATTTCTGCTGAATCCCTGATTGGATGATAGTCACTAATAAATCCATTTGTGGCACCTTGCTTTGGACTTGCCCTACAAATAGAAACATCTCCTCGTCTACCTGATTAAACCCCGTCTTAAATTTTGAAGACCTCAATCAGGTCAGCTCTATTCCTCAAACCAAAATGAACCACGCTCTCACTTACCTATGTTGAAAATAATTTGCCATTTACATGGCTATTCAGTGGTGTTATGATGTGTCAGATGATATGTACCAGGCAGATCAAATCCACAAGGGAAACTTGGCCATGCTATCACAATGGTTTTGCAATTTGTATTTATCACAAGAAGATTTGTGCACTGATTTCAGAAGTAATGAGTCCACTAACACCTGTAAAGATTTTAAAAACTAAATTAAAACATTTATTAACAAAAGGAAAGGTTTCAAGCACCTATATAAGATTGTAGTTACTTAATACTATAACAAATCCCTAAATTCCTAATTAACTTGACTCCCAACTATACGCCCCCGTTAAGGCAACAGCACTAAAATAGATTTTACATTTAAAAAGCATGCCAACAAGTTTACCACAGCACCCATTCGACAGTGGAATTCCAAAGGCTTTCCTCCACTTTTGGTTACTGGACACAGCAGACTTCTGTTAAAGTGGCTGGAGGCTTCCCTTCCCCAAGGCTGTTTTACACAGTCCTCTTGGATCTTACGTAGCCTTCCACTCGCTTTATATATGTTTCTGTCTCTTTAATCCGTAAATTCCATTGTTCTATATTGTCTTTGGAAATTTACTTTTCCCATAATATAAAAATCTTTCATGTTGCCAATATAGTCAGTACTGTTGGGAAAAATAAAGACACTGCATGGCCTTACTTATCTTGTTAGTTGTAAACATCCTATCATCCTAAACAACCCCTTCACGTATCTAAAAATATAAATTTCCTTCACACCTTATACGCTAAGACCTCATCCATGATTACCCATTAACATTTCAAATGCCTTTTACCCCTAACTTCTTTTGAAAATTTCAAAGCTTGCAGTCTATCTGACTCTAATTCAATTAAATCACACAGACAGAACCATCTACACTCAGACCCATAAACCTACTTTACAATAAACCACAATAACATAATAAAAGAATGTCAGTTTCATGACAGTAGATAAGCTTATTAATGTCTTCTTGTGTTTTGTCACAGTCTTGCTCATTATTAACCATACCCCATAATTCGATATCAAGCACAAATTCTGAAATTGCATTCCCAATTCCCAAGTCCAATCATTTATGTAAATAGTGAATAACAGTGGATGCCAGCGCCTATCCTTGAGAATCACCACTTCCCAGTCTGAGTGACTGCATTTCAGCCTTCTGTTTTGCAGCCTTGCTATCCATTCTGCTACTCTGCCCCGATTCCAATGGTTACAACCTAATCAATCAGAAGCCAATAACACTCTCAGAAGAAAAGTTTGTTTTTAAAGTAAAGTTTGCTGATAAATTCTCGAAATATGAACTTGGGGAAATAATTTTGAAAGCGGTTATTCGAAATACAGTGCGACTAAAATAACCGTGCCAAGGTCTTTTTGATTAAAATGCTTTTGGCAGCGTCTATAAATATTGCCAGCATCGCTGCACTTCAGTGAGTGTACTTTAATCAGGTCTGTAAATATTCAGACTTTAAAAAGACCATAGACACATTCGACTCATGAATACCCTTAGTTTTACAGAGCAGTCAGGCAGCACCTTCAGCTTTGATGTTGCTGCTATTTCTGAGAACTCAGGTGATTTGACTAGTGAGGCATTTGCTCTCCTCTTCTTCCTCTCCTCTCGTCTATACAAACAGGAGAGGTAAGCAATTATACTAACTGGATGACATGAGCAAAGCTACACTTTTTTTGCACATCCCTTGGTCCATTCACTATTGGTAGCTCGGTTCTAACACTGAAATCGTTCCAAACAACATTGTAGTTTGCCCATTGCATCGAGACGAGGGGTGTCAGAATGCTCCAGTGTGTCAGATATTTGCCGTAAAAATTCGGCAGGACCAGTGAAAAGAAGATTATTGATTTTCTGAATGCTTAGCTGTACCAAGGTCAGCACTCGTGTATGTAAGTGCCAGGACTGCTGTGCAGCCCTCCAGCTCAAGCTGGGTGGCTTTAATCAGCTCTCAGTCAGGCCAGTGGTCAGATCACCAGGTGGTAGCAAAGCATTGAGAACTAGCGAAATCTAACGCTGTCCCTATTCTCATGCCATCCCTCTGTAAATAGCAGGCTGCTGTGAACGGACACACTGGAAATGCCAAACACTATTGGGAAAGCTAAAGCTTCCATCTTCAGAACCTGCCGCAAAACCTGGCCCCTTGCCACCAATTCCGCCTCCCCGCCCCCCCCCAACCTCCATGGTCACCATTTCAGACTCAGCCAGACTGTTATCAACCTCTGCCAAGTTTCCAACTCCACATGCTCTCCAGCGCAAAGATCACCGACTTTGCACCACCCGTATTGTCACTCACCTCCACACAATTGCTGTTGAAACCCTCGTTCATACCCGGCAGCGCCAGTGATCTCCTGGGTGACCAGCCATTCTCCACCATCTGAAAACTGTGGCTCACCAATACTCTGCTGGTCGTGCTCCAATTCTGCACCAAATCCCACTCACCCAGCACCTCTGCTAATTGTATAATAATTGAGTATCTGTATTCAGGGGGTGGGCATTAACTGGGGTTTCACTTTGGTGCTCCCTGTATGTAGGAGCAGACTGAAAGTGTGGTGGTTGGGCTTAGAGTTTGTAACCTCTGTAAATGAAAGTTTATAAAGTGTGTAAATGTTCCATCCTTCACCATCTGACTGTCTGGAGTAAAACAACCCCATTTCTGGTGACCTGCAATGTCCCCCAAAGGCTGTTTCAAGACTCTCACCCTCATGCTTAAATCCTTTAAGGCCTCACCCCTCCCTATGTCTGCTCCACCCCAATAATCCCACTCTCCACCCCCACCAAACACTCCTCATTTTTCTCACTTTAACCTCTGCCCTTGGCCCTACAATTGGCAACCTTGCTTTCAGCCTGCTGGGTTCGAACTTCTGTAACTCCCTCTCTTAAACCCCTCTGCCTCTCCACCCAACCTCCCCCTCTTCCTTTAAGACCTTTCTTAAAACTCATCTCTGACCAACCGTTTGATAACCAAGCCAAATATCCCCTCTCTCTGTCTCACTGGCATTCTTTTCCTTATGCCTCTGTGAGGCATGTCGGGATGATTTTACTGCATCAGAAGTGTTACAGAATGGCAAGCTGGTGTCTTTTTGGAACAACCCATGTCAGTCTCCCCAGCGGAATAGATAAAGCAGGGCAAAGCAGTATCCAGAGAGGGCATTTTCTTTCAAAAAAGACAACACAAGCAAGCGTTTGACAGATATAAATGCTAAAGATGCATTTCCAATGTTTAAATGTAATCTGCATGGTAAGAATACTCATCCTATGGTCCCATTTTTGTTATTCTTGCATAAAAAGGGACAATCTCTGTATGAAAATAATGGGGATTTAGGTGATCATAATTTAAAGTTCATCGACAGTATAGATTGTGGAGAGAACATTCCCTAGACATCTCCAAAGAAACTTCTCACCAAACTGTCCTCCTCACCCAGGATGTTGAAGACATGGTCCAGCTTGATGTCACTGTCATGGTGAATATTTACAGAACTCACCAAAAGACACCCCACCCTCTCCTTCCATTTCCCAAGCAGCCAAACCTACGTTTGTCATATGATGTTTTGTGTGCCTGCATGCCATTGTGATGTAAAGGTACTCGGCAAAGCAAAGGTTAACGTGGGACTGGAGAGCAGCACTGCCCAAGGTATGATGTATAGAGTCACATGGTAATAGACTCATAGGACACTGTAGAAGGAGCCTGCAAGGAGACAGCAGCACTATGCATGGCAATACCTGGGATCTGTACATAGTTAAAGACTCCCAATAAAGTGCAAACAAGTTCAAGATTTCGTCTTTGAGACATCAAACAAACACATAACACAACAACGTTCACCTCCCTGGGAGGAATCTAATTGTGAATGTGCTGTCAGCTGACATTAAGATTCAAACTCCTAACCCTGGTTGAAGGGACAATGAATGCAGTGCTGTAGTTACCAGACCAAACAGATTATATCTATGTATATATTTTTAACAACGGCATTCTCAAAGTTGTCTCTCCGAGTGGATTTCAGAGTGATGAATTAGCTGCTGAAACGGTTGGGCTTCCACTAATGATGCTTAGGAAACTGTGTCACAGTGAAAGAAAAAAAATCAATTTAAATTCCAATACTTTGGCTCCATGCAAATGCAGCATACAAGTGAGATCGTCCAATGGGGCAGTATCATCCAGATTCCAGGAACTTCTCATTTGATAAGTTAAGAACCAATCAGCAAGGAGCCCAATGAGAGGGTTGCCATAGCGCCAGGATTGTCCTGAGGGCTTCGTGAATTAAAGATTCATCTCCAGGACGCTTGTTGCAAGCGTCCCTCGAGAAACCACACAGGGGTGTTAAAGTCAATTTCACTTTCACTGTTTTGCCAACAGTCGAGGCGAATCAAATTGGGTAACAAAAGGTGTGTCCCATTTCCAATTGGACAGGGAAGGAGGCATCCCCGAAGGACCAACCAACGAAGGGCATGAGAGGGCTCAAGGTGGGAGGGGTCATGAGAGGAAACCTCTAAGAATTCACCCAACCAGTATAGGCAATTCTGCCTTGGGACATTAACAATGTAATCATGAAATGTTAGCACATCACTGACCTTTGGAGGCAAAAATGTCAATAAATGGTTGCAGATTGGTTTATTTAGGAAGAATAATTTTAGATAAAATGTCGATTGTTCAAGCTTCTATTTCACCATGAAGCACAGCAGAGAGGTCAGTCTGCCCAGTGGATTTCGATGGGAATATGTAGATCACCTGTCAGATGTGCTAATGATGCAATGGGCTAAATATTAACACATTATGGCACAGAGCACTGAAAGGAGGACTGGCTCCCGTAAAGTTCCCGATCCTTGCTATGTGGTGACATGGAGGGAAGACATTGGGAAGGGGGATGAAAAACATCAAGGGTGAAGAAATGCCTCACAGAAAGAAATGGTGAAGGAAAAACAGGACAGCTAACAATCTGGGCAGCTCACTCTTACATGATGACTCCAATTTTAAATATCCTGTAGGCAAATTCCTGGTTACTTCAACTCAGTCATGGAGGTGGTGTATTACCAGTGACCTAAAGGGGAAAAGGGAGAATGAAGTGCACAAGAATAAATACAATGTGACATGACTCTGGCTTCCGAAGGAGGATTCCATCTGGAACAAGCATCGCCACACAGCACATCAAGCCCCCAGACAGCCAGGTGAGCCCAACCACACTGTAGCTGGAAAATCTAACCAAGCAAATACAGTGCACAATGTAATAAAAAAAAAGGAATTATTGCTTCAAATAGTGGGTGACCATATGAAGAAGTAAGCTGATGAGTGGAAATCTGTCCAAAGTAATTACACACATACACCACGCCACACACATAGGCATGCACACACACGCACAAACAAACACACAGGCATACACACACACACACACACACACACATACACACACAAACACACACACAAACACACACGCAAAGACAAACACAGGCATACACACACAGACACACGCAGGCATGCACACACAGGCATGCACACACACACACACACACACAAACAAACACACAGGCATACACACACAGACACACACAGACACACAGGCATACACACGCGCACACACACACAGGCACGCGCACACACACACACACACACACACAAACAAACACACAGGCATACACACACAGACACACAGGCATACACACACACACACACAGGCACACACACACACACACACACACACACAAACAAACACACAGGCATACACACACAGACACACAGGCATACACACACACACACACACAGGCATACACACACGCACAAAGACACACACACAAACATATATCTCTTGTTTCACTACCCAACACAGCCAGATGGAATTTTTTCTTGCCTTTATCTTTTCTCTGAAGCAATGCACAGAGTTAAATTTGAATCACTTTCACAAACAGGGACTTCTTAAAAGTCCTGGGTTGCTTTATAATCCTTCAACTCAAAGTACAGCTGTTTGTCTGCAGCCTGTTTATGTTCCACACTGAGTTATATTCACTGATCTTTTGACTTCTTTCATCCCTAATTCCATTTATGCTCTCCCGTGCCACCACCATTTTAGATTAGATAAAGCTGAAGCCGTTACATTAGGCTGTATGAACACAATGACTCACTTCAGTTGGAACTGGTTTAATTTCAACCCCCTTCCCAAACGTTCCACCTCGTGACCCTCCGACATCATTGCCTCAAGTGAGCTCTATGTTTTCTGGTTATCGGGGATTTCAGCACCTTCAGTGACAGTTTCACACTTGGGGCCCTTGCTTTACAGGCCTGCAAACCTATTCCATCACAAACACAGCAAGTCCACTTCACTCATGTAAACAGGACATTAGGTATTTTTCCTTGCTTCTCCTCCTTCCAAGCTGTTTCCTTTCCATGTATCCTCCCACAACATGAGATTGGCAAAAAGCCGGCATACTCCTCTGCGAATTCAGAAACCATTCCTATCAGCTATCTGCGCCAGCAGAAATCTCACGTCTCCTTTTTTCCAAATGCAGAATTATACAGACCTGTTTATTTCACATTAATGCAAAACAAGTACTTAATTGTTATGTTACTATAAATATTTTATAGTTACTTGTAAGTCTTGTGCTCAGAGTAAGGAATCTTACTGTTCGGGAATGGAATCTGTTTCTTCCAAATCTTAATGTCAGTGTGAAGCCAGTCCCAGGAGGTGTTATGGTCAAAGCTCCTTCTACAAAACCCTGATAAAGTGCCTGTGCTCCAGCCGTAAAAAAAGAACCCTTACTACTGCGCCCATTTCACATTTCCCTTTCTATCTTTCAGGTGAGACATTAAGCCGGACAGTGTCTGCCTTTTCAGGTGGGTGTGAAACATCCCATCCCACTGTCCCAAGGAAGTACGAGGGAGTTACCCCCATGCTCCGGCCAACCTCCAATCAACATCACAGAAACAGATCGATGCTAAAAATGCTCAGCAGGGTCTGGCCCCATCTGTGGAGAGAGAAACCGGCTTAACCTCTCAGGTCAAGGACCGTTCTGCAGCAGTGAAGGGAAATAGAAGTGTAATAGGTTCGGTACAAGTGAGGGTTGGGGTGGAGGAACAAAAGGCTATGCCTGCAATAGGGTGGAGGTTACAGTCTACATATTTAGACAATCTACATATTTACTTCAACAATTCAGACTGTAAACTGTGTCCCTCCCATGTTCTTTGTTTCGGTTTTGCACGTGCCAAGCTTAACATTGTTTTTCACATTTTTGCTTTCGGACACAGCTGTTCATTATTCTGCCATTCACACCCGCTCCGAACAAATCTCTTGTTTCCTTACTTACAACCGTGACCACTCCCTTTGGGCTTTTGTTACCGTGAAACTTTCTGTCCTGTCCTGTCCTGTCCTCTACCCCATCGCAGACCCATTCCTTTTGCTCTTCCTTCCCACCCACCTCCACTTGCACAAAACCTATTACATTTCGATTTTATCTACAGTTTCTAAAGGAAGGTCCTTGACCCGAAATGTTAACTCTGTTTCTCCCTCCACAGATGCTGCCTGGTCGCCTGAGTATTTCCAGCACTTTCTGTTTTTATTTCAGATTTCCAGCATCTGCAGTAGTTTGCTTTTGTCACAAAAGCAGATTTTTTTATGCATTATCACATTCCTGTTGTGGGAGCTTTCTACGTGCAAATTGGCTGTCACATTTCCTGCATTACAACTTCAGAAGCACGTCAATGGTTGTAAAGGCTTTGGGATGTGCTAAGGATCTGAAAAGGACTATATAAATGCAAGTCCTTCTTTCTATTCCTATATTAGCCATTCTCCAGAGTATCTGGAGGAGATTCCAATATATTAGCATTTAATGGTGAACGAGGGATGGGGTGCCCAGAATCACTTCAGAATGAATCCTCACTGAAAATAGGGATGCTCATCCCGACAGTTGAAATTGGATTTGGACCCCAACACAGACCCAAAAGACCAGTAACGTGGAACGGATGCAGCAACCTAGCCCATCATGTTGGAACCTCGATGTGCCATGCCATTGAAGTTAAAGTTGCCGATTTGTCCCTGTGCTTTTACCTCCTTGACGAGTTCCTGATCTCAGCTGCCCTATATCCAGAGGGAAAAGGTCCAATCACACCCCAGCTATTTATCGAGCAACACAGCAATCAGGTGAAAAGTAGACCCTTGTCTGCACTTGTAAATGGGAACGGCAGAGGAAGTGCAAGAGGAGAGATGGAGAAAATGTATAAATATTTGAAGAAATAATTACAGCTCACTGTTGGACAGCTTGTCTATAACACATCAGTGTATTCCAGCATGCATTGTTCAAGCCCTTGTCAATGTAAACATGTATTTATAAATGGCTGCTATGTTTTAAACAAATGAAAATATAAACATCTTTTCTGTGGTTTATAATGCAGCAATTAAATGGCTAAACAAGTAGCCACTAACCATAAAAAAGCATGCAGATTTACATCACGGAAGGTGTGCTAATCTTCAAGAACATTAAGTTATCCCACATGGAGCTATCTGCAGTACTTGGTTTTTTGTAACATAGCAGTGTTCCTGGAGCCTCACCTGAGTACAACAGCAATAGTTCAAGGCTGCATCAAGAGCAATTTACAACAAACCTGCAGATTTGTGTGCAACAATAAATAGTAACATCACTCAGAAGAAATCAAGGACTTGCATCCAAAATATGAGACAACGCGGTACAGTGAAGAGTATATTCCTGACAGCAGCACCGAGTATAAGGCAGCACCTCTCCCAACAGAGACTCAAGTATCAAAGTCATCTTTAACTTAGCTGAATAACCATTTACAACAATTTTATAACAACTCACTTATTTGTCAGTGCAATGTCCCATAGTAAAATACTGACATGCATTCCGAGCAATACATTTTTCATGCTTTTGAAATCCTTTCGTTCTGACAGAAAAATGACATTAATCTAATACAATGTATACTTTCCTATGACTCAGACATAAGCCATGTGTTGCAGATAATCATTCTCAATACATCTGTAAAATAGCAACTCAGGTATTTAAACCGCATGTAAGGCATGCAATAATTGTGCACAGATGGCGCAGCTACAGATGTTGGTATTCATACATTAAAATAAAGATTGTTGTAAAGGGGAAAATAGTATTTGTACACTTCAACACTGCAATTAGTTGGGAGAAAATCTGAAGCATTTTATCTTCCCTGTAGCATGACAAGCAGGAGAAATGTCCTTACCTTAGATGTTTAACCATCTGCAGATGTTTGACATGCCCAGACTGTACACTGCAGATAGTGGTCTTGCCTCCTCAGATCATATGTCAAAGTACTTTAGCAGTAAAAAGCATCCCATGATTCATGACATGCCTCAGCTGTGAGGTAAAGACAGCACATGGTTCCTGTCAGAATCCTGCACAGCCTCTATTATCAAACCTTCTGAAGTAAACCAAAACTAGGAGTTTGGGAAGGGGGTGAGGCACAGTCCTTTCCTCGGTCAATATCTCCCCGAGAAAAACCAGGATATGGCGGCAGACGGATTCCAAACAATTTGCGAGTACGTTTCAATCAAAAACCTTTGTTGTTGTTCATGCCTGTTAAACACTGGCTTCAAACTGTCAGGCTCCAGTATTGTGCACTAAGGGTACCCAAGCCATCACTTCCAGTAAATAAGTTCCGCAAAGGCCAGAGGTACTTCTCCATGTGTAAAACACACACCAAGCAAAACCTGAGTCTCTTCTTTTTGCCTGCATCCCATTTCAGTTCATTTGCTGTTCTTATCACTGTCTGACAGATTCACTTCCCTTTTTGAATGAGCCTTGTCAAATAAATATGCCGACATTTACAAAACAATATACAGGGAAGTCTGCAGGAGTCAGATCTAAATACTGTGAGACGGAAGACAGAATTAGCCATGAGCTATCAATGGGACAGAGGGGAAAACACACACACACAGAAGCCACTGAAGAAAATATATCCAAATCTCGCAGGAACGCAGACACAATTATACTTAACTGCAGGAGTTGCGGTTCTTACAAAACGCTCCAGACAGACAGCCGTCTGGCCAAAGATCTCCCAGGTCATTTTCCATTTACAGGACCCATACATTTTAAAATTTCTGAACCAATCTATGGGACATTACTGGGGCCACTGTCATTCATCACTGAGTCTCTCGTAAAGTCTTCTGCGTTGTTTGGCGATACAGAGACGGTAAGAAGCTGCTTCGTCCGGCAATTCTCAAAGTGCGTTCCGCCGACCAGCAAAGGTCCTCCGGGTGGGCTGGTCCAAGATACACGTCACTGACGTGCAACACCACAGCTGAGGCCATACGAGAGAAGAGGCCAGAACTCTCATATCTATCAGTCACGTGACTTCACACAACCAGAGCAGCTCTTGCATGTGTGGCACAAATCACCATAAGCGCAAGCAACAGCAATGCATATTTTACAGGCAAGGTTTACGTTACCGTTGCAGCTGCAGTTGTGACACTGAAAACAAAGGGCAGCCACGCTGAACATGGAGCCTGACGTGAGACTGAAGCTCTCGGGCTTGGACGCGGAAATCACCTCTCTGGTTGCTCGTCAAAAGCAGCACTATCCTTCCCGTTAACCCTGATCTTTTTTCTTTTGTGGTGGCGAGAGAAAGTGGGTGGGGTGGGGCCGGTAGGTGGTCCGGGGGCGGTGGGTGGGGGGGGCGGTGGGGGGGGGGTGGTGGTATTTTGCCCCACCTGAATGATCCACGGGCAAAAAAAAACTTTTGAGAACCACTTGGTTTAGTCCATTACATCAGCTCCATAAGCTGAGTCCATCAGGCAACCAGCGCTGTCCTCCCAGTTTCCAGTGCTCAAAATCTCAGCTCATTCAACATCCCCTTGGTGGTTAGACTTATGCCCTCTTATAATAGTAATTGGTCACCATTTGAAAGGGTTCTGAGAACGTGGACCACTGCCTGTTTATTCCACAAACTAACTCAATGCCCAAATGTTTCCCATCCTTTCAATCAACTGGTATTTGAAAGCTGACCTCGGGTTCCACACTCTATATTCCAGTTTTTAAGAACTAAAGGGTAAGTTCCCCAATACCCTGGGTCTGGTCT
This sequence comes from Isurus oxyrinchus, assembly GCA_026770705.1. Classification (NCBI taxonomy): domain Eukaryota; kingdom Metazoa; phylum Chordata; class Chondrichthyes; order Lamniformes; family Lamnidae; genus Isurus; species Isurus oxyrinchus. The sequence goes on from JANJGN010000008.1 coordinate 164,569,114, forward strand.
TTTTAAGCCAAGTTCCTTTCGATTTTCCAGCTGTCTGCAGCCTTGCTTTCACAGAAATTGTGAGAAAATCTCATTAAGAGAAGTAGTTTATTTTAAAACATTTAACTCAGTAGAAAAGACATCATTTCTTCAGTTTTTGGTGGTGTCACATTGCCCTCTCTAAGTCATGGGCTCCACAGGAGCTCCGTGTGTGATGAATCTCTTAAAGGGCCAGAGGTTTTCCGTGGATTTCCCCCCAAATTGTCCAAGTTTTTAGTGCATTGTTCCAAAATGTTTCCAAAACTCATCCAACTGTAGCCAGGTTCCCCATATAAAGCACATACATCAAGGCTAGGCCAACCGTATCTAATGAACCTGACCGAATGTTTTGAGGAAGTGACTAGTGAACAGGGCAATGTCGACAGGCCCACAATCGTTCATAATCATCCATAATAATATGGACTTCCAGAAGGCACTTGACAAAGTTCCATGTGAAAGACTTAGCTCCAATTAAAGCTCGTGGATTTGAAAACAAAATGTTGACCTGGTTAAGCTGAATGAGGGTGCGCTTGAACCAGAGGGAAGTGTCTAGCCTGCAAGAACCCCAATTATTTAAGATATTCATTAATAGCTTAGAAACACAATAGAGGGCCATATGTCCAAGTTTGCCAATGACACACCAACATGGGCAGTGAAGGAAAAATCGATAAATCAGTTGAACTGGCAAAATTATGGTGGATGGAGTTCAACACGGGTAAATGTGAAGTCATTGATTTTGAACCAAAAATGTCGGAGTATCTTTTTAAATGGTGAAAAACAAGGAACAGTGGGGGTCCAAAGAGATTGAGGGTCCATGTACCCAGATCACTAAAATGTAGTAGCCAGGCTCAAAAAATAATCAAAAATGCGAATGGAATGTGAGCCTTTGTATCTATAAGGCTAGAATATAAAGCGGAGGAAGATTTGTTATACCCCTGTAGGATCACATCTACAATCCTACACTGCACCTCAGAAAGAATATATTGGCTTTGGAAGAAGTGCAATTCATCAGAGTGTTACCAGGGCTGCAAGGGTTAGACTATGAAGAGAGATCGCATCAACTAGACTTGGATTCCATCAAACGTAGAAGCTGAAAGGGTGATTTCATCAAGGTTTTAGGAGGAGAGGAATGGATCAGGGCAGGTAGAGAGACTTTTTCCACTTGTGGGGGCCTGAGGAATATCTTACAGGGGGGGGTAAACAGCTCCCCCGCCCAGGAGCAAAGTCGGCGTGAGGCAGCACCCACCTTTGCAGCCGGAGCGCACTGCGGGTGGGCTAAACAAGGACCGAGTGGGCCCTTCGCCCCTCACTCCAGCCCTCTGGAGCTGCCGGCCAAGTTCAACGGCAGCTCCATCAGTCCCAGCGGTGCCAAGAGCACATTAGTGGGCACTGCCAGGGGTACAAGAGGAGGAGGAAGGAAGCCCATGTTTCTTGGAGACAGGTAAATCGGGGGGTCTTGGGCAGGTCAGGGAGGGGGGGGTAGGGGGTTGGGGGTTGGGTTTAAGGCTTTTCGAGGGTAGGAAGACAAGGGGAGGGTTCTATCTTAGTGGGGGCCACCACCCTACCCCAGTCAGCAAAGGGCAGTCCCCAAAGATACAACCTGCTTTTCCTTTCCGCTCTTTGAAGAGTATATGTAAAAATAGCGGGCTGCCCACTCCCCACACCAAACATTTTATGGCATGGGCAGCATATTATCAGGGTCACTTGGTTTGGTAACAAGCCTAATTGACCCTTGATTACTTATTAGAATATGGTGGGCAGTTTGCTCATTTTGGCACTTGCCCAACCCCACTCATATTACAGGGGGTGAGCCCAGGGGTAGGTGGGAAGGTGGTGGGGTGCCCAGCACGCCCCAGCCGAAAACACAGCCCAGCCGGGGCACATAAAATACAGCCCAGGGTCATAGCCCGAAAACCTGACCCCAGGAAATTCAGGAGAGGAAACTCAGCAAACATCATTCATGCAAATATAAAAACAAAAAAAACTGCAGATGCTGGAAATCCAAAACAAAAACAGAATTACCTGGAAAAACTCAGCAGGTCTGGCAGCATCGGCGGACCCCGCCGATGCTGCCAGACCTGCTGAGTTTTTCCAGGTAATTCTGTTTTTGTTTTATCATTCATGCAAAGGCTGGCAGAAGACCAGTAATCCCCTGCAGTTGAGACTTGCTTCACTAATCATTTTAAATCTTGGATCATTTTTGCCAACGACGGGTATTAAGACGTCTCGAGCCAAGGTGGATGAATGGAGCTAGGATAGTGATCTGCCATGATCTCATTGAATTGCAGAACATGTTTGAGGGGTTGAATGGCTTACTCCTCTGGTCCTAATGAACGCCAGCAGCTGACTGATAAGAAGTCCTGAAGACTTGATAGATATGCACATTAGGGGGTTGCAGTTAGAACAAGAGAAACTTCATAAAAATATCCCAGATATGCTCTGTAATTAATAATAATGAGTTGATATATTCTGGTTTTAGGAATATGTGACCCAAGTATGGTTTAGGAAACTCCTGGATATTGCTGCCTGGCTCTATGTCCGTGTCAGCTTTGGGAAAGTGCTTTTGCCCCAGATGAACAGATCCTATTCATGAGAAGATACAAGTTCTCCAAAAGTAATGTGCAAAAATTACAATGAGTGCTCAGCTGAATGCCTCCTTTAAAACCATAGATGAAGAGTAATAATATTCAAAGAGCTGATTTCAAGGTGTCACTGTATTTGATGACCTAGAATGGACAGAATAAAGTAACAGTGCAGTCTCCCAGAGAGTTGCACTGAGGGTCTTTTCTCTTAACACAGCAATGCATGACCCAAAGGATCATTGCTCTTGGTTTACCTAAATATATTGTCGATTGGAATCAGTTCTTGTTCGGGCACAACTTGCGTAAATTGGATATTTTCTTTTCCTGGTGTCAATCGCAGTATTTGTGTTCAAGTTCCATAATCTGTCATTTCAAGGTAGTGTCCTCGGTTGAACCATCTTCAACTGCTTCATCAATAGTCTTCCCTCCATCATAAGGTCAGAATGTTCAGCACCATTCATGACTCCTCACATACTGAAGCTGTCTGTGTCCATATGCAGCAAGACCTGCACAATATCCAGGCTTGGGCAGATAAGTGGCAAGTAACATTCACGCCACACAAGTGCCAGACAATGACCATCGCCAACAAAAGAAAATCTAACCATCTCCCCTTGACTTTCAATGGCTGAATCCCCACTGTCAACATTCTGGGGTTACCACTGAGCAGAATCTGAACAGAATTAGCCATATAAATACTGTGGCTACAAGATCAGGGCAGAGACTGGGAATTCTGTGGTGAGTAACTCACCTCCTGACTCCCCATAGCCTGTCCACCATCTACAAGGTTCAAAGCAGGAGTGCCATGGAATACTCCCCACTTGCCTGGATGAGTGCAGCTCCAACAACACTCAAGAAGCTCAACACCATCCAGGACAAAGCAGCCACTTGTTTGACACCCCATCCACAAACATTCACTTCCTCCACACTGACCATCTACAAAATGCACTGCAGCAACTCACCAAGGCTCCTTCGACAGCACCTTCCAACCTCGTGACCTCTACCACCTAGAAGGACAAGGGCAGCAGCTACATGGGAACACCACCACATGGAAGTCCCCCTCCACATCACTCACCATCCTGACTTGGAAATATATCGCCGTTCCTTCACTGTCACTGGGTCAAAATCCTGGAACTCCCTCCCTAACAGCACTGTGGGTGTACCTACCCCCACAGGGACTGCAGCGGTTCAAGAAGGCAGCTCACCGCCACCTTCTCAAGGGCAATTCGGGATGGGCAATAAATGCTGGGCCCAGCCAGCGAAGACCACGTCCCTTTGAATGAATTAAAAAGAAACTGTAGAACAATATTGAACAAACACAATAATTTAAGGATATGATTTTCATGTCGTTGGACAGGCACGGTGGGCAGAGCAGGGAGCGGCTGGGAAATAGGCTGCCACCCGCCATTGACCCCCTGGCAACAGTTTCACGCTGGCCGGCCAATTAACGGGCAAGGCACGCTGAGGAGCTCAGCGCTGTCGGGTTTGGGGGCGGGAAGAGGGCGAGGGCTGGCGTCAGCACCGGCGCAGGGCGGGCGCACAATGAAGGCAGAGAGCTACCTCAGCGAGCGAAAGATCTTTAACCGCAAAAATAAAGATGTTGAAATTCTGGAAAAATTGTCCCGACGTGGGACCTGAACGTACAGATAATAAAAATTCCTCCCAAACAGTTTTTTTTTAAATTAACATCGGAAACCTCATCCCGCCCGTGGGTGAGGTTTTCTCAAAGAATGCAAAGGCCACCTGGCCGACTCACCCGCCCACTCTGACCGTGAGGTGCGATGGGCAGCCAAAAAGTCGCCATCGATGGCTGCTTTAACGACCTTGGTAGGCCTCTCCATTGTCGGTGGGGGGGGGGGGGGGGCGCTGCCAACTCCCGCGTGCGTGCGCCCGGCGACCGAAACGTCCCGCGAGCGCGCGATGATGTCAGGATGCTCGCCCGACGTCACCGCGCACTATTTTGCACACAATCCGGTCCAGGGCACACCCCCCCCCCCTGCGGGACATAAACTTCTGCCCTCGGTGCCTTTAGTGGGTCATTAAGGCACAGGAGAAGGCCATTCAGCCCATCGAGTCGATTTTCTTTAGCCACCGACTCTCCTGCTACGTTTAAGTAAGTTGACCACCGGGATTTTTGCCCGTCGAAGCTCTGATGAATGGACTTACCACTGCGCCTTCGGCCAGGAATGTCTGAAGATGATACTCCTAGTCTCTACTTGAAAAGGCTGGAGATTCATCACAAACACAGCAAGGAATTGAAGGGCTTCAACACAGAGATTTTGACTTGGAATCTGCTGAATTACAACAATGTTACATGTGGAGTCCAAAGATTGACCTGGAGATTTCCGCAGCTGTCTAAGCCCTGGGTTTGGTCCGCGTACTGTCTGGCCTGGTTTTAGTATTCGTGCACAATAAGTGCAGATGTTTGGTTGTCAGGATAACCAAAGGGGGAAGTTTTACTCCACCAAATAGTTGATAGCAAATAAAAATGGAAATGGGAAACAAAAAAAAACATCACAAATAGAGTGGTACAGGAAGGGGAAATAAATCACACTACAATGGTATTACAGCAAGTAATCAATTCAACAGGTTCATACTGACCAGTTTTCATGCTCCAGTGAGTCCTTTGATCTACACTTGCCCTGCCTGCATGAGTAGGAACAGATGGCAAAAGTGAAGAAGTTAAACAATGAAGACATAAACGGCTCCTAAATAGGTTCTGTTATAAATATATGACATCACTGGCCAGTACAAGGATTTACAACCAGCACCGCACTGCTGAAAGGTCTCAGTCTCCTGCACGGGATTGGGCACATAAATCCTCATACTAGTCAATAACCCATATGATAAATCTGCTCCGAGATACCACAGTCCAGAGACAGGGAATCTATTACATAAACAAGCTGGCTTGGTGCTGCTTTGAAGTAAACATTTGATAAGTGCTGATGCAGTAATGGAAGGAGAAAACCTTCCCTTTCGTTAAACTTATGAAGCCAGGCTAGATTAAAGACCATAGCATAAAAGTGCATTGAGTTCTGCAAAATGAGCTGTAATTCAGCAACCATGCACAGAGATACTGCACAGAAATCAAACAAGGGCTTGTACTTATATAGCGCCTTTAACATAATAAAACTCCTCAAGGTGTTTCACAGAGGCATGATAAAATAACATTTGATATCTTTCCAAAAGCCAGGACACATGAGCAAAAGCTTGGACAAAGAGGTAGATATTAAGGAGTGTTTTAAAAGAGGAGGGTAAAGCGGAGGGGCAGGAGGTACAGCGAGGGTTTCGCGGAGATTAAGGCTTAAGCAACTAAAGGCATGGCCACCTATTGTGGAATGACTCAAACTGCGGATGGTCAAGAGGTAAGAATAAAGGAACATAGATATCTCGCAGGATTGTATGATTAGACGAGATTACGGAGATAGGGAGAGATGACACCATGGAGGAATTTGAAATCAAGGATGAGAATTTCACAATGGATGTGTTGTTTAACCAGGAGCCAGGGTAAGTCAGTGAATACAGGGGTAATGGGTGAACAGCACTTGGTGCAAGTTAGGACACGGGCAGTCATGTTCTGGATGACTTCAAGTTTACAGAGGGTGGAGTGTGGGAGGATGGTCAGGAGTGCATTGGAATAATGTAAGAACAAGGTAAGAGTCAGGGTTTCAGCATAAGACCTGCGGCAGGTACAGAGGTGGAAATAAACAGTCTCAGTGACAGAAGATCTTCCCTTCACCCCCACTGTCGGCATTCCGTAGGGATCGTTCCCTCCGGGACACCCTGGTCCACTCCTCCATCACCCTCTACTCCTCAACCCCCACCTATGGCACCACCCCATGCCCATGCAAAATATGTAACACCTGCCCCTTCACTTCCTCTCTCCTCACCGTCCAAGGGCCCAAACATTCCTTTCAAGTGAAGCAGCATTTCACTTGCATTTCCCCCCACTTAGTCTACTGCATTCGTTGCTCCCAATGTGGTCTCCTCTACATTGGAGAGAGCAAACGTAAACTGGGCGACCGCTTTGCAGAACACCTGCGGTCTGTCCACAAGAATGACCCAAACCTCCCTGTCGCTTGCCATTTTAACACTCCACCCTGCTCTCTTGCCCACATGTCTGTCCTTGGCTTGCTGCATTGTTCCAGTGAAGCCCAACGCAAACTGGAGGAACAACACCTCATCTTCCGACTAGGCCCTTTACAGCCTTCCGGACTGAATATTGAATTCAACAACTTTAGGTCTTGAGCTCCCCCCTCCATCCCCACCCCCTTTCTGTTTCTTCCCCCTTCATTTTGTTTTTTTTCCAATAAATTATATAGATTTTTCTTTTTCCACCTATTTCCATTATTTTTAAATATTTTTAAATCTTTTATGCTCCCCCCACCCCCACTAGAGCTATACCTTGAGTGCCCTACCATCCATTCTTAATTAGCACATTCCTTTAGATAATATCACCAACTTTAACACCTATGTGTTCTTTTGTTCTGCTGTCTGTGACATCTTTTGATTATCTGCTCCTATCACTGCTTGCTTGTCCCTACAACGACACCACCCCCTCCACTTCTCTCCCCCCACCCAACCCCCCCCCCAACCCCCCACACACCTTAAACCAGCTTATATTTCACCCCTTCCTTGGATTCACCTAGTTCAGTTGAAGGGTCATGAGGACTCGAAACGTCAATTCTTTTCTTCTCCGCCGATGCTGCCAGACCTGCTGAGTTTTTCCAGGTAATTCTGTTTTAGTCTCAGTGACAGCATGGATATGTGGTTGAAAGTTCATGTCTGAGTCAAATATGACCCTGGGGTTGTCAAACTCAGACAGTCATTAAGGAGGGGGGGGTGGGGGGTGCGGGGGGAGAGTCAGTCAAGAACCAAAAATAATGGCTGCCATCTTCCGAGTATTTAATTAAAGGGAGGAAAAGACAGTTCAGACCTGTATTCTTATTTCCCTGTTTTACTAGTGTTCCATTTTAAGGTATACAAGACCAGTTCGGACCAGTATTCTTATTTCCCAGTTTTTACTGATTTGTCCTTCTGGAAAATTTCTGGTCATCTGGTACTGGAGGTCAGGTGAACATTTGGATCATTTAAAGGGAGTGGAGGGGTCGAGAGAGGTGTTGGTGAGGTAGAACTGAGTGTCATCAGCGAACATGTGAAAACTGACATTGTGTTTTCAGGTAATATCACGCTGATGTTGGTGTGAGTGTCTGCCTAGTCTTGGGTTATAAGGAAAGCACCGAGGTAATATCAGGAGGCTGGACTATTCAGTGGTGGGTCATGCAGTATTGAAACAGACCCTTTGGTTCACTGTGGTTGTGTTGCCTCCTTGAAAGAGCAATCCCATTAGTCACAGTTCCCTGCACTTTCTCCAGAGCACTGCAATTTTTTTTCCATTTCAAATGTATATCCAATTTCCTTTTGAAAGTTATTATTGAATCTGTTTCCACTCCCATTTCAAGCAGTGCATTCTAAGTCATAACAACACGCTGCATAAAATAAATTCACATCTCCCCCAGATCTTAAATCTGTGACAGTTTCTCTGGTTTTTTTTTGAATTCTGTCAAAACCCAATTCTGAACATTATTACGAAAGCAAAATACAGCAGATGCTGGAAACCTGAAACAAAAACAGAAAACGCTGGAGAAACTCAGCAGGTCTGGCAGCATCTGCGGAGAGAGAAACAGAGTTAACGTTCCGAGCCCGTGTGACCCTTCTTCAGGGCTGATGGGAAGTGGAAATGTGATGCAAATTATACTGGGGTGGGGCAGGTGGAGCTGGATAGAAAGCCAGCGATAGGTGGGAGGTGGGGACAAAGGAGGGATTGACAAAGATGTCATGAACTAAAGGACAAAGGGAGTGTTAATGGTGGCGGTTAGTGCTAAAGAGGGTGTTGGTAGTGATGTAAAGGTAAGAAAGCAGAATGTGATAATAGGGTAGCATTGTTTGAAAGAACAACATGGAACAAGCAACAGGTGGCCCTGTGGAGGATGGTGGGGGCAGCTGATGGCGGTGGGGGAATAGAAGGATAGAAACTGGGATAGAAGGGGGGAAGAAAGGGGGGATAAAACCACGGATAAATGAATTTAAAAAATAAGCATAAGTGGATTTTTAAAAAAAAAATGAATGTGGAAAAAAGGGGATTAAAAATGAGGGTGAGGGTGGAGGAGAGAGTTCAGGGTCTGAAATTGTTGAACTCAGTGTTCAGTCCGGAGGGCTGTAAAGTGCCTAGTCGGAAGATGAGGTGTTGTTCCTCCAGTTTGCGTTGGGCTTCACTGGAACAATGCAGCAAGCCAAGGACAGACATGTGGGCAAGAGAGCAGGGTGGAGTGTTAAAATGGCAAGCGACAGGGAGGTCTGGGTCATGCTTGCGGACAGACCGAAGGTGTTCTGCAAAGCAGTCACCCAGTCTGTGTTTGGTCTCTCCAACGCAGAGGAAACCACATTGGGAGCAACGAATGCAGTAGACTAAATTGAGGGAAGTGCAAGTGAAATGCTGCTTCACTTGAAAGGAGTGTTTGGGCGCTTGGACGGTGAGGAGAGAGGAAGTAAAGGGGCAGGTGTTGCATCTTCTGTGGTTGCATGTGAAGGTGCCATAGGAGGGGATTGAGGAGTAGGGGGTGATGGAGGAGTGGACCAGGGTGTCCCGGAGGGAGCGATCCCTACGGAATGCCGATAGGGGGGGTGAAGGGAAGATGTGTTTGGTGGTGGCATCATGCTGGAGTTGGCGGAAATGGCGGAGGATGATCCTTTGAATGCGGAGGCTGGTGGGGTGATAAGTGAGGACAAGGGGGACCCTATCATGTTTCTGGGAGGGAGAGGAAGGTGCGAGGGCAGGGGCAAGGGAGCTGGGCCGGACACGGTTGGGGGCCCTGTCAACCGCAGGGGGGGGGAAACCTGGGTTAAGGAAGAAAGAAGACATGTCAGAAGCACCATTTTGGAAAGTGGCATCATCAGAACAGATGCGACGGAGGCGAAAGAACTGAGAGAATGGGATGGAGTCCTTACAGGAAGCGGGGTGTGAGGAGCTGTAGTCGAGGTAGCTGTGGGAGTCGGTGGGTTTGTAATGGATATTGGTGGACAGTCTATCACCAGAGATTGAGACAGAGAGGTCAAGGAAGGGAAGGGAAGTGTCAGAGATGGACCACGTGAAGGTGAGAGAGGGGTGGAGATTGGAAGCAAAATTGATCAATTTTTCCAGGTCCAGACGAGAGCATGAAGCAGCATCGAAACAGTCATCGATGTACCGGAGAAAGAGTTGTGGGAGGGGGCCGGAGGTGGACTGGAACAAGGAATGTTCCACATACCCCATAAAGAGACAGGCATGGCTGGCACCCGTGTGGGTACCCATAGCCACACCTTTTATTGGGAGGAAGTGAGACAAGCCCCACAGGACCCATTTCTTCCTTTCTTGACTCCGAGGAACCCACTCGCCGATGCATAAAATGGCAGTGGGGGTGGGTGGGGGGGAGGGGGAGGGGGGGGAGGGGATGACGTCGGGGGGAACTCCTGTCATCGCCACGCGTCATTTACGCCTTCAGGTCAGCAAGGGGGGGGGGGGGCACAGCTGAGTCGGGTGTGCACCCGCCAACCTGTCAGCGGCCTATTGAGGGCCATGAGAAAACCCAATTCAGCTCATTAATGGACCCGCCTGTCCAACCTTAAGGCTGGCGGGCAGGCCGAGAGCCTAGGCGGGTTTGTGAAAAAGAAAACGTGAAACCTCATCCGCGGGCAGGAGGAGGCTTCATGAAGGTTTTTAAATTTTAATGAAAGGTGTCAATAAAAGATAAGGGCATGTCCCAACTCCGTGTGCCAGTGTCGCATGAGGGGGACATGGGCAGGGAAAACTTTTAAACTCCTTTGTTAAAAGTTTCAGAACGGAGCTGACCCCCCCCGCTCCCCGAGGCAGCACTTAGCCTCGGGGAGATCTGAGCGCTCTTTCGTATGCGTGCTCATAAAAGCGCACTCCCAGCTGAAGGAATACCACCCCCCCCACCCCCCCCCCCCTACCCCACCCACTCCACCCGCACAGGGAGCGCTCAGCACTTCCTGGCAGACGTCACGCTGGGCGGGCCTTAATTGCCCCGCCCACGTAGAATGGCGGCGCGTCCTTGACCGTGGGCGCCGACTGGGAGCCCGCCCGCTCCCGCTCTTCCCCCCCCCCCACTACCCGACAAGAGGAAAATGTTTCCCACTAACTCTGTTTCTCTCTCCACAGACGCTGCTAGACCTGCTGAGTTTTTCCAGCATTTCCTGTTTCTGTTTGAACTTTATCGAACCTCCCCTTAACCTTCTGAGCTGCACGGAGAACAATTAGCTTCTCTCGTCTCTCGACACAACTGAAGTCCCTCATCTGCGGTATAATTCTGGTATACCTCTTCCGCCCCCCTCTCCAGTGCCAAAACATCCTTCCTAAAGTGTGGTGCTTGGACTCTTGTTTATAAAGCTAAGGATCCCACTTCTTTTTTGAAAAAGAAACGGTTATATGAACTCGTGCTGCCTCCTTCATATATTTGTGTATGTGAACTCCCAAATCTCTGTTTCTGCACCCCCTTTTAGATTTGGTTCATGTGTACCCCGAGATGCATCACTTCAGACTTGTCTGCATTAAGCTTTATCGACCATGTGCTGGCCCACTTTCACTCGACTTTCTCTATCCTCCGGAAATACGCTGCTATCTGCCTCACTTGTTATATACTTCCAAAATTTTGCATCATCTGGCCACTTCGAATTTATTGCCCCTCTACCCGAACCCAGGCTATTAATATGCACCAAAACATTACCTGTGGTCCCAACACGGACCCCTGAGAGACTACGCTACATAGTTTCTCCCAGTCTGAAGAACAAACGTTCGCCACTACATCTGTCATGCCTTTTGTTGGAAATACCTTTCATTTGCACTGTTTTTCCAAGAAGCACATGTCGACACAGACATTGATCCATGTGCAAACACAATACTATTTCATCACTAAACTACAATGCATCGCACCAAGGCCGGAATGTTGAATACATCTCTAGCAATATATGTGAGGTCCAAAATTACCACTCTTACCTTCTTATTGTTCATCTGATTGGCAAGACGTTACTTCGTTGCAGAACCAGGATTGAACTCTCTGCCCCATTCAGCTCCTCGGGCAATATTGGAGCCAGTTCATAAGAAATAGGAGCAGGACATTTGGCCCCTCAAGCCCGCTCCACCATTCAATAAGAGTATGGCTGATCTAATTGTGGCCTTAACTCAACTTTCCACATAGCTCTTGAATGGCTCATCGGTCAGAAATCTACCGAACTCAACGTTGAATACATTCAATGATCCAACTTCCGCTGCTCTCTGTGGAAGAGAATTTCAAAGACTAATGAGCCTCGGAGAAGAAATCTCTCCTCAACTTCATCTTAAATGGGAGGCCCCTTGGTTTTAAACTGTGCCCCCTAGTTCTAGATTCTTCCAAAAGATGAAACATCCTCCCAGCACCTGCACTCTCAATCGCCCTCAGAATCTTATATGTTTCAGTGTTATGGTACAGCAGTTAGTAAAGGCTAAGTTGTTTAAATCCCAGAGGGAAATTTGAACAACTGTCATAACACATATTTTCAATTGGTATGTTTGAGATGCAGGTCCAAATTCAGGAATAAGACCACTGAGCCTCAAGAGGTTTTTTTTAACATAAAACTAACCTAAACATTTATTAATTTAACAACAAATTAAACACTTACCCATATCTATAAATTACTACCATAATAATTTTTAAACAAATCTCCAAATTAATCACTCCCAGGTAAATCTCCACCAAGGCAACAATAACCCATAGACTTTAAACAGACACCAGGCAAAGCATATTTGACCTTACAAATTCAAAATGAAGTTCCTTGCGATTACTGTTGTAGACTTAGAGGCAGGTTAGATCTTAAATGCCTCTGACTTTACAACACACAAGCTCCTTTCTGTTTATACCTAGCTTTTCCTTTGAATGTAAATTTTCCATTGTATCACTAGGGTTTTAATTTTAAAGAACAAAGGAAAAAGAAAAGTACAGTACAGGAACAGGCCCTTCGGCCCTCCAAGCCTGCACCGATCATATTGCCCATCAACTATAACATTTTGCATTTCCGGGGTCCGTATCCCTCTATTCCCATCCTGTTCATGTATTTGTCAAGCTGCCTCTTAAACACCACTATCGTACCTGCTTCCACCACCTCCTCTGGCAGCGAATTCCAGACACTCACTACCCTCTGTGTAAAAAACTTGCCCCGCACATCTCCTCTATAGTTTTCTCCTGTCACCTTAAATCTATGTCGCCTAGTAATTGACTCTTCCATCCTGGGAAAAAGCTTCTGACTATCTACTCTGTCCATGCCACTCATAATTTTGTAAACTTCTATCAAGTTGCCCTTCAATCTCCGTCGCTCTAGTGAGAACAATCCGAGTTTCTCCAACCTCTCCTCATAGCAAATAACCTCCAGACCAGGCAGCATCCTGGTAAACCTCCTCTGCACCCTCTCCAATGCCTCCATATCCTTCTGGTAATGTGGCGACCAGAATTGCACGCAATATTCCAAGTGTGGCCTAACCAAGGTTCTATACAACTGCAGCATGACTTCCCAACTTTTATACTCAATACCCCTGCCGCTGAAGGCAAGCATGCCATATGCCTTCCTGACTACCTTATCCACCTGCATTGCCACTTTCAGTGACCTGTGGACCTATACACCTAGATCCCTCTGCCCATCAATGCACTTAAGGGTTCTGCCATTTACTGTATAATTCCTGCCTGTATTAGACCTTCCAAAATGCATTACCTCACATTTGTCCAGATTAAACTCCATCTGCTATTTCTCCACCCAAGTCTCCAACCGATCTATATCCCATTGTATTCTTTGACAATCCTCTTCACTATCTGCAACTCCTCCAACTTTAGTATCATCTGCAAACTTACTAATTAGTCCAGTTACATTTTCCTCCAAGGTTTACATCTCCCAACAATAATATCCTTTCATTCCACCAATTTTATTAGTAACATAAACACATTGCCTGGCATTTCCCAGCTAGGTGCAAGATTTTACTCCCACTCTTGAACGCTTTATTCAACAAATGCAAATTTACACTTTACTTTCTACCCTCCTTACCGTTTACCCAATTAACATCTCAATACCGTTTACCCAATTAACATCTCAAACTGCTATACATCAAAGCACCAGACTAGCTGCCTTTAATCCAATTAAGACACACCCAGTCAAACACATAGACACTGACCCTACTACAATTCAATTTTAAAAATAATTTCCAATAACATTATAGACATTAATATTTCTTCATGACATTCAGTAAGATCACCTTTCATTCTTCTAAACTCCATTGAGTATAAACCCAACATGCTCAACCTTTCCTCATAAGACAAACCCCTTCATTCCAGGAATCAGCCAAGTAAACCTTCTCTGAACTGCTTCCAATGTAATTATATCGCTCCTTAAGTAAAGTGACCAAAACAGTATACAGTATTATAGGTGTGGTCTCACTAACGCCCTGCACAGCTGTAGCAAGACTTCCCTATTTTTATACCCCATTCCCCTTACAATAAACGCCAATGTTCCATTTGCCTTCTTAATCACTTGCTGAATTTAGATGCCCAGATTCCTCTGTACTGCAGCATTCTTCTGTCTCTCTCCCTTTAAACACTATTCTCCTTTCATATTCTTCCTGCCAAAGTGGACAGCCTCCTATTTTCCCACATTATACGCCATCTGCCAAATTTTCATCGACTCACATAACCTATTTATATCCCTTTGTAGACTCTTTATATCCTCCTCACAACTTGCCTTCCTCCCTATCTTCGTATTGTCAACAATTCCCCATGATACATCGTGAGTTATGGCAGAATCACATTAACCTGCAAAAAATGAAGACGATTGTGCCAGTCAGAGAATGATGCATGTAGCATACACATCTGGCACACACAGGGTTAACGTGAAGACATCTTTAAGTGACGGTGTTCTGTGACCAACACTCTCCTAACAGGGCATTGTAAATTCTGCTTTCTTAATTGCATATTCATCCACATAAGAGTCTGTACTAGAACAGCGATATAAAACATCACTCATTCAATATGAGATGGAAGGTGTGTGTCCAGGCAGTGAAGTCAAAATGAGAATAAATGGAAGATCCAATGGAAAAGGGGGTGGATAAGAAATAAAAGTTTTAAGTTACAGTTGAAGGATGAATTAATCTTCTGCAATTAACCCCATCCCCTCCTGAGATTTATACATTAAGTTTTTTTTTTCATTTGACTAATTATTACAGATTGAATCATAACACTACTTGCCACATCAAAGATGTCAAATTACAGGATATGGTTCCTGCTGTGGACTCCACTCTGCAGCTCGGTGCCTTGTGTTTGTTCTGCTTTTCAAATATTTGCCAATTAACCCGAGCCTTCCTGTTGTATTTAGTATTGGTATCTATTGAAAGTGCGTGTAGAGTGATATGTGACACCGTCCCTGGAGCCTCACATTAATGGTCACAGCTAACAACGTACTAAAGAGTCCTCAGTGACATCCTCCATGTAAAAAGTCAAATATGTCATTCTTTATCTTTGCAATTAGTTATTTCTTAACATTACTCAACACTAGGAGGTTAATTTGAATTACATTTCTCACAAGTAGTTTGATGCGGTATGTGTATTAATTTAAAAAGCATTCTTCATAATTAAAAACTGATTCAGTGTACTTTATACTACACTTTCCCTATTATCTTGTAAGAGCATCCTGCTTAAACAGAAACCTATTGAGCAAATTATTAATTACCAATATTATTGTAGATTCTACTCAATTACCAAAAGAACGATGTTCCTGAATTACATGATCAGACATCTCAAAAGTAGTTCATGCAATAGGTGCGCATCAAAGCAATTCACTCTTGACAAGTAAGAAATTGCAGTCACTATTTTTCACACAGCAAGATCCCAAAAAATGCAGTACCATGAAGGGCAAGTTAAACGTTTCTGGATGGTATTGGTTGAAGGGAAGAATGTTGGCCAGGAGATTAAAAGAGCTCCCTAAATGTTTCAAATAATGTCAAGAGATCTCCAGCTAAGCCATTGAAATGGATTTCAGTTAACATATCACTGCAGGGCTGAATATCTGCAATATAGCACTCATGAACGATTCCGGTGTGATATTGTGTGTGGAGAGGCTTGAAATCCTAACTTCCTGACTTAGGCAAGTGGAGTACAAGGAAGCTGAGCCAACATAGTCAAATAAGTCAATAACTAATATTTTTGCAAATTGCATTTAGTCATATGAAATATAAAAATTCTTTTCCACAGCAGGCAATACATATTAAAGTCATACACATCAAATGGAGCTACTATACATAATCGTTTGTGGCATAGTCTCTTGTGGGGGTAGGCAAGAATGTGGGGTTAAGGTTATAATCAGATCAGCCATGATCTTATTGAATGGCGGAGCAGGCTCGAGGGGCTGAGTGGCCTCACTCCTGCTCCTAATTCATATGTTTGTCGTTCATTTGTTGTTTGTCATTTGCCATTCGTTCAGAGTTGCTCTGAATCACTCAGATTCTATATGATCCTTATCTGTCCTGGCAAACAAACTGGTTGGGTAGTGTTCCTGACCAGTCCTTACATCAGTTAGTAATAGAACCTGCACCAGCGCTTTTCCACTCATACATCAACTGCAGGCCACTTGTTGAAATATCTTCTTAAAAATTAAAAATAAAACAACATTAAAGTCCTTAATTGGAATATGAGAATGTGTAAACATTCCACCAACTCTAACTTATTTCGCTTTATTCTTTCATGGGATGTGGGCATCACTGGCAAGGTCAACATTTGGTGCCATCCCTAAATGCCCTTGAACTGAGTAGCTGGCTCTGCCATTTCAAGGGGGCATTTAAGAGTCAACCACGCTGCAGTGGGTCTGGAGTCACATGTAGGCCAGACCAGGTAAGGACAGCAGATGTTCTTCCCTAAATGGCAATAGTGAACCAGCTGGGTTTTTACAACAATGGGTGATAGCTTCACAGTGGCCATTACTGAGACTAGTTTCCAATTCCAGATTTTATTAATTGAATTTAAATTCCACCAGCTGTCATAGTGGGATTTGAACCCATGTCCCCACAGCATTAGCCTGGGTTACTAGTCCAGTGACATTACAACCACACCCATAAACTGAGTAGACTTTACCAGAGGGTAATTAGCCATAGTCCACAAAGGACTATAGGCGTCTCTCTCCATTAGAGAGAGGCAATTGGTTATATAAAACTGGAGTGGCACCACTCCACACGTGTGGGGTACCGAGGAGTCAGGGTTCCACCAGCTAGAAAATTGGATGTAAATTGCATTATTGAAGACTGAAAACATGTGTATAATAACAACAAACTAAAACATAGACATGTGTTCATTTAAATAAGCGAGAAATGCTCCTGTTCCCCTATAAATACCAACAACACAGCCTTAAGTATTTCAACAAAGAAACAAAAGCATAAAGCAACAAGGGGGTGCTCTAGCTATCATAGCAGACAGTCAGACGGGACTGGGAACAGAAGGCACCGAGGCATTAAACCAGGGTAAGCTGCTGTCTAATTAGGATACTCACACAGTTTTCCCAAATGCTCCTTTTGGGGTAAAAGGATTTTCTTCATTATCACCAGCGTCTTTGTTCCATAACATTCCTATTTATTCATTTGTTTTCTTCCTGAACATTGCTGGCAATTGTTAAATTGAAGCTCCTGGTGGCGGGTGGGGGTGAACATCTCCGTTTATATCTGATGATTTGCCCGATAATAGTAAAGTTCAGAAGGTTCCATATGAATTTCAAATGGTTGGCATCAGTTTGCAGGTCTCTCCCAATACGTTCACATTTAGACCCCAGGAAGCAATAGCCTTATTATTAGAAAGCCGTTACTTCTCTAACACTTACGAACCAAGTAAGACACTATTCCATATTTCAGGAATTATTTCCAGCAACAGTTTTCAAAATGCAAACATCTTATTAATTTGAAAAACTGATTTTTTTGGACATTTTTAAGGCTGGTTGTAACTTAAGTGTTGTTAGAATGGGAGAAGGTGACCAGGTACAGAAAGTTTTCAATTGTTATAGATCAACCCCAGCTGCCAACTTTCCCATATATTCCCTTCCTCAGTGATTTTGACTCCAGTTATATTGTCTGCTTCTGTAATCTTACTTGGTGACATATTCATCATTCTATTAGCCATTGAGTAAAAAACTTTTTCCAAAGCTCCTTCTTACTCCTGAAGCTGTCACGACAAACAATATGTCTTTTTACTGGTTTTATTTATTATCTTCAAAATCTTGAAAACTTCCACAAGAAGGTTTCCTTCAGTCTTGGGTTTTCCCTGCTTTTGTAACCTATGCTGGCTCCCATTTCAGCAATGTCTCAATTTTGAAATTCCCATCCTTGTTTACAATCGCCGCCATGGCCTCACCTCCTTACTTCTGCAGCCTCCTGTAGCTCTACAACCCTCCAAGATACTTGGTCTCCTCCAAATCTGACCTCTTACGCTTGCCCAATTTTAATCACTCCACCACTGGCAGCCATGCCTTCAGCTGTCAAAGCCCTAAGCTCTGGAATTACCTCCCTCAACCTTTCCGCCTCTCTGCCTCTTTCTCCTCCTTTGAGATTCTCCCCAAAAGTTCTCTCCGACCAAGACTCTTACCATTTGCCCTAAAATCTCCCGATAGGACTTCGTGTCAGATTTTGTTTGATAGCGCTCCTCTGAAGCACCTTGTGATGTTTTACGCTGTTAAGGGCAAGTTGCTGTTGTAGTAAGACATGAGCTGTCTGCTTCTGAGCTGATTACACTTGGACCTTGCCTGTGGCAGTGAGAACTGATCTGCTCATCTCATCATTCCAAGGGCACTTTACCTTTTAAAGTTAGAAGCTATTTCCCTCAAACCTGGATAACAAATGAAATCTTCCTGATCTAAATTTTGGTTCACAATGGGATGATAACCCTGCGATTGTTGCAGCTCCCACCTGCAGTTTCCTTGTATCTCAACCAGATATTAAAAAAGTTCACACGTGACTATTACATTGACTTTGCTGATGTTTCTGTGAGATTAAAAATACAATATGACATGGATTAAACCGAGACCATAAAAAGGATCCTCTTACAGAGCCAGTGCATAATTTACAGTGGAGCTGACAAAATGTCAGTGAGCTATTTACAACTTTCAGATTCTCATTTGCATTTTAAACACTTCATCAAAGGTATTCTTTGGACCAATTCTTGATCTGTGACAGCCTTCCAGCTCCCAAAATGATGGTCTACCCCGTGATGGTCAACTCTGCATCAAGTCTCACCTGGTGTGGCTCCGAAGACTCACTCTGACACGACAGTCTCTGTCACATTGCCTTCAGGTGAAGCTGATGCTCAATTCTCAGGCCTCTGTTTTCACTGGGCCCTCTTCTCAACCAGCTGGGCTTTTCGTTAGCCCTTGCCTCATCCAATGCCCTTCCAAACAGTCAGCCCCCAGAGGTCACAGCTATTCAACAAACGTGGCCAAGCCAGTGTAGACGTCATTGGTTCAGCAATTAGCACACTCCAGAACCTCTGAGTCGGTGACCTTATCCTGCCAAGAGATGCCGATGATACGTCTGAGACAGCAAAGGTGGAAACTCTTCAACCTTTTCTCCTCGGTCTCGCCTAGAGGCGGCAGAAGAGTGCACCGAAGACACAGGTTTGGTAGACTTGCCAGGTTCTCAGCCAGGTTGCTATGATCAATGTGCAAGAAATTCGCCTTGGAACTAGGTAACCACGACTTTTAATTGATGGGAGAGAGGTGTAATTTTGTCACAGCTGGCTCCATTCTCAATTACAGTAAAAAGTTTAGTACATTAAAAAAAACTTTGCAAGTGCAGTCTGAACGTTTCTCATACTTCCTCTAGCAATTTCTGTGGATTTTTGTCCATTTTACTTATAATTTTTAAAGCAACATCCATAATGCAGGAGGTGTCACAAATATGGTCATCACATGCACGTTAGTGAGCATTGGAAGTTTTGCGTTTAATATGAAGCACAATGAATCTGAGGCTCTTGCCAGCCTTTCTGCCCTCTCACTATTGACAGTAAAAAGCTGACAAATTGAGCTCGGTGCATGAGAACTAAACTAATGTGGCAGTTTGATCATCCCCTGATAATGTTGGAAGATTTATTCTTTTACTGCAAATACACACTCCCTCCAATTCCCTCCTGTAGTTTATTTCCCCAGACGTTGAGGGAGCCTTTGATCATACAGCATGGTCATATCTGTGGGAATTTTCGCTAGGCTTTGGATCGTGTTTCATCAAATAGTTCCAGATTCTAATTTATTTACAGGTATAAATGATTTGGCATCTGATACATTTTAGTTCTCAAGGCAAATACGAACAAAATGTTGAGCATTGGCTTAACTCTTTTTTTTTAAAAGAAAAACAGCTATTGAACTGGTAGCCATTGTGACTGAAGAACATTTCTAGACAGACGAATCACAGGGCAGTGGGGGCTGAGGCGAATGTCTTAGGGATGGGATTTGATCCGATTATGCGGCGCGGTATGTTCGTAAAGTCAAACCAACTGACAACACCGTTGTTCTTCTACCACGTCTTCCCCAGAGAAGATCCAAAACTAAAAGGAAGATGTAAAGTTGGCATTTTTCCTATTGAGGCAAAACCCTGAGCATTCACGTGTCGGGTGACTTGTTTTTCTATAAAACGTTTTGTTCCTTTGGTAGATTTTTTTTTAATGCAGCAAAACCCATTTATGTCCATGCCTAATACAAACAGATTCCTGATCTAAGCAAATCTTGATCTGAGGCAATCTCAGTCAATAATAGTAAAACCAATCCAATTAGATATAAATTTGTTGCTTCAGAGAAAAATATGCACTTTAATGAATAGATGAATAGCACACAGAATTTCAAATAAACTTTCCACCACAAAAGCAAGAGCCACATGGGTCACTCACCATTCATAAATTCAATGCAAGATTGGTAAACAGAATGTATTTGATCTAATGCACATTAGATTGGATCAAAATCAATTGGGTATTTCCTCACAAGTGATTAATAGCTAAAATTAAAAGTCATGAAATAAGAAGCAAAAATTGTTGCTGGATAAATAATTGGCAGCAGAAAGCTGAAGATAGTCATAAATGGGATTTGTGAATGTTTACCTCAGAGGTCAGTCATTAACTGATGTCTAAAGGTGTCAAAAGCAAAATTCCCAAGATTGTGGATGGTTTTAAAATCGGCATGGAAAACAGTGAGGCAAGGCAAGGATAGTCAGAAGGGTTTGAATCTTCGGTGGCTGGGCCAATGCAATTACAAGTAAAATAATTAATATGGAGTCAAGCTATTAAAAGGAGTATGTGTTAAATAATGCTCCATGCTGATCAGGAAAACAAACTACTGCCCATATTTGATAAATCAGGGTGAAAGATGAAAATGAGTTATGGCACGCGTTAACAAAGGGATGGAGAACAAGCTGAAAGGAGGTCAGGATATTATGTCAAGGCATTGGACAGGCTCCATCTGGAATACTGTGTAGAATTCTCGTCATCTAACCACAGGAAAGACACCATTTTCCCTGAGAAAGTGCAGGGATAACTAACAAGTATCGGAAAATAAGAAAAGTCAAAGATGAGGAAAGGTTATTTGACCCAGTGCAGCTCAGCTCTCCAGAGCCACAACTCTCCTATTTCAGTATCCAACCGCATTATCAAAGTCCCTGTTCTTTCTGTCCTTACTACCTTGATTGTCTAATTATTCCAAACACTTATTATTCATTAGGCAAAGAAGCTCTACCTGATAGTCATTCCAAATGTATTTTAGCTATTTTCGATTTATGTACTGTTCTTACTTTCCTGGCTCACTTTAATGACCTGTATTTTACCAGACTATTTCAGATGTGTAACTTTTTTTTCTGTATTATAAGTTTGAGCTTCTCTAATATTTCCATGTAGCTCGTCCCTTTACACCAAGGTTTTTCTTGTCCTTTTCTGTATCATCCCCAAAGACTGTACGTTGTTTTCAATGACATGGCGGCCAAGACAGCGGCTGCTGAGTGATCTGTCAAGTGTATGATAATGCTTAGATAAACCTCCTGAAATTTATACTCAGCTTTCTGGCAGAATGTTCCATTATTCCAATAGAAGTTTTAATTGTTTCAACAACAAGTGGCCAGATCAATAACAACAAGCTGCTTCATTTCATAAAGCTTACTGAAAGTAAACTGAGTGGACTGATGGAGCTGGGATGAGGGAGAGACAGTAGCATAGTGGCAATGTTACTGGACCAGGAGTCCAGGCTAATACTCTGGCTTATATGGGTTCAAATCCCACCATGGCTACTAGTAGGACTTGAATTCAATTAACAAAACTAGTCTCAGTAATGATGACCATGAAACTATCATCAATTGTCGTTAAAAACCCATCTGGTTCACTAATGTCCTTCAGAGAAGGAAGCCTGCTTTCCTTACCTGGTCTGGCCTACCTGTGACTCTGGACTCACAGCAGTGTGGTTGACTCTGAAATGGCTTAGCAAGTCCATTTCATGTCATGGAGGGTAAGGGAAATTGACATTCAGATGGAGACATTTTGAGAGAACATTGGAATGGCAGGGGGCAGTGCTGGTGGTATTAACCTGTTCTGTTTGTCTCTTCTTGACAATTTTCAACTGCGGACAGCAGATTTTTCAGGCCAGTTGATAATTGGTCAGCAATGGTGTTCTGTGCCTCCACTTGATGTGAAATAAAGTAACAGTAATTTGTCTCAAGCCTTGTCCCACCAAGTACTTGCTTGGTCTGCCTTCAGAAAGATTCAAGCAGCACTCACGCCAAAGGAACAAAAACACCCAGTTCAGGTGACAAGGTGAGACTATTGTTACATCTCAGATAATGCTCGTGTGCAAGTGGATATAGGGCGGCATCAACCATCATTAATAAGTGAGGCGTTAGCGTGAGCTCTTTAAACGAACAGTTAAGAAACTGGATCAGCAGCTTCTGCTGCCTAACTGTGCACTGTGTACAACCCCATGGCTGCATGCTGAATAAAAAAGCTCATCCTAATTATTATATATTTAATAGAAAACAGACTTCAATGAAGATAAGTGGCTTTTAAAAACTGCAGCCAGTTGTGGAGTTAAGTGAAGTCTGAGGAGAAATGGAAATGGGAAAGGCTATTCAACTGTCCATGCACTTCACATCTTAGACGAGGCTTTTTTTTTAAATATTGACTAAGATTGTAGTTGGAAAGCTTCTCAGATTTAAGTAGAGACAATAAAATTTGTCAGTGTTTGGCAAATCTATAAACCATACAAAGGCAAAATGCTGCAGAAACTGAAAATCTGAAATACGAACAAAAGGATACTCAGGTCAGGCAGCATCTGCTGGGAGAAAAAAGTCTCTCTTTCTCTCTCTCCACTGATGCTGCCTGGCCTGCTGAGTATTTTCAACCTTCCCGGATTATATTAGCAGGATATACGTCCTTACTGGGATTTTGTGTATTTTCATTCCTGCCCCCCCATTTTTCCTAAGGCTGATTTACATAGAGACACAAACTCACAAACATCAGCAAGCTCTCGGTGCCTAGTTAAAGTGATCAATCGTCACCGGAGCCAAGGCTGTGAACGTTCCAGGTTTCTGTCTCACGGGGGTAACGACAGCGGGGAACTGAACCAGTTTGCCCACAGACTCCCGAACTGACACACACACATCCCAGCAACAGTCATCAGGATGAGAATCAGGAGTAGGAATTCCGACTGATGTTTCTCTTCTCTGCCTCAGGGATGCTGAAACCGATTGTGGCTGTGATTAGCCAACTTAACATGTGGACTTCCCAATAATTGTGATGCACTCTCTAGACACCTCTCTCAGTGAGTAAATACCCAAAGAGCTCCGTACCAAATGAGGAGGGAGGCACCATCAGGGAAGCAATAAATTAAAAAGAACACTTTAACCGAGCCCCTTTATATGTTTTGGATCTCAGTGGCCACATATAATAGAACCACTCTGTTTGCTATCCCCTTCACTGCTCCTTAGGCAAAATGGTATAAAACTGCGAGGAATGCCATTTCCAATCGGGGCGTAACATATTCATTTTGGCTTTCCATTCCATAGCTTGATTTCTCTGTGGATGTGACAATCCAAGATAATTGTGGCAAACCCCATGACGTGCATGTGGGCTTGCAGACAGAGTTTAATACATTTCAACACAAAAGGCTGTCGGTTTACACTCAGAGCCATGGGAATTCAGAATGAAGAGTTGAAGTGTACAAAACAATGGTTATTGGGTTGAGGAGATACACTGGGGGCGGAGATGAATGGGGAGGTGGCGCCAGAGCGCTCACTCTTAGGATCGTGAGTGTTTCAAGTTTCAATCAATGACTCGGATTACGAGCCCCAATTCAGATCGGTGAAATACTGGAAGTTGCCAGACTAAGGGTGGGTGAGCGGGGCTATCAAGTTGAAGGAGACGGCTCAAAAGTTACTTTAAATTAAGAATATGTGTGGATGGTCTATCCAACACTTTTCCTTCAATCAGCACCAAGTAAAACCAGAGTTAACTCTGCGGGGCCTTAGACTTCCAGACACAATGGTGGAGATAGCTCTTGGAATCATTTAAGAAGCGACCAGATGTGACAATGGGATAGGAGTGCAGTTGTTCTGAAGGGAAGGATTGAAATGTGCTGAGTGGTCCTACTTCATCCAGGTGCACCCAGTGATTTTTAAGATTTGGCTCAATGCCTTACTGACAATTAATAGCCGGAATCGTCACTTTGGGCTGAATTTTCAATGGCCCCTGTGGCAGGATTACAGAGGAATGGATTGACGTGGGAATGGTTACCTGCTTGGCTGCCGCGGGTAACCAGTTAATGCCCAGAAAGGCTTAATTGCAGGCACTCTCCCCACAATGACCAAATTTCCATTGTGTCAGAAGGCTGTCTGTGAAACCTTGGCAGTCTCCAGGGAGAAGTGCAGGTAGACATCCGCTCCAAAAACTATCCATATCCACAGCTAGGGGGCTTGCCCTATGACCTCCAAATGTCCTATCCCCTCCTGACCCTCTTATTCACCTGATTGTGGCCAGTGACCAGGAAAGGAGATGCCCTCTTGCACCCCGACCTGCTTCACCAGCTCCGACCTCTCTGACATTGGGTTCCTGATCTGCGAGTGCTTGAGAACCTCCTGTTGACCCTCTAGGCTCAGAAACCCATTCGCCACCCATCATTGGGCGGGGGTCCTGCAGGATTGGCCACCTCTTCCAAAATTATCCTCCAGTCCTCACTGCCTGCCTTCCCCATCCATATTTCATCCCAACGGCAGCATCAGGACCCCAGAAAATCCTGCCCTGCAAATGCCTGCCAAGTGTAAGCAACATTTTCAGTTACGCTCAATTTTAACACTGCACTGAAATAATGCACAAATAGAGGTAAGAAAACATAGTCGAGATCTTGAAGTACCAGACTGGCCACAGCAACTGAACACGGAGACTAAAGATGGACGAAACAATCTCCACACCACTGTGGCATCAGTGTCATACCCAATGGAGGGGTTTAGGCTCACCACTGCTACTCCTGCCGAAGATGCTTTGATGGACGGTCCACCCCCACCTTGTACCATTGGAAACCTTGTCACGTAATTCAAGTCCAGCATGACTGAACAGGTGCCGGGGCATAGCTGCAGTAGCCCCAAAGTCATAATGGCACAGAGGACATTTGGCTCATTAAGTCCTTGCCCGCTCTGTGTAGGGCAGCCCAGTCAGTCCCGTTCCCCTGCTCCGTCCCTATAGCTCTGCAAGTTTATTTTCCCCAAGCATCTATCCAATTTCCTTTTGTCTCCACTTTCACCACCCTCCTAGGCAGCGGGTTCCAGGTATTTCATGGCACAGAAGGTAGCCATTCAGCCCAAGGAGTCCATGCTGGCTCCCTACGGCTCAATCCACTCAGCCCCTGTATCCCACAAGTTTATTTCCCTCAAGTGCACACCCAATTTCGTTTTGAAATCATTTACCGTCTCTGCTTGCACCACACTCATGGGCCGTGAGTTACTTGTCAATACCACTCTCCGTGTAAAAAAAAAATGTTCTTCCTCACACCCTCCCTGCATCTCTTGCCCAAAACCTTAAATCTGCGTCCGCTGGTCTTTGTACAATCAGACAATGGGAACAGTTTTCCTTTGTCACCCTTCTCCAAACCTGCCATAACCTGTACACCTCTATCACATCTCCCCTCAACCTCCTTTGTCACAACTCCAGCTTCTCCAACCTAACCTTGTAGCTAAAAATCCCTCATCCCTGGAACCATTCTGGCAAATCTCCTCTGGCAAGCCGCCTCAAGGACCCTCACATCTTTCCTAAATTGTGGTGACCAGAACTGGGCGCAATACTCTAGTTGTGGCCTAACCAGGGCTTTATAAAAGGTACAGCATAAAACTAATAGTTTATAGAAGAACAAAGTTCAAGATATCCTTCACTGACTAACCTAATTTGCATTAAGTAATATTTGTTAATTTTCTCAGATTAAAACCCCGAAATTGTTATGGGGGATTCCAGATCCCTGACGTACCTACATTGCTGTGTTGTGAGAAGCCTTTGTTCCGAGCCTAGAGAAAAACAAATCAGAGTTATCCAGTAAACTAATAAACCATAGAGAACCCAACAGGCTGAGCCTTCCTTGGCAACTTCACTTTTATCTAGTGCAAATAAGAGAAAGAAAAAAATAAATTGTTTACTGCTTCAACAGTGACTATCTCAATAAGCATAATTCACCTCAAAACATGCTGCACATCAATAATTTTGAACTTGTTTTCTAATAAATGTTTATTCTGATTCTCCTGGTACAAATCAACATGAGTTATGGAGCTAAGATGGGGCAGAAAAGCAACGTTCCAGCCACATTTTGTTAACCATTCGCTTTACTAATTGGACACTTAACTGTACCGACATGGAGAAACGCTAGGCTCGGTTTCTTTGATAATGCAGCTCCATCTTTCTGCTATCTTTTTGCTGACATCCAATAATTAAGCTTAATCAAAGGTTCAACGTGTACTACAGGGATCACCCACCCACCAAACAAACACCGCAAACTCCAGCTGCAATATTAAAATTTTGTGCTGTTAGACGAAAAGTTAAAAGACGTGCTTCTTAAAAGGGGTTGTTTGCTCATGGAAAAAAAGAAGCCTGTAAGCAAATGGAAAAGAATTTGGCAGGCACGTGATTATAGTTTGTTTTTATTTGTTCATGGGCTGTGCGTCGCTGACCTTGCCTTGCCTTTATTGCTGGTCCCACTTGCCCTCGAGAAGCTGGTGGTGAGCCACTCTCTTGAAGAACTGCAGTCCGTATCGTGTAGGCGCCTCCACAGTGCCATTAGGGTAGGGATTTTGATCCAGTGCTAATGATGAAATGCCGATATGTTTCCACATCAGGACGGCGTGTGGCTTGGAGGGGAATTTGCAGTTGATGGCGTTTCCCACGCGCTCTGCACCCCTCATTCTTCTAGAAGAGGGCACAGGTTTGGAAGGTGCCGTTGAAG
Organism: Isurus oxyrinchus; assembly: GCA_026770705.1. Classification (NCBI taxonomy): domain Eukaryota; kingdom Metazoa; phylum Chordata; class Chondrichthyes; order Lamniformes; family Lamnidae; genus Isurus; species Isurus oxyrinchus. The sequence continues at coordinate 164,596,251 of JANJGN010000008.1, forward strand.
GCACCTTGGCGAGTTGCTGCAGTGCATCTTGTAGACATAACCTTGCAAGCCACGTTGAAATGCCACTTCACAGTTGCAAGCGTCGTCACAGCTGTTTGAAGAAAAAAGGTTGGCAAAATGCTTTTAGTAAAGACAATGCCCCTTTAAAATTAGGCTTCCACTCACAATAAAGGCATTGCATATGGTCTACAAATGGCTATAATTAAAGTTTCAAAAGATCAATTATTAAAAATTGCTTGCTTGAAGTACATATATATCTGAACTGCTTTGGCTATAAATAACATACCTTCTACAATATAATCAAACAATCTGCAGGTAAATACATGTGTAGCATCAATATTGCTGCGATTTTCTTTAAAATGCTACAGTTATTATTTAAGTGCTATCAATTTAGATGGCAGAATGGTAATAAAATTGAGCCTTATTGAAGGATTTCCATATTTAATGATGCATGCTTGTCATGCTAAATCTTACCCAAGGAATGCATGCGTTAATAACCCTAATTAGATAATACTGATGGGCACCCCCTCCACAACAGTAGCTGTTCCCTTCTATTACTTAGAAAATATGATTTAAAGGTTGGTGAAAGCAATAAATTGTACTGGCAAGGTTTTAGTTCTTTGAAGTCATCCTTTGCTAGTTTTCCTACTCCAAACATTTTCTGAAAAACACGTTATTCCAAATCAGTCACAGTGCTCTCCGAGTTCACACAAGGAAACTGTGATTGATGATTTTTTTTTCCTTGGCATCTGGAGTTAAATGTCAACTCTACGTGCAGAAATTCAATAGTCACATCATTAATGTGAACTAAACTCATTAATTCATAACTGCTGCTATATTTCTTATTGATGACTACTCAAGACAAAAGAATTATACAAAAACTAAATCCCAGTGTCACAATTAGAGACAGGCTGATAGCAGAATACCTGGTAATACAGCAGTCCATTTGGCATTGGGTTGTTGACACCCTCAATCACTTCAGCGGTACTGGATTTAACACTGACTTCGTTAATTGTTGAATTAATTGTTCAGCATAATCTCCACTGTGATGTGGAAAGGAAGGGTGCCTATTGTGTAGTAAATTATTTGTATGTGATTCTCCTTCCAATGGTTCAGTAAACACTTTTGCACAACGTCTTGCTCTAACATAACCCCACCTGAAGGCACCCATCTACCAGGCGACTGCACCAACACTCCTGAGTGTCTGAGCTTGTGATAAATATCTCTTCTGCCAAATAATGAGACAGCTACTTCAAACATTGAAGGCCGTCTAACAGCATGATGCTCCTCCTTTTATGGAACTCCTCACTGGCCTGGAACAAGACAATATTATTTCCAAAGTAGAAATAGGACAGGCTGGAAGTACTCAGCAGGTCAGGCAGCATCCGTGTGGAGAGAGATTTAACATTTCAAGTTTGTGATCTATCATCCAAAGAGTTCAAACAGTCATCGACCTGAAACATTGGGGGGAATTTTCTCCCCGTCGGGGGTGGGGTGCGGGGGTTGGGCAGGGAGCGGGTGCAAGCGGGCGCACAACCAATTGCTGCCCACGCCTGTAAGTGCTGAACGCTCCCCGTGCAGGTCGGAGTGGGGGGCGGGGTGGGGGGGCGGTGTGGGGGGGGGGAAGAGTTGCCTGAGTTGGGGAGAGCGTTCTTTGGCGTGTGCGTACGAAACAGCGCAGAAATTTCCCTGAGGCGAAGAGCTGCCACAGGGAGATTGGTTGACGTCCTGAAAATTTTAATAAAGAGAAAAAAAAAGATTAAGACATGAAAGTGTCACATGAGCTGGGACGTGTCTTATAGACGTTATTAAAAATTTTCATAAAACTTTAAAAACCTTCATGAAGCCTCATCCCGGCCGTGGATGAGGTTCCACGGAAAATGCGAAGGCCGCCTGGGCTCTTCGCCTGCCCCCCCAACAACCTTAAGGTTGGACGGGTAGCTCCGTTGAGTGTTTTAGTTGATATTTATCTGACCTTAATAGGCCTTTGACAGTTTGGCGGGTGCACAGCCGATTCCGGTACTGGCCCGCCGAACGGAAAATCTGAACGGTGACATCGGGACGCACGCCCAACGCCGTCACGTGTCTCTTTGCACTCTGCCCCCGCTCGCCAACCCGAAAATCCTGGCCCTTAGTTCTGTTACCCTCTCCACAAATGTTTCCCGACTTGTTGAATACTTCCAGTGCGTTCTGTTTTTATTTCAGGTTTCCAGCATCCAGGGTGTTTCGCTTTCTCATTTCAAAAAGTTTAGGACTCCTTTCTGATGAGTGTGAATAAACTTTGGGCGCAACAATTCAATTAAACAGATAATTCAGATTCCAATTACTTTGAAACCGTTCAAAATCCCAACTAAATTTCACTGGGCATAGGTTTACAGTTGGCAGTAAATCAGCAACGTACATTTCTATAATACCTTTAAACATAATAATATGAAAGCACTTCATAGCAGCATTATAAAATGCTACGCCCACTATCCCACAGTGCGAATCTGGGATGATTCCACCCAGAGAGATAATAGTTCAGATGATCAAAAGCTCGTTCAAAAAGTTAGGAGAGCGGGTATCTAACTGCGCTGTCAAGCTGGAGTAGAAAACAGAGAGTGGGAGGAGTGAGGCCAAGGAGGGATTTGAAACAAACACAGAATTACCTGGAAAAACTCAGCAGGTCTGGCAGCATCGGCGGAGAAAAAAAGAGTTGACGTTTCGAGTCCTCATGACCCTTCGACAGAACTTGAGTTCGAGTCCAAGAAAGAGTTGAAATATAAACTGGTTTAAGGTGTGTGTGTGGGGGGCGGAGAGATAGAGAGAGACAGAGGTGCTTGTGTAGACAAACAAGCAGTGATAGAAAAAACAAAAAACAGAATTACCTGGAAAAACTCAGCAGGTCTGGCAGCATCGGCGGAGAAGAAAAGAGTTGACGTTTCGAGTCCTCATGACCCTTCGACATGAGGACTCGAAACGTCAACTCTTTTCTTCTCCGCCGATGCTGCCAGACCTGCTGAGTTTTTCCAGGTAATTCTGTTTTTTGTTTTGGATTTCCAGCATCCGCAGTTTTCTTTGTTTTCAAGCAGTGATAGAAGCAGATCATCAAAAGATGTCAGCGACAATGGTACAATAGAACACATAGGTGTTAAAGTTAAAGTTGGTGATATTATCTAAACGAATGTGCTAATTAAGAATGGATGGTAGGGCGATCAAGGTACAGCTCTAGCGGGGGTGGGGAGAGCATAAAAGATTTAAAAATATTTAAAAATAATGGAAATAGGTGGGAAAAGAAAAATCTATATAATTTATTGGAAAAAAACAAAAGGAAGGGGGAAACAGAAAGGGGGTGGGGATGGAGGGGGGAGGTCAATACCTAAAGTTGTTGAATTCAATATTCAGTCCGGAAGGCTGTAAGGTGCCTAGTCGGAAGATGAGGCGTTGTTCCTCCAGTTTGCGTTGGGCTTCACTGGAACAATGCAGCAAGCCAAGGACAGACATGTGGGCAAGAGAGCAGGGTGGAGTGTTAAAATGGCAAGCGACAGGGAGGTTTGGGTCATTCTTGCGGACAGATCGCAGGTGTTCTGCAAAACGGTCGCCCAGTTTACGTTTGGTCTCTCCAATGTAGAGGAGACCACATTGGGAGCAACGAATGCAGTAGACCAAGTTGGGGGAAATGCAAGTGAAATGTTGCTTCACTTGAAAGGAGTGTTTGGGCCCTTGGACGGTGAGGAGAGAGGAAGTGAAGGGGCAGGTGTTGCATCTTTTGCGTGGGCATGGGGAGGTGCCATAGGTGGGGGTTGAGGAGTAGGGGGTGATGGAGGAGTGGACCAGGGTGTCCCGGAGGGAGCGATCCCTACGGAATGCCGACAGTGGGGGTGAAGGGAAGATGTGTTTGGTAGTGGCATCATGCTGGAGTTGGCAGAAATGGCGGAGGATGATCCTTTGAATGCGGAGGCTGGTGGGGTGATAAGTGAGGACAAGGGGGACCCTATCATGGTTCTGGGAGGGAGGAGAAGGCGTGAGGGTGGATGCGCGGGAGATGGGCCGGACACGGTTGAGGGCCCTGTCAACGACCGTGGGTGGAAAACCTCGGTTAAGGAAGAAGGAGGACATGTCAGGGGAACTATTTTTGAAGGTGGCATCATCGGAACAGATGCGACGGAGGCGAAGGAACTGAGAGAATGGGATGGAGTCCTTACAGGAAGCGGGGTGTGAGGAGCTGTAGTCGAGGTAGCTGTGGGAAAACTAGGATGAGAATTTTCAGATCAAGGTGTTGCTCGATATTGAGCCAATGTGGGTCAGTGAGCACAGGGATGAAAGGGGAACAAGACTCGGTGCGAGTTAAGATGCAGGCCACAGAATTTTGGATGGAGGGTAGAATTTGGGAGGCTAGTCAGAAGTACGTTGGTACAGTCAGGCCTAGAGATAACGGAGACATGGTCATGGGTTTTAAGCAGCAGGTGAGCTGAGACAGAGGCAAAGTTACGTAGGTGGCAAGAGGCAGTCTTAGCGATGGTGCGAGTATGAGATCGGAAGCTCATCTCAGGATCGAATGTGACACCAAGGTTGTGAACAGGCTGACTTAATCTCAGACTGTTGCCGGCGAGAGCGAAGGAGCCAGTAGCTAGGGAACGGACTGGGTTTGGAGCCAAGACCAAAGACAACGGTTTCAGTCTTCCCATCATTTAATTGGGAGAAATTTCTGCTCATCCAGTACTGGATGTTGGATAAGCAGCTGATGGTTTAGTAATGGTGGAGGAGTTGAGAGAGGTGGCGGTGAAGTCGAGCTGAGTATCATCAATGGATATGTCAAAACTAACACTGTCTGCTTTGTGCTAGAAGTCATTGCGGTGAAAAATCAAATGATATGAAACAAGCTGAAGATTCCTGAGACTGAGTTATATAACCCACATTTCCATTTACTTAGCCTCAGTTAGGATTCCATCCAAATTATTCATTGTTTATTCACAATCACAAACAGCTATGGCCCTCCAGAATTATGGTTAGAAAATGGGGCCTGTGGCATTGAACAGCTACACTTGAATTTATATCATAGCTCAGTATCAAATCGCACTTCCTAGACCCAAATCGTTAAAATTGTTATGATGTGGCAAATCCACAAGGAAACCTTGGCTACGCTATCACAGCAGTTGTGCAATTTGTATTTATTACAACATGGTTTGTGCACTGAATTCAGAAGTAAGGAATCCATTAACACCTTTGAAGGATTTTAAAAATTAAATTAAAACATTTATTAACTAAAGAAAAGAATTCAAACGCATACATAAGATTACAGTTACTTGATAATATACCAAATCCCAAAATCCCTAATTAACCTGACTCCCAACAACACACCTCCTTTAAGGCAACAGTTCAAAATAGGTTTTAAATTTAAACAGGCAATCCAGCAAGGTTACCACAGCAGCCAGTCAACAGTGGAATTCCAAAGGTTTTTAACACAACTTTAGTTACTGGAGCAGCATCCCTTCAGAGTAGCTAGGGCTTCTTCCAAGTCTGTGTCACACAGTGTACCTTTCAAGATAGCCACACACCACATAGCCTTTTATCCTTCTTTATATATGTTTCTCTGTCTATAATGTGTAAAATCCCATTGTTCTACATGTCTTTGAAAATTTACTTTTCCCATAATAGCATCACGGTCAACACTTCTGGGAAAAATAAACGTATTGCTTTGCCTCACAAATCTTGTTAGTTGTAAACGTTACACCATCGTTTTGCAAATCAATCAACCCCCCCACTTATCTGCAAATGCAAATTTCATTCACACCTTATCTACTGACTCTTTTACTCTCGCTCACTCATTAGTATTTCGAATACTCTTTTTACCCCTAACTCTTCTCATAATTTCTATCTGACTCCAATTCAATTAAATTAGCCACCCACATAAACCTACCTTACAATATCCCACAATACTATTATGAAAAATGTGATAGTTTCGTGACAGAATGCATCATCTTTCATCAAGTGCATCTGAATTTTCTTGCGGCTGTAATGACTCTCTTACTGGCAGTATTGTTCTTTAACTTGTACTTTTGTAGAATGGCTTCTTGCCAAAGCTGCCATAGGATTATACTTCAGCATGAGTCATTGCATTCAAAGCAGAGAGGAGGAGAAAATAATAGATAAGTTTCAGCAGGGGCTGAGCACCAACACGCAGACACTTCTTCCTACCTGCCCCTGGACCATGACCCCACCACCAAACATTAAGCCGTTGTTTCCAGCACTGTCATTGATCTCATGTCCTCTGGAGATTTTCCCTCCACAGATTCCAACCTCATAGTCTCCCAACCCCGCACAGCCGGCTTCTACCTCCTTCCCAAAACCTACAAAAAGCACTCTCCCGGTAGACTGATCATGTCAATCTGTTCCTGTCCCATGGACTTCATTTCTTCCTATTTTGACTATACCATATCTACAATTTCCAGTTCCCTGGCCCTAACTACCTCCTCTTCACCATGGATGTCCAATCCCTCCACACCTCCATAAAGAACCTCCATCCCCCACCAGGATGGTCTGACGGCTTTCCATTTCTTCCCTGAACAGAGGCCCAAACAATCTCCATCCACCAGCACTTCCCTCCACCTGGCTGAACTTGTTTCTCATTGAACAATTTCTCCTTTAAATTGTCTCACTTCCTCCAAATAAAAGGTGTGGCTATGGGTACCCGTGTGGGCCCCAGCTATGCCTGTCCTTTTGTGGGTTATGTGGAATATTCTTTGTTTAAGTACTACTCAGGCCCCCTCCCACAACTCTTCTTCCGGTACATTGATGATTGTTTCGATGCTGCTTCATGCTCTCATCTGGACCTGAAAAAATTTATCAATTTTGCTTCCAATTTCCACCCCTCTCTCACCTTCACATGGTCCATCTCTGACACTTCCCTTCCCTTCCTTGACCTCTCTGTCTCAAATTCTGGTGATAGACTGTCCACCAATATCCATTACAAGCCTACCGACTCCCACAGCTACCTCGACTACAGCTCCTCACACCCCGCTTCCTGTAAGAACTCCATCCCATTCTCCCAGTTCCTTCACCTCCGTCGCATCTGTTCCAATGATGCCACTTTCCAAAACGGCACTTTTGACTTGTCTTCCTTCTTTCTTAACCGACTGTGGATGACAGGGACCTCAACCGTGTCCGACCCATCTCCCGCATCTCTGCCTTCACACCTTCCTCTCCCTTCCAGAACCATGATAGGGTCCCCCTTATCTTCACTTTTCATCCCATCAGCCTCCGCATTCAAAGGATCATTCTCTGCCATTTCCATCATCTCCAGCATGATGCCACCACCAAACACATCTTCCCCTCACAACCCCCCACCCCGTCAGCATTCCATAGGGACTATTTCCTCCAGGACACCCTGGTCCACTCCCCCATCACCCCAACCCCCTCATCCCCTTCCCACAGCACCTTCCCATGCACTCGTCCCTCCTTACAGAACAAGACCCAAAACATTCCTTTCAAGTGAAGCAGTGGTTCACTTGCACCTCCTTCAGTTTGGTCTACTGTCTTGATTGCTCCCAATGTGGTCTCCTCTACATCAGGGAGACCAAGCGCAGACTGGGTGACCGCTTTGTGGAACAACTCCAGTCTGTCCACAAGCATGACCCAGCCGTCCCTGTCGCTTGCCATTTCAACACTCCACCCTGCTCTCTTGCCCACATGTCTGTCCTTGGCTTGCTGCATTGATCCAGTGAAGCCCAACGCAAACTGGAGGAACAGCACCTCATCTTCCGACTAGGCCCCTCAAAGCCTTCCGGACTGAATATTGAATTCAACAGCTTCAGATCATGAACTCTCTGCTCTATCTTGACCTCTTCTTAAATCCAATTTCTATTAATTTATTTATTTTTTAAATTTTATTTTATTCTTTTATATATTTGTTCATTTTTTAAAATCCTTTTTCCCCCCCAAATCCCCCCTTCCCCCACAGGGCCATCTGTCACTTGTTTTTATGTTTTGCTTTCAGAGTGCTGACCCTTAACGCCTTCTGCAATCTTACCTTTATGCCACTATCAGCACCTTCTTTACTCTTTACCGCTACCATTAACACTCCTGTTCTTTTGTGTCCATGACATCTTTGCCAATCTCTCCTTAGCTGTCACCTATCCCTGACCTTTTATCACATTACACCTGCTCCATCCCCTCTTAAACAGAATAAAATCCTTCATATTTCTACTGCGTTTAGCTCTGAAGAGTCACATGGATTCAAAATGTTAACTCTTTTTCTCTCTCCACTGATGCTGCCAGACCCGCTGAGTTTTTCCAGCATTTTCTGGTTTTATTTCAGGTTTCCAGCGTCCACAGTGTTTTGCTTTTATGTTATCATAAAAGATAGCTCAGATGGTGTCTAATTTAAAAACCAGAGCCTATGGCTTTTAAGGTACACAGAAACCAGAAACAAATAGATAATGATACGAAATAAGGAGATATATAGAAATCACACCCTTTAAGCGTTCAGAGATCTGAAACATAATGATAATACAAATTGTATCTTTGGACTTCAGGAGAGAATATTTCACATTGTTATGATCCCAGCTGATGTTAGCGCTGGACAAGTCAGATCCCAGAGTGAAACCTAGCTTGGTAGATCTTAACTTTGACTTTGTTTTAGAAACTGTGGCAGTCAGTTACTGAACACATTCACATTTATTTCGAGAGGACTAGAATATAAAAACAGGGATGAGCTGCTGAGGTTTTATAAGGCTCTGGTCAGACCACATTTAGAATATTGTGAGCAATTTTGGGCCCCGTATCTCAGGAAGGACGTGCTGGCCCTGGAGAGGGTCCAGAGGAGGTTCACGAGAATGATCCCAGGAATGAAAGGCTTAACATATGAGGAATGTTTGAGGACTCTGGGTCTATACTCGATGGAGTTTAGAAGAATGCGGGAGGATCTGATTGAAACTTACAGAATACTGAAAGGCCTGGATAGAGTGGACGTGGGGAAAATGTTTCCATTAGTAGGAGAGACTAGGACCCGAGGGGCACAGCCTCAGAGTAAAGGGAAGACCTTTTAGAACAGAGATAAGGAGAAACTTCTTTAGCCAGAGAGTGGTGAATCTATGGAATTCATTGCCACAGAAGGCTGTGGAGGCCAGGTCATTGAGTGTATTTAAGACCGAGATAGATAGGTTCTTGATTGGGAAGGGGATCAAAGGTTACGGGGAGAAGGCTGGAGAATGGGGTTGAGAAACTTATCAGCCATGATTGAATGGCGGAGCAGACTTGATGGGCCGAATGGCCTAATTTCTGCTCCTATGTCTTATGGTCTCATGGTCTTACAAGAGTCGGCCAATGCACTGTTAACACAAAGAATTAGTTCATTAAAAGAAGAGTTTATTGAACAAGTAAAAATGAATTATATTACATGAGGCAAAAAAGGTTAGAAATATTTCAGTACAGGTACCAGAAAATGATTCAAGCTCACACTATTCCTTTCATCCCAGCAACCTTCACAGATACAAAACCCCAGTGAAGATCTACCATTGCCTTAACACCAAGGGTGTTAGTTCAGCTTCAAATGGTTTTCTTCTGGCAGCTTCTGAGCATTCGCTAGATGCTTTTCTTCAGCTGATACCTCTCCATGAGATTGACCCAAAAACCACAATCTAAACCCTATTACTTCAACTTCAAAGCAAACACACTAGTTCCCTAAACAGGTCCCCAGCAGGCTTGCAGGATTTCTCAATAGAGAGCTTAGACCATCTGCCTGCACTCACACTGTACTAACTGACCACCCGTCTGTTTTTCCCTGTCTCTCTGTGTCTCTCTGGAACCCTGTTGCTAGGCAACAGCATAGTTTTTTTTGTTCCTTTTTTTTAAACTTCACTAAACGATTAACCCCTTGGTAACCCAGCTCTTCACTTGAAGAGTTGCAGAACCTCATTATAAATGCATGTATTGTTATAATCCCCAGCTGAGGTCACCACTGGACAAGCCTAATCCCAGGGTGGAACCAGCTCGATAGATCCCAACTTATATTTTTGTTTGTTTAGATACGTGGAGAGTGGCTACTGAACAGAGTCACCAGAGTTGGCTAATGAACTTTTAACAAAAGCATAAAACATTTATTAAACAAGTAAAGATTAATTATATTACAATACTCCTTCATCCACAACTATACCTTTACAGATATATACAGAATTGTAAGGATAACACAAGTTACAAAAGCTATCTTATGCTCTAATGTTCACAGTAAGTACACAGTCCATGTAAACCAATTGTGACCTGTGGTCAGAAACATCACACTCTGAAAACCAAGCGACAGATGCCTCACCCCACACAGACACAATGGATCTCTCCTCAACTCCACCCAGAAGCTCGTTACACCACGAGCTACCAGTCTCACTGAACCCTGTCTTTCACATGAGGGTTTCCAATCTCTACTTTCCAAGAACTCACCTTGGAATCTTCTCCCAAACTGGTGCTTCTTCTCAGGCACCTTCCACCAGGGGTTTCAAACTCTCCTTCTGATGTTCCACTACCCTGGGTCACCACATGCATTCAAGCTGTCTTCCATGCACTCTCCTCTCACTGACAGGGCCATCAACAGTACACCACTGCTTCACATGTCCATAGCAAATAGTTACAGACCTTTAGCTGTCTCTTTGGACTTTCTGGCCTCTTGAAAGCTGTTCTCACTTTAAATCTGCTTCCTGCAGCTTTTGTCTCTTTAAATCTGAAGTTCAGAGCCTTTCTCTCTGCCCCTCACTCTTAACAGAATCTTTTCCATATTCCTGTCCTTCCTTTGACTAGAAAGTCTGCTTGGGACTTTTGCCTGTTCCACTCCCCTGGATTTTGGGGCATTTTCTTTAGCTTGGGACTGACTATCTGTCCCCTTTGCTCCGGTCTCACCTGGCAGCTGCTTCCAAAACCAACTGAAGTCAAACAGCTTCCAAATCAAAACTGCTGTTTTAGTTTTTTCTGTGTGTGTCTGTGGGAGGGACTTGCCTCCCTGACAACAGCCCAATCTCTCTATTCTTGTTTATTTAACTTAGCTGCAATAGCCGTAAAACTCTCATTAGAAATGCAGGCACCTTTTAGAGTGAAACTAAAATTCAATTTGACCTTTCTTAACACACAAATAATGACATACAAATCAAAATTAAACTTTAAAGCTAGAACTCACTCCTAACACCTATAACTGTAAATATAACTTACTTAAACTCTCTCTATTTCCTAACAGTATTCAAAGCCAGCTCACAAAAACCACTAAACGAAACTAAAACCAGGTTTCACCTTTCTTATCACCCAAATACAAAATATAAATACAAAATATCAATTAAACTTAAAGCTATATATTGTTCCTAACAACATGCTTAACTAAAGTAATTATCATGTTTATGGTAGTGGAATTGTACACTCAGACAGCTGAAACCTTAGTTATTTGTGACTCAGATTTTGTTTCAGAAGTCTGTGTTTAAAAACGTTTTACTCAGCAGCAATTCTTTTAATGAAATATCTGTTACATTGGCTTGATCGCTTCCTACGTTTCCACGGCTGGAATTGGGTTTCTTAATAGCTAATCATGCATTTATTAAAGTGCAACAATATAACCCACTTCTTGCCACCCTGTCCTGTAGATGCTAACTGCTTGTTGGGGTATATTCTATGGTAAAGGCCTGCAGTCACTACTCCTACAAGTACAGTAACTAAGTGATCACATTGCTAGATTACTAACACAAAGCCCTGGACTAATGCAGACAGCATGAATTCAAGTCCCATCAATGCAGTTTTAAAAAAATACTCTGCAAATTGAAAGCTGGCATCAGTAAAAGTAACTGTGAAGCTATCATCAACAACCCAACTGGTTTGCTTGCATCCTTCAGGGAAGGTCAGCTGCAGTACTTACTATAACAAAAACAGAATTACCTGGAAAAACTCAGCAGGTCTGGCAGCATTGGCGGAGAAGAAAAGAGTTGATGTTTCAAATCCTCAAGGGTCATGAGGATTCGAAACGTCAACTCTTTTCTTCTCCGCCGATGCTGCCAGACCTGCTGAGTTTTTCCAGGTAATTCTGTTTTTGTTTTGGATTTCCAGCATCAAGCAGTTTTTCTGTTTTTATTGCAGTACTTTACTATGTCTGCCCTGCCCTGTATGGGGCTGCAGCCCCACAATAACATGGGTTCGCTGACTGTCTGCCCGCTGAAGTAACCTGGAAAGTTACTCGGTTGTTTCAGTCCTATACGCCCCCTTTCCCTTGACCATACAACCGCTCCAAGTCACCTGGAATAAAAAAAAGAGCTTTGCAATGAAAGCAACAGCCTACTCCTCCTACCCCTGAGACACCAACCTTTCACACTCACGCTTGTTTTCCTCCGATCACCAGGTGACACAAGGACATTGCCTCTAACCTGCTCCCTGAAAGACATACTGCAGAGGTGTCCAGGCTCCTGCTCATGGTTCTGTCGCCATCCAGACATGGCACAAAATCACCCACAGGGGGGCAAAACCTTTAAAGCACACGAATATGACCAGCTTTGAAAACTATGCCTTCTGACTCGCGTTCATTATATTGGAAAGTTACTGGTCACGTGAAAGCGTCCAGATAAAAATCTTGGCTCCTTGGGGTAAATAGTAACAGGTTGCTTCCGTTAGCTGGAAAAGCAGTAAGGAGGTGGCACAAATTTAAAGTCACGACAAAGAGTTACAACCTATAATCCTCTGTTTCAAACCACAATCCATCAATTAATTGCTTAAAAAGTAGGAATGTTAAGGGCATGCGGGGGTGAGCAGGATTAGACTGAGTGCCTTACATGGGGAACTGGCCTGTTTCGGTGCTGTAAGTTTCTATGATTGTGGACACAGGACTGTTAAGCCCATCTTCTTCCAGCTAACATCTAGCATATTGGCCGTCATTTTCAGGCACATTCAGCCTTATCCAAATAAGCATTAGCTTTTATATAAAAAAAAAATCAGCTCCAATCATATCAATCAGTCCAACCTTACTAAAAATAATCAACATTCAGCCGACGGTAAACTGCACAAACTGGAAGATCCCAGTTTTAAAGTTCACTCCATGCCGAATTAGTTAATTCCAGGTGTCCAGTCTGGGGGTTGCAGAAGATCAACTAAGTTTCTGGTTTCAAGCCACCCAGATTTTTGTGTGATCATGCGTGAGAGAGGGAGAGAGAGAGGGAGAGAGAGAGGGAGAGAGAGAGGGAGAGAGAGAGGGAGAGAGAGGGAGAGAGAGAGGGAGAGAGAGAGCAATTAGTTAGACACTGGTTAGAACCAGAACTGGGCTTGCTGGCCCACTGACAATCAGATAAACTGCTGACAGCCACTGTTTGGATTTTCACATGAAGGATGCCCCTTTGGATGGGGGGTGGGGGGTGGGGGGGTTGGTGGTTGGTGGTGGGGGGGTGGGTGGGGGGTGGGGGAGGGGGTGGTTGGTGGTGGGGGGGTGGGTGGGGGGTGGGGGGTGGTGGGGGGTTGGGGGAGGGGGGTGGGGGGTTGGGTGGGGGGTTGGGGGAGGGGGTGGGGGTTGGGTGGGGGGTTGGGGGGAGGGGGTGGGGGAGGGGGTGGGGGGGGTTGGTGGGGGGGTTGGGTGGGGGGTGGGGGGGTGGTGGTGGGGGGTTGGGTGGGGGGTTGGGTGGGGGGGTGGGGGAGGGGGTGGGGGGGTGGTGGTTGGTGGTGGGGGGGTTGGGGGAGGGGGTGGTTGGTGGTGGGGGGGTTGGGGGAGGGGGTGGTTGGTGGTGGGGGGTTGGGTGGGGGGTTGGGGGAGGGGGTGGGGGGTTGGGTGGGGGGGTTGGGGAGGGGGTGGGGGGTGGGGAGGGGGTGGGTGGTGGTGGGGGGTTGGGTGGGGGGGTGGGGGAGGGGGTGGGGGGGTTGGGGGAGGGGGTGGGGGGTGGGGGGAGGGGGTGGGTGGTGGTGGGGGGTTGGGTGGGGGGGTGGGGGAGGGGGTGGGGGGGTGGTGGTTGGTGGTGGGGGGGTTGGGGGAGGGGGTGGTTGGTGGTGGGGGGTTGGGTGGGGGGTGGGGGAGGGGTGGGGGGTGGTGGGGGGGTGGTGGTTGGTGGTGGGGGGTTGGGGTGGGGGGGTGGGGGGTGGGGGAGGGGGTGGGGGGGGTGGGGGGTGGGGGGGGTGGTGGTTGGTGGTGGGGGGGTTGGGGGAGGGGGTGGTGGGGTGTTGGGTGGGGGGTGGGGGAGGGGGTGGGGGAGGGGGTGGGGGGTTGGGTGGGGGGGTGGGGAGGGGGTGGGGGGGGTAGTGATGCACAGTGCAGGGGGCCAGGCAACACTTGCGAATTGACAGCCAGGCACGAGAGAGAGAGAGAGAGAGAGAGTGAGAGAGAGAGATAGAGAGAGAGTGAGAGAGAGAGAGAGAGAGAGCGAGAGAGAGAGAGAGAGTGAGAGTGAGAGAGAGAGAGAGAGAGAGAGTGAGAGAGAGAGAGAGAGAGCGAGCCTGTACTAGAAGAGGGGAAAATGATAAAGAAGAGAAGATTCAAATTCCTTCACTTGCCACTAGTAAAGGAACCAGCGATTACTCGAGTTTCCCAACACGCGGACCTGTTTGCTGGGCCGATTGCTGTAGGTTGGCTTTGTGCATCACCTGTTTAATGGGAACCAGGTTGGGTGGGTTTTGTACCACGATTATGTCACCCGCATCTTTTTGCTAAATGTTATTTACTCAGGAAAAAAACAGCTGCGACGAGCGTTTTAGATAATTTGATGACTAATGGCTCCATCCCTCATCTCGTTCTGTGTCTTTTGGACCAAAGCTGCTGCTGTTCAGTACTTGCCAAATGGTAATTTCCCACAGTGAAAGGCTTTGGCCTGCCAAAGGCGGTAGAGAGGGGACAAAAAGACAGCCGGTGGTCAAGTGGGTCAGCATGAGAAACCAGAGGGAAACATATCGCACAGCAATAAGACCCCCCCCACCCCACCCCCACCCCCACCACCTCCCATCGCCACCCACCAGGGAATGCTTTGTTTTAATCTGACATTGTTCTGATAACGGTCAGTAAACCTTTCATGTGAAATTCTCAACTTGAAAAATCACCTTGCCTGAGAGCAAAACATTCTTCATCATTTCAATATCAATGAAAAAAAAAGATCAAACAGTCTTTTTGATGCTGGGCAATGAAGGAGGAGAGTGGATTTAGAAGCTGGCAGCTCCCTAATCCCCACTGCTGACATCCTTGAACGTGCTGTTTACTTGGTCAGGGTGAATGCAGGCGACAGCAAGAGAAAGCAAGGCTTTGCCAAGAAACTGCTTGCTTTGGGCGTCCCTGCGAGGAAACACAGAGCGGCCAGCGTAAACGCTGCTTCAGGTACACAACTCTGAGCCTTGGAATGAAGGGCTGCGTGCTCTCCTTCCCACTGAGGGAATCTACGGCTTTCAAAGCCGGTTAGCGCCAGCGGTTTCAATATCCCGTGTCCCCTGTATGGCAGACGGTGGTGGGGGGGGCGTGTGGTTGGTGGGCGGGGGGTGGGGAGTGGGGGGGGGGGGTGGGGGGGTGTGGAGGGGGTGGAGGGGGAGGGGTGTTCCGTTGTTCCTGGTGCTGCAGAGAGTCACAAACATACAAACAAAACAAAACAAAAAATCGCGGCATCAAAAGCAACTAAAAAAAAAACTTAAAGAAAGAACCTAAGGTCGCGAGAAGTTCAGGCTTCTTCTTGAACTCGTGACCCCTCAGCCAGGCATGTTGGTCAGCTCAGTCATCGGACCCCCCCCCACCCGCCCCCTCCCACCCAAGAGCACGGAGGGAATGAAACGATCCATTTTGGGATGGGGAGGGAAAGGAAATCTGATCTATTATTTTTATATAAATTTCAGCATCATGTTGCCTAAATGGCTAATCAAAGAGAGATGCCCACATTCCTTACTTGCCCTGTGTGTGTGTGTGTGTGTTTTTTTTTTGCCAGGAGCATATGACAGCCTGGAGGGAGAAAACCCAATGAGAAAGTGGGCAAGTGAACGCGTTTAATGGACTTAAAAGCAAAAAAAAAAACAAACAAACTGCGGACACTGGAAATCCAAAACAAAAACAGAGACGGAATACCTGGAAAAACTCAGCAGGTCTGGCAGCCTCGGCGGAGAAAAGCGCAGTTGACGTCTCTCGAGTCCTCATGACCCTTCGACAGAACTCTCACCCTTAAAATGCATCACTGTGCGCTGGTGTTAAACTTGCAAAAGAAAAAGTATTGTTGAATTAAGAACCACTTTTCTCAATCTGTCTTGTTTTGCTCTCGCTCAGGCCTGCAGTCTTTTTTCAGGGCTAAAGGAAGAGAGAGAGAGAGAGAGAGAGAGAGAGTAGCAGATCACAGCACGCTCCACAACTTTCAATACCAGAGACACTTCCTGCTCTGCTGCTGGAGTTGATGTTGCACCCGGGTGATTGTCCACGTGCCAGCTTCCGCGTAAATGAGCGGGGAAAGGGAAGAAACAAAGATTTAACATTTATCCAGCACTTTCCACTGCCAGGCGTCACAAAAGCAACTTAAGAGACAATGAAGTACGTGTGAAGGGCAGGCGCTATTGTAATGCAGCAAACGTGGCAGCCAATTTTCGCACAGCAAGTTCTCACGCACGGCAGTGCAATAGTCCCCAGGTAATCTGTGTTTTTTTTTTTGTGAAGTTAAGGGATAAATAATGGCCTGGATACCTGGAACATCTCCGCTGTGCTTCTTTGAGGTAGTGGAATCAGGTATTTGATGCCCATTGAGAGTAGACAGGACCTTGGTTTATCATCATTTTTCAGATAAGAATAGTCCATGAACTCATCCAACCCATACCCCATTTCCCAGCACCCACACGTCAGGAATCTCATTTTAATAGATTTGCATCTAATTGTAAGCCCCGCTCACTGGAATCATCCACCCCCCAACGTTGGCGTGACTTCAGAGTGGCACGCTTCACCACTACCTTTAAAAGGAGTGCACCTGGCGAGCTGAGCTTTGAGGGGAACTCGGAAGTGAGAGCGCGCAACCTTACGCAGCGCTCATGAACATCGCCCGGAGGGCATCAAGGAAGAGGCCCTGCGTATTCAGGGGGGCCTAGGGTAAGCGGCTTTTTTCCTGACTGTCTTTCAGTGCTGCACAGCGACAAGGGCTCCAGGGCAGGTCAGACCGGTGGGTCGTGTGGGGAACAAGGCAGCACAGACCGAAGGAAATACTCAAGCATATGTCAGGGGCGGTGGAGGGGGAGTTGGGGAGGGGGGCGGTGGGGGAGGTGATGAGGGAAGTGGCCACGCACTAGGAAAAGCTTATCAAAAAAGTGAACATCAGCTGAGACCACTCAGCAGCAGCTCCGTTGACACGCTTGCAGTCGGAGCCTCTGAAGGTTTTCTGCCCACTCAAACAACGCAGAAGCTTGAAAGAGCCACCAGATGCTCTAGACTTCTTCATCCCTGGGGCACAGGCTGCAAATTAATGTGGTTTCTAGGGGGCAGCAGAACAATTGGCCGAGCGGGCAGGTTGTACAATCCCCTTGTGAAAGGCGGCCATGGAGCAGTCACTGGTGGAGGTGCTCACAGCCCCTTGCAATGTCTTTATTCAGGTTTGGACCAGTATCCATCATGGTTCAAGCTAACTGTGCAGCCTTGCAGTGTGGGTTAGGAGAATGCCTGCGCCTGAGCTGAGAGCACAGCCTCCAGTCCAGGGGGCAAAGCTGCTGCCAATCGGTCAGGTGGAGTGGGGCCGAGGTGGGTGGGGTTTCGGACGGCTGTGAAGTGCTCTACACACTGACCATCCAAGTGGTGACCAGCACTCACCTGCATGCATGAAGGGACCTTCGTCTTAACCAACAGAGATTCTTAGGGCACATATGCTAACCCATGCACATCTCTCTTTGATCCTGCAGAAGGAGAACATCAGGATCATGGAGCCTGGTGATTTATTGGAATGCCTCACAGCTTACAGGGAGCAGAGAAGAAGAAGAGGCTCCTGCCCTGGCAAAGGGAGGAGCACCTCCCTCAAGATGAAAAGGCGGTAGGGCCTGCTGTGCACGCAGCTGAAGATCCACAGTGAGATGTCACTTGTTGGCACCTCACTAGACCCAGCGTCTATAGATGACACTTGTCATTCCTGCAGCTGCATGAGAACTAGTGTCGCCGAAGATGGTGCATGTCCAGGGAACTGGTCAGTCACACCTGCCACCTGCTGCAGGATTTGGCACTGTGGGGACATGGAGGGCATCCACTGGCCAGTGGCTGTGAAAGCGACCGCCGTGCTCAATTTTACGCCAGTGGCTCCTTCCAGGGCTCCACAGGTGAGCTGTGTGGGGTCTCGCAAACCTCCACCCACAAGTGTATCCAGGAGGTTACGGACACCATCTCCATGAAGGCACAGAACTTTGTGCATTTTGCCTGGGATCAGGAAAGCCAGGAATCAAGAGCGCTGGGATTTGCCGCAGATCTCAGGTTTTTCACAGGTGCAGGACGCCAGCGACTGCGCTCGTGTAGCACTTAGATCTCCATGGCAACAAGCAGTCATCTACATCAACCGCAAGGGTTTCCAATCGCTGAATATGCAACCACACAATCACATCCTACAGGTCTGTGCCCAATTCTCAGGGAGCATCCATGATTCATCCATCCTTAGTGAGATCTCAGATCCCTGACATCTTCCAGGGTCCAGAGAGGCTGCAGGGTCGGCTCCTCAGGTACAAGGGCCACCCACAGAGGACGTGGCTGATGACACTGGTGCGGTGACCTCAGACTGCAGCAGAGCAACAGTTTCACGAGGCTTGTGCCACGACCTGGACTTTGGTGCAGCAAACAATAGGCATTTTGAAGACGAGGTTCCGGTGCCTCGACAGGTCCGGTGGAGACTGCAATACTGTCCCGAGAAGATGCTGCGCATCCTCGGCACTTGCTGTGCTCTCTACAATCTGGTGCTGCAATGGGGGGGAGGACTGGCTGAGGAGGAGATGGAGAAGCTGCATGTATCCTCCAATAAGGAGGATGTCAGGGGGGATGATGGTAATGAGGTCCTTGAAGTTGAAGATGCCAATGGTGAGGCCATTGCACTGGTCAGACAAGGCAGGCGTGCTTGGGAGGCCCTCATAACCACGAGGTTCGTGGAGGGTGAGGTTGAGATGCAGCGAGGACAGTCCTGACATCCTCACCTGCACTTGTGAACGTTTGACTCCTGTGTGGCTGATAGCAGCGCACATACCCTCAGCGCTCAGGCTCATGTCATGGAGACGCAGCGGAGGCCCTAATAGTTGCTAGATTCCAGAAGGATGATGATGACATGAAGTGAGGACACTTCATAGATCTTCACATAGCCTCTGTGAATGTCCGACTCCTGTCAGGCTGAGGGTAGCTCGCTTGTGCTCTGTAATCAGGGTCATATCATGGAGATGCAGCCATGAAACTTTAAATGCCCTTGGTGCTGTGTCCACCTTCAGCATCTGACCCCTTCAGGAGGACAACATCACTGGTCACAGGTGCTGAAGAGATGGGGGGTCAGCCCCATCTCAAAGGTGCTGAGAGCGCACAGAGAGAATGGTGGAACTCTGTGACACCTGCCCACGACATTCTGGCAGCAATGACAAGTACCAGCGAGGTGCAGGCATCAGTAATGTGTCCAGTGAGTGTGAGGCTGGACCGTCACTTTAGTCTGAAGGTTACACACTGCACAGGGAAGAGGCCCTGGACCGAGACACCGACCTTTATCTTGTGCAGGAACCAAGCTTTCACATCTGACTGACACGAACGCTGCCCATCAGAACAAGGAGCCATAGGCAAGGAGACATCCTTGGGAGTTTATTTACAATAGTGAACATTAAGTACAAGTGATTAACATCCATGTCCAGGCTGCGCAATGACATCTTCTTAACCTTCCTAACCCAGCCGCTACATCTTGGTTCTCTCCCGACAGCCACAGCAGAGGTGGAGGCAGCCTGCTGACTGCGACACCCTGTCCGTGATGACCTTGGTGGGCCGAGACCTGGAGGGCCCCAACCTGCTTACAGGATCCGGCTGTGTGGAAGTGACGCCCTCTTCAACCTGTGGAGCTGGAGCTGCTGAGGTCACAAGAAAAAGGGATTCGGATGGGCTGGGCACTCCCAGAGTCACCTGGGTGGATAGGCCTGGGATGTGTACAAGTCGCCGAATAACCCAACGCTGACTTTTTGTTTCAATTCATTCATGAGATGCGGGCGACGCCGGCAAGATCAGCATTTGCTGCCCATCCCTAATTGCCCTCGGGAAGGTGGTACTAAGCCATCTCCTTGAACCAGTTCAGTCCACCTGGTGCGGTTACACCCACAGTGCTGTTTAGAAAGGACTTCCAGGAGTTTGAGCCAAGAATAATGAGAGCAGGTGCATAAGAAGTACAAGCATTTATTATAGTCCCATCCCAGCAGCACCGATTGTTCTTCTCTGCCTTTCAGCTCCTTAATTTTGTGATTTAGCTCTGGACACCTCTTCAGGTTCCCTGTGCATCAGAGCGAGGAAAGCAGGTCACATGTCCTGGGCCTCTGGCATTGAGCAGATTGTGAGGCATTTTCCCCAAAAATAGCATTGTGCATGTGTGGAAAATCTTTCAGCGCTGACCCAGAATTTAAAATAGTCAAAACCTAGTTCTAATAGATCATATGTGCTAAATTGAATCATTGCTTTGTTTTACTTGTTCTACCATTTCAATCAATCAATATTCCTACCATCATGCAGATGCACCTCAACTATAACCATAGATGGAGTGGTGCCAAACTGTTAGCACAAACAAGAGGTCTCCATGTAGAACCCCTAGAGAGAGATGTGATGATATTCCAGGACAAAGCAGCCCACTAGGTTGGCACCCCTTCGACAAGCATTCACTCCCTCCACCACCGACGAACAGTAGCAGCAGTGTGTACCATCTACAAGATGCACTGCAGGAATTCTCCAAGGCTCCTTAGACAGCGCCTTCCAAACCCAAGACCATTGCTATATAGAAGGGCAAGGGCAGCACATAGATGGGAACACCACAACCTGGAAGTTCCCCTCCAAGCCACTCCTGGCTTGGAAATATATCACTGTTCCGTCACTGTCGCTAGGACAAAATCCTGGAATTCCCTCCCTACCTGTGGGTGTATCTACACCACAGGGACTGCAGCAGTTCAAGAAGGCAGCTCACCGCCACCTTCTCAAGGGCAATTAGGGATGGGTAATAAATGCTGGCCTGACCAGTGACACCAACATCCCATAAATAAATAAAATAAATTCCTCGGGCCTTCTTTCCTAGGTCAGCTGCAATAGGAACTAATTGTAGAAAAGACAAGGATTTGTTGATATTGTCCTTTGTTAACAGGTTTACATTCCTACTCGGATATCAGAGCTGTATCCAACCTTACAACACTTTGGTAACAAGCCTGTTACATGAAATTGCATTGCCTGGCAAGAATAGATACTTGGGGTGGACTCTTCCAGTCCCACCGGAAGCGTGGTGGGCGGCGACACCTAATTTGGGGTTTCCTGACATCCGGATGGACTGTAGGAATTCTGCTCTTGGGGCTTTGAAGGCTGGTGAAAGGCTGGTCAAGCATCCCGACAAATGATGTCCAGAAGTCCCTTTTGCATGCGTTAGCATGTCACGCAAGCTCGTCTTGCGGGAATTACACTCCCCCCCCAACCCCCGCCCCCTCCCCACCTCCCCTCCCCGCTAAAGTAAGCTCCCCACCGACGGGAAATTAGAATGTTCACTTTGACAACCGTACAGATGTGGCGTGCACCTGGCAAGCTTCGCCTCTTCCGCAACCGAGGCTTTTGCCTTCTTGGGGACTGCTCGTAGGTTCGCTCATTTCTCATATGCTGCACGAAGGCTGGAAGCTGTGGAGGGTGGGGGCGGGGTGGTGGGGGGGGTGGTTGGTGGGAGTGGAGAGGGGCGGGTAGAGTGGAACGGAAGTTGTAGGGGGGGAGGGGGGTGGGGGGTGGGTGGGGAAGGGAGGGTGGCTGTCTGGACCTTTAAGCCTGCAATTTAATGGCCGGAGGGCAAACCACCCTGCCTGGTCTCCATGTGAGATTCACCATGCTCCATGTGGATGCACGAGGAACAAGCTGAACAGTACAAGGTCACACATGTTCAGCCCTGCTGCCCCCCCACCAATTTGGAATCACTTGCGCTTGGACTTTAGAGCAGAGTCTGCCCGTGGGTATTTAATCAGAAAAATCAGCAGAATGTTTAAAAAATGTTCCATGTTTTCCCTTTTCTTTTATATATATATATATATATATATAATTAAAGGGAAGCAGGCTGCTCCTACCCAGTCACAATTTAGTGGGACATCAGCTTAGTTGCTTATCTGGGAGAAGTAGAAGAGCAATTTTCTCAACGTTCAAATCGTGTGCACAAGACACGTCAAATGGAAGATTATGACCTCCATTCACTTTGGGGCAGCCTCCTTGTCCACGTTTGTACCTAAATCAGCATATTCCAATTAACCCACAACCCGGAATGCCATCTCAGACACCACAGCTGATCTCCCAGTTTGGTCCCTACATCTTCGAGAGCTGCAAAGGGTGAATCTTATTTAGGCTGCAGATGCAGAGCTCCAAAATGACACTTTTCCAATAACTAGGTCGGAGCTAAATTATTATCGTCTTTTTTTAAAAAAAAAAAAATCCCGGTGCCAATGTGAAGATATTCACAATGAAGGTCAATTTCAGGAATGGCAAAGTCGGTGCCAATTCATGCCATTGACCTCTGCTCCTTGCTCCTAGTAGTGACTCTGTGATTAACAGAAATGCCACAGTGAACAGCAGAGGCTAACGGGAGGAGTATACAAACCATACACACCTTAAAAAACAATCTCTGTTGGGAACACTTAAATTGTTCGAAGCAGAGGGCGCTTGAAAGAAGTTTGTTAACAGGTAGGCAACTTTAAATTCCCACTTGGACACCAGAAAATGTAACTGCAGGGCACGAGTGTTCAGTATTCACAGCGAGAATCATCATATCCCCGTCTGAGTTCGCACCCTACACTAACCGGTCAGACCTTTCCGAAATCAATTGTTTCTAGACTTCCAACTTGGTCTGGTATTGAATCCTTAAAGGTCCATAAGGCCTCCGTCATTGTCATATTTTAGTTGATTTTTTTTTTACTAACCTGGAAGTAGCTCATTTAAAGAGGAAACAGCAAGAACATTTTAAATAAAAGATGCCAGAGAAAATGCAGGACACCGTGGGCAGGGTTTTTCCCTCAGCGTGAGTGTGCGCACCTGCTGTGCCCGAGAGCGAGATAGCGCGCGGATGGCGTTGGGCGAGTGTCCTGACATCATCACGCACTGGCACGATATTTCAGTCGGCGGGGGCGCGTGAGGGAGTCGGTTAGTGCCCGTCAACCATTACGAGGCCTATAACGGCCATTAATGTGTTAAGTAACCTGGATTTTTCGCTGCCTGTCCAGCGTTACTGAAAGGCCTGGATAGAGTGGACGTGGGGAAGATGTTTCCATTAGTAGGAGAGACTAGGACCCGAGGGCACAGCTTCAGGTAAAGGGAAGACCTTTTAGAACAGAGATGAGGAGAAACTTCTTTAGCCAGAGAGTGGTGAATCTATGGAATTCATTGCCACAGAAGGCTGTGGAGGCCAGGTCTTTGAGTGGTATTTAAGACCAAGATAGATAGGTTCTTGATTGGTAAGGGGATCAAAGGTTACAGAGAGAAGGCGGGAGAATGGGGTTGAGAAACTTATCAGCCATGATTGAATGGCGGAGCAGACTCAATGGGCCGAATGGCCTAATTTCTGCTCCTATGTTTTATGGTTTCATGGTTACAGTTGGCGGTGGGCAGGCGAGTTGTCCAGGCAGCATCTGGCTTTCAGAGGAAACCTCATCCAAGGGCAGGATGCGGTGTCCAATATTAATTATTTTGAAATAAAAATGTTTGGGCAGAATCTTGATCATCGATATGTTTAGGTGAGTGAGTCCAAAGTGTGGACATTTTTCGCTCTGCATTTTCAAATCTTTGTTGGATGGTTTGAAATTCTTCGGCCCCTCTGAAGCAGCTCCAAACCTTCAGGGAGATTTCATTCCGCGTTTCCCCCACACCCACGCTGACTTCAGCGTTCATCCTCCTCCTCACCCCACGCCCACCCCCACCCCCACCCCACCCCCACCCCCACCCCCACCCCACCCCACCCCCACCCCCACCCCACCCCACCCTCACCCCACACCCACCCCACCCCACCCCACCCCCACCCCACCCCCACCCCCACCCCCTATCCCACCCCACCCCCCACCCCCACCCCCACCCCACCCCACCCCCACCCCCACACCCACCCCTCACCCCCACCCCACCCCACCCCCACCCCCACCCCCACCCCCACCCTCACCCCCACCCCACCCCACCCCCACCCCCACCCCCACCCCACCCCCACCCCACCCTCACCCCCACCCCCACCCCACCCCCAACCCCACCCTCACCCCCACCCCACCCCACCCCCACCCTCACCCCCACCCCACCCCCACCCCCACCCCCACCCCCACCCCCTACCCCACCCCACCCCACCCCCACCCCCACCCCACCCTCACTCTCACCCCCACCCCACCCCCACTCTCACCCCCATCCACCCTCACCCCACCCCCAACCCTACCCCACCCCCACCCCACCCTCACCCCACCCCACCCCCACCCCACCCCCACCCCCACTCCCACCCCCCCACCCCACCTCCACCCCCACCCCACCCTCACCCCACCCCCACCCCACCCCGCCCCCACCCCCAGCCCCACCCCCACCCCCAGCCCCACCCCACTCCCACCCCACCCCCACCCCACCCCCACCCCCACTACCACCCCACCCCCATCCCCACTCTCACCCCCACCCCACCCTACCCTACCCCACCCCCCCACTCCCACCCCCACCCCCCCACACCCACCCCCATCCCCACTCTCACCCCCACCCCACCCCACCCCCCACACCCCCCCACACCCCCCCACCCCCACACCCACCCCCCCCACACCCACCCCCACCCCCACCTCTCACACCCACCCCACCCCACCCCCACCCCCACAGCCCCCCACACCCCCACCCCACCCCACCACACCCCCAACCCCACCCCACCCCACCCCCACCCCACACCACCCCCTCCACCCCACCCCCCCCACACCCACCCCCACTCCCACTCTCACCCCCACCCCACCTCCACACCCCCCACACCCCCACCCCACCCCCACCCCCCCCCACACCCACCCCCACCCCACCCCACCCCACCCCCCACCCCACCCCCCCACACCCTCCCACCCCCCACACCCACCCCACCCCCACTCTCACCCCCACCCCACCCCACCCCCACACCCCCCCACACCCACCCCCACCCCAACCCACACCCCCCCACCCATCCCCACCCCACCCCCAACCCCACCCCACACCACCCCAACCCCACACCCCCCCACACCCACCCCCACCCACACTCTCACCCCCACCCCACCCCCACCCCCACCCCCACCCCCTCCACCCCACCCCCTCCACACCCACCCCCACTCTCACTCCCACCCCACCCCCAACCCACCCCACCCCACCCCCCACCCCACCCCCACCCCAACCCCACCCCCACCCCCACCCCACCCCCACTCCCACCCCCACACGACTCCCACCCCCACCCCGACCCCACCCCACCCCACCCACACTCCCACCCCCACCCTCACCCCCACCCCCACCCCCACCCCCACCCCCACTCCCACCCCACTCCACCCCACCCCCACCCACCCCCACCCCACCCCACCCCCACCCTCAATCCACCCCACCCACACCCCACCCCAACCCACCCCCATCCCCACCCCACCCCCATCCCCACTCCACCCCACCCCACCCCCACCCTGGCAGCACTGAGCCTTTCAGCACACGCCTCACGCTGGCTGGCTGTGAATTGGCCAATCAGTGTGAAATCGCGGTCAAGTGGGGGGGTTGGAGGGGGGGGGTGGGGTGGGGTCGATCGTGGGCGGTGGGGCTGTCTCCCAGCCACTCCCGGGCCTGATCACCACACACCCGCCCGACGACCTCAAAGTTCTGCCCCACGAGGTGGGTCAATCTCTCTTCGCAATGCTGAACGTGCATAGAGTCAGTCAGTGTGGTATGCTGTGCTCTCTTGAATGTTAGCAGTTATGAACATTATGGCATTAGGCAAGTCTTTAAATTATACCCAAGTGCCCCCAACACATCATTCCATAAACCAAGTCAATTCTGAACCCTGGAGCTAACGAACAGGTTTGACAATCGCGTGCTGGGTAGGGTAGATGGATTTGCATTGCGTTGTGTATTTTCATTCGATGGTTACTCCCTGGTTGCTGTACGTGCCTTCACTTTGATTGCAAAATGCTCGGCCTCAGAGACAGGAGAAACCAAGTCAGCGGCTAAAATTCCACCGTGGCTCCTCAGCGCATTTTCTGGAGCTTTGAAAACCCCGCTCAGGCTTCTCTCTTGATCGATTAGCTTAACATCTGTCATGGGGAAATTGTTAGAATCGATCATTAAGCTAAGGTTATAGCTGGGCAGGTCGAAAACCTCAAGGTAATCGGGAAGAGTCAGCATGGTTTTGTGAAAGGAAAATCATGTTTAACCAATTTATTGGAGTTTTTTGAAGGAGTAACATGCGCTGTGGATAAAGGGGAGTCCGGAGACATACTGTACGTGGATTTCCAGAAGGCATTTGATAAGGTGCCACATCAAAGATTATTACAGAAAATATAAGCTCATGGTCTATGGATAGAAGAATCGCTGGCTGAAAACAGAGTGTGCATAAATGGGTCTTTTTCAGAATGGCAGAATGTGACCAGTGGAGTCCCACAGGGGTCTGTGCTGAGACCTTAGATTTTTACAATGTACATCAATGACTTAGATAAGAGGAGCGATGGAACGGTAGCTAAATTTTCAGATGACACAAAGATACATAGGAAAGTATATAGTGAAGAAGACATAAGAAGGTTGCAGGTGGATTTGGAGAGGTTGGGTGAGTAGATAAAGAAGTAGAAAATGGAGTTTAATGTGGGGAAATGTGAAGTCGTCTACTTTGGCAGGAAGAATAAAAAAGCAGAGCGTTACTTAAATGGAGAGGTGCAGAGGGATCTGGGTGTTCTAGTACATGAGTCACAAAAAGTTAGCACACAGGTACAGCAAGTAATTAAGAAGGCTAATGGAATGCTACCCTTTCTTACAAGAGAAATTGAACATAAAAGTAAGGATGTTATGCTTCAGTTGTACAGGGCATTGGTGAGACTGCACCTCGAATTCTGTGTGCAGTTTTGGTCTCTTTATTTAAGGAAGGGTGTAAATGCATTGGAAGCAGTTCCAAAGGAGGTTTACTAGATTGATACCTGGAATGAGTGGGCTGTCTTATGAGGAAAGGTTGGACAGACTGGGCTTGTTTCCACTGGAGTTTAGAAGAGTGAGGGGTGATTTGCTGGAAGTGTACAAGATCCTGAACGGCCTTGACAAGGTGGACGTGGAAAGGATGTTTCCTCTTGTGGGTCAGTCCAGGACTAGGGGGCACTGTTTTAAAATTAAGGGCCACCCTTTTAGGACAGAGATGAGGAGAAATCTTTTCTCTCCGAGGGTTGTGTGACTTTGGAACTCTCTGCCTCAGAAGGTGGTGGAAGCGGGGTCATTGAATATTTTTAAGGCAGAGGTAGAGAGATTCTTGTTAGGGAAGGGAATCAAAGGTTATCAGGGTTAGATGGGAATGTGGAAATCGAAACACAAGAGGGTCAGCCATGATCTTATTGAATGGCGGAGCAGGCTCGAGGGGCTGAATGGTCTACTCCTGTTCCTATTTCTTATGTTTCTTGTGTTTAATGTGGCAGTAAAAATAGCTGACAAATTTGGCCGTGGAGGTTTGGCACATTCCAGACACCTGTCACCCATCGAAATCTAAAATCTGTAAAGTGAGGTCAGCAGTTAACTTGCGAGCTACAGAACTCTCCAAATCCACTTAAGAGTTCTCTTCCAGAGTTAGCAATTGCCTAATCATTATGACAATATCATGGCATAACTTGTGTCTCTGAGGCTAGACCAGAATCATTTTCCTGGGCTAACTTATTTTGCCTTTGGGGGATTGTTAGCTTATGGGCCTGTATTTTGCAGTCAGTGGTGAATGAATGGTGCTAACCATTTATTACAGTCATGCTGGGCCATAGGCTATGGACTTTTGCACTGGAACTTATGATTAATAAAAAGCCAGTTGTGTGATACACCTTGACCCCATATACAACATCCACGGCTACTGACTGCGTTAGCAGCAGAGAAACCATCTAAAACACAGCGCTTTATAACACAACTGTTAGGTCATGGGTTTTGACATGTTATAGTACACCGCAAAAAGTTAACCTTTGGACTTTTCTAATATAATTTAGAGTGAAATGTCCATTAACATTTTTGATTTTTAACTCTGTATCCCACTTAATATCTAAAGACTTCCTGTACTTATACATGATGTATGCGAATGAAGAGGAACATTACCAGGCTAAACTTCGTTAAATGCAATGGTCCAGATTTTGTGGTAGAAATTACAATAAGGTATCGGCGTTATTGAAGAACAAATTGGATAACAACTTTTGCCAACTGCACATGTGCAGTTAAATATGAAATTCAGGAATTCTCTCTGGTTCCAGAAGCTTTTATACATGGCCTCCTCTACACGTGGAAGTCTGTACCATGCATACAGACTGTGTGGACAGAGCAAGTAACATTGTGTCTCCTTAACCAGAGTGAAGAATCATTAATGAGACAGACTCTAAGTCAGGAAGTGTAAATTAGAACATTCAATTCAAGGTCAAGTCAAATCATGCACAGAAAGTGAAATAAAGAGGGGGAAAGTAAAATGGAATTGAGGGAGAAAAAAAGAGACAAAAAGAAAAAAGTTCAACTTTTTCAGTGCCAGAGAGTTTGTTTGCTGGTAATTAATTATCACACTGTTAAAAATTTACTTCAACTTGAATGGAAAAGCTAACTTTTTTCCGGCATATTTCGGGGGTACCCTGAGGACAATTGCTGCAACTTCTCACATTGCATGTACTTGAACTGCAAAGTCTTGGAGCTACAGATGTAAAAGCTTCTGGGAGCAGGGAGAATTCCTGAATTTCATATTTAACTACACATGTGCACTTGACAGAATCCTATACAGGAGGGGACTATGATAGATTAGGCTTCAAACTTAAAACAGAAATGGTAGCTGCTATTGATGCAGGGATTTAATATAAAATTTAAGTCCACCTTCGACACGAAACAAGCGGAAGTATTTAATTTATACATTTATTTTACTGTTGCTATCTCCTCCTTTAAACAGTTAAAAGTGTTTTATTAGGCTCAAAAGGAGGCAGATAAAATCATGTTGGATCGAAAAGAATAAAAATGTTGATAAAAACAAAAAAACTGCGGACGCTGGAAATCCAAAACAAAAACAGAATTACCTGGAAAAACTCAGCAGGTCCGGCAGCATCGGCGGAGAAGAAAAGAGTTGACGTTTCGAGTCCTCATGACCCTTCAACAGAACCCAGTTCTGTCGAAGGGTCATGAGGACTCGAAACGTCTACTCTTTTCTTCTCCGCCGATGCTGCCAGACCTGCTGAGTTTTTCCAGGTAATTCTGTTTTTGCAAAGTATCTCATGTCCAGCTAATTACTCTTGGAAAGTGGTGGTTTGTTATACAGGCAATTGCAGCAGCCAATTCACACACAAAGTCAAAGTGACAGTGAGGAGGTGAAAGGCGAGTTAATTGGTTTCTGATACTGCTGGTTCTGGGGGTAATGCTAGCTGGGGCACTGGGAGAACTGTCTGTCCTGCAGATGATTTTATTTTACAGCAGTCACTCGGTGAAACCGTATATAACTCAATTCAAGGAGGCAACGTTAGGAAAGTGAGGTACGGTTTCAAAGTAATAAAGGGCAGCATCAGAGCAGATGTCAGGACCTCACTCTTCACAGAAGGAGCAATTTGGGAAAATGCTGAAAAGCCTCGACAGATCAGACAGCAGTGAGTGAGGACACAAGTTAATGGTTCAGATCAGAACTGGAAGAAATTACAGATGAATAAATAACAGGACAAAACACAGGGGGAAGGGAAAAAAAATCACAGACTAAGAAATGGCATTGTTTTTGTGTTACTAACTCTCTCTTCTCTACTAGAAAGTACTAGAAAGGTTGGCGGGGGTGGGGGGATGGGGTGGGTGCTGTGAGGCAGTGGGGAAGGGGAGAGTAAGGATTAAGTAGCAGGTGATGTTAGCAACGGCAGTGAGACATAAGAGAAATCAAGAAAATAAATGACATACAAGGCACAGAGAACTTGTGAATAGCTGAAAGAGTTGGAGGATGAAGCAGCCAGAAAAATAAGGACAAAGAAGTAATTGGTAAAGTAAAGAGGTTCCAAATGGACCAGAAATCCAAGTAGAAGAAAAAAAGGTCATGACCAAGGGTAAGGGAGCACTTCACCAACGCAGAATTCCGCAAAGGGTCCCCATCCCAAGCACCAACCCTCAATCCCTGAAAACATCAGTGTACCATTCTATATGGTCAACAATCCCTGCTTCAGGGAAGGAGAGGCTTATAGTTACGGCCTGAAGTTATTAAAGTCAGTAACAGTGCCAGAGGGCCGTGAAGATAAAGTGCCATTTCTCACTTGGGCTATTTTTTTCCCACTCCAACACTGCTGTAGTCTTCCCAGCCAGAAAGTACTTCCAACAATCAAGTCTCTTTATTACTGAAACCTGTGTTTTTATTCAGCACTACCTGTGCTGGATTTAACAATTAACCCCGAGTCATGGTAAATTACTTACTGGAGAATTTGTAAGGTACCTATTAAGTTTACCCATCACCTCCAAAAAGGTAGAAAACCTCACCAGGCCATGCGAACAGACTGAAGCTGCTTGGTCAGGTTTATTTACAGCAGAACGACATAGGAGCAGAAAAGCGCAGCAAGGTATTAAAAGTATAGTCGCCAAACTTGCTCAAGGTCTTTACCCCCAAGTGTCAACTTGTCTCCCTCTTTTTCCAAACACCAAGCAAGGACCAGCTCGTTGCCAGCTCCACGCAAAACGAAGAATATCTGAGCCACAATTAAAGGTCTGCAGTTACGAAAAGTCAGCTTCCAGGCCAGATCCTGCAGAATGCGCAGGGGAAATGAAAGGGTGCTGTTCTCGGAGCTTAAGTCAAGTTTCACTGGAATAATGCAAAAGTCCAAAGCTGAAGTGGTCAGAATGGAAGTGAGATGAGGAATTAAAGTAGCGAGCCACAGGGAGCTTGGGATCACATGGCCAGACAAAATGTTTCAAAAATAATCGCCATACCTGCACTTGGTCCTTCTAACAAAAGAGGAAATTGCATATAGTCAGCAGAGAATGCGGGAAACTACTGAATGCACTGTTATGGTGCATAGTTACAACTG
Organism: Isurus oxyrinchus; assembly: GCA_026770705.1. Classification (NCBI taxonomy): domain Eukaryota; kingdom Metazoa; phylum Chordata; class Chondrichthyes; order Lamniformes; family Lamnidae; genus Isurus; species Isurus oxyrinchus. The sequence goes on from JANJGN010000008.1 coordinate 164,627,550, forward strand.
TGTTTGTGCAATAGATATAAACTGAACTCACCAATAAAGTTACATCAACTCACTTCAAGTCTGAATACCCTTCCCATGATATAATAATTGTTAATCATTGCCAATCAATCTTATGCACTGCAAATTAGTTATTATAAACGTGGACTTTCATTTCAGTAGGTTAACTGTTGGTGATCTTAAAAACTGAATTTTAAAAATTAGTCTTCCTTTCTGTCCTTTTCTTTTTCAATCTAACCTTTCTTTTCCTCCCCATTTCTCTTTCTCTACCTGACCTGGCATCGGTTTACTCACTCTAGGCTTCCTTCTCAGACCTTGCATTGTATATTTTTGCGCTCCTTCAACCTAACCGAGGAGATATTGCTTGGCCCGTCCACTTGGGGTTCCAGATCCTCGGTTTATCCACCGACGTCTTCAATTTGTACTTTCAGCAACCTTCCATGTCAAAAAATTTGAAAACCCAAACACAGGAGGGCAACGTCTAACTAACAACAGAGGACGTTAGGTACGCCCCCAAGCAAAACCTGTACCATTATAATTAAAAGGCCAGGGACGACAGAGGAACGAAAACTGGATGAAGAGGATTGGGAGTGGGATAGAGGAGGCAGCAGGGTGGGACTTCCGGTCATCACTCAAGCTTCAGAGAAAGAAATAACCAGGCAGGGGATAGACGTGGATGTAGCGCACTTACTACGCCTGTAGATTAAGAAGCATAGCTGCAGGGACTGAAGCTGATAATGCATATGGTAGGGGGGTTAGCAGCAGTTCTGAAACTCCTGTGATATATCAAACATACTGTTACATCGGAGTCCAAATATGGCACCAAATTGTTACCGGGTGAAGAATTGAAACTCAACCCCAGCTGGATCGTAAATTTCTCAAAATCCTGCAAGGTAGAATTTCCTCTTGCTCTAATAATAGGAACATTTATTAGTATTAAATAAACAGAAGGCAGCTTTATTTCACTTGATTAAAATGTTAGTTGAGATCAACTAGACACAACGCACGCTCAAAAAAGTTAAAAATATCACCTCCTTAAGAGTGCAGATTGCCTTGGACACGAGTGTATGAAATTAGAATTCAGGCTTTGCACGCACTTTGGCAGGTAAATGTTCACATGGGTTTCCGCTCAATCTTGTGGGGGGTTTATTTTTTAAAGCTAAGAGCAAACAACATCACTTATTAAATGTTATTTCACAACCCTGCCTGTCCAACGATCAATGCAAGCAATGAAATTACTGTTGCATTTTTCCTGATTAACCTCCAGCCAGTTCTCACTGGTTAACACGGGTCGAAGGGAGCTGTGTGTCTAACAGGAAATGACAGAAGAAAGGAGTGACTGGCAAAGGATCTGCAAACGGGGCTGGAGAAACATGTCCACCTTTCCAGCTGCTCTGCATCCTGAATCAGAGAAAAGTACAGCTGGGGAGGAGGCCATTCAGCCCAACATGTCCATGCTAACCAACAAGAAGCCATCCAGCTAAATCCCACTTTCCAGCTCTTGGCCTGTAGCCTTCTAGGTTATGGCACTTCAAGTGCATAATCCAAGTATTTTTTTAAATGTTATGAGGGTTCCTGCATCCAGCACTCCTTCAGGAAGTGAGTTCCAGATCCTTACCACCCACTTGATGAAAAAAATCCCTTGAATTCCTTCTAAACCTCTAAATTTATGCCTCTTGATTATAGACCACTCAACCCAGGGGAATAGGATCTTCTTATTCACTCTTTCTAGACACCTCAATTCTACACACTTCAGTTGGGTCTCTCCTTAGCTTCCTGCTTTCCAAACTAAGGCTTTCCTAGCCTATCTAATCTTTCCTCATCAGTAAGATTCTTCAGTGCAGGCAACATCCTGTTAAATCTCCTCTCTACCCTCTCTAGTGCAATCACAGCTTGCCTATGGTGCATTGAACATAACTGCACGCAATACTCTAGTTGTGGCTTAACTAGTGGGTTCACTTCAACAGGTTAGCTGGATGCTGGACATTGAGTGTGTTCAGGGTCTCAAAGTTCCTCTTATCAAGATTAATAAGACTTACAAAGAACGTAAATGCTAGTAAATCTAACCATCCGGTGACACCTCCCCTACCACCAACCCACCACTCATGCACATGCACACACACTTTCTCAACAATAAAACACTCAAATACAAATTAGCGAAGTGAAAATATAACTCTTCCTAAAAAATATCCAAGCTAATTATAAGTCACAATAAATAAAATCAAAATCTCAGATGGAGAACGTTCCAAGCCACCCTTTATGAAGAATTAACGGGATCAAATTATTGTGCTTAATCTTTTACATTTGTTCCTTGTGTACCACTCCAGATATTGTGCAGATAGGAGAATGCAGGCTGCCAACTAACGCACTCCAATAACTCTCAACATCCATCTCTAACGGTGTTGGCCATATTAAATAACATTAACCATGACAATAATATGGGTGATATTATTGCCCATAATAATATAATTATTAATTATAACTGGTTATTATGAATACATTCTCAGAATTGAACCTATTATTTGTTGCAGGATTTTTCCCTGCCAGCGGCAGGTTGTTTTGTCACCATTATGTGATCGGACGAGGAACTGGGTTAGCAGGTTACCTTCAGTTCCAGGGCCTGGGTTTGAATGCTGTCCATATGGGTGGGATGAGCGTCTCCTCCTCCAGCTGACTCCAAGTGTTCTAAATGAAACTCATTTGGAAAGATTCCGTGCCGCCCCCAACTCAAATTAGCAGCTTCTCTCGATGAGGGTGATTCATAGGAATTTGCCGCAGGGAAGGAGGCCATTTGATCCATCGTGTCCGTGCCAGCCCACAAGGAGCCATCCAACCGAACCCCACTTCCCAGCTTTTGGTTTGAGTCGTACAAGGACAGCTATTGGGTTGAAAATGGAGCTTTGCTCTACATCCACCTGATTCATGTTCAATGCTGACACTGGATACTCAGAAATAGAAGCATATTATACCCCAGGACTGACATCCCTTTATCTTGGAGAAGCCCTGATTATTGGGCTATCAAAAATTAAAATGAATCCCTTTCTCTCAACTTACATGATACACTGACAAAGTTTAGGAACGAGGACATTTTACTTCAAAGTGTCACAAGTCACTTATATCTTACCTTCCTCTCTTCCTATGGCCGAAGAAAAAAGCAATAGGTTTTTTGGAGTCTTTCAAGCGTTGACTTATTTTCATCATAAGGAATGGCTACCATGCCATTTTTCCTCCCCATTATAACCAGCCATTGGCTCCTATTATATGGAAAAGCATTACCAGGCCGGTTCAAGTTCTGTCGAACGGTCATGAGGACTCGAAACGTCAACTCTTTTCTTCTCCGCCGATGCTGCCAGACCTGCTGAGTTTTTCCAGGTAATTCTGTTTTTGTTTCTGTTCAATCTGGTTGCACAGCAGCAAAGTGACCTCTCTTGGTTACAGGGGACAACCATTAAGTGTGATCATGGGCAACCCTGAGCAAGTGGGAGGTAGAAGGAGTGCGTGCTGAAGTAACTATGATGTAATGACACATCGCCAAGTAACAGAGGTCTGGAGGGAGAAGTCCAACCTCTTGCAGAGTCCTTAAGGTGTACACACAGCGGGGAGTAAATAATAATGGTTTTCACAACCACAGCCTTGAGCAGTTTATTTGGAGGAGAATAGACAAGCCATGAAGAACCCCATCTAGACCCCGAACACACAACAAAACAAGTAGCAGCAGCGACCTGCCAGCCCCTCAGTCAAACAATGGAGAGCGGCATTGGCTGGGCCTAAAAGGTCCAGAGCAAACAACGCCAATTTGGAGGGAGACAATGATCCAATGCTCTTACAGATGTTTTATACACCTGTAGAGGGTCAGTTTACTCTTGGGGGGGGGGATCCATGGGCCAGTGCCCAGCCCGATCGGGTGTAAAAACACGCCAGATGATGCCGGGCGAGCGTCCGGACCTCATCGCACACTCGTATGGTGCTTCTCTCGGTGGGTGAACACCAAAGTCAGAAGCCTGCCCGCCGACAACTAAGCAGGTACGCCCATCAACGGTGCAATTGTCCCCCATTCCTGGTGGCATCTTCCAGCCTCACAGTTGGCAGACGGGCAAATCAGCCAAGCAGACTTTACATTTTTCATGAAGCCTCATCCAAAGTTGGGATGAAACTTCCATAAGGAGTTTTTATGCGGCTTGCTGTCCGGTGCTTGATTGTGATGCTTGAACATTCTTTTGCAGCTTTTTACTGCTTCATTTCATGATTAGCAGCGGTCTGCCTTCAGGGAGCTCTCCCAAAGCGCTCACTCCCGCCCGCACTGACCCTCCCGGCCGCCCTCATCCCTCCTCCACACCAGCGCTCAGCTCTTCATCAGCCGGTCCCAGGCCCACCAACAGTACCACCCAACAACTAAAACGTTCAAGCCCACACTCGCTGCAGACCCAGAGCCCACACTCAATACAGACACAGCGCCCACACTCGCTGCAGACCCAGAGCCCACACTCGCTGCAGACCCAGAGCCCACACTCGCTGCAGACCCAGAGCCCACACTCGCTGCAGACCCAGAGCCCACACTCGCTGCAGACCCAGAGCCCACACTCGCTGCAGACCCAGCGCCCACACTCGCTGCAGACACAGAGCCCACACTCGCTGCAGACCCAGCGCCCACACTCGCTGTAGACCCAGCGCCCACACTCGCTGCAGACACAGAGCCCACACTCACTACAGACCCAGAGCCCACACAGACTACAGACCCAGCGCCCACACTCACTACAGGCCCAGTGCCCACACTCACTACAGACCCAGCGCCCACATTCGCTACAGACCCAGCATCCACACTCACTACAGACCCAGTGCCCACACTCACTACAGAACCAGCGCCCAAACTCACTACAGACCCAGAACCCACACTCGCTACAGACCCAGAGCCCACACTCGCTTCAGACCCAGCGCCCACACTCACTACAGACCCAGCGCCCAAACTCACTACAGACCCAGCGCACACACTCACTACAGACCCAGTGCCTACTCTCACTACAGACCCAGCGCCCACAATCACTACAGACCCAGCGCCCACACTCACTACAGACCCAGCGCCCACACTCACTACAGACCCAGCGCCCACACTCACTACAGAACCAGCGCACAAACTCACTACAGACCCAGCGCCCACACTCACTACAGACCCGGCGCCCACACTCACTACAGACCCAGTGCCCACACTCGCTACAGACCCAGAGCCCAAACTCACTACAGATCCACAGCCCACACTCACTACAGACCCAGCACCCACTCTCGCAACAGACCCAGAGCCCACACTCGCTACAGACCCAGAGCCCACACTCGCTACAGACCCAGAGCCCACACTCGCTACAGACCAAGTGGCTACACTCGCTGCAGACCCAGCACCCACTCTCACAACAGACCCAGCACACACAATCACTACAGACCCAGAGGCCAAACTCGCTGCAAACACAGCACCCACACTCGCTACAGACCCAACGCCCACACTCGCTACAGACCCAGTGCCGACACTCGCTACAGTCCCAGAGAACCCACTCGCTGCAAACACAGCATCCACACTCGCTACAGACCCAGCACCCAAACTCATACAGAGCCAATGTCCACACTCACTTCAGACCTAACGCCAACAATCACTACAGAGCCAGGTAACACACTCGCTACAGACCCTGCACCCACACTCACAACAGACCCAGCGCCCACAATCACAACAGACCCAGTGCCCAGGTTCATTACAGACCCAGCGCCCACACTCACTACAGACTCAGAGCCCACACTCGCTATAGACCCAACGCCCACACTCGCTATAGACCCAGCGCACACACTCGCTACAGAACCAACGCCCACACTCACTACAGACCTAAGGCCAACAATCACTACAGACCCAGCGTCCACACTCACTAACGACACAGGGCACACACTCGCTACAGACCCAACGCCCAGACTCATTACAAACCCATCGCCCACACTCGCTACAGACCCAGCGCCCACAGTCACAACAGTCCCAGCGCCCACACTCGCTACAAACCCAGAGTCCACAGTCACTACAGTCACAGTGCCCGCACCAGCTACAGACACAACACCCACACTCACTACAGACCCAGCGCCCACAGTCGCTACAGACCCAGCGCCCCAACTCGCTACAGACCCAGCGCCCACACTCACTACAGACCCAGCGCCCACACTCGCTACAGACCCAGCACCCACACTCACTACAGACCCAGCGCCCACACTCGCTACAGACCCAGCGCCCACACTCACTACAGACCCAGCCCCCACACTTGATACAAACCCAGTGCCCATACTTGCTGCAGACTCAGCACCCACACTCGCAACAAACCCAGATCCCACAGTCACTACAGTCCCAGCGCCCACACTCGCTACAGATCAAGCACCCACACTCAATACATACCCAGTGACCACACTCGCTAGAGACCCAGTGCCCACACTCGCTAAAGACCCAGTGCCCACACTCACTACAGAACTAACGCCAACACTCGCTACAGACCAAACGCCAACACTCACTACAGACCCAGCGCCCATACTCACTACAGACCCAGCACCCACACTCACTATAGACCCAACGCCCACACTCACTACAGACCAAGGGCACACAATCACTACAGACCCAGCGCACACACTCACAATAGACATAGTGCCCACATTCATTACAGACCCAGCGTCCACATTCACTACAGAAACAGCGCCCACACTCACTACAGACCCTGCGCCCACACTCGCTACAGACCTAACACCAACAATCACTACAGACCCAGAGCCCACGCTCGCTACAGACCAAGTGGCTACACTCGCTGCAGACCCAGAGAACCCACTCGCTGCAAACACAGCATCCACACTCGCTACAGACCCAGCACCCAAAATCATACAGAGCCAACGTCCACACTCACTTCAGACCTAACGCCAATAATCACTACAGACCCAGGTAACACACTCGCTACAGACCCAGCGCCCACACTCACAACAGACCTAGTGCCCACGTTCACTACAGACCCAGCGCCCACACTCACTACAGACTCAGCACCCACACTCACTACAGAACCAGAGCCCACACTCACTACAGACCTAACGCCCACAATCACTACAGACCCAGCGCCCACACTCACTACAGACCCAGCGCCCACACTCACTACAGACCCAACGCCCACACTCGCTATAGACCCAGTGCCCACACTCACTACAGACCCAACGACCACACTCACTACAGACCCTGCGCCCACACTCACTACAGACCCAACGACCACACTCGCTACAGACCCAGCACCCACACTCACTGCAGACCCAGCGCCCACACTCACTACAGACCCAACGCCCACACTCGCTATAGACCGAGCGCCCACACTCACTACAGAACCAACGACCACACTCACTACAGACCCTGCGCCCACACTCACTACAGACCCAATGCCCACACTCACTAACGACACAGGGCACACACTCGCTACAGACCCAGTGCCCAGACTCACTACAGACCCATCGCCCACAATCGCTACAGAGCCAGATCCCACAGTCACTACAGTCCCAGTGCCCACACTCGCTACAGACCCAGCGCCCCAACTCGCTACAGACCCAGCAACCACACTCGCTACAAACCCAGAGCCCACCGTCACTAGAGTCCCAGCGCCCACACTCGCTACAGATCAAGCACCCACACTCAATACATACCCAGTGACCACACTCGCTACAGACCCAGTGCCCACACTCGCTACAGACCAAACGCCCACACTCACTACAGACCCAGCTCCCATACTCACTACAGACCCAGCACCCACACTCACTACAGACCCAGCGCCCACACTCACTACAGACCCAGAGCCCACACTCACTACAGACCCAGCACCCACACTCACTTCAGACCTTACGCCAACAATCACTACAGACCCAGCGCCCACACTCACTGCAGACCCTGCGCCCACACTCGCTACAGACCTAACACCAACAATCACTACAGACCCAGAGCCCACGCTCGCTACAGACCAAGTGGCTACACTCGCTGCAGACCCAGCGCCCACTCTCACAACAGACCCAGCGCCCACACTCGCTACAGACCCAGAGGCCACACTCGCTACAGACCCAGTACCGACACTCGCTACAGTCCCAGAGAACCCACTCGCTGCAAACACAGCATCCACACTCGCTACAGACCCAGCACCCAAACTCATACAGAGCCAACGTCCACACTCAATTCAGAACTAACGCCAACAATCACCACAGACCCAGGTAACACACTCGCTATAGACCCAGCGCCCACACTCACAACAGACCCAGCGCCCACTCTCACTACAGACCCAGCGCCCACAATCACAACAGACCCAGTGCCCACGTTTATTACAGACCCAGCGCCCACACTCACTACAGACTCAGAGCCCACACTCGCTATAGACCCAACGCCCACACTCGCTATAGACCCAGCGCCCACACTCGCTACAGACCCAACGCCCACACTCACTACAGACCTAAGGCCAACAATCACTACAGACCCAGCGTCCACACTCACTAACGACACAGGGTACACACTCGCTACAGACCCAACGCCCACAATCGCTACAGACCCAGATCCCACAGTCACTACAGTCCCAGCGCCCACAGTCGCTACAGACCCAGTGCCCACAGTCACAACAGTCCCAGCGCCCACACTCGCTGCAGACCCAGAGTCCACAGTCACTACAGTCACAGTGCCCGCACCAGCTACAGACACAACACCCACACTCACTACAGACCCAGCGCCCACAGTCGCTACAGACCCAGCGCCCACACTCACTACAGAGCCAGCCCCCACACTAGATACAAACCCAGTGCCCACACTCGCAACAGACCCAGAGCCCACAGTCACTACAGTCCCAGCGCCCACACTCGCTACAGATCAAGCACCCACACTCAATACATACCCAGTGACCACACTCGCTAAAGACCCAGTGCCCACACTCGCTACAGAACTAACGCCCACACTCGCTACAGACCCAGCGCCCATACTCACTACAGAACCAGCACCCACACTCACTATAGACCCAACGCCCACACTCACTACAGACCAAGGGCACACAATCACTACAGAACCAGCGCACACACTCACAATAGACATAGTGCCCACATTCATTACAGACTCAGCGTCCACACTCACTACAGACCCTGCACCCACACTCACTACAGACCCAGCGCCCACACTCACTACAGACCCTGCGCCCACACTCGCTACAGACCTAACGCCAACAATCACTACAGACCCAGAGCCCACACTCGCTACAGACCAAGTGGCTACACTCGCTGCAGACCCAGCGCCCACACTCACAACAGACCCAGCACACACAATCGCTGCAGACCCAGCACCCACGCTCGCTACAGACCCAGAGAACACACTCGCTGCAAACACAGCACCCACACTCGCTACAGACCCAACGCCCACACTCGCTACAGACCCAGTACCGACACTCGCTACAGTCCCAGAGAACCCACTCGCTGCAAACACAGCATCCACACTCGCTACAGACCCAGCACCCAAATTCATACAGAGCCAACGTCCACACTCACTTCAGACCTAACGCCAATAATCACTACAGACCCAGGTAACACACTCGCTACAGACCCAGCGCCCACACTCACAACAGACCTAGTGCCCACGTTCACTACAGACCCAGCGCCCACACTCACTACAGACTCAGCACCCACACTCACTACAGAACCAGAGCCCACACTCACTACAGACCTAACGCCCACAATCACTACAGACCCAGCGCCCACACTCACTACAGACCCAGCGCCCACACTCACTACAGACCCAACGCCCACACTCGCTATAGACCCAGTGCCCACACTCACTACAGACCCAACGACCACACTCACTACAGACCCTGCGCCCACACTCAATACAGACCCAACGACCACACTCGCTACAGACCCAGCACCCACACTCACTGCAGACCCAGCGCCCACACTCACTACAGACCCAACGCCCACACTCGCTATAGACCGAGCGCCCACACTCACTACAGACCCAACGACCACACTCACTACAGACCCATCGCCCACAATCGCTACAGAGCCAGATCCCACAGTCACTACAGTTCCAGCGCCCACACTCGCTACAGACCCAGCGCCCACACTCGCTACAGACCCAGTGCCCCAACTCGCTACAGACCCAGCGACCACACTCGCTACAAACCCAGAGCCCACAGTCACTAGAGTCCCAGCGCCCACACTCGCTACAGATCAAGCACCCACACTCAATACATACCCAGCGCCCACACTCGCTACAGACCAAACGCCCACACTCACTACAGACCCAGCTCCCATACTCACTACAGACCCAGCACCCACACTCACTACAGACTCAGCGCCCACACTCACTACAGACCCAGAGCCCACACTCACTACAGACCCAGCGCCCACACTCACTACAGACCCAGCGCCCACACTCACTACAGACCCTGCACCCACACTCACTACAGACCCAGCGCCCACACTCATTACAGACTCAGCGCCCACACTCACTACAGACCCAATTCCCACACTCACTCCAGACCCAGCGCCCACACTCGCAACAGACCCAGCGCCAACTCTCGCTACAGACCCAGGGCCCACACTCGCTACAGACCCAGAGCCCACACTCACTACAGATGCAGAGCCTACACTCACTACAGACCCAGAGCCCACACTCACTGCAGACCCAACGCCCACACTCACTACAGACCCAGAGCCCACACTCGCTACAGACCCAGAGCCCACACTCGCTTCAGACCAAGCGCCCACACTCACTACAGACCCAGCGCCTAAACTCACCACAGACCCAGCGCACACACTCGCTTCAGACTCAGCGCCCAAACTCACTACAGACCCAGCACCAAAACTCATTACAGACTCAGCGCCCACACTCACTACAGACCCAATTCCCACACTCACTCCAGACCCAGCGCCCACACTCGCAACAGACCCAGCGCCAACTCTCGCTACAGACCCAGGGCCCACACTCGCTACAGACCCAGAGCCCACACTCACTACAGATGCAGAGCCTACACTCACTACAGACCCAGAGCCCACACTCACTACAGACCCAGCGCCCACATTCACAACAGACCCAGCGCCCACACTCACTACAGACCCAGTGCCCACACTCACTACAGACCCAGCGCCAACACTCACTACAGACCCAGTGCCCACACTCACTACAGACCCAGCGCCAACACTCACTACAGACACAGCGCCCACACTCACTACAGACCCAATTCCCACACTCGCTACAAATCCAGCGCCCACACTCGCAACAGACCCAGCGCCCACACTCGCTACAGACACAGCACCCACACTCGCTACAGACACAGCGCCCACACTCAATGCAGAACCAGAGCCCACACTCACTACAACCCAGCGCGCACACTCACTACAGACCCAGAGCCCACACTCACTACAGACGCAGAGCCTACACTCACTACAGACCCAGAGCCCACACTCACTGCAGACCCAACGCCCACACTCACTACAGACCCAGAGCCCACACCCACTACAGAGCCAGCGCCCACACTCACTACAGACCCAGCGCCCACACTGACTACAGAACCAGCGCCCCCACTCGCTACAGACCCAGAGCCCACACTCACTACAGACCCAGCGCCCAAACTCACTACAGACCCAGCGCACACATTCGCTTCAGACCCAGCGCCCAAACTCACTACAGACCCAGCGCCCACACTCACTACAGACCCGGCACCCATACTCACTACAGACCCAGCGCACAAAATCACTACAGACCCAGTGACCACACTCGCTAGAGACCCAGTGACCACACTCGCTAAAGACCCAGTGCCCACACACTCTACAGAACTAACGCCAACACTCGTTACAGACCAAACGCCCACACTCACTACTGACCCAGCGCCAATACTCACTACAGACCCAGCACCCACACTCACTACAGACCCAACGCCCACACTCACTACAGACCAAGGGCACACACTCACTACAGACCCAGCGCACACACTCACAATAGACATAATGCCCACATTCATTACAGACCCAGCGTCTACACTCACTACAGACCCTGCACCCACACTCACTACAGACCCAGCGCCCACACTCATTACAGACCCTGCACCCACACTCACTACAGACCCAGCGCCCACACTCACTACAGACCCTGCGCCCACACTCGCTACAGACCCAACTCACACACTCGCTACAGACCTAACGCCAACAATCACTACAGACCCAGCGCCCACACTCACAACAGACCAAGTGGCTACACTCGCTGCAGACCCAGCGCCCACACTCGCTACAGACCCAGCACCCACACTCGCTACAGACCCAGCGCCCGCACTCACTACAGACGCAGCGCCCACACTCGCTACAGACCCAGCGCCCACACTCGCTACAGACGCAGCGCCCACACTCACTGCGGACCCAGCGCACTTCCTCGCTACAGACCCAGCGCACACACTCACTACAGACCCAATTCCCACACTCGGTACAAATCCAGCGCCCACACTCGCAACAGACCCAGCGCCCACACTCGCTACAGACACAGCACCCACACTCGCTACAGACACAGCGCCCACACTCAATGCAGAACCAGAGCCCACACTCACTACAGACCAAGCGCGCACACTCACTACAGACCCAGAGCCCACACTCACTACAGACGCAGAGCCTACACTCACTACAGACCCAGAGCCCACACTCACTGCAGACCCAACGCCCACACTCACTACAGACCCAGAGCCCACACCCACTACAGAGCCAGCGCCCACACTCACTACAGACCCAGCGCCCACACTGACTACAGAACCAGCGCCCCCACTCGCTACAGACCCAGAGCCCACACTCACTACAGACCCAGCGCCCAAACTCACTGCGGACCCAGCGCACACATTCGCTTCAGACCCAGCGCCCAAACTCACTACAGACCCAGCGCCCACACTCACTACAGACCCGGCACCCATACTCACTACAGACCCAGCGCACAAAATCACTACAGACCCAGTGACCACACTCGCTAGAGACCCAGTGACCACACTCGCTAAAGACCCAGTGCCCACACACTCTACAGAACTAACGCCAACACTCGTTACAGACCAAACGCCCACACTCACTACAGACCCAGCGCCAATACTCACTACAGACACAGCAACCACACTCACTACAGACCCAACGCCCACACTCACTACAGACCAAGGGCACACACTCACTACAGACCCAGCGCACACACTCACAATAGACATAATGCCCACATTCATTACAGACCCAGCGTCTACACTCACTACAGACCCTGCACCCACACTCACTACAGACCCAGCGCCCACACTCACTACAGAACCTGCACCCACACTCACTACAGACCCAGCGCCCACACTCACTACAGACCCTGCGCCCACACTCGCTACAGACCCAACTCACACAATCGCTACAGACCTAACGCCAACAATCACTACAGACCCAGCGCCCACACTCACAACAGACCAAGTGGCTACACTCGCTGCAGACCCAGCGCCCACACTCGCTACAGAGCCAGCACCCACACTCGCTACAGACCCAGCGCCCACACTCGCTACAGACCCAGCGCCCACACTCGCTACAGACCCAGCGCCCAGCAATCACTGCGGACCCAGCGCTCTTCCTCTCTACAGACCCAGCGCACACACTCGCTACAGACCCAGCGCCCGCACTCACTACAGACGCAGCGCCCACACTCGCTACAGACCCAGCGCCCACAGTCGCTACAGTCCCAGCGCCCACACTCACTGCGGACCCAGCGCTCTTCCTCGCTACAGACCCAGCGCCCACACTCGCTACAGACCCAGAGCCCAAACTCATTACAGACCCAACGCCCACACTCGCTGCATATCCAACGCCCAAAATCATTACAGACCCAGCACCCACACTCGCTACAGACCCAATGCCCACACTCATTACAGAACGAGGGCCCACACTCGCTACAGACCCAACGCAAACAATCACTACAGACCCAGGGCACACATTCGCTTCAGACCCAGGGCCCACACTCACTACTGACCAAGTGCCCACACTCACTACAGACCCATCGCCCACACTCGCTACAGAACCAGAGACCACATTCACAACAGTCCCAGTGCCCACAATCATTACAGACCTAGCGCCCACAATCGCTACAGACCCAGCGCCCACACTCACTACAGACCCAGCACCCACACTCACTACTGACCCAGCGCCCTGACTCACTACAGACCCAGCGCCCACACTCCCTACAGACCAAGCACCCAAACTCACTACAGACCCAGCGCCCACACTCACTACAGACCCAGCGCCCACACTCACTACAGACCCAGCGCCAACAATCACTACAGACCCATCGCCCACACTCACTACAGACCCAGCGCCCACACTCACTACAGACCCAGCGCCCACACTCGGTACAGACCCAGCACCCACACTCGCTGCAGACCCAGCGCCCACACATCTACAGAACCAGCACCCACACTCGGTACAGACCCAGCCCCCACACTCGCTACAGACACAACACCCACACTCACTAAAGACCCAGTGACCACACTCACTACAGACCCAGTGAACACACATGCTACAGACCCAGCGCCCACACTCACTACTGACACAGCACCCACACTCACTACATACCCATTGACCACACTCACTACAGATCCAGTGCCCACACTCACTACAGACACAACGCCCACACTCACTACAGACTCAGCGCCCACACTCACTACAGACCCAGTGCCCACACTCACTACAGACCCAGCGCCCACACTCACTGCAGACCCAGCGCTCACACTCACTACAAACCCAGAGCCCACACTCGCTACAGACCCAGAGCCCACACTCACTACAGACCCAGCGCCCACACACGCTACAGACCCAGTTCCCACACTCGCTACAGACCCAGCACCCTCACTCGCCAAAGACCCAGTGCCCACACTCGCTATAAATCAAGCGCCCACACTCGCTGCAGACCATTTAACCACACTCACTACAGACCCAGTGCCCAAAACTCGCTACATACCCAGCGCCCACACTCGATACAGACCCAGCGCCCACATTCACTACAGACCCAACGCCCGCACTCACTACAGACCCAACGCCCACACTCGTAACAGACCCAGCGCCCACACTCACTACAGACCCAGCGCCCACACTCACTGCAGACCCAGTGCCGCAATCACTACAGACCCAACGCCCACACTCACTACAGACGCATAGCACACACTCGATACAGATCCAGCGCAAACACTCGCTACAGACCCAGCGCCCACAATCGCCAGAGACCCAGCGCCCACATTCAATATAGACCCTGCATCCACACTCACTACAGACCCAGCGCCCACACTCACTGCAGACCCAACGCCCACATTCAATATAGACCCTGCATCCACACTCACTACAGACCCAGCGCCCACATTCGCTACAGACTCAGCGCCGACACACGCTACAGACACAGCATCTACACGCACTGCAGACCCAGAGTCCACACTCGCTGCAGACCAAGCACCCACACACGCAACAGACCCAGCACCCACACTCACTACAGACACAGCGCCCACACTCACCACATACCCAGCACCCAGACTCACTATAGACCCAGCGCCCACACTCACTACAGACCCAGCGGACACACTCACTGCAGACCCAGCGCCCACACTCGCTACAGACCCAGCGCCCACACTCACTACAGACCCAGTGACCACACTCGCTACAGACACAGCGCCCACACTCACTACAGACCCAGCGCCCACACTCGCTACAGAGCCAGCACCCACACTCACTACAGACCCAGCGCCCACACTCGCTACAGAGGCAGCGCCCACACTCACTACAGACCCAGCGCCCACACTCACTACAGACCCAGCGCCCACACTCGCTACAGACCCAGCGCTCACACTCACTACAGATCAGGCGCCCACAGTCACTACAGACCCAGTGCCCACACTTGCTACAGATACAGAGCCCACACTCGCTACAGACCAGCCCCCACACTCACTAAAAGCCCAGCCCCCACACTCACTACAGACCCAGCACTCACTCTCACTACAGACGCAGCGCCCACACTCGCTACAGACCCAGCGCCCACACTCGCTACAAATGCAGAGCCCACACTCGCTACAGACACAGCGCCCACACTCGCTACAAATGCAGAGCCCACACTCGCTACAGACCCAGCGCCCACACTCGCTACAGACCCAGCACCAAAACTCACTACAGACCCAGCGCCCACACTCGCTACTGACACCACGCCAAAATTTGCTACAGACCCATTGACCACACTCGATACAGATCCAGTGACCACAATCGCTTCAGACCAAGTGACCACTCTCGCTACAGACCCAGTAACCACAATCGCTACAGACCCAGCGCCAACACTCACTACAGACCTAGCGCCCACACTCAATACAGACCCAGCGCCCACACTCGCTACAGAACCAGCGCCCACACTCACTACAGAGCCAACGTCCACACTCACTTCAGAACTTACGCCAACAATCACTACAGACCCAGCGCCCACACTCACTACAGACCCTGCACCCACACTCACTACAGACCCAGCGCCCACATTCACAACAGACCCAGCGCCCACACTCACTACAGACCCAGTGCCCACACTCACTACAGACCCAGCGCCAACACTCACTACAGACCCAGTGCCCACACTCACTACAGACCCAGCGCCAACACTCACTACAGACACAGCGCCCACACTCACTACAGACCCAATTCCCACACTCGCTACAAATCCAGCGCCTACACTCGCAACAGACCCAGCGCCCACACTCGCTACAGACACAGCACCCACACTCGCTACAGACACAGCGCCCACACTCAATGCAGAACCAGAGCCCACATTCACTACAGACCCAGCGCGCACACTCACTACAGACCCAGAGCCCACACTCACTACAGACGCAGAGCCTACACTCACTACAGACCCAGAGCCCACACTCACTGCAGACCCAACGCCCACACTCACTACAGACTCAGAGCCCACACCCACTACAGAGCCAGCGCCCACACTCACTACAGACCCAGCGCCCACACTGACTACAGAACCAGCGCCCCCACTCGCTACAGACCCAGAGCCCACACTCACTACAGACCCTGCACCCACACTCACTACAGACCCAGCGCCCACACTCACTACAGACCCTGCGCCCACACTCGCTACAGACCCAACTCACACACTCGCTACAGACCTAACGCCAACAATCACTACAGACCCAGCGCCCACACTCACAACAGACCAAGTGGCTACACTCGCTGCAGACCCAGCGCCCACACTCGCTACAGACCCAGCACCCACACTCGCTACAGACCCAGCGCCCACACTCGCTTCAGACCCAGCGCCCACACTCGCTACAGACCCAGCGCCCAACACTCACTGCGGACCCAGCGCTCTTCCTCTCTACAGACCCAGCGCACACACTCGCTACAGACCCAGCGCCCGCACTCACTACAGACGCAGCGCCCACACTCGCTACAGACCCAGCGCCCACACTCGCTACAGACGCAGCGCCCACACTCACTGCGGACCCAGCGCTCTTCCTCGCTACAGAACCAGCGCACACACTCGCTACAGACCCAGAGCCCAAACTCATTACAGACCCAACGCCCACACTCGCTGCATATCCAACGCCTAAAATCATTACAGACCCAGCACCCACTCTCGCTACAGACCCAATGCCCACACTCATTACAGAACGAGGGCCCACACTCACTACAGACCAAACGCAAACAATCACTACAGACCCAGGGCACACATTCGCTTCAGACCCAGGGCCCACACTCACTACTGACCAAGTGCCCACACTCACTACAGACCCATCGCCCACACTCGCTACAGAACCAGAGACCACATTCACAACAGTCCCAGTGCCCACAATCATTACAGACCTAGCGCCCACAATCGCTACAGACCCAGCACCCACACTCACTACAGACCCAGCACCCACACTCACTACTGACCCAGCGCCCTGACTCACTACAGACCCAGCGCCCACACTCCCTACAGACCCAGCGCCAACAATCGCTACAGACCCAGCGCCCACACTCACTACAGACCCAGCGCCCACACTCACTACTGACCCAGCGCCCTGACTCACTACAGACCCAGCGCCCACACTCACTACAGACCCAGCGCCCACACTCACTACAGACCCAGCGCCAACAATCAATACAGACCCATCGCCCACACTCACTACAGACCCAGCGCCCACACTCACTACAGACCCAGCGCCCACACTCGGTACAGACCCAGCACCCACACTCGCTGCAGACCCAGCGCCCACACATCTACAGAACCAGCACCCACACTCGGTACAGACCCAGCCCCCATACTCGCTACAGACACAACACCCACACTCACTAAAGACCCAGTGACCACACTCACTACAGACCCAGTGAACACACATGCTACAGACCCAGCGCCCACACTCACTACTGACACAGCACCCACACTCACTACATACCCATTGACCACACTCACTACAGATCCAGTGCCCACACTCACTACAGACCCAGTGCCCACACTCACTACAGACTCAGCGCCCACACTCACTGCAGACCCAGCGCTCACACTCACTACAGACCCAGAGCCCACACTCGCTACAGACCCAGAGCCCACACTCACTACAGACCCAGCGCCCACACACGCTACAGACCCAGTGCCCACACTCGCTACAGACCCAGCACCCTCACTCGCCAAAGACCCAGTGCCCACACTCGCTATAAATCAAGCGCCCACACTCGCTGCAGACCATTTAACCACACTCACTACAGACCCAGTGCCCAAAACACGCTACATACCCAGCGCCCACACTCGATACAGACCCAGCGCCCACATTCACTACAGACCCAACGCCCGCACTCACTACAGACCCAACGCCCACACTCGTAACAGACCCAGCGCCCACACTCACTACAGACCCAGCGCCCACACTCACTGCAGACCCAGTGCCGCAATCACTACAGACCCAACGCCCACACTCACTACAGACGCATAGCACACACTCGATACAGATCCAGCGCAAACACTCGCTACAGACCCAGCGCCCACAATCGCCAGAGACCCAGCGCCCACATTCAATATAGACCCTGCATCCACACTCACTACAGACCCAGCGCCCACACTCGCTACAGACCCAGCGCCCACACTCACTACAGAGCCAGCACCCACACTCACTACAGACCCAGCGCCCACACTCACTACAGACCCAGCGCCCACACTCGCTGCAGACCCAGCGCTCACACTCACTACAGGTCAGGCGCCCACACTCACTACAGACCCAGTGCCCACACTTGCTACAGATACAGAGCCCACACTCGCTACAGACCAGCCCCCACACTCACTACAAGCCCAGCCCCCACACTCACTACAGACCCAGCACTCACTCTCACTACAGACGCAGCGCCCACACTCGCTACAGACCCAGTGCCCACACTCGCTACAAATGCAGAGCCCACACTCGCTACAGACACAGCGCCCACACTCGCTACAAATGCAGAGCCCACACTCGCTACAGACCCAGCGCCCACACTCGCAACAGACCCAGCACCAAAACTCACTACAGACCCAGCGCCCACACTTGCTGCAGACCCAGCGCCCACACTCGCTACTGACACCACGCCAACATTTGCTACAGACCCATTGACCACACTCGATACAGATCCAGTGACCACAATCGCTTCAGACCAAGTGACCACTCTCGCTACAGACCCAGTAACCACAATCGCTACAGACCATGCGCCCACACTCACTACAGACCTAGCGCCCACACTCAATACAGACCCAGCGCCCACACTCACTACAGACCCTGCGCCCACACTCACTACAGACCCAGAGCCCACACTCGCTACAGACGCAGCGCCCACACACGCTACAGACACAGCGCCTACACTCACTGCAGACGCAGCGCCCACACTCAATACAGACCCTGAGCGCACACTCACTACAGACACAGCGCCCACCCTCGCTGCAGATCCAGCACCCACACACACTACAGACCCAGAGCCCACACTCGCTACAGACCCAACGCCAACATTCACAACAGACCCAGCGCCAACACTCACTACAGACCCCGCGCCCACACTCGCTACAGACACAGTGCCCACACTTGCTACAGATACAGAGCCCACACTCACTACAGATCATGCGCCCACACTCGCTACAGACCCAGCACGAACATTCACAACAGAACCCAGTGCCCAACTCGCTGCAGACCCAGCGGAAACATCCACAAGAGACACAGCGCCCACAATCACCGCAGACCCAGCGCCCACACTCATCGCAGACCAAGTGACCACACTGGCTACAGACCAAGTGACCACACTCGCTACAGAGCCAGAGACCACTCTCGCTACAGACCCAGTAACCACAATCGCTACAAGAACCAGCGCCCACACTCACTACAGACCCAACGCCCAAAATCACTACAGACCCAGCGCCCACACTGACTACAGACACAGCGCCCACACTCACTACAGACCCAGCACCCACACTCACTACAGACCCAGCGCCCACACTCGCTACAGATCCAGCGCCCACACTCACTACAGACCCAGCGCCCACACTCGCTACAGACCCAGTACCGACACTCGCTACAGTCCCAGAGAACCCACTCGCTGCAAACACAGCATCCACACTCGCTACAGGACCAGCACCCGAACTCATACAGAGCCAACGTCCACACTCACTTCAGACCTAACGCCAATAATCACTACAGACCCAGGTAACACACTCGCTACTGACCCAGCGCCCACACTCACAACAGACCTAGTGCCCACGTTCACTACAGACCCAGCGCCCACACTCACTACAGACTCAGCACCCACACTCACTACAGACCCAGAGCCCACACTCACTACAGACCTAACGCCCACAATCACTACAGACCCAGCGCCCACACTCACTACAGACCCAGCGCCCACACTCACTACAGACCCAACGCCCACACTCGCTATAGAGCCAGCGCCCACACTCACGACAGACCCAACGACCACACTCACTACAGACCCTGCGCCCACACTCACTACAGACCCAACGACCACACTCGCTACAGACCCAGCACCCACACTCACTGCAGACCCAGCGCCCACACTCACTAACGACACAGGGCACACACTCGCTACAGACCCAGTGCCCAGACTCACTACAGACCCATCGCCCACAATCGCTACAGAGCGAGATCCCACAGTCACTACAGTCCCAGCGCCCACACTCGCTACAGACCCAGCGCCCAATCTCGCTACAGACCCAGCGCCCCAACTCGCTACAGACCCAGTGCCCACACTCGCTACAAACCAAGAGCCCACATTCACTACAGATCAAGCACCCACACTCAATACATACCCAGTGACCACACTCGCTACAGACCCAGTGCCCACACTCGCTACAGATCAAGCACCTACACTCAATATATACCCAGTGACCACACTCGCTACAGACCCAGTGCCCACACTCGCTACAGACCAAACGCCCACACTCACTACAGACCCAGCTCCCATACTCACTACAGACCCAGCACCCACACTCACTACAGACCCAGCGCCCACACTCACTACAGACCCAGCGCCCACACTCACTACAGAGCCAACGTCCACACTCACTTCAGACCTTACGCCAACAATCACTACAGACCCAGCGCCCACACTCACTACAGACCCAGCACCCACACTCACTACAGACCCAGCACCCACACTCACTACAGACCCAGCGCCCACACTCACTACAGAGCCAACGTCCACACTCACTTCAGACCTTACGCCAACAATCGCTACAGACCCAGCACCCACACTCACTACAGACCCAGCACCCCCACTCACTACAGACCCAGCGCCCACAATCATTACAGACTCAGCGCCCACACTCACTACAGACCCAATTCCCACACTCACTACAGAACCAGCGCCAACTCTCGCAACAGACCCAGCACACACAATCGCTGCAGACCCAGCACCCACACTCGCTACAGACCCAGAGGCCACACTCGCTACAGACCCAGAGAACACACTCGCTGCAAACACAGCATCCACACTCGCTACAGACCCAGCACCCAAACTCATACAGAGCCAACGTCCACACTCACTTCAGACCTAACGCCAATAATCACTACAGACCCAGGTAACACACTCGTTACTGACCCAGCGCCCACACTCACAACAGACCTAGTGCCCACGTTCACTACAGACCCAGCGCCCACACTCACTACAGACTCAGCACCCAGACTCACTGCAGAACCAGCGCCCACAATCACTACAGACCCAGCACCCACACTCACTACAGACCCAGCACCCACACTCACTACAGACCCAGCGCCCACACTCACTACAGAGCCAACGTCCACACTCACTTCAGACCTTACGCCAACAATCGCTACAGACCCAGCACCCACACTCACTACAGACCCAGCACCCCCACTCACTACAGACCCAGCGCCCACAATCACTACAGACTCAGCGCCCACACTCACTACAGACCCAATTCCCACACTCACTACAGACCCAGCGCCCACACTCGCAACAGACTCAGCGCCCACACTCACTACAGACCCAATACCCACACTCACTACAGAACCAGCGCCAACTCTCGCAACTGACCCAGCACACACAATCGCTGCAGACCCAGCATCCACACTCGCTACAGACCCAGCACCCAAACTCATACAGAGCCAACGTCCACACTCACTTCAGACCTAACGCCAATAATCACTACAGACCCAGGTAACACACTCGCTACAGACCCAGCGCCCACACTCACAACAGACCTAGTGCCCACGTTCACTACAGACCCAGCGCCCACACTCACTACAGACTCAGCACCCACACTCACTACAGACCCAGAGCCCACACTCACTACAGACCCAGCACCCAGACTCACTGCAGAACCAGCGCCCACACTCACTACAGACCCAGCGCCCACACTCACTGCAGATCCAGCGCCCACACTCACTACAGACCCAGCGCCCACAATCGCTACAGACCCAGTGCCCACACTCAGGACAGACCCAGTGACCACACTCGCTACAGACCCAGCGCCCACAATCACTACAGACCCAGCGCCCACACTCGCTACAGAGCCAGCGCCCACACTCACTACAGATCTGGCGCCCACACTCACTACAGACCCAGCGCCCACACTCACTACAGACACAAAGCCCACACTCACTACAGACCCAGTGCCCACACTTGCTACAGACCCAGTGACCACACTCATTACAGAATCCGCGCCCACACTCGCTATAGACCAGCCCCCACACTCATTACATGCCCAGCGCCCACACTCACTTCAGACCCAGCGCCCACACTCACTACAGACACAGCGCCCACAATCACAGTCCCAGCTCCCACACTCGTTGCAGACCCAGCGCCCACACTCACTACAGACCCTGCGCCCACACTCGCTACAGACCCAGAGCACACCCTTAATGCAGACCCAGCGCCCACATTCACTACAGACCCAGCGCCCACACTCGCTACAGACCCAACGCCCACACTCGCTACAGACCCAGTGCCCACACTCACTACTGACCCAGCGCCCACACTCGCTACAGACCCAGCGCCCACACTCGCTACAGACACAGCGCCCACACTCGCTACAGTCCCAGTGCCCACACTCACTACAGACCCAGCGCCCACACTCGCTACAGACCCAACGCCCACACTCGCTACAGACCCAGTGCCCACACTCGCTACAGACCCAACGCCCACACTCGCTACAGACCCAGCGCCCACTCTGACTACAGACCCAGCGCCCACTCTGACTACAGACCCAACGGCCACACTCGCTACAGACCCAACGCCCACAATCGCTACAGACCCAGATCCCACAGTCACTACAGTCCCAGCGCCCACAGTCGCTACAGACCCAGCGCCCACAGTCACAACAGTCCCAGCGCCCACACTCGCTGCAGACCCAGAGTCCACAGTCACTACAGTCACAGTGCCCGCACCAGCTACAGACACAACACCCACACTCACTACAGACCCAGCGCCCACAGTCGCAACAGACCTAGCGCCCACACTCACTACAGACCCAGCCCCCACACTAGATACAAACCCAGTGCCCATACTTGCTGCAGACTCAGCACCCACACTCGCAACAAACCCAGAGCCCACAGTCACTACAGTCCCAGCGCCCACACTCACTACAGATCAAGCACCCACACTCAATACATACCCAGTGACCGCACTCGCTAAAGACCCAATGCCCACACTCGCTACAGAACTAACGCCAACACTCGCTACAGACCAAACGCCCACACTCACTACAGACCCAGCGCCCGTACTCACTACAGAACCAGCACCCACACTCACTATAGACCCAACGCCCACACTCACTACAGACCAAGGGCACACAATCACTACAGACCCAGCGCACACACTCACAATAGACATAGTGCCCACATTCATTACAGACTCAGCGTCCACACTCACTACAGACCCTGCACCCACACTCACTACAGACCCAGCGCCCACACTCACTACAGACCCTGCGCCCACACTCGCTACAGACCTAACGCCAACAATCACTACAGACCCAGAGCCCACACTCGCTACAGACCAAGTGGCTACACTCGCTGCAGACCCAGCGCCCACACTCACAACAGACCCAGCGCACACAATCGCTGCAGACCCAGAGGCCACACTCGCTACAGACCCAGAGAACACACTCGCTGCAAACACAGCACCCACACTCGCTACAGACCCAGCGCCCACACTCGCTAAAGACCCAGTACCGATACTCGCTACAGTCCCAGAGAACCCACTCGCTGCAAACACAGCATCCAAACTTGCTACAGGACCAGCACCCAAACTCATACAGAGCCAACGTCCACACTCACTTCAGACCTAGTGCCCACGTTCACTACAGACCCAGCGCCCACACTCACTACAGACTCAGCACCCACACTCACTACAGGCCCAGAGCCCACACTCACTACAGACCTAACGCCCACAATCACTACAGACCCAGCGCTCACACTCACTACAGGCCCAGAGCCCACACTCACTACAGACCTAACGCCCACAATCACTACAGACCCAGCGCCCACACTCACTACAGACCCAGCGCCCACACTCACTACAGAGTCAGCACCCACACTCACTACAGACCCAGAGCCCACACTCACTACAGACCTAACGCCCACAATCACTACAGACCCAGCGCCCACACTCACTACAGACCCAGCGCCCACACTCACTACAGACCCAACGCCCACACTCGCTATAGACCCAGCGCCCTCACTCACTACAGACCCAGCGCCTACACTCACTACAGACCCAACGACCACACTCACTACAGACCCTGCGCCCACACTCACTACAGACCCAACGACCACACTCGCTACAGACCCAGCACCCACACTCACTGCAGACCCAGCGCACACACTCACTACAGACCCAACGCCCACACTCGCTATAGACCCAACGACCACACTCACTAACGACACAGGGCACACACTCGCTACAGACCCAGTGCCCAGACTCACTACAGACCCATCGCCCACAATCGCTACAGAGCCAGATCCCACAGTCACTACAGTCCCAGCGCCCACACTCGCTACAGACCCAGTGCCCACACTCGCTACAGACCCAGCGCCCCAACTCGCTACAGACCCAGCGCCCACACTCGCTACAAGCCCAGAGCCCACAGTCACTAGAGTCCCAGTGCCCACACTGGCTACAGATCAAGCACCCACACTCAATACATACCCAGTGACCACACTCGCTACAGACCCAGTGCCCACACTCGCTACCGACCAAACGCCCACACTCACTACAGACCCAGCTCCCATACTCATTACAGACCCAGCACCCACACTCACTACAGACCCAGCGGCCACACTCACTACAGACCCAGCGCCCACACTCACTACAGAGCCAACGTCCACACTCACTTCAGACCTTACGCCAACAATCACTACAGACCCAGCGCCCACACTCACTACAGACCCAGCACCCACACTCACTACAGACCCAGCACCCACACTCACTACACACCCAGCGCCCACACTCACGACAGAGCCAACGTCCACACTCACTTCAGACCTTACGCCAACAATCAATACAGACCCAGCGCCCACACTCACTGCAGACCCAGCGCCCACACTCACTACAGACCCTGCACCCACACTCACTACAGACCCAGCGCCCACATTCACTACAGACCCAGCGCCCACACTCACTACAGACCCTGCACCCACACTCACTACAGACCCAGCGCCCACACTCGCAACAGACCCAGCGCCCACACTCGCTACAGACACAGCACCCACACTCGCTACAGACACAGCGCCCACACTCGCTACAGACCCAGTGCCCACACTCGCTACAGACCCAGCGCCCCAACTCGCTACAGACCCAGCGCCCACACTCGCTACAAGCCCAGAGCCCACAGTCACTAGAGTCCCAGTGCCCACACTGGCTACAGATCAAGCACCCACACTCAATACATACCCAGTGACCACACTCGCTACAGACCCAGTGCCCACACTCGCTACCGACCAAACGCCCACACTCACTACAGACCCAGCTCCCATACTCATTACAGACCCAGCACCCACACTCACTACAGACCCAGCGGCCACACTCACTACAGACCCAGCGCCCACACTCACTACAGAGCCAACGTCCACACTCACTTCAGACCTTACGCCAACAATCACTACAGACCCAGCGCCCACACTCACTACAGACCCAGCACCCACACTCACTACAGACCCAGCACCCACACTCACTACACACCCAGCGCCCACACTCACGACAGAGCCAACGTCCACACTCACTTCAGACCTTACGCCAACAATCAATACAGACCCAGCGCCCACACTCACTGCAGACCCAGCGCCCACACTCACTACAGACCCTGCGCCCACACTCACTACAGACCCTGCGCCCACACTCACTACAGACCCAGAGCCCACACTCGCTACAGACCCAGAGCCCACACTCGCTACAGACTCAGCGCCCACACACGCTACAGACACAGCGCCTACACTCACTACAGACGCAGCGCCCACACTCAATACAGACCCTGAGCGCACACTCACTACAGACACAGCGCCCACACTCGCTGCAGATCCAGCACCCACACACACTACAGACCCAGAGCCCACACTCGCTGCAGACCCAGCGCCAACACTCACTACAGACCAAGTGCCCACACTCGCTACAGACCCAACGCCAACATTCACAACAGACCCAGCGCCAACACTCACTACAGACCCAGCGCCCACACTCGCTACAGACACAGTGCCCACACTTGCTACAGATACAGAGCCCACACTCACTACAGATCATGCGCCCACACTCGCTACAGACCCAGCGCCAACATTCACAACAGACCCAGTGCCCAACTCGCTGCAGACCCAGCGGAAACATCCACAAGAGACACAGCGCCCACAATCACCGCAGACCCAGCGCCCACACTCGTCGCAGACCAAGTGACCACACTGGCTACAGACCAAGTGACCACACTCGCTACAGAGCCAGAGACCACTCTCGCTACAGACCCAGTAACCACAATCGCTACAAGAACCAGCGCCCACACTCACTACAGACACAGCGCCCACAGTCACTACAGACCCAACACCCACAATCACTACAGATCCAGCGCCCACACTGACTACAGACACAGCGCCCACACTCACTACAGACCCAGCACCCACACTCGCTACAGACCCAGTGCCCACACTCGCTAAAGACCCAGCGCCAACACTCACTACAGACCCAGTGCCCACACTCACTACAGACCCAGCGCCCACAATCACTACAGACCCAGCGCCCACACTCACTACAGACACAGCGCCCACACTTGCTACAGTCCCACCGCCCACACTCGCTATAGACCAAGCGCCAACATTCACAAAAGACCCAGCGCCCAAACTCGCTACAGACCCAGCGGAAACATCCACAAGAGACACAGCGCCCGCATTCGCCGCAGACCCAGCGCCCACACTCGTCGCAGACCAAGTGACCACACTGGCTACAGACCAAGTGACCACACTGGCTACAGACCAAGTGACCACACTCGCTACAGTGCCAGTGACCACTCTCGCTACAGACTCAGTAACCACAATCGCTACAGACCCAGCGCCCACACTCACTACAGACACAGCGCCCACAATCACAGTCCCAGCGCCCACACTCACTACAGACCCAGCACCCACACTCACGACAGACCCAGCGCCCACACTCACTACAGACCCAGCACCCACACTCACTACAGACACAGCGCCCACACTTACTACAGACCCAGCCCCACACTCACTACAGACACAGTGCCCACACTCACTACAGACCCAGCACTCAGACTCACTGCAGAACCAGCGCCCACACTCACTACAGACCCAGTGCCCACACTCATGGCAGATCCAGCGCCCACACTCACTACAGACCCAGCGCCCACAATCGCTACAGACCCAGTGCCCGCACTCACGACAGACCCAGTGACCACACTCGCTACAGACCCAGCGCCCACACTCACTACAGACCCAGCGCCCACACTCGCTACAGAGCCAGCGCCCACACTCACTACAGATCTGGCGCCCACACTCACTACAGACCCAGCGCCCACACTCACTACAGACACAAAGCCCACACTCACTACAGACCCAGTGCCCACACTTGCTACAGACCCAGTGACCACACTCATTACAGAATCCGCGCCCACACTCGCTATAGACCAGCCCCCACACTCATTACATGCCCAGCGCCCACACTCACTTCTGACCCAGCGCCCACACTCACTACAGACACAGCGCCCACAATCACAGTCCCAGCTCCCACACTCGTTGCAGACCCAGCGCCCACACTCACGACAGACACATCGCCCACACTCACTACAGACCCTGCGCCCACACTCGCTACAGACCCAGAGCACACCCTTAATGCAGACCCAGCGCCCACACTCACTACAGACCCAGCGCCCACACTCGCTACAGAACCAACGCCCACACTCGCTACAGACCCAGTGCCCACACTCACTACTGACCCAGCGCCCACATTCGCTACAGACCCAGCGCCCACACTCGCTACAGACACAGCGCCCACACTCGCTACAGTCCCAGTGCCCACACTCACTACAGACCCAGCGCCCACACTTGTTACAGACCCAACGCCCACACTCGCTACAGACCCAGTGCCCACACTCGCTACAGACCCAACGCCCACACTCGCTACAGACCCAGTGCCCACTCTGACTACAGACCCAACGCCCACACTCGCTACAGACCCAGCGCCCACAATCACTACAGACCCAGCGCCCACACTCGCTACAGACCCAGCACCCACACTCGCTACAGACCCAGCGCCCACACTCACTACAGACACAACGCCCACACTCACTACAGACTCAGCGCCCACACTCACTACAGACACAACGCCCTCACTCACTACAGACTCAGCGCCCACACTCACTACAGACCCAGCGCCCACACTCACTACAGACACAACGCCCACACTCAGTACAGACTCAGCGCCCACACTCACTACAGACCCAGTGCCCACACTCACTACAGACTCAGCGCCCACACTCACTACAGACACAACGCCCACACTCACTACAGACCCAGCGCCCGCACTCACTACAGACCCAACGCCCACACTCGTAACAGACCCAGCGCACACACTCACTACAGACCCATTGACCACACTCACTACAGACACAGTGCCCACACTCACTACAGACACAATGCCCACACTCACTACAGATTCAGCGCCCACACTCACTACAGACCCAGTGCCCACACTCACTACAGACTCAGCGCCCACACTCACTGCAGACCCAGCGCTCACACTCACTACAGACCCAGAGCCCACACTCGCTACAGACCCAGAGCCCACACTCACTACAGCCCCAGCGCCCACACACGCTACAGAACCAGTGCCCACACTCGCTACAGACCCAGCACCCTCACTCGCCAAAGACCCAGTGCCCACACTCGCTACAAATCAAGCGCCCACACTCGCTGCAGACCATTTAAACACACTCACTACAGACCCAGTGCCCAAAACTCGCTACATCCCCAGCGCCCACACTCAATACAGACCCAGCGCCCACATTCACTGCAGACCCAGCGCCCGCACTCACTACAGACCCAACGCCCACACTCGTAACAGACCCAGCGCCCACACTCACTGCAGACCCAGTGCCCGCACTCACAACAGACCCAACGCCCAAACTCACTACAGACCAATCGCCCACATTCACTACTGACCCAGCGCCCACACTCACTACAGACGCATAACACACACTCGATACAGATCCAGCGCAAACACTCGCTACAGACCCAGCGCCCACAATCGCCAGAGACCCAGCGCCCACACTCGCTACAGACTCAGCGCCCACACACGCTACAGACACAGCACCTACACGCACTGCAGACCCAGAGTCCACACTCGCTGCACACCAAGCACCCACACACGCTACAGACCCAGCGCCAACACTCAATACAGACGCTGCGCCCACACTCACTACAGACCCAGAGCCCACACTCGCTACAGACCCAGAGCCCACACTCGCTACAGACTCAGCGCCCACACACGCTACAGACACAGCGCCTACACTCACTACAGACGCAGCGCCCACACTCAATACAGACCCTGAGCGCACACTCACTACAGACACAGCGCCCACACTCGCTGCAGATCCAGCACCCACACACACTACAGACCCAGAGCGCACACTCGCTGCAGACCCAGCGCCAACACTCGCTGCAGATCCAGCACCCACACACACTACAGACCAAGTGCCCACACTCGCTACAGACCCAACGCCAACATTCACAACAGACCCAGCGCCAACACTCACTACAGACCCAGCGCCCACACTCGCTACAGACACAGTGCCCACACTTGCTACAGATACAGAGCCCACACTCACTACAGATCATGCGCCCACACTCGCTACAGACCCAGCGCCAACATTCACAACAGACCCAGTGCCCAACTCGCTGCAGACCCAGCGGAAACATCCACAAGAGACACAGCGCCCACAATCACCGCAGACCCAGCGCCCACACTCGTCGCAGACCAAGTGACCACACTGGCTACAGACCAAGTGACCGCACTCGCTACAGAGCCAGAGACCACTCTCGCTACAGACCCAGTAACCACAATCGCTACAAGAACCAGCGCCCACACTCACTACAGACACAGCGCCCACAGTCACTACAGACCCAACGCCCACAATCACTACAGATCCAGCGCCCACACTGACTACAGACACAGCGCCCACACTCACTACAGACCCAGCACCCACACTTGCTACAGACCCAGTACCCACACTCGCTAAAGACCCAGCGCCCACACTCGCTACAGACCCAGTGCCCACACTCACTACAGACACAGCGCCCACACTCACTACAGACACAGCGCCCACACTCACTACAGACACAGCGCCCACACTTGCTACAGTCCCACCGCCCACACTCGCTATAGACCAAGCGCCAACATTCACAAAAGACCCAGCGCCCAAACTCGCTACAGACCCAGCGGAAACATCCACAAGAGACACAGCGCCCGCATTCGCCGCAGACCCAGTGCCCACACTCGTCGCAGACCAAGTGACCACACTGGCTACAGACCAAGTGACCACACTGGCTACAGACCAAGTGACCACACTCGCTACAGTGCCAGTGACCACTCTCGCTACAGACTCAGTAACCACAGTCGCTACAGACCCAGCGCCCACACTCACTACAGACACAGCGCCCACAATCACAGTCCCAGCGCCCACACTCACTACAGACCCAGCACCCACACTCACGACAGACCCAGCGCCCACACTCACTACAGACCCAGCACCCACACTCACTACAGACACAGCGCCCACACTTACTACAGACCCAGCCCCACACTCACTACAGACACAGTGCCCACACTCACTACAGACCCAGCACTCAGACTCACTGCAGAACCAGCGCCCACACTCACTACAGACCCAGTGCCCACACTCATGGCAGATCCAGCGCCCACACTCACTACAGACCCAGCGCCCACAATCGCTACAGACCCAGTGCCCACACTCACGACAGACCCAGTGACCACACTCACTACAGACCCAGCGCCCACACTCACTACAGACCCAGCGCCCACACTCGCTACAGAGCCAGCGCCCACACTCACTACAGATCTGGCGCCCACACTCACTACAGACCCAGCGCCCACACTCACTACAGACACAAAGCCCACACTCACTACAGACCCAGTGCCCACACTTGCTACAGACCCAGTGACCACACTCATTACAGAATCCGCGCCCACACTCGCTATAGACCAGCCCCCACACTCATTACATGCCCAGCGCCCACACTCACTTCTGACCCAGCGCCCACACTCACTACAGACACAGCGCCCACTATCACAGTCCCAGCTCCCACACTCGTTGCAGACCCAGCGCCCACACTCACGACAGACACATCGCCCACACTCACTACAGACCCTGCGCCCACACTCGCTACAGACCCAGAGCACACCCTTAATGCAGACCCAGCGCCCACACTCGCTGCAGACCCAGCGCCAACACTCACTACAGACCAAGTGCCCACACTCGCTACAGACCCAACGCCAACATTCACAACAGACCCAGCGCCAACACTCACTACAGACCCAGCGCCCACACTCGCTGCAGACCCAGCAACCACACTCACTACAGACCCAGCGCCCACACTCGCTACAGACCCAGCAAGCACACTCGCTACAAACCGAGCGCCCACACTCGCTGTAGACCCAGAGCACACATTTACTAGATAACGAGCGCCGACACTCTTTACAGACCTAGCGCCCACACTCGCTGCAGACATAGCGCCCACACTCACTACAGACCCAGCGCCCACACTCACTACATATCCAGCACCCACACTCGCGACAGACCCAGCGCCCATACTCGCTACAGACCCAGCGCCCACACTCACTGCAGACCCAGTGCCGACACTCACTACAGACCCAGCGCCCACACTCGCTACAGACCCAGCGCCCACTCTAAATACAGACCCAGCGCCCACACTCGCTACAGACCCAGCGCCCACACTCACTGCAGACCCAGCAACCACACTAGCTACAGACCCAGCACCCACACTCGCTACCGACCAAGCGCCCACAATCGCTGCACACCCAGCGTCCACACTCGCTGCAGACCCAGAGCCCACAATCGCTACAGACCCAGAGCCCATACTCACTACAGACTCAGCGCACAACCTCGCTACAGACCCAGCTCCCACACTCACTACAGACCCAGCACCCACACTCACTACAGACCCAGCGCCCATACTCGTTACAGACTCAGCACCCACACTCACTACTGCTCCAATCACTACAGACACAGCCCCCACCCTCGATACAGACCCAGCGCCCACACTCACTGCAGACTCAGAGCCGACACTCACTACAGACCCAGCGCCCATATTCGCTACAGTGCCAGCGCCCACACTCACTACAGACCCAGCGCCAACTCTCACTACAGACCCAGCGCCAGCTTTCGCTTCAGACCCAGCGCCCACCCTCACTGCAGACACAGCGCCCACACTCGCTACAGACACAGCGCCCACACTCACTACAGACCCAGCGCACACAATCACTACAGAGCCAGAAACCATACTCATTGCAGACCCAGTGCACACACTCGCTATAGACCCAGCGCCCCACTCACAACAGTCGCAGGGCCCACACTCACTACAGACACAGAGCACACACTCGCTACAGACTCAGCAACCACACTCGCTACAGACCCTGTGCCCACACTCGCTACAGACCCAGCGCCCACACTCGCTACAGACCCAGAGCCAACTCTCTCTTCAGACCCAGTGCCCACACTCCCTACAGACACAGCGCCCACACTGGCTACAGACACAGCGCCCACACTCACTACAGACCCAGCGGCCATACTGACGACAGTCCCAGCGCCCACACTCACTACAGACCCAGCGCCCACAATCACTACAGACACAGCGCCCACACTCACTGCAGACCCAACGCCCACACTCGCTACAGACCCAGAACCCACACTCATTACAGACCCTGTGCCCACACTCGCTACAGACCCAGAACCCACACTCACTACAGACCCTGTGCCCACACTCGCTACAGACCAAGCGCCCACACTCACTACAGACCCAGCGCCCACACTCGCTACAGACACAGCGTCCACATCTCATTGCAGACCGAGCGCCCACACTCGCTACAGCCACAGCGCCCACACTCACTACAGACCCAGCGCCCACACTCACTACAGAGCCAGAAACCATACTCAATGCAGACCCAGCGCCCACACTCGCTACAGACCCAGTGCCCACACTCACTACAGACCCAGCGCCCACACTCACTACAGACCCAGTTCCCACACTCACTACAGACCCAGCGCCCACACTCACGACAGACACAGAGCACACACTCACTACAGTCCCACAGCCCACACTCCCTACAGACCCAGCGCCCACACTCGTACAGACCCAGCGCCCACACTCGCTGCAGACCCAGCAACCACACTCACTACAGACCCAGCGCCCACACTCGCTACAGACCCAGCAAGCACACTCGCTACAAACCGAGCGCCCACACTCGCTGTAGACCCAGAGCACACATTTACTAGATAACGAGCGCCGACACTCTTTACAGACCTAGCGCCCACACTCGCTGCAGACATAGCGCCCACACTCACTACAGACCCAGCGCCCACACTCACTACATACCCAGCACCCACACTCGTACAGACCCAGCGCCCACACTCGCTGCAGACCCAGCAACCACACTCACTACAGACCCAGCGCCCACACTCGCTACAGACCCAGCAAGCACACTCGCTACAAACCGAGCGCCCACACTCGCTGTAGACCCAGAGCACACATTTACTAGATAACGAGCGCCGACACTCTTTACAGACCTAGCGCCCACACTCGCTGCAGACATAG
Source organism: Isurus oxyrinchus (assembly GCA_026770705.1). Taxonomy (NCBI): domain Eukaryota; kingdom Metazoa; phylum Chordata; class Chondrichthyes; order Lamniformes; family Lamnidae; genus Isurus; species Isurus oxyrinchus. The sequence continues at coordinate 164,662,439 of JANJGN010000008.1, forward strand.
CGCCCACACTCACTACAGACCCAGCGCCCACACTCACTACATACCCAGCACCCACACTCGTGACAGACCCAGCGCCCATACTCGCTACAGACCCAGCGCCCACACTCACTGCAGACCCAGTGCCGACACTCACTACAGACCCAGCGCCCACACTCACTACAGACCCAGCGCCCACTCTAAATACAGACCCAGCGCCCACACTCGCTACAGACCCAGCGCCCACACTCACTGCAGACCCAGCAACCACACTAGCTACAGACCCAGCACCCACACTCGCTACCGACCAAGCGCCCACAATCGCTGCACACCCAGCGTCCACACTCGCTGCAGACCCAGAGCCCACAATCGCTACAGACCCAGAGCCCATACTCACTACAGACTCAGCGCACAACCTCGCTACAGACCCAGCTCCCACACTCACTACAGACCCAGCACCCACACTCGCTACAGACCCAGCGCCCATACTCGCTACAGACTCAGCACCCACACTCACTACTGCCCCAATCACTACAGACACAGCGCCCACCCTCGATACAGACCCAGCGCCCACACTCACTGCAGACCCAGAGCCGACACTCACTGCAGACACATCGCCCACACTCACTGCAGACACAGCGCCCACACTCGCTACGGACCCAGCGCCCACACTCACTGCAGACTCAGAGCCGACACTCACTACAGAACCAGCGCCCACATTCGCTATAGACCCAGCGCCCACACTCGCTATTGACCCAGCGCCCACACTCACTACAGACCCAGCGCCCACACTCACTACAGACCCAGCGCCCACACTCACTACAGACCCAGAACCCACACTCACTGCAGACCCAGTGCCCACACTTGCTACAGACCCAGAACCCACACTCACTGCAGACCCAGCGCCCACAGTCACTACAGAACCAGCACCCACATTCGCTGTAGACCCAACACCCACACTCACTATTGACCCAGCGCCCACACTCACTACAGACCCAGCAACCACACTCACTACAGACACTGTGCCCACACTCGCTACAGACCCAGCGGCAACTTTCGCTTCAGACCCAGCGCCCACACTCACTACAGACCCAGCGCCCACACTCACTACAGACCCAGCACCCACACTCACTACAGACCCAGCGCCCACACTCACTACAGACCAAGCGCCCACACTCGATACAGACCCAGTGCACACACTCACTGCAGACCCAGCGCCCACACTTGCTACAGACCCAGTGCCCACACTCGCTATAGACCTAGCGCCCCACTCTCTACAGACCCAGCGCCAACACTCACTACAGACCCAGAGCGCATACTCACTACAGACCCACAGCCCACATTCGCTACAGAATCAGCGCCCACACTCACTACAGACCCAGAGCGCATACTCACTACAGACCCACAGCCCACATTCGCTACAGACTGAGCGCGCAACCTCGCTACAGACCCAGCGCCCACACTCGCTACAGACCCAGCGCGCACACTCACTGCAGACACAGCGCCCACACTCACTACAGACCCAGTGCCCACACTCGCTATAGACCTAGCGCCCCACTCTCTACAGACCCAGCGCCAACAATCGTTACAGACCCAGCCCCCACACTCACTACAGACCCAGAGCCCATACTCACTACAGACCGACAGCCCACATTCGCTACAGACTCAGCGCCCACACTCGCTACAGACCCACAGCCCAACCTCGCTAAAGACCCAGCACGCACACTCGCTACAGACACAGCGCCCACACTCGCTACAGACCCACAGCCCAACCTCGCTACAGACTCAGCGCCCACACTCGCTACAGATCCAGCAACCACACTCGCTACAAACCGAGCGCACACACTTGCTATTGACCTAGCGCCCAGACTCGCTATTGACCCAACACCCACACTCGCTACATGTCCAGAGCCCAAACTCACTACGGACCCAGCGCCCACACTCGCTACAGACCCAGCGCCCACACTCACTACAGACCCAGCGCCCACACTCGCTACAGACCCAGCGCCCACATTCGCTACAGACCCAGCGCCCACACTCACTACAGACCCAGCGCCCACACTCACTACTGACCCAGTGACCGCAATTGCTACAGACCCAGCGCCCACACTCGCTACAAACCGAGCGCCCACACTCGCTACAGACCCAGCGTCCACACTCATTGCAGACCCAGTGCCCACACTCGCTATAGACCCAGCGCCCCACTCACAACAGACCCAGCGCCCACACTCACTACAGACCCAGCGCCCACACTCGCTACAGACCCAGCGCCCACACTCGCTACTGACCCAGCGCCCACACTCACTACAGACCCAGCGCCCACACTCACTACAGACCCAGCGCCCACACTCGCTACAGACCCAGCGCCCACACGCGCTATTGATCCAGCGCCCACATTCTCTACAGACCCAGCGCGCACATTCGCTACAGACCCAGCGCCCACACTCACTACAGACCCAGCGCCCACACTCACTACTGACCCAGTGACCGCAATTGCTACAGACCCAGCGCCCACACTCGCTACAAACCGAGCGCCCACACTCGCTACAGACCCAGCGCCCACATTCATTGCAGACCCAGTGCCCACACTCGCTACAGACCCAGCGCCCACACTCATTGCAGACCCAGTGCCCACACTCGCTACAGACCCAGCGCCCACACTCATTGCAGACCCAGTGCCCACACTCGCTACAGACCCAGCGCCCACACTCACTACAGACACAGAGCACACACTCACTACAGACCCAGCGCCCACACTCGCTACAGACTCAGCAACCACACTCGCTACAGACCCAGAGCCAACTCTCGCTTCAGACCCAGTGCCCACACTCGCTACAGACCCAGCGCCCACACTCGCTACAGACACAACGCCCACACTCACTACAGACCCAGCGGCCATACTCACTACACTCCCAGCGCCCACACTCACTGCAGACCCAGCGCCCACAGTCGCTACAGACCCAGAACCCACACTCACTGCAGACCCAGCGCCCACACTCACTACAGACCCAGCGCCCACACTCGCTACAGACCCTGTGCCCACACTCGCTTCAGACCCAGCGCCAACTCTCGCTTCAGACCCTGCGCCCACACTCACTGCAGACCCAGCGCCCACACTCACTACAGACACAGCGTCCACACTCATTGCAGACCCAGCGCCAACACGCGCTACAGACACAGCGCCCACACTCACTGCAGACCCAGCGCACACACTCACTGCAGACCCAGCGCCCACACTCGCTACAGACCCAGTGCCCACACTCGCTATAGACCTAGCGCCCCACTCTCTACAGAACCAGCGCCAACAATTGCTACTGACCCAGCGCCCACACTCACTACAGACCCAGAGCGCATACTCACTACAGAAGCACAGCCCACATTCGCTACAGACTCAGCGCCCAACCTCGCTACAGACCCAGCGCCCACACTCGCTACAGACCCAGCGCGCACACTCACTGCAGACCCAGCGCCCACACTCACTACAGACCCACAGCCCACATTCGCTACAGACTCAGCATCCAACCTCGCTACAGACCCCGCAACCACACTCGCTACAGACACAGCGCCCACACTCGCTACAGACACAGCGCCCACACTCGCTACAGACACAACGCCCACACTCACTACAGACCCAGCGACCACACTCACTGCACACCCAGTGCCCACACTCACTACAGACCCAGAACCCACACTCACTGCAGACCCAGCGCCCACAGTCACTACAGAACCAGCACCCACATTCGCTGTAGACCCAACACCCACACTCACTATTGACCCAGCGCCCACACTCACTACAGACCCAGCAACCACACTCACTACAGACACTGTGCCCACACTCGCTACAGACCCAGCGGCAACTTTCGCTTCAGACCCAGCGCCCACACTCACTACAGACCCAGCGCCCACACTCACTACAGACCCAGCGCCCACACTCACTACAGACCCAGCGCCCACACTCACTACAGACCAAGCACCCACACTCGATACAGACCCAGTGCACACAATTACTGCAGACCCAGCGCCCACACTCGCTACATACCCAGCGCACACACTCGCTACAGACCCAGCGCCCACACTCACTACAGACCTAGCGCCCACACTCACTACTGACCCAGTGACCGCAATTGCTACAGACTCATCGCCCACACTTGCTACAGACCCAGCAACCACACTCGCTACAGACGCAGCGCCCACACTCGATACAGACCCTGCGCCCACACTCACTACAGAACAAGCGCCCACACTCACTACAGACCCTGCGCCCACAATCACTACAGACCCAGCGCCCACACTCGCTATTGACCCAGCGCCCACATTCTCTACAGACCCAGCGCGCACATTCGCTACAGACCCAGCGCCCACACTCACTGCAGACTCAGAGCCGACACTCACTACAGAACCAGCGCCCACATTCGCTATAGACCCAGCGCCCACTCTCGCTATTGACCCAGCGCCCACACTCACTACAGACCCATCGCCCACACTTGCTACAGACCCAGAACCCACACTCACTGCAGACCCAGCGCGCACAGTCACTACAGAACCAGCACCCACATTCACTGTAGACCCAGCACCCACACTCGCTATTGACCCAGCGCCCACACTCACTACAGACCCAGCAAACACACTCACTACAGACACTGTGCCCACACTCGCTACAGACCCAGCGCTAACTTTCGCTTCAGACCCAGCGCCCACACTCACTGCAGACCCAGCGCCCACACTCACTACAGACCCAGCGCCCACACTCACTACAGACCCAGCGCCCACACTCACTACAGACCCAGCGCCCACACTCACTACAGACCCACTGCCCAACCTCGCGACAGACTCAGCGCGCACACTCGCTACAGACACAGCGCCCACACTCGCTGCAGAACCAGCAACCACACTCGCTACAAACCAAGCGCCCACACTCGCTACAGACCCAGCGCCCACACTCACTGCAGACCCAGCAACCACACTCGCTACAGACCCAGCGCTCACACTCACTACAGACCCAGCGCCCACACTCACTGCAGACCCAGCAACCACACTCGCTACAGACCCAGCGCTCACACTCACTGCAGACCCAGCGCCCACACTCACTGCAGACCCAGCAACCACACTCGCTACAGACCCAGCGCTCACACTCGCTACAGATCCAGCAACCACACTCGCTACAAACCGAGCGCCCACACTCGCTACAGACACAGAGCCGACACTCACTACAGAACCAGCGCCCACACCCGCTACAGACCCAGCGCCCACACTCGCTACAGATCCAGCAACCGCACTCGCTACAAACCGAGCGCCCACACTCGCTACAGACACAGAGCCGACACTCACTACAGAACCAGCGCCCACATTCGCTATAGACCTAGCGCCCATACTCGCTATTGACCCGGCACCCACACTCGCTACAGACCCAGCGCCACATTCGCTATAGACCCAGCGCCCACACTCGCTACATATCCAGAGCCCAAACTCGCTACGGACCCAGCGCCCACACTAAATACAGACCCAGCGCCCACACTCGCTACAGACCCAGCGCCCACACCCACTACAGACCCAGCGCCCACACTCGCTACAGACCCAGCGCCCACACTCACTACAGACCCAGCGCCCACACGCGCTATTGACCCAGCGCCCACATTCGCTACAGACCCAGCGTGCACATTCGCTACAGACACAGCGCCCACACTCACTACAGACCCAGCGCCCACACTCACTACTGACCCAGTGACCGCAATTGCTACAGACCCAGCGCCCACACTCGATACAGACCCAGCGCCCACACTCACTACAGACCAAGCGCCCACACTCGCTACAGACCCCGCGCCCACAATCACTACAGACCCAGCGCCCACACTCACAATTGACCCAGCGCCCACCCTCACTGCAGACCCAGCGCCCACACTCGCTACAGACACAGCTTCCACACTCACTGCAGACACAGCACCCACACTCGCTACAGACACAGCGCCCACACTCACTACAGACCCAGCGCACACAATCACTACAGAGCCAGAAACCATACTCATTGCAGACCCAGTGCCCACACTCGCTATAGACCCAGCGCCCCACTCACAACAGTCGCAGCGCCAACACTCACTACAGACACAGAGCACACACTCACTACAGACCCAGCGCCCACACTCACTACAGACTCAGCAACCACACTCGCTACAGACCCTGTGCCCACACTGGCTACAGACCCAGAGCCCACACTCGCTACAGACCCAGAGCCAACTCTCGCTTCAGACCCAGTGCCCACACTCCCTACAGACTCAGCACCCACACTGGCTACAGACACAGCGCCCACATTCACTACAGACCCAGCGGCCATACTGACTACAGTCCCAGCGCCCACACTCACTACAGACCCAGCGCCCACACTCACTACAGACCCAGCGCCCACACTCACTCCAGACCCAACGCCCACACTCGCTACAGACCCAGAACCCACACTCACTACAGACCCTGTGCCAACACTCGCTACAGACCAAGCGCCCACACTCGCTACAGACACAGCGTCCACACTCATTGCAGACCGAGCGCCCACACTCGCTACAGCCACAGCGCCCACACTCACTGCAGACCCAGTGCCCACACTCGCTACAGACCCTGCGCCCACACTCACTACAGACCCAGCGCCCACACTCGCTGCAGACACAGCGTCCACACTCACTGAGACACTCGCTGCAGACACAGCGTCCACACTCACCGAGCGCCCACACTCACTGCAGACCCAGCGCCCACACACGCTACAGACCCAGCGCCCCACTCACTACAGACCAAGTGCCCACACTCACTACAGACCCAGCGCCCACACTCACTACAGACACAGTGCACACACTCACTACAGTCCCACAGCCCACACTCCCGACAGACCCAGCGCCCACACTCGTACAGACCCAGCGGCCACACTCGCTGCAGACCCAGCAACCACACTCACTACAGCCCCAGCGCCCACACTCGCTACAGACCCAGCAAGCACACTCGCTACAAACCGAGCGCCCACACTCGCTGTAGACCCAGAGCACACATTTACTAGATAACGAGCGCCGACACTTTTTACAGACCTAGCGCCCACACTCGCTGCAGACTTAGCACCCACACTCACTACAGACCCAGCGCCCACACTCACTACATACCCAGCGCCCACACTCGCTACAGACCCAGCACCCACACTCACTACATACCCAGCACCCACACTCACTACAGCCCCAGCGCCGACAATCACTACAGACACAGCACCCACCCTTGATACAGACCCTGCGCCAACACTCACTGCAGACCCAGAGCCTACACTTGCTACAGACCCAGCGCCCACACTCACTACAGACCCAGAGCCCACACTCACTACAGGCCTAGCGCCCACACTCGCTACAGACGCAGCGCCTACAATCACTACAGACCGAGCGCCCACACGCGCTATTGACCCAGCACCCACACTCACTATAGACCCAGCGCCCACACTCACTACAGACCAAGCGGCCATACTCACTACAGACCCAACGTCCACACTCGCTACAGACCCAGCGCCAGCTCTCGCTTCAGACCCAGTGCCAACACTCACTGCAGACCCAGCGCCCATACTCACTACAGACCCAGCAGCCATACTCACTACAGACCCAGCGCCCACACTCACTACAGACCCAGCACCCACACTCAAAACAGACCCAGCACCCACACTCGCTACAGACACAGCGCCCACACTCACTGCAGACCCAGCACCCACACTCATTACAGGCCGAGCACCCACACTCGCTACAGACACAGCGCCCACACACACTGCAGACCCAGCGCACACAATCACTACAGAGCCAGAAACCATACTCATTGCAGACCCAGTGCCCACACTCGCTATAGACCCAGCGCCCACACTCACTACAGACACAGCTCCCACACTCACTGCAGACTCAGAGCACGCACTCACTACAGACCCACCGCCCACACTCACTGCAGACTCAGCAAACACACTCGCTACAGACCCTGTGCCCACACTCGCTACAGACCCAGAGCCAACTCTCGCTTCAGACCCAGTGCCCACACTCACTACAGACCCAGCGCCCACACTGGCTACAGACACAGCGCCCACACTCACTACAGGCCCAGCGCCCAAACTCACTACAGACCCAGCGGCCATACTCACTACAGACCCAGCGCCCACACTCACTACAGACCCAGCGCCCACACTCACTACAGACCCAGCGCCCACACTCACTACAGACCCAGCGCCCACACTCACTACAGACCCAGCGCCCATACTCGCTACAGACCCAGTGCTAACACTCACTACAGACCCAGCGCCCACACTCACTACAGACCCAGCGCCCACACTGGCTGCAGACACAGCGCCCACACTCACTACAGACCCAGCGCACATAGTCGCTGCAGACCCAGAGCCCACACGCGCTACAGACCCAGCGCCCACACTCGCTACAGACCCAGAGCCCACACTCGCTACAGACTCAGCGCCCAACCTCGCTACAGACCCAGCGCCCACACTCACTAAAGCCCCAGCGCCGACAATCACTACAGACCCAGCGCCCACCCTCGATACAGACCCAGCGCCCACACTCACTAAAGCCCCAGCGCCGACAATCACTACAGACCCAGCGCCCACCCTCGATACAGACCCAGCGCCCACACTCACTGCAGACCCAGAGCCCACACTCGCCGCAGACCCAGCGACCACACTCGCTACAAACCTAGCACCCACACTCGCTATAGACCCAGCGCCCACACCCACTACAGTTCCAGCACCCACAATCACAACAGACCCAGCGCCCACTCTCACTACAGACCCTGTGCCCACACTTCCTACAGACTCAGCACCCACACTCGCTGCACTCCCAGCACCCACACTCGCTACATATCCAGAGCCCACACTCACTACTGAACCAGCTTCCTCACTCACTACAGACCCAGCGCACACACTCACTACAAACCGAGCGCCCAAACATGCTACAGACCCAGCGCCCACACTCACTACAGACCCAGTGCCCACAATCACTACAGATTCAGCGCCCACACTCGCTACAGACACAGCGCCCACACTCGCTACAGACCTAGCGCCCACACTCACTACTGACACAGTGACCGCAATCGCAACAGATCCAGCGCCCACACTTGCTACAGACCCAGAACCCACACTCACTGCAGAACCAGCGCCCACACTCGCTACAGACCCAGAACCCACACTCACTGCAGACACAGTGCCCACACTCGCTACAGACCCAGCGCCAACTCTCGCTTTAGAGCCAGCGCCCACACTCAATGCAGACCCAGCGCCCACACTCACTACAGACCCAGCGCCCACACTCACTACAGACACAGCGCCCACACTCACTACATACCCAGCGCCCACCCTCACTACAGACCCAGAGTCGACACTCACTACAGAACCAGCGCCCACATTCGCTATAGACCCAGCGCCCTCACTCGCTATTGACCCAGCACCCATAGTCGCTACAGACCCAGCGCCCACAATCGCTACAGACCCAGCGCCCACACTCGCTACAGACCCAGCGCCCACACTCATTACAGACCCAGCGCCCACACTCGCCACATATCCAGAGCCCAAACTCACTACGGACCAAGCGCCCACACTTGCTACAGACCCAGCATCCACACTTGCTACAGACCCAGCGCCCACACTCACTACAGACCCAGAGCCCACACTCACTACAGGCCTATCGCCTACACTCGCTACAGACGCAGCGCCTACAATCATTACAGACCCAGCGCCCACACGCGCTATTGACCCAGCGCCCACATTCTCTACAGACCCAGAGCCCACACTCACTACAGACCCAGCGCCCATACTCACTACAGACCCAGCGGCCATACTCACTACAGACCCAGCGCCCACACTCGCTACAGACCCAGCGCCAGCTCTCGCTTCAGACCCAGTGCCAACACACACTGCAGACCCAGCGCCCATACTCACTACAGACCCAGCAGCCATACTCACTACAGACCCAGCGCCCACACTCGCTACAGACCCAGCGCAAACACTCACTACAGACCCAGCGCCCACACTCATTACAGGCCGAGCGCCCACACTCGCTACAGACACAGCGCCCACACACACTGCAGACCCAGCGCACACAATCACTACAGAGCCAGAAACCATACTCATTGCAGACCCAGTGCCCACACTCGCTATAGACCCAGCTCCCACACTGGCTACAGACCCAGAGCCCACACTCACTACAGACGCAGCGCCCACACTCACTACAGACACAGCGCCCACACTCACTGCTGACTCAGAGCACGCACTCACTACAGACCCAGCGCCCACACTCACTGCAGACTCAGCAACCACACTCGCTACAGACCCTGTGCCCACACTCGCTACAGACCCAGAGCCAACTCTTGCTTCAGACCCAGTGCCCACACTAACTACAGACCCAGCGCTCACACTGGCTACAGACACAGCGCCCACACTCACTACAGGCCCAGCGCCCAAACTCACAACAGACCCAGCGCCCACACTCGCTGCAGACACAGCGCCCACACTCACTACAGACCCAGCGCACATAGTCGCTGCAGACCCAGAGCCCACACGCGCTACAGACCCAGCGCCCACACTCGCTACAGACCCAGAGCCCACACTCGCTACAGACTCAGCGCTCAACCTCGCTACAGACACAGCGCCCATACTCACTACAGACCCAGCAGCCACACTCACTATAGACCAAGCGCCCACACTCGCTACAGACCCAGCTCCCACACTCACTACAGACCCAGCGCCCACACTCGCTACATACACAGCGCCCACACTCACTGCAGACCCAGCACCCACACTCATTACAGGCCGAGCGCCCACACTCGCTACAGACCCAGCGCCCACACACACTACAGAGCCAGAAACCATACTCATTGCAGACCCAGCGCCCAAACTCACCACAGACCCAGCGGCCATACTCACTACAGACCCAGCGCCCACACTCACTACAGACCCAGCGCCCATACTCGCTACAGACCCAGCGCTAACACTCGTTATAGACCCAGCGCCCACACTCGCTATAGACCCAGCACCCACACTCACTACAGACCCAGCGCCCACACTCACTACAGACCCAGAGCCCACACTCGCCGCAGACCCAGCGACCACACTCGCTACAAACCTAGCACCCACACTCGCTACAGACCCAGCGCCCATACCCACTACAGTCCCAGCGCCCACAATCACTACAGACCCAGCACCCACATGCACAACAGACACAGCGCCCACTCTCACTACAGACCCAGTGCCCACACTTCCTACAGACTCAGCACCCACACTCGCTGCAGACCCAGCGCCCACACTCGCTACATATCCAGAGCCCACACTCACTACTGAACCAGCTTCCTCACTCGCTACAGACCCAGCGCCCACACTCACTACAGACCCAGTGCCCACAATCACTACAGATTCAGCGCCCACACTCGCTACAGACACAGCGCCCACACTCGCTACAGACCCAGTGCTCACAATCACTACAGATTCAGCGCCCACACTCGCTACAGACACAGCGCCCACACTCACTACAGACCCAGTGCACACAATCACTACAGACCCAGCGCCCACACTCACTACAGACCCAGAGCCCACAATCACTACAGACACAGCGCCCACACTCACTACTGACACAGTGACCGCAATCGCAACAGACCCAGCGCCCACACTCACTACAGACCCAGCGCCCACACTCACTGCAGACCCAGCGCCCACACTCGCTACAGACCCAGCGCCCACACTCACTACAGACGCAGCGCCCACACTCACTACAGACACAGCGCCCACACTCACTGCAGACTCAGAGCACGCACTCACTACAGACCCAGCGCCCACACTCACTGCAGACTCAGCAACCACACTCGCTACAGACCCTGTGCCCACACTCGCTACAGACCCAGAGCCAACTCTTGCTTCAGACCCAGTGCCCACACTCACTACAGACCCAGCGCCCACACTGGCTACAGACACAGCGCCCACACTCACTACAGGCCCAGCGCCCAAACTCACTACAGACCCAGCGGCCATACTCACTACAGACCCAGCGCCCACACTCACTACAGACCCAGCGCCCATACTCGCTACAGACCCAGCGCTAACACTCACTACAGACACAGCGCCCATACTCGCTAGAGACCCAGCACCCACACTCACTAAAGCCCCAGCGCCGACAATCACTACAGACCCAGCGCCCACCCTCGATACAGACCCAGCGCCTACACTCACTGCAGACACATCGCCAACACTCGCTATAGACCCAGCGCCCACACTCGCTATAGACCCAGCAGCCACACTCACTACAGACCCAGCGCCCACACTCACTACAGACCCAGAGCCCACACTCGCCGCAGACCCAGCGACCACACTCGCTACAAACCTAGCACCCACACTCGCTATAGACCCAGCGCCCATACCCACTACAGTCCCAGCGCCCACAATCACTACAGACCCAGCACCCACATTCACAACAGACCCAGCGCCCACTCTCAATACAGACCCAGTGCCCACACTTCCTACAGACTCAGCACCCACACTCGCTGCAGACCCAGCGCCCACACTCGCTACATATCCAGAGCCCACACTCACTACTGAACCAGCTTCCTCACTCGCTACAGACCCAGCGCCCACACTCACTACAGACCCAGTGCCCACAATCACTACAGATTCAGCGCCCACACTCGCTACAAACACAGCGCCCACACTCGCTACAGACCCAGTGCCCACAATCACTACAGATTCAGCGCCCACACTCGCTACAGACACAGTGCCCACACTCACTACAGACCCAGTGCACACAATCACTACAGACCCAGCGCCCACACTCACTACAGACCCAGAGCCCACAATCACTACAGACACAGCGCCCACACTCACTACTGACACAGTGACCGCAATCGCAAAGACCCAGCGCCCACACTCACTACAGACCCAGCGCCCACACTCACTGCAGACCCAGCGCCCACACTCGCTACAGACCCAGAACCCACACTCACTGCAGATACAGTGCCCACACTCGCTACAGACCCAGCGCCAACTCTCGCTTCAGACCCAGCGTCCACACTCACTACAGACCCAGCGCCCACTCTCGCTACAGACACAGCGCCCAAACTCACTACAGACCCAGTGCCCACAATCACTACAGACCCAGCGCCCACACTCACTACAGACCCAGTGCCCACAATCACTACAGACACAGCGCCCACACTCACTACAGACCCAGTGCCCACAATCACTACAGACACAGTGACCACACTCACTACAGACCCAGTGCCCACAATCACTACAGACACAGCGCCCACACTCATTACTGACACAGTGACCGCAATCGCAACAGACCCAGCACCCACACTCGCTACAGACCCAGAACCCACACTCACTGCAGACACAGTGCCCACACTCGCTACAGACCCAGCGCCAACTCTCGCTTCAGACCCAGCGCCCACACTCACTACAGACCCAGTGCCCACTCTCACTACAGACCCAGCGCCCACACTCAATTTCAGACCCAGCGCCCACAATCACTACAGACCCAGCGCACACACTCACTACAGACCCAGTGCCCACAATCACTACAGACACAGTGACCACACTCACTACAGACCCAGTGCCCACAATCACTACAGACATAGCGCCCACACTCACTACTGACACAGTGACCGCAATCGCAACAGACCCAGCGCCCAGACTCGCTACAGACCCAGAACCCACACTCACTGCAGACACAGTGCCCACACTCGCTACAGACCCAGCGCCAACTCTCGCTTCAGACCCAGCGCCCACACTCACTACAGACCCAGCGCCCACTCTCGCTACAGACCCAGCGCCCACACTCAATTTCAGACCCAGCGCCCACACTCGCTACAGACACAGCGTCCACACTCATTGCAGACCCAGCGCCCACACTCGCTATATACCCAGCGCCCACACTCACTATAGACCCAGCGCCCACACTCACTGCAGACCAACAGCCCACAGTCGCTACAGACCCAGCGCACACACTCGCTACAGACCCAGCGCCCACACTCAATTTCAGACCCAGCGCCCACACTCGCTACAGACACAGCGTCCACACTCATTGCAGATCCAGCGCCCACACTCGCTATAGACCCAGTGCCCACACTCACTATAGACCCAGCGCCCACACTCACTACAGACCCACAGCCCACAGTCGCTACAGACCCAGCGCACACACTCGCTACAGACCCAGAGCCCACACTCACTGCAGACCCAGCGCCCACACTCGCTACAGACCCAGCGCCCACACCCACTACAGTCCCAGCGCCCACAATCACTACAGACCCAGCGCCCACTCTCACTACAGACCCAGTGCCCACACTTCCTACAGACTCAGCACCCACACTCGCTGCAGTCCCAGCGCCCACACTCGCTACATATCCAGAGCCCACACTCACTACTGAACCAGCTTCCTCACTCGCTACAGACCCAGCGCCCACACTCACTACAAACTGAGCGCCCAAACATGCTACAGACCCAGCGCCCACACTCACTACAGACCCAGTGCCCACAATCACTACAGACCCAGCGGCCATACTCACTACAGACCCAGCGCCCACACTCGCTACAGACCCAGCGCCAGCTCTCGCTTCAGACCCAGTGCCAACACTCACTGCAGACCCAGCGCCCATACTCACTACAGACCCAGCAGCCATACTCACTACAGACCCAGCGCCCACACTCGCTACAGACCCAGCGCCCACACTCACTACAGACCCAGCGCCCACACTCGCTACATACACAGCGCCCACACTCACTGCAGACCCAGACCCCACACTCATTACAGGCCGAGCGCCCACACTCGCTACAGACACAGCGCCCACACACACTGCAGACCCAGCGCACACAATCACTACAGAGCCAGAAACCATACTCATTGCAGACCCAGTGCCCACACTCGCTATAGACCCAGCTCCCACACTGGCTACAGACCCAGAGCCCACACTCACTACAGACGCAGCGCCCACACTCACTACAGACACAGCGCCCACACTCACTGCTGACTCAGAGCACGCACTCACTACAGACCCAGCGCCCACACTCACTGCAGACTCAGCAACCACACTCGCTACAGACCCTGTGCCCACACTCGCTATAGACCCAGAGCCAACTCTTGCTTCAGACCCAGTGCCCACACTAACTACAGACCCAGCGCCCACACTGGCTGCAGACACAGCGCCCACACTCACTACAGGCCCAGCGCCCAAAGTCACAACAGACCCAGCGGTCATATTCACTACAGACCCAGCGCCCACACTCACTACAGACCCAGCGCCCACACTCACTACAGACCCAGCGCCCACACTGGCTGCAGACACAGCGCCCACACTCACTACAGACCCAGCGCACATAGTCGCTGCAGACCCAGAGCCCACACGCGCTACAGACCCAGCGCCCACACTCGCTACAGACCCAGAGCCCACACTCGCTACAGACTCAGCGCCCAACCTCGCTACAGACCCAGCGCCCACACTCACTACAGACCAAGCGCCCACACTCACTACAGACCCAGCGCCCACACTCACTACAGACCAAGCGCCCACACTCACTACAGACCCAGCGCCCACACTCACTACAGACCAAGCGCCCACACTCACTACAGACCCAGCGCCCATACGCGCTACAGACCCAGCGCCCAACCTCGCTACAGACCAAGCGCCCACACTCACTACAGACCAAGCGCCCACACTCGCTACAGACCCAGAGCCCACACACGCTACAGACTCAGCGCCCAACCTCGCTACAGACCAAGCGCCCACACTCACTACAGACACAGCGCCCACACTCACTACAGACACAGCGCCCAAACTCGCTAGAGAACGAGCGCCCATACTCGCTAGAGACCCAGCGCCCACACTCACTACAGCCCCAGCGCCGACAATCACTACAGACCCAGCGCCCACACTCACTGCAGACACATCGCCAACACTCGCTATAGACCCAGCGCCCACACTGGCTATAGACCCAGTGCCCACACTCACAACAGACCCAGCGCCCACTCTCACTACAGACCCAGAGCCCACACTCGCTACAGACTCAGCGCCCACACTCACTACAGTCCCAGTGCCCAGACTCACTACACACCCAGTGCCCACACTTCCTACAGACTCAGCACCCACACTCGCTGCAGTCCCAGCGCCCACACTCGCTACATATCCAGAGCCCACACTCACTACTGAATCAGCTTCCTCACTCGCTACAGACCCAGCGCCCACACACACTACAGACCCAGCGCCCACACTCACTACAAACTGAGCGCCCAAACATGCTACAGATCCAGCGCCCACACTCACTACAGACCCAGTGCCCACAATCACTACAGATTCAGCGCCCACACTCGCTACAGACACAGCGCCCACATTCGCTACAGACCTAGCGCCCACACTCACTACTGACACAGTGACCGCAATCGCAACAGACCCAGCGCCCACACTCGCTACAGACCCAGAACCCACACTCACTGCAGACCCAGAGCCCACACTCACTACAGACCCAGCGCCCATACTCACTACAGACCCAGAACCCACACTCACTGCAGACACAGAGCCCACACTCACTACAGACCCAGCGCCCATATTCACTACAGACCCAGCGGCCATACTCACTACAGACCCAGCGCCCACACTCGCTACAGACCCAGCGCCCACACTCACTACAGACGCAGCGCCCACACTCACTGCAGACTCAGAGCACACACTCACTACAGACCCAGCGCCCACACTCACTACAGACCCAGCGCCCACACTCACTGCAGACTCAGCAACCACACTCGCTACAGACCCTGTGCCCACACTCGCTACAGACCCAGCGCCCACACTCGCTACAGACCCAGCGCCAGCTCTGGCTTCAGGCCCAGCGCCCAAACTCACTACAGACCCAGCGGCCATACTCACTACAGACCCAGCGCCCACACTCACTACAGACCCAGCGCCCATACTCGCTACAGACCCAGCGCTAACACTCACTACAGACCCAGCGCCCACACTCACTACAGACCCAGCGCCCACACTGGCTGCAGACACAGCGCCCACACTCACTACAGACCCTGCGCACAGAGTCGCTGCAGACCCAGAGCCCACACGCGCTACAGACCCAGAGCCCACACTCACTGCAGACCCAGCACCCACACTCACTACAGACCCAGAGCCCACACTCGCCGCAGACCCAGCGACCACACTCGCTACAAACCTAGCACCCACACTCGCTATAGACCCAGCGCCCACACCCACTACAGTCCCAGCGCCCACAATCACTACAGACCCAGCACCCACATTCACAACAGACCCAGCGCCCACTCTCACTACAGACCCAGTGCCCACACTTCCTACAGACTCAGCACCCACACTCGCTGCAGACCCAGCGCCCACACTCGCTACATATCCAGAGCCCACACTCACTACTGAACCAGCTTCCTCACTCGCTACAGACCCAGCGCCCACACTCACTACAGACCCAGAGCCCACAATCACTACAGATTCAGCGCCCACACTCGCTGCAGACACAGCGCCCACACTCGCTACAGACCCAGTGCCCACAATCACTACAGATTCAGCGCCCACACTCGCTACAGACACAGCGCCCACACTCACTGCAGACCCAGTGCACACAATCACTACAGACCCAGCGCCCACACTCACTACAGACCCAGAGCCCACAATCACTACAGACACAGCGCCCACACTCACTACTGACACAGTGACCGCAATCGCAACAGACCCAGCGCCCACACTCACTACAGACCCAGCGCCCACACTCACTGCAGACCCAGTGCCCACACACCCTACAGACCCAGAACCCACACTCACTGCAGATACAGTGCCCACACTCACTACAGACCCAGCGCCAACTCTCGCTTCAGACCCAGCGTCCACACTCACTACAGACCCAGCGCCCACTCTCGCTACAGACACAGCGCCCACACTCACTACAGACCCAGTGCCCAAACTCACTACAGACCCAGTGCCCACAATCACTACAGACCCAGCGCCCACACTCACTACAGACCCAGTGCCCACAATCACTACAGACACAGTGACCACACTCACTACAGACCCAGTGCCCACAATCACTACAGACACAGCGCCGACACTCACTGCAGACACAGTGCCCACACTCGCTACAGACCCAGCGCCAACTCTCGCTTCAGACCCAGCGCCCACACTCACTACAGACCCAGTGCCCACTCTCACTACAGACCCAGCGCCCACACTCAATTTCAGACCCAGCGCCCACAATCACTACAGACCCAGCGCACACACTCACTACAGACCCAGTGCCCACAATCACTACAGACACAGTGACCACACTCACTACAGACCCAGTGCCCACAATCACTACAGACACAGCGCCCACACTCACTACTGACACAGTGACCGCAATCGCAACAGACCCAGCGCCCACACTCGCTACAGACCCAGAACCCACACTCACTGCAGACACAGTGCCCACACTCGCTACAGACCCAGCGCCAACTCTCGCTTCAGACCCAGCGCCCACACTCACTACAGACCCAGCGCCCACTCTCACTACCGACCCAGCGCCCACACTCAATTTCAGACCCAGCGCCCACACTCGCTACAGACACAGCGTCCACACTCATTGCAGACCCAGCGCCCACACTCGCTATATACCCAGCGCCCACACTCACTATAGACCCAGCGCCCACACTCACTGCAGACCAACAGCCCACAGTCGCTACAGACCCAGCGCACACACTCGCTACAGACCCAGCGCCCACACTCAATTTCAGACACAGTGCCCACACTCGCTATAGACCCAGCTCCCACACTGGCTACAGACCCAGAGCCCACACTCACTACAGACGCAGCGCCCACACTCACTACAGACACAGTGCCCACACTCACTGCAGACTCAGAGCACGCACTCACTACAGACCCAGCGCCCACACTCCCTGCAGACTCAGCAACCACACTCGCTACAGACCCTGTGCCCACACTCGCTACAGACCCAGAGCCAACTCTTGCTTCAGACCCAGTGCCCACACTAACTACAGACCCAGCGCCCACACTGGCTACAGACCCAGCGCCCACACTCGCTACAGACCCAGCGCCAGCTCTCGCTTCAGACCCAGTGCCAACACTCACTGCAGACGCAGCGCCCATACTCACTACAGACCCAGCAGCCATACTCACTACAGACCCAGCGCCCACACTCGCTACAGACCCAGCGCCCACACTCACTACAGACCCAGCGCCCACACTCGCTACATACACAGCGCCCACACTCACTGCAGACCCAGACCCCACACTCATTACAGGCCGAGCGCCCACACTCACTACAGACACAGCGCCCACACACACTGCAGACCCAGCGCACACAATCACTACAGAGCCAGAAACCATACTCATTGCAGACCCAGTGCCCACACTCGCTATAGACCCAGCTCCCACACTGGCTACAGACCCAGAGCCCACACTCACTACAGACGCAGCGCCCACACTCACTACAGACACAGCGCCCACACTCACTGCTGACTCAGAGCACGCACTCACTACAGACCCAGCGCCCACACTCACTGCAGACTCAGCAACCACACTCGCTACAGACCCTGTGCCCACACTCGCTACAGACCCAGAGCCAACTCTTGCTTCAGACCCAGTGCCCACACTTACTACAGACCCAGCGCCCACACTGGCTGCAGACACAGCGCCCACACTCACTACAGACCCAGCGCACATAGTCGCTGCAGACCCAGAGCCCACACGCGCTACAGACCCAGCGCCCACACTCACTACAGACCCAGTGCCCACAATCACTACAGACCCAGCGGCCATACTCACTACAGACCCAGCGCCCACACTCGCTACAGACCCAGCGCCAGCTCTCGCTTCAGACCCAGTGCCAACACTCACTGCAGACCCAGCGCCCATACTCACTACAGACCCAGCAGCCATACTCACTACAGACCCAGCGCCCACACTCGCTACAGACCCAGCGCCCACTCTCACTACAGACCCAGCGCCCACACTCGCTACATACACAGCGCCCACACTCACTGCAGACCCAGACCCCACACTCATTACAGGCCGAGCGCCCACACTCGCTACAGACACAGCGCCCACACACACTGCAGACCCAGCGCACACACTCGCTACAGAGCCAGAAACCATACTCATTGCAGACCCAGTGCCCACACTCGCTATAGACCCAGCTCCCACACTGGCTACAGACCCAGAGCCCACACTCACTACAGACGCAGCGCCCACACTCACTACAGACACAGCGCCCACACTCACTGCTGACTCAGAGCACGCACTCACTACAGACCCAGCGCCCACACTCACTGCAGACTCAGCAACCACACTCGCTACAGACCCTGTGCCCACACTCGCTATAGACCCAGAGCCAACTCTTGCTTCAGACCCAGTGCCCACACTAACTACAGACCCAGCGCCCACACTGGCTGCAGACACAGCGCCCACACTCACTACAGGCCCAGCGCCCAAAGTCACAACAGACCCAGCGGTCATATTCACTACAGACCCAGCGCCCACACTCACTACAGACCCAGCGCCCACACTCACTACAGACCCAGCGCCCACACTGGCTGCAGACACAGCGCCCACACTCACTACAGACCCAGCGCACATAGTCGCTGCAGACCCAGAGCCCACACGCGCTACAGACCCAGCGCCCACACTCGCTACAGACCCAGAGCCCACACTCGCTACAGACTCAGCGCCCAACCTCGCTACAGACCCAGCGCCCACACTCACTACAGACCAAGCGCCCACACTCACTACAGACCCAGCGCCCACACTCACTACAGACCAAGCGCCCACACTCACTACAGACCCAGCGCCCACACTCACTACAGACCAAGCGCCCACACTCACTACAGACCCAGCGCCCATACGCGCTACAGACCCAGCGCCCAACCTCGCTACAGACCAAGCGCCCACACTCACTACAGACCAAGCGCCCACACTCGCTACAGACCCAGAGCCCACACACGCTACAGACTCAGCGCCCAACCTCGCTACAGACCAAGCGCCCACACTCACTACAGACACAGCGCCCACACTCACTACAGACACAGCGCCCAAACTCGCTAGAGAACGAGCGCCCATACTCGCTAGAGACCCAGCGCCCACACTCACTACAGCCCCAGCGCCGACAATCACTACAGACCCAGCGCCCACACTCACTGCAGACACATCGCCAACACTCGCTATAGACCCAGCGCCCACACTGGCTATAGACCCAGTGCCCACACTCACAACAGACCCAGCGCCCACTCTCACTACAGACCCAGAGCCCACACTCGCTACAGACTCAGCGCCCACACTCACTACAGTCCCAGTGCCCAGACTCACTACACACCCAGTGCCCACACTTCCTACAGACTCAGCACCCACACTCGCTGCAGTCCCAGCGCCCACACTCGCTACATATCCAGAGCCCACACTCACTACTGAACCAGCTTCCTCACTCGCTACAGACCCAGCGCCCACACACACTACAGACCCAGCGCCCACACTCACTACAAACTGAGCGCCCAAACATGCTACAGATCCAGCGCCCACACTCACTACAGACCCAGTGCCCACAATCACTACAGATTCAGCGCCCACACTCGCTACAGACACAGCGCCCACATTCGCTACAGACCTAGCGCCCACACTCACTACTGACACAGTGACCGCAATCGCAACAGACCCAGCGCCCACACTCGCTACAGACCCAGAACCCACACTCACTGCAGACCCAGAGCCCACACTCACTACAGACCCAGCGCCCATACTCACTACAGACCCAGAACCCACACTCACTGCAGACACAGAGCCCACACTCACTACAGACCCAGCGGCCATACTCACTACAGACCCAGCGCCCACACTCGCTACAGACCCAGCGCCCACACTCACTACAGACGCAGCGCCCACACTCACTGCAGACTCAGAGCACACACTCACTACAGACCCAGCGCCCACACTCACTACAGACCCAGCGCCCACACTCACTGCAGACTCAGCAACCACACTCGCTACAGACCCTGTGCCCACACTCGCTACAGACCCAGTGCCCACACTCACTACAGACCCAGCGCCAGCTCTGGCTTCAGGCCCAGCGCCCAAACTCACTACAGACCCAGCGGCCATACTCACTACAGACCCAGCGCCCACACTCACTACAGACCCAGCGCCCATACTCGCTACAGACCCAGCGCTAACACTCACTACAGACCCAGCGCCCACACTGGCTGCAGACACAGCGCCCACACTCACTACAGACCCTGCGCACAGAGTCGCTGCAGACCCAGAGCCCACACGCGCTACAGACCCAGCGCCCACACACTCGCTACAGACCCAGAGCCCACACTCACTGCAGACTCAGCGCCCAACCTCGCTACAGATCAAGCGCCCACACTCACTAGAGAACCAGCGCCGACACTCACTACAGACCCAGTGCCCACCCTCGATACAGACCCAGCGCCCACACTCACTGCAGACACATCGCCAACACTCGCTATAGACCCAGCGCCCACACTCGCTATAGACCCAGCACCCACACTCACTACAGACCCAGAGCCCACACTCGCCGCAGACCCAGCGACCACACTCGCTACAAACCTAGCACCCACACTCGCTATAGACCCAGCGCCCACACCCACTACAGTCCCAGCGCCCACAATCACTACAGACCCAGCACCCACATTCACAACAGACCCAGCGCCCACTCTCACTACAGACCCAGTGCCCACACTTCCTACAGACTCAGCACCCACACTCGCTGCAGACCCAGCGCCCACACTCGCTACATATCCAGAGCCCACACTCACTACTGAACCAGCTTCCTCACTCGCTACAGACCCAGCGCCCACACTCACTACAGACCCAGAGCCCACAATCACTACAGATTCAGCGCCCACACTCGCTGCAGACACAGCGCCCACACTCGCTACAGACCCAGTGCCCACAATCACTACAGATTCAGCGCCCACACTCGCTACAGACACAGCGCCCACACTCACTGCAGACCCAGTGCACACAATCACTACAGACCCAGCGCCCACACTCACTACAGACCCAGAGCCCACAATCACTACAGACACAGCGCCCACACTCACTACTGACACAGTGACCGCAATCGCAACAGACCCAGCGCCCACACTCACTACAGACCCAGCGCCCACACTCACTGCAGACCCAGTGCCCACACACCCTACAGACCCAGAACCCACACTCACTGCAGATACAGTGCCCACACTCACTACAGACCCAGCGCCAACTCTCGCTTCAGACCCAGCGTCCACACTCACTACAGACCCAGCGCCCACTCTCGCTACAGACACAGCGCCCACACTCACTACAGACCCAGTGCCCAAACTCACTACAGACCCAGTGCCCACAATCACTACAGACCCAGCGCCCACACTCACTACAGACCCAGTGCCCACAATCACTACAGACACAGTGACCACACTCACTACAGACCCAGTGCCCACAATCACTACAGACACAGCGCCGACACTCACTGCAGACACAGTGCCCACACTCGCTACAGACCCAGCGCCAACTCTCGCTTCAGACCCAGCGCCCACACTCACTACAGACCCAGTGCCCACTCTCACTACAGACCCAGCGCCCACACTCAATTTCAGACCCAGCGCCCACAATCACTACAGACCCAGCGCACACACTCACTACAGACCCAGTGCCCACAATCACTACAGACACAGTGACCACACTCACTACAGACCCAGTGCCCACAATCACTACAGACACAGCGCCCACACTCACTACTGACACAGTGACCGCAATCGCAACAGACCCAGCGCCCACACTCGCTACAGACCCAGAACCCACACTCACTGCAGACACAGTGCCCACACTCGCTACAGACCCAGCGCCAACTCTCGCTTCAGACCCAGCGCCCACACTCACTACAGACCCAGCGCCCACTCTCACTACCGACCCAGCGCCCACACTCAATTTCAGACCCAGCGCCCACACTCGCTACAGACACAGCGTCCACACTCATTGCAGACCCAGCGCCCACACTCGCTATATACCCAGCGCCCACACTCACTATAGACCCAGCGCCCACACTCACTGCAGACCAACAGCCCACAGTCGCTACAGACCCAGCGCACACACTCGCTACAGACCCAGCGCCCACACTCAATTTCAGACACAGTGCCCACACTCGCTATAGACCCAGCTCCCACACTGGCTACAGACCCAGAGCCCACACTCACTACAGACGCAGCGCCCACACTCACTACAGACACAGTGCCCACACTCACTGCAGACTCAGAGCACGCACTCACTACAGACCCAGCGCCCACACTCCCTGCAGACTCAGCAACCACACTCGCTACAGACCCTGTGCCCACACTCGCTACAGACCCAGAGCCAACTCTTGCTTCAGACCCAGTGCCCACACTAACTACAGACCCAGCGCCCACACTGGCTACAGACCCAGCGCCCACACTCGCTACAGACCCAGCGCCAGCTCTCGCTTCAGACCCAGTGCCAACACTCACTGCAGACGCAGCGCCCATACTCACTACAGACCCAGCAGCCATACTCACTACAGACCCAGCGCCCACACTCGCTACAGACCCAGCGCCCACACTCACTACAGACCCAGCGCCCACACTCGCTACATACACAGCGCCCACACTCACTGCAGACCCAGACCCCACACTCATTACAGGCCGAGCGCCCACACTCACTACAGACACAGCGCCCACACACACTGCAGACCCAGCGCACACAATCACTACAGAGCCAGAAACCATACTCATTGCAGACCCAGTGCCCACACTCGCTATAGACCCAGCTCCCACACTGGCTACAGACCCAGAGCCCACACTCACTACAGACGCAGCGCCCACACTCACTACAGACACAGCGCCCACACTCACTGCTGACTCAGAGCACGCACTCACTACAGACCCAGCGCCCACACTCACTGCAGACTCAGCAACCACACTCGCTACAGACCCTGTGCCCACACTCGCTACAGACCCAGAGCCAACTCTTGCTTCAGACCCAGTGCCCACACTTACTACAGACCCAGCGCCCACACTGGCTGCAGACACAGCGCCCACACTCACTACAGACCCAGCGCACATAGTCGCTGCAGACCCAGAGCCCACACGCGCTACAGACCCAGCGCCCACACTCGCTACAGACCCAGAGCCCACACTCGCTACAGACTCAGCGCCCAACCTCGCTACAGACCAAGCGCCCACACTCACTACAGACCCAGCGCCCACACTCGCTACAGACCCAGAGCCCACACTCGCTACAGACTCAGCGCCCAACCTCGCTACAGACCCAGCGGCCATACTCAATACAGACCTAGCGCCCACACTCGCTACAGACCCAGCGCCAGCTCTCGCTTCAGACCCAGTGCCAACACTCACTGCAGACCCAGCGCCCATACTCACTACAGACCCAGCGCCCACACTCGCTACAGACCCAGCGCCAGCTCTCGCTTCAGACCCAGTGCCAACACTCACTGCAGACCCAGCGCCCATACTCGCTACAGACCCAGCTCCCACACTCACTACAGACCCAGCGCCCACACTCGCTACATACACAGCGCCCACACTCACTGCAGACCCAGCACCCACACTCATTACAGGCCGAGCGCCCACACTCGCTACAGACACAGCGCCCCACACACTGCAGACCCAGCGCACACAATCACTACAGAGCCAGAAACCATACTCATTGCAGACCCAGTGCCCACACTCGCTATAGACCCAGCTCCCACACTGGCTACAGACCCAGAGCCCACACTCACTACAGACGCAGCGCCCACACTCACTACAGACACAGCGCCCACACTCACTGCAGACTCAGAGCACGCACTCACTACAGACCCAGCGCCCACACTCACTGCAGACTCAGCAACCACACTCGCTACAGACCCTGTGCCCACATTCGCTATAGACCCAGAGCCAACTCTTGCTTCAGACCCAGTGCCCACACTAACTACAGACCCAGCGCCCACACTGGCTGCAGACACAGTGCCCACACTCACTACAGACCCAGCGCCCATACTGACTACAGACACAGCGCCCACACTCACTACAGGCCCAGCGCCCAAAGTCACAACAGACCCAGCGGTCATATTCACTACAGACCCAGCGCCCACACTCACTACAGACCCAGCGCCCACACTCACAACAGACTCAGCGCCCACACTGGCTGCAGACACAGCGCCCACACTCACTACAGACCCAGCGCACATAGTCGCTGCAGACCCAGAGCCCACACTCGCTGCAGACCCAGAGCCCACACGCGCTACAGACCCAGCGCCCACACTCGCTACAGACCCAGAGCCCACACTCGCTACAGACCCAGCGCCCACACTCACTACAGACCCAGCGCCCACACTCACTACAGACCCAGCGCCCAAACTCGCTAGAGAACGAGCGCCCATACTCGCTACAGACCCAGCGCCCATACTCACTACAGCCCCAGCGCCGACAATCACTACAGACCCAGCGCCCACCCTCGATACAGACCCAGGGCCCACACTCACTGCAGACACATCGCCAACACTCGCTATAGACCCAGCGCCCACACTCACAACAGACCCAGCGCCCACACTCACTACAGACCCAGCGCCCACTCTCACTACAGACCCAGTGCCCACACTTCCTACAGACTCAGCACCCACACTCGCTGCAGTCCCAGCGCCCACACTCGCCACATATCCAGAGCCCACACTCACTACTGAACCAGCTTCCTCACTCGCTACAGACCCAGCGCCCACACTCACTACAAACTGAGCGCCCAAACATGCTACAGATCCAGCGCCCACACTCACTACAGACCCAGTGCCCACAATCACTACAGATTCAGCGCCCACACTCGCTACAGACACAGCGCCCACATTCGCTACAGACCTAGCGCCCACACTCACTACTGACACAGTGACCGCAATCGCAACAGACCCAGCGCCCACACTCGCTACAGACCCAGAACCCACACTCACTGCAGACCCAGAGCCCACACTCACTACAGACCCAGCGCCCATACTCACTACAGACCCAGAACCCACACTCACTGCAGACACAGAGCCCACACTCACTACAGACCCAGCGCCCATACTCACTACAGACCCAGCGGCCATACTCACTACAGACCCAGCGCCCACACTCGCTACAGACCCAGCGCCAGCTCTGGCTTCAGACCCAGTGCCAACTCTCACTGCAGACCCAGCGCCCACACTCGCTACAGACCCAGCGCCCACACTCACTACAGACGCAGCGCCCACACTCATTGCAGACTCAGAGCACGCACTCACTACAGACCCAGCGCCCACACTCACTGCAGACTCAGCAACCACACTCGCTACAGACCCTGTGCCCACACTCGCTACATACCCAGCGCCAGCTCTCGCTTCAGACCCAGTGCCAACACTCACTGCAGACCCAGCGCCCATACTCACTACAGACCCAGCGCCCACACTCGCTACAGACCCAGCGCCAGCTCTCGCTTCAGACCCAATGACAACACTCACTGCAGACCCAGCGCCCATACTCGCTACAGACCCAGCTCCCACACTCACTACAGACCCAGCGCCCACACTCGCTACATACACAGCGCCCACACTCACTGCAGACCCAGCACCCACACTCATTACAGGCCGAGCGCCCACACTCGCTACAGACACAGCGCCCCACACACTGCAGACCCAGCGCACACAATCACTACAGAGCCTGAAACCATACTCATTGCAGACCCAGTGCCCACACTCGCTATAGACCCAGCTCCCACACTGGCTACAGACCCAGAGCCCACACTCACTACAGACGCAGCGCCCACACTCACTACAGACACAGCGCCCACACTCACTGCAGACTCAGAGCACGCACTCACTACAGACCCAGCGCCCACACTCACTGCAGACTCAGCAACCACACTCGCTACAGACCCTGTGCCCACATTCGCTATAGACCCAGAGCCAACTCTTGCTTCAGACCCAGTGCCCACACTCACTACAGACCCAGCGCCCATACTGACTACAGACACAGCGCCCACACTCACTACAGGCCCAGCGCCCAAAGTCACAACAGACCCAGCGCCCACACTCACTACAGACCCAGTGCCCACACTGGCTGCAGACACAGCGCCGACACTCACTTCAGACCCAGCGCCCACACTCGCTAGAGACCCAGCGCCCACACTCACTAAAGCCCCAGCGCCGACAATCACTACAGACCCAGCGCCCACCCTCGATACAGACCCAGGGCCCACACTCACTGCAGACACATCGCCAACACTCGCTATAGACCCAGCGCCCACACTCGCTATAGACCCAGCACCCACACTCACAACAGACCCAGCGCCCACTCTCACTACAGACCCAGTGCCCACACTTCCTACAGACTCAGCACCCACACTCGCTGCAGTCCCAGCGCCCACACTCGCTACATATCCAGAGCCCACACTCACTACTGAACCAGCTTCCTCACTCGCTACAGACCCAGCGCCCACACTCACTACAAACCGAGCGCCCAAACATGCTACAGATCCAGCGCCCACACTCACTACAGACCCAGTGCCCACAATCACTACAGATTCAGCGCCCACACTCGCTACAGACACAGCGCCCACATTCGCTACAGACCTAGCGCCCACACTCACTACTGACACAGTGACCGCAATCGCAACAGACCCAGCGCCCACACTCGCTACAGACCCAGAACCCACACTCACTGCAGACCCAGAGCCCACACTCACTACAGACCCAGCGCCCATACTCACTACAGACCCAGAACCCACACTCACTGCAGACACAGAGCCCACACTCACTACAGACCCAGCGCCCATACTCACTACAGACCCAGCGGCCATACTCACTACAGACCCAGCGCCCACACTCGCTACAGACACAGCGCCAGCTCTGGCTTCAGACCCAGTGCCAACTCTCACTGCAGACCCAGCGCCCACACTCGCTACAGACCCAGCGCCCACACTCACTACAGACGCAGCGCCCACACTCATTGCAGACTCAGAGCACGCACTCACTACAGACCCAGCGCCCACACTCACTGCAGACTCAGCAACCACACTCGCTACAGACCCAGCGCACATAGTCGCTGCAGACCCAGAGCCCACACGCGCTACAGACCCAGCGCCCACACTCGCTACAGACCCAGAGCCCACACTCGCTACAGACTCAGCGCCCAACCTCGCTACAGACCCAGCGGCCATACTCACTACAGACCCAGCGCCCACACTCACTACAGACCCAGCGCCCATACTCGCTACAGACCAGCGCTAACACTCACTACAGACCCAGCACCCACACTGGCTGCAGACACAGCGCCCACACTCACTACAGACCCTGCGCACAGAGTCGCTACAGACCCAGCGCCCACACTCGCTAGAGAACCAGCGCCCATACTCGCTAGAGACCCAGCGCCCACACTCTCTACAGACCCAGCACCCACACTCACTAAAGCCCCAGCGCCGACAATCACTACAGACCCAGCGCCCACCCTCGATACAGACCCAGCGCCCACAATCACTACAGACCCAGCGCCCACCCTCGATACAGACCCAGCGCCTACACTCACTGCAGACACATCGCCAACACTCGCTATAGACCCAGCGCCCACACTGGCTATAGACCCAGCACCCACACTCACAACAGACCCAGCGCCCACTCTCACTACAGACCCAGTGCCCACACTTCCTACAGACTCAGCACCCACACTCGCTGCAGTCCCAGCGCCCACACTCGCTACATATCCAGAGCCCACACTCACTACTGAACCAGCTTCCTCACTCGCTACAGACCCAGCGCCCACACTCACTACAAACTGAGCGCCCAAACATGCTACAGATCCAGCGCCCACACTCACTACAGACCCAGCGCCCACAATCACTACAGATTCAGCGCCCACACTCGCTACAGACACAGCGCCCACATTCGCTACAGACCTAGCGCCCACACTCACTACTGACACAGTGACCGCAATCGCAACAGACCCAGCGCCCACACTCGCTACAAACCCAGAACCCACACTCACTACAGACCCAGCGCCCATACTCACTACAGACCCAGAACCCACACTCACTGCAGACACAGTGCCCACACTCACTACAGACCCAGCGCCCATACTCACTACAGACCCAGCGGCCATACTCACTACAGACCCAGCGCCCACACTCGCTACAGACCCAGCGCCAGCTCTGGCTTCAGACCCAGTGCCAACACTCACTGCAGACCCAGCGCCCACACTCGCTACAGACCCAGTGCCCACACTCACTACAGACGCAGCGCCCACACTCACTGCAGACTCAGAGCACGCACTCACTACAGACCCAGCGCCCACACTCACTGCAGACTCAGCAACCACACTCGCTACAGACCCTGTGCCCACACTCACTATTGACCCAGCGCCCACACTGGCTACAGACACAGCGCCCACACTCACTACAGGCCCAGCGCCCAAACTCACTACAGACCCAGCGCCCTCACTCGCTACAGACCCAGCGCCCACACTCACTACAAACCGAGCGCCCAAACATGCTACAGACCCAGCGCCCACACTCACTACAGACCCAGCGCCCACACTCACTACAGACCCAGCGCCCATACTCGCTACAGACCCAGCGCTAACACTCACTACAGACCCAGCGCCCACACTCACTACAGACCCAGCGCCCACACTGGCTGCAGACACAGCGCCCACACTCACTACAGACCCTGCGCACAGAGTCGCTGCAGACCCAGAGCCCACACGCGCTACAGACCCAGCGCCCACACACTCGCTACAGACCAAGAGCCCACACTCACTGCAGACTCAGCGCCCAACCTCGCTACAGACCAAGCGCCCACACTCACTAGAGAACCAGCGCCGACAATCACTACAGACCCAGCGCCCACCCTCGATACAGACCCAGCGCCTACACTCACTGCAGACACATCGCCAACACTCGCTATAGACCCAGCGCCCAAACTCGCTATAGACCCAGCACCCACACTCACTACAGACCCAGAGCCCACACTCGCCGCAGACCCAGCGACCACACTCGCTACAAACCTAGCACAAACACTCGCTATAGACCCAGCGCCTACACCCACTACAGTCCCAGCGCCCACAATCACTACAGACCCAGCACCCACATTCACAACAGACCCAGCGCCCACTCTCACTACAGACACAGTGCCCACACTTCCTACAGACTCAGCACCCACACTCGCTGCAGACCCAGCGCCCACACTCGCTACATATCCAGAGCCCACACTCACTACTGAACCAGCTTCCTCACTCGCTACAGACCCAGCGCCCACACTCACTACAGACCCAGAGCCCACAATCACTACAGATTCAGCGCCCACACTCGCTACAGACACAGCGCCCACACTCGCTACAGACCCAGTGCCCACAATCACTACAGATTCAGCGCCCACACTCGGTACAGACACAGCGCCCACACTCACTACAGACCCAGTGCACGCAATCACTACAGACACAGCGCCCACACTCACTACAGACCCAGAGCCCACAATCACTACAGACACAGCGCCCACACTCACTACTGACACAGTGACCGCAATCGCAACAGACCCAGCGCCCACACTCACTACAGACCCAGCGCCCACACTCACTGCAGACCCAGCGCCCACACACCCTACAGACCCAGAACCCACACTCACTGCAGATACAGTGCCCACACTCGCTACAGACCCAGCGCCAACTCCTGCTTCAGACCCAGCGCCCACTCTCGCTACAGACACAGCGCCCACACTCACTACAGACCCAGTGCCCACACTCACTACAGACCCAGTGCCCACAATCACTACAGACCCAGCGCCCACACTCACTACAGACCCAGTGCCCACAATCACTACAGACACAGTGACCACACTCACTACAGACCCAGTGCCCACAATCACTACAGACACAGCGCCCACACTCACTACTGACACAGTGACCGCAATCGCAACAGACCCAGCGCCCACACTCGCTACAGACCCAGAACCCACACTCACTGCAGACACAGTGCCCACACTCGCTACAGACCCAGCGCCAACTCTCGCTTCAGACCCAGCGCCCACACTCACTACAGACCCAGTGCCCACTCTCACTACAGACCCAGCGCTCACACTCAATTTCAGACCCAGCGCCCACAATCACTACAGACCCAGCGCCCACACTCACTACAGACCCAGTGCCCACAATCACTACAGACACAGTGACCACACTCACTACCGACCCAGTGCCCACAATCACTACAGACACAGCGCCCACACTCACTACTGACACAGTGACCGCAATCGCAACAGACCCAGCGCCCACACTCGCTACAGACCCAGAACCCACACTCACTGCAGACACAGTGCCCACACTCGCTACAGACCCAGCGCCAACTCTCGCTTCAGACCCAGCGCCCACTCTCACTACAGACCCAGCGCCCACTCTCGCTACCGACCCAGCGCCCACACTCAATTTCAGACCCAGCGCCCACACTCGCTACAGACACAGCGTCCACACTCATTGCAGACCCAGCGCCCACACTCGCTATATACCCAGCGCCCACACTCACTATAGACCCAGCGCCCACACTCACTGCAGACCAACAGCCCACAGTCGCTACAGACCCAGCGCACACACTCGCTACAGACCCAGCGCCCACACTCAATTTCAGACCCAGTGCCCACACTCGCTATAGACCCAGCTCCCACACTGGCTACAGACCCAGAGCCCACACTCACTACAGACGCAGCGCCCACACTCACTACAGACACAGCGCCCACACTCACTGCAGACTCAGAGCACGCACTCACTACAGACCCAGCGCCCACACTCACTGCAGACTCAGCAACCACACTCGCTACAGACCCTGTGCCCACACTCGCTACAGACCCAGAGCCAACTCTTGCTTCAGACCCAGTGCCCACACTAACTACAGACCCAGCGCCCACACTGGCTACAGACACAGCGCCCACACTCACTACAGGCCCAGCGCCCAAACTCACAACAGACTCAGCGCCCACACTGGCTGCAGACACAGCGCCCACACTCACTACAGACCCAGCGCACATAGTCGCTGCAGACCCAGAGCCCACACGCGCTACAGACCCAGCGCCCACACTCACTAGAGAACCAGAGCCCACACTCACTACAGACCCAGCGCCCATACTCACTACAGACCCAGCGGCCATACTCACTACAGACCCAGCGCCCACACTCACTACAGACCCAGCGCCAGCTCTCGCTTCAGACCCAGTGCCAACACTCACTGCAGACCCAGCGCCCATACTCACTACAGACCCAGCGCCAGCTCTCGCTTCAGTCGCAGTGCCAACACTCACAACAGACCCAGCGCCCATACTCGCTACAGACCCAGCTCCCGCACTCACTGCAGACCCAGCACGCACACTCATTACAGGCCGAGCGCCCACACTCGCTACAGACACAGCGCCCACACACACTGCAGACCCAGTGCACACAATCACTACAGAGCCAGAAACCATACTCATTGCAGACCCAGTGCCCACACTCGCTATAGACCCAGCTCCCACACTGGCTACAGACCCAGAGCCCACACTCACTACAGACGCAGCGCCCACACTCACTACAGACACAGCGCCCACACTCACTGCAGACTCAGAGCACGCACTCACTACAGACCCAGCGCCCACACTCACTGCAGACTCAGCAACCACACTCGCTACAGACCCTGTGCCCACATTCGCTATAGACCCTGAGTCAACTCTTGCTTCAGACCCAGTGCCCACACTCACTACAGACCCAGCGCCCATACTGGCTACAGACACAGCGCCCACACTCACTACAGGCCCAGCGCCCAAAGTCACAACAGACCCAGCGGCCATATCCACTACAGACCCAGCGCCCACACTCACTACAGACCCAGCGCCCACACTCACTACAGACCCAGCGCCCACACTGGCTGCAGACACAGCGCCCACACTCACTACAGACCCAGCGCACATAGTCGCTGCAGACCCAGAGCCCACACGCGCTACAGACCCAGCGCCCACACTCGCTACAGACCCAGAGCCCACACTCGCTACAGACTCAGCGCCCAACCTCGCTACAGAACCAGCGCCGACACTCACTACAGACCCAGTGCCCACCCTCGATACAGACCCAGCGCCCACACTCACTGCAGACACATCGCCAACACTCGCTATAGACCCAGCGCCCAAACTCGCTATAGACCCAGCACCCACACTCACTACAGACCCAGAGCCCACACTCGCCGCAGACCCAGCACCCACATTCACAACAGACACAGCGCCCACACTCGCTACAGACCCAGCGCCCACACTCACAACAGACCCAGCGCCCACTCTCACTACACACCCAGTGCCCACACTTCCTACAGACTCAGCACCCACACTCGCTGCAGTCCCAGCGCCCACACTCGCTACATATCCAGAGCCCACACTCACTACTGAACCAGCTTCCTCACTCGCTACAGACCCAGCGCCCACATTCGCTACAGACCCAGCGCCCACACTCACTACAGACGCAGCGCCCACACTCACTGCAGACTCAGAGCACGCACTCACTACAGACCCAGCGCCCACACTCACTGCAGACTCAGCAACCACACTCGCTACAGACCCTGTGCCCACACTCGCTACAGACCCAGAGCTAACTCTTGCTTCAGACCCAGTGCCCACACTCACTACAGACCCAGCGCCCACACTGGCTACAGACACAGCGCCCACACTCACTACAGGCCCAGCGCCCAAACTCACTACAGACCCAGCGGCCATACTCACTACAGACCCAGCGCCCACACTCACTACAGACCCAGCGCCCATACTCGCTACAGACCCAGCGCCCTCACTCACTACAGACCCAGAGCCCACACTCGCTACAAATCCAGAGCCCACACCCACTACAGACCCAGTGCCCACACTCGCTACAGACCCAGCGTCCACACTCACTACAGAACCAGCACCCACAATTGCTACAATCCCACAGCCCAAACACACTGCAGACAGAGTGCCCACACTCACTACATACACAGCACCGACACACGTTACAGACCGAGTGCCCACACTCACTACAGACCCAGCGCCCACACTCACTACAGACCCAGCGCCCACACTGGCTGCAGACACAGCGCCCACACTCACTACAGACCCTGCGCACAGAGTCGCTGCAGACCCAGAGCCCACACGCGCTACAGACCCAGCGCCCACACACTCGCTACAGACCCAGAGCCCACACGCGCTACAGACCCAGCGCCCACACTCGCTACAGACCCAGAGCCCACACTCGCTGCAGACTCAGCGCCCAACCTCGCTACAGACCCAGCGCCCACACTCACTAGAGAACCAGAGCCCACACTCACTACAGACCCAGCGCCCATACTCACTACAGACCCAGCGGCCATACTCACTACAGACCCAGAGCCCACACTCGCTACAGACCCAGCGCCTACACTCACTGCAGACACATCGCCAAAACTCGCTATAGACCCAGCGCCCACACTCGCTATAGACCCAGCACCCACACTCACTACAGACCCAGAGCCCACACTCGCCGCAGCCCCAGCGACCACACTCGCTACAAACCTAGCACCCACACTCGCTATAGACCCAGCGCCCATACCCACTACAGTCCCAGCGCCCACAATCACTACAGACCCAGCACCCACATTCACAACAGACCCAGCGCCCACTCTCACTACAGACCCAGTGCCCACACTTCCTACAGACTCAGCACCCACACTCGCTGCAGACCCAGCGCCCACACTCGCTACATATCCAGAGCCCACACTCACTACTGAACCAGCTTCCTCACTCGCTACAGACCCAGCGCCCACACTCACTACAGACCCAGTGCCCACAATCACTACAGATTCAGCGCCCACACTCGCTACAGACACAGCTCCCACACTCGCTACAGACCCAGTGCCCACAATCACTACAGATTCAGCGCCCACACTCGCTACAGACACAGCGCCCACACTCACTACAGACCCAGTGCACACAATCACTACAGACCCAGCGCCCACACTCACTACAGACCCAGAGCCCACAATCACTACAGACACAGCGCCCACACTCACTACTGACACAGTGACCGCAATCGCAACAGACCCAGCGCCCACACTCACTACAGACCCAGCGCCCACACTCACTGCAGACCCAGCGCCCACTCTCGCTACAGACCCAGAACCCACACTCACTGCAGATACAGTGCCCACACTCGCTACAGACCCAGCGCCAACTCTCGCTTCAGACCCAGCGTCCACACTCACTACAGACCCAGCGCCCACTCTCGCTACAGACACAGCGCCCACACTCACTACAGACCCAGTGCCCACAATCACTACGGACCCAGCGCCCACACTCACTACAGACCCAGTGCCCACAATCACTACAGACCCAGCGCCCACACTCACTACAGA
Organism: Isurus oxyrinchus; assembly: GCA_026770705.1. Lineage (NCBI taxonomy): Eukaryota > Metazoa > Chordata > Chondrichthyes > Lamniformes > Lamnidae > Isurus > Isurus oxyrinchus. The sequence continues at coordinate 164,698,820 of JANJGN010000008.1, forward strand.
CCCAGTGCCCACAATCACTACAGACACAGTGACCACACTCACTACAGACCCAGTGCCCACAATCACTACAGACACAGCGCCCACACTCACTACTGACACAGTGACCGCAATCGCAACAGACCCAGCGCCCACACTCGCTACAGACCCAGAACCCACACTCACTGCAGACACAGTGCCCACACTCGCTACAGACCCAGCGCCAACTCTCGCTTCAGACCCAGCGCCCACACTCACTACAGACCCAGTGCCCACTCTCACTACAGACCCAGCGCCCACACTCAATTTCAGACCCAGCGTCCACAATCACTACAGACCCAGCGCCCACACTCACTACAGACCCAGTGCCCACAATCACTACAGACACAGTGACCACACTCACTACAGACCCAGTGCCCACAATCACTACAGACACAGCGCCCACACTCACTACTGACACAGTGACCGCAATCGCAACAGACCCAGCGCCCACACTCGCTACAGACCCAGAACCCACACTCACTGCAGACACAGTGCACACACTCGCTACAGACCCAGCTCCAACTCTCGCTTCAGACCCAGCGCCCACACTCACTACAGACCCAGCGCCCACTCTCGCTACAGACCCAGCGCCCACACTCAATTTCAGACCCAGCGCACACACTCGCTACAGACCCAGCGCCCACACTCAATTTCAGACCCAGCGCCCACACTCGCTACAGACACAGCGTCCACACTCATTGCAGATCCAGCGCCCACACTCGCTATGGACCCAGCGCGCACACTCGCTATAGACCCAGCGCCCACACTCACTACAGACCCACAGCCCACAGTCGCTACAGACCCAGCGCACACACTCGCTACAGACCCAGCGCCCACACTCACTGCAGACCCAGCAACCACACTCGCTACAGACCCAGCGCCCACACTCGCTACAGACCCAGCGCCCACACCCACTACAGTCCCAGCGCCCACAATCACTACAGACCCAGCGCCCACTCTCACTACAGACCCAGTGCCCACACTTCCTACAGACTCAGCACCCACACTCGCTGCAGTCCCAGCGCCCACACTCGCTACATATCCAGAGACAACACTCACTACTGAACCAGCTTCCTCACTCGCTACAGACCCAGCGCCCACACTCACTACAGACCCAGTGTCCACAATCACTACAGATTCAGCGCCCACACTCGCTACAGACACAGCGCCCACACTCGCTATAGACCCAGTGCCCACAATCACTACAGATTCAGCGCCCACACTCGCTACAGACACAGCGCCCACACTCACTACAGACCCAGTGCCCACAATTACTACAGTCCAAGCGCCCACACTCACTGCAGACACATCGCCAACACTCGCTATAGACCCAGCACACACAATCACAACAGACCCAGCGCCCACTCTCACTACAGACCCAGTGCCCACACTTCCTACAGACTCAGCACCCACACTCGCTGCAGTCCCAGCGCCCACACTCGCTACATATCCAGAGCCCACACTCACTACTGAACCAGCTTCCTCACTCGCTACAGACCCAGCGCCCACACTCACTACAGACCCAGTGTCCACAATCACTACAGATTCAGCGCCCACACTCGCTACAGACACAGCGCCCACACTCGCTATAGACCCAGTGCCCACAATCACTACAGATTCAGCGCCCACACTCGCTACAGACACAGCGCCCACACTCACTACAGACCCAGTGCCCACAATTACTACAGTCCAAGCGCCCACACTCACTGCAGACACATCGCCAACACTCGCTATAGACCCAGCGCCCACACTCGCTATAGACCCAGCACCCACAATCACAACAGACCCAGCGCCCACTCTCACTACAGACCCAGTGCCCACACTTCCTACAGACTCAGCACCCACACTCGCTGCAGTCCCAGTGCCCACACTCGCTACATATCCAGAGCCCACACTCACTACTGAACCAGCTTCCTCACTCGCTACAGACACAGCGCCCACACTCACTACAAACTGAGCGCCCAAACATGCTACAGACCCAGCGCCCACACTCACTGCAGACCAAGCGCCCATACTCGCTACAGACCCAGCGCTAACACTCACTACAGACCCAGCGCCCACACTCACTACAGACCCAGTGCCCACACTGGCTGCAGACACAGCGCCCACACTCACTACAGACCCAGCGCACATAGTCGCTGCAGACCCAGAGCCCACACGCGCTACAGACCCAGTACCCACACTCACTAAAGCCCCAGCGCCGACAACCACTACAGACCCAGCGCCCACCCTCGATACAGACCCAGCGCCCACACTCACTACAGACACATCGCCAACACTCGCTATAGACCCAGCGCCCACACTCGCTATAGACCCAGCACGCACACTCACTACAGACCCAGAGCCCACACTCGCCGCAGACCCAGCGACCACACTCGCTAGAAACCTAGCACCCACACGCGCTATAGACCCAGCGCCCACACCCACTACAGTCCCAGCGCCCACAATCACTACAGACCCAGCACCCACACTCACAACAGACCCAGCACCCACTCTCACTACAGACCCAGTGCCCACACTTCCTACAGACTCAGCACCCACACTCGCTGCAGTCCCAGCGCCCACACTCGCTACATATCCAGAGCCCACACTCACTACTGAACCAGCTTCCTCACTCGCTACAGACACAGCGCCCACACTCACTACAGACCCAGTGCCCACAATCACTACAGATTCAGCGCCCACACTCGCTACAGACACAGCGCCCACACTCGCTACAGACCCAGTGCCCACAATCACTACAGATTCAGCGCCCACACTCGCTACAGACACAGCGCCCACACTCACTACAGACCCAGTGCCCACAATCACTACAGACCCAGCGCCCACACTCACTACAGACCCAGTGCCCACAATCACTACAGACCCAGCGCCCACACTCACTACAGACCCAGTGCCCACAATCACTACAGACACAGTGACCACACTCACTACAGACCCAGTGCCCACAATCACTACAGACACAGCGCCCACACTCACTACTGACACAGTGATCGCAATCGCAACAGACCCCGCGCCCACACTCGCTACAGACCCAGAACCCACACTCACTGCAGACACAGTGCCCACACTCGCTACAGACCCAGCGCCAACTCTCGCTTCAGACCCAGCGCCCACACTCACTACAGATCCAGCGCCCACTCTCACTACAGACCCAGCACCCACACTCAATTTCAGACCCAGCGCCCACACTCGCTACAGACACAGCGTCCACACTCATTGCAGACCCAGCGCCCACACTCGCTATATACCCAGCGCCCACACTCACTATAGACCCAGCGCCCACACTCACTGCAGACCCACAGCCCACAGTCGCTACAGACCCAGCGCACACACTCGCTACAGACCCAGCGCCCACACTCACGGCAGACCCAGCAACCACACTCGCTACAGACCCAGCGCCCACACTCGCTACAGACCCAGCGCCCACACCCACTACAGTCCCAGCGCCCACAATCACTACAGACCCAGCACCCACACTCACAACAGACCCAGCGCCCACTCTCACTACAGACCCAGTGCCCACACTTCCTACAGACTCAGCACCCAAACTCGCTGCAGTCCCAGCGCCCACACTCGCTACATATCCAGAGCCCACACTCACTACTGAACCAGCTTCCTCACTCGCTACAGACCCAGCGCCCACACTCACTACAGACCCAGTGCCCACAATCACTACAGATTCAGCGCCCACACTCACTACAGACACAGCGCCCACACTCGCTACAGACCCAGTGCCCACAATCACTACAGATTCAGCGCCCACACTCGCTTCAGACACAGCGCCCACACTCACTACAGACCCAGTGCCCACAATCACTACAGTCCAAGCGCCCACACTCACTGCAGACACATCTCCAACACTCGCTATAGACCCAGCGCCCACACTCGCTATAGACCCAGCACACACAATCACAACAGACCCAGCGCCCACTCTCACTACAGACCCAGTGCCCACACTTCCTACAGACTCAGCACCCACACTCGCTGCAGTCCCAGCGCCCACACTCGCTACATATGCAGAGCCCGCACTCACTACTGAACCAGCTTCCTCACTCGCTACAGACCCAGCACCCACACTCACTGCAAACTGAGCGCCCAAACATGCTACAGACCCAGCGCCCACACTCACTACAGACCCAGTGCCCACAATCACTACAGATTCAGCGCCCACACTCGCTACAGACACAGCGCCCACACTCGCTACAGACCTAGCGCCCACACTCACTACTGACACAGCGACCGCAATCGCAACAGACCCAGCGCCCACACTCGCTACAGACCCAGAACCCACACTCACTGCAGACCCCGCGCCCACACTCGCTACAGACCCAGAACACACACTCACTGCAGACACAGTGCCCACACTCGCTACAGACCCAGCGCCAACTCTCGCTTCAGACCCAGCACCCACACTCAATGCAGACCCAGCGCCCACACTCGCTACAGACACAGCGTCCACACTCATTGCAGACCCAGCGCCCACACTCGCTATAGACCCAGCGCCCACACTCACTACAGACCCAGCACCCACACTCGCTACAGACCCAGCAACCACACTCGCTACGGACCCAGCGCCCACACTCGCTACAGACCCAGCAACCACACTCGCTACAAACCGAGCGCCCACACTTGCTACAGACACACCGCCCACACTCGCTGTAGACCCAGCGCACACATTTACTAGATAACCAGTGCCCACACTCTTTACAGACCCAGCGCCCACACTCGCTGCAGACATAGCACCCACACTCACTACAAACCCAGAACCCACACTCACTGCAGACTCAGCGCCCAACCTCGCTACAGACCCAGCGCCCACACTCACTACAAACCCAGCGTCCACACTCACTACATACCAAGCACCCACCCTCGCTACCGACCAAGCGCCCACAATCGCTACACACACAGCGTCCACACTCGCTGCAGACCCAGAGCCAAAACGCGCTACAGACCCAGCGCCCACACTCGCTACAGACCTAGCGCCCACACTCGCTACAGACCCAGAACCCACACTCACTGCAGACTCAGCGCCCAACCTCGCTACAGACCTAGCGCCCACACTCGCTACAGACCCAGCGCCCACACTCACTACAGACCCAGTGCCCACAATCACTACAGATTCAGCGCCCACACTCGCTACAGACACAGCGCCCACACTCGCTACAGACCTAGCGCCCACACTCACTACTGACACAGTGACCGCAATCGCAACAGATCCAGCGCCCACACTTGCTACAGACCCAGAACCCATACTCACTGCAGACACAGTGCCCACACTCGCTACAGACCCAGCACCAACTCTCGCTTCAGACCCAGCGCCCACACTCAATGCAGACCCAGCGCCCACACTCACTACATACCCAGCGCCCACACTCACTACAGACACAGAGCCGACACTCACTACAGAACCAGCGCCCACATTCGCTATAGACCCAGCGCCCACACTCGCTATTGACCCAGCACCCATACTCGCTACAGATCCAGCGCCCACAATCGCTACAGACCCAGCGCCCACACTCGCTACAGACCCAGCAGCCACACTCATTAAAGACCCAGCGCCCACACTCGCCACATATCCAGAGCCCAAACTCACTACGGACCCAGCGCCCACACTTGCTACAGACCCAGCGCCCACACTTGCTACAGACCCAGCGCCCACACTCACTACAGACCCAGAGCCCACACTCACTACAGGCCTAGCGCCTACACTCGCTACAGACGCAGCGCCTACAATCACTACAGACCCAGCGCCCACACGCGCTATTGACCCAGCGCCCACATTCTCTCCAGACCCAGAGCCCACACTCACTACAGACCCAGCGCCCATACTCACTACAGACCCAGCGCCCATACTCACTACAGACCCAGCAGCCACACTCACTACAGACCCAGCGCCCACACTCGCTACAGACCCAGCGCCCACACTCACTACAGACCCAGCGCCCACACTCGCTACAGACACAGCGCCCACACTCACTGCAGACCCAGCAGCCACACTCATTACAGGCCGAGCGCCCACACTCGCTACAGGCACAGCGCCCACACACACTGCAGACCCAGCGCACACAATCACTACAGAGCCAGAAACCATACTCATTGCAGACCCAGTGCCCACACTCGCTATAGACCCAGCTCCCACACTGGCTACAGACCCAGAGACCACACTCACTACAGACGCAGCGCCCACACTCACTACAGACACAGCGCCCACACTCACTGCAGACTCAGAGCACGCACTCAGTGCAGACCCAGCGCCCACACTCACTGCAGACTCAGCAACCACACTCGCTACAGACCCTGTGCCCACACTCGCTACAGACCCAGAGCCAACTCTTGCTTCAGACCCAGTGCCCACACTCACTACAGACCCAGCGACCACACTGGCTACAGACCCAGCGCCCACACTCACTACAGGCCCAGCGCCCAAACTCACAACAGACCCAGCGGTCATATTCACTACAGACCCAGCGCCCACACTCACTACAGACCCAGCGCCCACACTCACTACAGACCCAGCGCCCACACTGGCTGCAGACACAGCGCCCACACTCACTACAGACCCAGCACACATAGTCGCTGCAGACCCAGAGCCCACACGCGCTACAGACCCAGCGCCCACACTCGCTACAGACCCAGAGCCCACACTCGCTACAGACTCAGCGCCCAACGTCGCTACAGACCAAGCGCCCACACTCACTACAGACCCAGCGCCCACACTCACTACAGACCCAGCGCCCACACTCGCTACAGACCCAGCAACCACACTCGCTACAGACTCAGCACCCACACTCGCTAGAGAACCAGCGCCCACACTCACTACAGACCCAGCGCCCACACTCACTAGAGAACCAGCGCCCACACTCACTACAGACCCAGCGCCCACACTCACTACAGACTCAGCGCCGACACTCACTACAGACACAGCGCCCACACTCGCTACAGACCCAGCGCCCACACTCGCTACAGACCCAGCGCCCACACTCGCTACAGACCCAGCAACCACACTCGCTACAAACCGAGCGCCCACACTTGCTACAGACACACCGCCCACACTCGCTGTAGACCCAGCGCACACATTTACTAGATAACCAGTGCCCACACTCTTTACAGACCCAGCGCCCACACTCGCTACAAACCCAGAACCCACACTCACTGCAGACTCAGCGCCCAACCTCGCTACAGACCCAGCGCCCACACTCACTACAAACCCAGCGTCCACACTCACTACATACCAAGCACCCACCCTCGCTACCGACCAAGCGCCCACAATCGCTACACACACAGCGTCCACACTCGCTGCAGACCCAGAGCCAAAACGCGCTACAGACCCAGCGCCCACACTCGCTACAGACCTAGCGCCCACACTCGCTACAGACCCAGAACCCACACTCACTGCAGACTCAGCGCCCAACCTCGCTACAGACCCAGCGCCCACACTCACTACAAACCCAGCGCCGACAATCACTACAGGCACAGCGCCCACCCTCACTACAGACCCAGCGCCCACACTCACTGTAGACCCAGAGCCGACACTCACTACAGAACCAGCGCCCACATTCGCTATAGACCCAGCGCCCACACTCACTGCAGACCCACAGCCCACAGTCGCTACAGACCCAGCGCACACACTCGCTACAGACCCAGCGCCCACACTCACTGCAGACCCAGCAACCACACTCGCTACAGACCCAGCGCCCACACTCGCTACAGACCCAGCGCCCACACCCACTACAGTCCCAGCGCCCACAATCACTACAGACCCAGCACCCACACTCACAACAGACCCAGCGCCCACTCTCACTACAGACCCAGTGCCCACACTTCCTACAGACTCAGCACCCAAACTCGCTGCAGTCCCAGCGCCCACACTCGCTACATATCCAGAGCCCACACTCACTACTGAACCAGCTTCCTCACTCGCTACAGACCCAGCGCCCACACTCACTACAGACCCAGTGCCCACAATCACTACAGATTCAGCGCCCACACTCACTACAGACACAGCGCCCACACTCGCTACAGACCCAGTGCCCACAATCACTACAGATTCAGCGCCCACACTCGCTACAGACACAGCGCCCACACTCACTACAGACCCAGTGCCCACAATCACTACAGTCCAAGCGCCCACAGTCACTGCAGACACATCTCCAACACTCGCTATAGACCCAGCGCCCACACTCGCTATAGACCCAGCACACACAATCACAACAGACCCAGCGCCCACTCTCACTACAGACCCAGTGCCCACACTTCCTACAGACTCAGCACCCACACTCGCTGCAGTCCCAGCGCCCACACTCGCTACATATCCAGAGCCCGCACTCACTACTGAACCAGCTTCCTCACTCGCTACAGACCCAGCGCCCACACTCACTACAAACTGAGCGCCCAAACATGCTACAGACCCAGCGCCCACACTCACTACAGACCCAGTGCCCACAATCACTACAGATTCAGCGCCCACACTCGCTACAGACACAGCGCCCACACTCGCTACAGACCTAGCGCCCACACTCACTACTGACACAGTGACCGCAATCGCAACAGACCCAGCGCCCACACTCGCTACAGACCCAGAACCCACACTCACTGCAGACCCCGCGCCCACACTCGCTAGAGACCCAGAACCCACACTCACTGCAGACACAGTGCCCACACTCGCTACAGACCCAGCGCCAACTCTCGCTTCAGACCCAGCACCCACACTCAATGCAGACCCAGCGCCCACACTCGCTACAGACACAGCGTCCACACTCATTGCAGACCCAGCGCCCACACTCGCTATAGACCCAGCGCCCACATTCGCTATAGACCCAGCGCCCACACTCGCTATTGACCCAGCACCCATACTCGCTACAGATCCAGCGCCCACAATCGCTACAGACCCAGCGCCCACACTCGCTACAGACCCAGCAGCCACACTCATTAAAGACCCAGCGCCCACACTCGCCACATATCCAGAGCCCAAACTCACTACGGACCCAGCGCCCACACTTGCTACAGACCCAGCGCCCACACTTGCTACAGACCCAGCGCCCACACTCACTACAGACCCAGAGCCCACACTCACTACAGGCCTAGCGCCTACACTCGCTACAGACGCAGCGCCTACAATCACTACAGACCCAGCGCCCACACGCGCTATTGACCCAGCGCCCACATTCTCTCCAGACCCAGAGCCCACACTCACTACAGACCCAGCGCCCATACTCACTACAGACCCAGCGCCCATACTCACTACAGACCCAGCAGCCACACTCACTACAGACCCAGCGCCCACACTCGCTACAGACCCAGCGCCCACACTCACTACAGACCCAGCGCCCACACTCGCTACAGACACAGCGCCCACACTCACTGCAGACCCAGCAGCCACACTCATTACAGGCCGAGCGCCCACACTCGCTACAGGCACAGCGCCCACACACACTGCAGACCCAGCGCACACAATCACTACAGAGCCAGAAACCATACTCATTGCAGACCCAGTGCCCACACTCGCTATAGACCCAGCTCCCACACTGGCTACAGACCCAGAGACCACACTCACTACAGACGCAGCGCCCACACTCACTACAGACACAGCGCCCACACTCACTGCAGACTCAGAGCACGCACTCAGTGCAGACCCAGCGCCCACACTCACTGCAGACTCAGCAACCACACTCGCTACAGACCCTGTGCCCACACTCGCTACAGACCCAGAGCCAACTCTTGCTTCAGACCCAGTGCCCACACTCACTACAGACCCAGCGACCACACTGGCTACAGACCCAGCGCCCACACTCACTACAGGCCCAGCGCCCAAACTCACAACAGACCCAGCGGTCATATTCACTACAGACCCAGCGCCCACACTCACTACAGACCCAGCGCCCACACTCACTACAGACCCAGCGCCCACACTGGCTGCAGACACAGCGCCCACACTCACTACAGACCCAGCACACATAGTCGCTGCAGACCCAGAGCCCACACGCGCTACAGACCCAGCGCCCACACTCGCTACAGACCCAGAGCCCACACTCGCTACAGACTCAGCGCCCAACGTCGCTACAGACCAAGCGCCCACACTCACTACAGACCCAGCGCCCACACTCACTACAGACCCAGCGCCCACACTCGCTACAGACCCAGCAACCACACTCGCTACAGACTCAGCACCCACACTCGCTAGAGAACCAGCGCCCACACTCACTACAGACCCAGCGCCCACACTCACTAGAGAACCAGCGCCCACACTCACTACAGACCCAGCGCCCACACTCACTACAGACTCAGCGCCGACACTCACTACAGACACAGCGCCCACACTCGCTACAGACCCAGCGCCCACACTCGCTACAGACCCAGCGCCCACACTCGCTACAGACCCAGCAACCACACTCGCTACAAACCGAGCGCCCACACTTGCTACAGACACACCGCCCACACTCGCTGTAGACCCAGCGCACACATTTACTAGATAACCAGTGCCCACACTCTTTACAGACCCAGCGCCCATACTCGCTACAAACCCAGAACCCACACTCACTGCAGACTCAGCGCCCAACCTCGCTACAGACCCAGCGCCCACACTCACTACAAACCCAGCGTCCACACTCACTACATACCAAGCACCCACCCTCGCTACCGACCAAGCGCCCACAATCGCTACACACACAGCGTCCACACTCGCTGCAGACCCAGAGCCAAAACGCGCTACAGACCCAGCGCCCACACTCGCTACAGACCTAGCGCCCACACTCGCTACAGACCCAGAACCCACACTCACTGCAGACTCAGCGCCCAACCTCGCTACAGACCCAGCGCCCACACTCACTACAAACCCAGCGCCGACAATCACTACAGGCACAGCGCCCACCCTCACTACAGACCCAGCGCCCACACTCACTGTAGACCCAGAGCCGACACTCACTACAGAACCAGCGCCCACATTCGCTATAGACCCAGCGCCCACACTCACTGCAGACCCACAGCCCACAGTCGCTACAGACCCAGCGCACACACTCGCTACAGACCCAGCGCCCACACTCACTGCAGACCCAGCAACCACACTCGCTACAGACCCAGCGCCCACACTCGCTACAGACCCAGCGCCCACACCCACTACAGTCCCAGCGCCCACAATCACTACAGACCCAGCACCCACACTCACAACAGACCCAGCGCCCACTCTCACTACAGACCCAGTGCCCACACTTCCTACAGACTCAGCACCCAAACTCGCTGCAGTCCCAGCGCCCACACTCGCTACATATCCAGAGCCCACACTCACTACTGAACCAGCTTCCTCACTCGCTACAGACCCAGCGCCCACACTCACTACAGACCCAGTGCCCACAATCACTACAGATTCAGCGCCCACACTCACTACAGACACAGCGCCCACACTCGCTACAGACCCAGTGCCCACAATCACTACAGATTCAGCGCCCACACTCGCTACAGACACAGCGCCCACACTCACTACAGACCCAGTGCCCACAATCACTACAGTCCAAGCGCCCACAGTCACTGCAGACACATCTCCAACACTCGCTATAGACCCAGCGCCCACACTCGCTATAGACCCAGCACACACAATCACAACAGACCCAGCGCCCACTCTCACTACAGACCCAGTGCCCACACTTCCTACAGACTCAGCACCCACACTCGCTGCAGTCCCAGCGCCCACACTCGCTACATATCCAGAGCCCGCACTCACTACTGAACCAGCTTCCTCACTCGCTACAGACCCAGCGCCCACACTCACTACAAACTGAGCGCCCAAACATGCTACAGACCCAGCGCCCACACTCACTACAGACCCAGTGCCCACAATCACTACAGATTCAGCGCCCACACTCGCTACAGACACAGCGCCCACACTCGCTACAGACCTAGCGCCCACACTCACTACTGACACAGTGACCGCAATCGCAACAGACCCAGCGCCCACACTCGCTACAGACCCAGAACCCACACTCACTGCAGACCCCGCGCCCACACTCGCTAGAGACCCAGAACCCACACTCACTGCAGACACAGTGCCCACACTCGCTACAGACCCAGCGCCAACTCTCGCTTCAGACCCAGCACCCACACTCAATGCAGACCCAGCGCCCACACTCGCTACAGACACAGCGTCCACACTCATTGCAGACCCAGCGCCCACACTCGCTATAGACCCAGCGCCCACACTCACTATAGACCCAGCACCCACACTCACTACAGACCCACAGCCCACAGTCGCTACAGACTCAGCGCACACACTCGCTACAGACCCAGCGCCCACACTCACTGCAGACCCAGCAACCACACTCGCTACAGACCCAGCACCCACACTCGCTACAGACCCAGCAACCACACTCGCTACGGACCCAGCGCCCACACTCGCTACAGACCCAGCAACCACACTCGCTACAAACCGAGCGCCCACACTTGCTACAGACACACCGCCCACACTCGCTGTAGACCCAGCGCACACATTTACTAGATAACCAGTGCCCACACTCTTTACAGACCCAGCGCCCACACTCGCTGCAGACATAGCGCCCACACTCACTACAAACCCAGAACCCACACTCACTGCAGACTCAGCGCCCAACCTCGCTACAGACCCAGCGCTCACACTCACTACAAACCCAGCGTCCACACTCACTACATACCAAGCACCCACCCTCGCTACCGACCAAGCGCCCATAATCGCTACACACACAGCGTCCACACTCGCTGCAGACCCAGAGCCAAAACGCGCTACAGACCCAGCGCCCACACTCGCTACAGACCCAGCGCCCACACTCGCTACAGACCCAGAACCCACACTCACTGCAGACTCAGCGCCCAACCTCGCTACAGACCCAGCGCCCACACTCACTACAAACCCAGCGCCGACAATCAATACAGGCACAGCGCGCACCCTCACTACAGACCCAGCGCCCACACTCACTGTAGACCCAGAGCCGACACTCACTACAGAACCAGCGCCCACATTCGCTATAGACCCAGCGCCCACACTCGCTATTGACCCAGCACCCACACTAGCTACAGACTCAGCGCCCACAATCGCTACAGACCCAGCGCCCACACTCGCTACAGACCCAGTGCCCACACTCATTACAGACCCAGCGCCCACACTCGCTACATATCCAGAGCCCAAACTCACTACGGACGCAGCGCCCACACTTGCTACAGACCCAGCGCCCAAACTTGCTACAGACCCAGCGCCCACACTCACTACAGACCCAGAGCACACACTCACTACAGGCCTAGCGCCCACACTCGCTACAGACGCAGCGCCTACAATCACTACAGACCCAGCGCCCACACGCGCTATTGACCCAGCACCCACACTCACTACGGACCCAGCGCCCATACTCACTACAGACCCAGCGGCCATACTCACTACAGACCCAACGCCCACACTCGCTACAGACCCAGCGCCAGCTCTCGCTTCAGACCCAGTGCCAACACTCACTGCAGACCCAGCGCCCACACTCACTACAGACCTAGCGGCCCAACTCACAACAGACCCAGCACCCACACTCACTGCAGACCCAGCGCACACAATCACTACAGAGCCAGAAACCATACTCATTGCAGACCCAGTGCCCACACTCGCTATAGACCCAGCTCCAACACTCACTACAGACACAGCTCCCACACTGGCTACAGACCCAGCGCCCGGACTCACTACAGACGCAGCGCCCACACTCACTACAGACACAGCGCCCACACTCACTGCAGACTCAGAGCACACACTCACTACAGAACCAGCGCCCACACTCACTGCAGACTCAGCAACCACACTCGCTACAGACCCTGTGCCCACACTCGCTACAGACCCAGAGCCAACTCTCGCTTCAAACCCAGTGCCCACACTCACTACAGACCCAGCGCCCACACTGGCTACAGACACAGCGCCCACACTCACTACAGGCCCCGCGCCCAAACTCACTACAGACCCAGCGGCCATACTCACTACAGACCCAGCGCCCAAACTCACTACAGACCCAGCGCCCACACTCACTACAGACCCAGCGCCCACACTCACTACAGACCCAGCGCCCATACTCGCTACAGACCCAGCGCTAACACTCACTACAGACCCAGCACCCACACTCACTACAGACCCAGCGCCCACACTGGCTGCAGACACAGCGCCCACACTCACTACAGACCCAGCGCACATAGTCGCTGCAGACCCAGAGCCCACACGCGCTACAGACCCAGCGCCCATACTCGCTACAGACCCAGAGCCCACACTCACTACAGACCCAGCGCCCACACTCACTAGAGATCCAGCGCCGACACTCACTACAGACACAGCGCCCATACTCGCTAGAGACCCAGCACCCACACTCACTAAAGCCCCAGCGCCGACAATCACTACAGACCCAGCGCCCACCCTCGATACAGACCCAGCGCCCACCCTCGATACAGACCCAGCGCCCACACTCACTGCAGACCCAGAGCCCACACTCGCCGCAGACCCAGCGACCACACTCGCTATAGACCCAGCACCCACACCCACTACAGTTCCAGCGCCCACAATCACTACAGACCCAGCACCCACACTCACAACAGACCCAGCGCCCACTCTCAGCACAGACCCAGTGCACACACTTCCTACAGACTCAGCACCCACACTCGCTGCACTCCCAGCGCCCACACTCGCTACATATCCAGAGCCCACAATCACTACTGAACCAGCTTCCTCACTCGCTACAGACCCAGCGCACACACTCACTACAAACCGAGCGCCCAAACATGCTACAGACCCAGCGCCCACACTCACTACAGACCCAGTGCCCACAATCACTACAGATTCAGCGCCCACACTCGCTACAGACACAGCGCCCACACTCGCTACAGACCTAGCGCCCACACTCGCTACAGACCCAGCGCCCACACTCACTACAGACCCAGTGCCCACAATCACTACAGATTCAGCGCCCACACTCGCTACAGACACAGCGCCCACACTCGCTACAGACCTAGCGCCCACACTCACTACTGACACAGTGACCGCAATCGCAACAGATCCAGCGCCCACACTTGCTACAGACCCAGAACCCATACTCACTGCAGACACAGTGCCCACACTCGCTACAGACCCAGCGCCAACTCTTGCTTCAGACCCAGCGCCCACACTCAATGCAGACCCAGCGCCCACACTCACTACATACCCAGCACCCACACTCACTACAGACACAGAGCCGACACTCACTACAGAACCAGCGCCCACATTCGCTATAGACCCAGCGCCCACACTCGCTATTGACCCAGCACCCATACTCGCTACAGATCCAGCGCCCACAATCGCTACAGACCCAGCGCCCACACTCGCTACAGACACAGCACCCACACTCATTACAGACCCAGCGCCCACACTTGCTACAGACCCAGCGCCCACACTTGCTACAGACCCAGCGCCCACACTCACTACAGACCCAGAGCCCACACTCACTACAGGCCTAGCACCTACACTCGCTACAGACGCAGCGCCTACAATCACTACAGACCCAGCGCCCACACGCGCTATTGACCCAGCACCCACATTCTCTCCAGACCCAGAGCCCACACTCACTACAGACCCAGCGCCCATACTCACTACAGACCCAGCGGCCATAATCACTACAGACCCAGCGCCCACACTCGCTACAGACCCAGCGCCAGCTCTCGCTTCAGACCCAGTGCCAAGACTCACTGCAGACCCAGCGCCCATACTCACTACAGACCCAGCAGCCATACTCACTACAGACCCAGCGCCCACACTCGCTACAGACCCAGCGCCCACACTCACTACAGACCCAGCGCCCACACTCGCTACAGACCCAGCAACCACACTCGCTACAAACCGAGCGCCCACACTTGCTACAGACACACCGCCCACACTCGCTGTAGACCCAGCGCACACATTTACTAGATAACCAGTGCCCACACTCTTTACAGACCCAGCGCCCACACTCGCTGCAGACATAGCGCCCACACTCACTACAAACCCAGAACCCACACTCACTGCAGACTCAGCGCCCAACCTCGCTACAGACCCAGCGCCCACACTCACTACAAACCCAGCGTCCACACTCACTACATACCAAGCACCCACCCTCGCTACCGACCAAGCGCCCACAATCGCTACACACACAGCGTCCACACTCGCTGCAGACCCAGAGCCAAAACGCGCTACAGACCCAGCGCCCACACTCGCTACAGACCTAGCGCCCACACTCGCTTCAGACCCAGAACCCACACTCACTGCAGACTCAGCGCCCAACCTCGCTACAGACCCAGCGCCCACACTCACTACAAACCCAGCGCCGACAATCACTACAGGCACAGCGCCCACCCTCACTACAGACCCAACGCCCACACTCACTGTAGACCCAGAGCCGACACTCACTACAGAACCAGCGCCCACATTCGCTATAGACCCAGCGCCCACAGTCGCTACAGACCCAGCGCCCACACTCGCTACAGACCCAGCGCCCACACTCATTACAGACCCAGCGCCCACACTCGCTACATATCCAGAGCCCAAACTCACTACGGACACAGCGCCCACACTTGCTACAGACCCAGCGCCCAACCTCGCTACAGACCCAGCGCCCACACTCACTACAAACCCAGCGCCGACAATCACTACAGGCACAGCGCCCACCCTCACTACAGACCCAACGCCCACACTCACTGCAGACCCAGAGCCGACACTCACTACAGAACCAGCGCCCACATTCGCTATAGACCCAGCGCCCACACTCGCTATTGACCCAGCACCCACACTAGCTACAGACCCAGAGCCCACACTCACTACAGGCCTAGCGCCCACACTCGCTACAGACGCAGCGCCTACAATCACTACAGACCCAGCGCCCACACGCGCTATTGACCCAGCACCCACACTCACTACAGACCCAGCGCCCATACTCACTACAGACCCAGCGGCCATACTCACTACAGACCCAACGCCCACACTCGCTACAGACCCAGCGCCAGCTCTCGCTTCAGACCCAGTGCCAACACTCACTGCAGACACAGCGCCCACACTCACTACAGACCTAGCGGCCAAACTCACAACAGACCCAGCACCCACATTCACTGCAGACCCAGCGCACACAATCACTACAGAGCCAGAAACCATACTCATTGCAGACCCAGTGCCCACACTCGCTATAGACCCAGCGCCAACACTCACTACAGACACAGCTCCCACACTGGCTACAGACCCAGCGCCCGCACTCACTACAGACGCAGCGCCCACACTCACTACAGACACAGCGCCCACACTCACTGCAGACTCAGAGCACACACTCACTACAGACCCAGCGCCCAAACTCACTACAGACTCAGCAACCACACTCGCTACAGACCCTGTGCCCACACTCGCTACAGACCCAGAGCCAACTCTCGCTTCAAACCCAGTGCCCACACTCACTACAGACCCAGCGCCCACCCTGGCTACAGACACAGCGCCCACACTCACTACAGGCCCAGCGCCCAAACTCACTACAGACCCAGCGGCCATACTCACTACAGACCCAGCGCCCACACTCACTACAGACCCAGCGCCCACACTCACTACAGACCCAGCGCCCACACTCACTACAGACCCAGCGCCCATACTCGCTACAGACCCAGCGCTAACACTCACTACAGACCCAGCGCCCACACTCACTACAGACCCAGCGCCCACACTGGCTGCAGACACAGCGCCCACACTCACGACAGACCCAGCGCACATAGTCGCTGCAGACCCAGAGCCCACACGCGCTACAGACCCAGCGCCCACAGTCGCTACAGACCCAGAGCCCACACTCGCTACAGACTCAGCGCCCAACCTCGCTACAGACCAAGCGCCCACACTCACTACAGACACAGCGCCCATACTCGCTAGAGACCCAGCACCCACACTCACTAAAGCCCCAGCGCCGACAATCACTACAGCCCCAGCGCCCACCCTCGATACAGACCCAGCGCCCACCCTCGATACAGACCCAGCGCCCACACTCACTGCAGACCCAGAGCCCACACTCGCCGCAGACCCAGCGACCACACTCGCTACAAACCTAGCACCCGCACTCGCTATAGACCCAGCACCCACACCCACTACAGTTCCAGCGCCCACAATCACTACAGACCCAGCACCCACACTCACAACAGACCCAGCGCCCACTCTCAGCACAGACCCAGTGCACACACTTCCTACAGACTCAGCACCCACACTCGCTGCACTCCCAGCGCCCACACTCGCTACATATCCAGAGCCCACAATCACTACTGAACCAGCTTCCTCACTCGCTACAGACCCTGCGCACACACTCACTACAAACCGAGCGCCCAAACATGCTACAGACCCAGCGCCCACACTCACTACAGACCCAGTGCCCACAATCACTACAGATTCAGCGCCCACACTCGCTACAGACACAGCGCCCACACTCGCTACAGACCTAGCGCCCACACTCGCTACAGACCCAGCGCCCACACTCACTACAGACCCAGTGCCCACAATCACTACAGATTCAGCGCCCACACTCGCTACAGACACAGCGCCCACACTCGCTACAGACCTAGCGCCCACACTCACTACTGACACAGTGACCGCAATCGCAACAGATCCAGCGCCCACACTTGCTACAGACCCAGAACCCATACTCACTGCAGACACAGTGCCCACACTCGCTACAGACCCAGCGCCAACTCTCGCTTCAGACCCAGCGCCCACACTCAATGCAGACCCAGCGCCCACACTCACTACATACCCAGCGCCCACACTCACTACAGACACAGAGCCGACACTCACTACAGAACCAGCGCCCACATTCGCTATAGACCCAGCGCCCACACTCGCTATTGACCCAGCACCCATACTCGCTACAGATCCAGCGCCCACAATCGCTACAGACCCAGCGCCCACACTCGCTACAGACACAGCACCCACACTCATTACAGACCCAGCGCCCACACTTGCTACAGACCCAGCGCCCACACTTGCTACAGACCCAGCGCCCACACTCACTACAGACCCAGAGCCCACACTCACTACAGGCCTAGCACCTACACTCGCTACAGACGCAGCGCCTACAATCACTACAGACCCAGCGCCCACACGCGCTATTGACCCAGCGCCCACATTCTCTCCAGACCCAGAGCCCACACTCACTACAGACCCAGCGCCCATACTCACTACAGACCCAGCGGCCATACTCACTACAGACCCAGCGCCCACACTCGCTACAGACCCAGCGCCAGCTCTCGCTTCAGACCCAGTGCCAACACTCACTGCAGACCCAGCGCCCATACTCACTACAGACCCAGCAGCCATACTCACTACAGACCCAGCGCCCACACTCGCTACAGACCCAGCGCCCACACTCACTACAGACCCAGCGCCCACACTCGCTACAGACACAGCGCCCACACTCACTGCAGACCCAGCAGCCACACTCATTACAGGCCGAGCGCCCACACTCGCTACAGGCACAGCGCCCACACACACTGCAGACCCAGCGCACACAATCACTACAGAGCCAGAAACCATACTCATTGCAGACCCAGTGCCCACACTCGCTATAGACCCAGCTCCCACACTGGCTACAGACCCAGAGACCACACTCACTACAGACGCAGCGCCCACACTCACTACAGACACAGCGCCCACACTCACTGCAGACTCAGAGCACGCACTCACTGCAGACCCAGCGCCCACACTCACTGCAGACTCAGCAACCACACTCGCTACAGACCCTGTGCCCACACTCGCTACAGACCCAGAGCCAACTCTTGCTTCAGTCCCAGTGCCCACACTCACTACAGACCCAGCGACCACACTGGCTACAGACCCAGCGCCCAAACTCACAACAGACCCAGCGGTCATACTCACTACAGACCCAGCGCCCACACTCACTACAGACCCAGCGCCCACACTCACTACAGACCCAGCGCCCACACTCACTACAGACCCAGCGCCCACACTCACTACAGACCCAGCACACATAGTCGCTGCAGACCCAGAGCCCACACTCGCTACAGACCCAGCGCCCACACTCGCTACAGACCCAGAGCCCACACTCGCTACAGACTCAGCGCCCAACCTCGCTACAGACCCAGTGCCCACACTTCCTACAGACTCAGCACCCACACTCGCTGCACTCCCAGCGCCCACACTCGCTACATATCCAGAGCCCACACTCACTACTGAACCAGCTTCCTCACTCGCTACAGACCCAGCGCCCACACTCACTACAAACTGAGCGCCCAAACATGCTACAGATCCAGCGCCCACACTCACTACAGACCCAGCGCCCACACTCACTACAGACCCAGCGCCCACACTCACTACAGACCCAGTGCCCACAATCACTACAGATTCAGCGCCCACACTCGCTACAGACACAGCGCCCACACTCGCTACAGACCTAGTGCCCACACTCACTACTGACACAGTGACCGCAATTGCAACAGACCCAGCGCCCACACTCGCTACAGACCCAGAACCCACACTCACTGCAGACCCAGAGCCCACACTCACTACAGACCCAGCGCCCATACTCACTACAGACCCAGAACCCACACTCACTGCAGACCCAGAGCCCACACTCACTACAGACCCAGCAGCCATACTCACTACAGACCCAGCGCCCACACTCGCTACAGACCCAGCGCCTACACTCACTACAGACGCAGCGCCAACACTCACTACAGACACAGCGCCCACACTCACTGCAGACTCAGAGCACGCACTCACTACAGACCCAGCGCCCACACTCACTACAGACCCAGCGCCCACACTCACTACAAACCCAGCACCCACACTCACTACAGACCCAGAGCCCACACTCGCTACAGCCTCAGCGCCCACACTCACTACAGACCCAGCGCCCACACTCACTAGAGAACCAGCGCTGACACTCACTACAGACACAGCTTCCCAAACTCGCTACAGACCCAGCATCCACACTCACTACAGACCCAGAGCCCACAATCACCGCAGACCCAGCGACCACACTCGCTACAGACCTAGCACCCACACTCACTACAGTCCCAGCGCCCACAATCACTACCGACCCAGCACCCACACTCACAACAGACCCAGCACCCACACTCACTACAGACCCAGCACCCACACTTCCTACAGACTCAGCACCCAAACTCGCTGCAGACCCAGCGCCCACACTCGCTACATATCCAGAGCCCACACTCACTACTGACCCAGCTTTCTCACTCGCTACAGACCCAGCGCCCACACTCACTACAGACCCAGAACCCACACTCACTGCAGACCCAGTGCCCACACTCACTACATGCCCAGCGCCCATACTCACTACAGACCCAGAGCCCACACTCACTATTGACCCAGCGCCCACACTCGCTACAGACCCAGAGCCCACACTCACTACAGACACAGCGCCCAAACTCGCTAGAGACCCAGCACCCACACTCACTAAAGACCCAGCGCCGACAATCACTACAGACCCAGCGCCCACCCTCGATACAGACCCAGCGCCCACACTCACTGCAGACACATCGCCAATACTCACTATAGACCCAGCGCCCACACTCGCTATAGACCCAGCATCCACACTCACTACAGACCAAGCGCCCACACTCACTACAGACCCAGAGCCCACACTCGCCGCAGACCCAGCGACCACACTCGCTACAAACCTAGCACAATCACTCGCTATAGACCCAGTGCCCGCACCCACTACAGTCCCAGCGCCCACAATCACTACAGACCCAACACCCACACTCACAACAGACCCAGCGCCCACTCTCACTACAGACCCTGTGCCCACACTTCCTACAGACTCAGCACCCACACTCGCTGCAGTCCCAGCACCCACACTCGCTACATATCCAGAGCCCACACTCACTACTGAACCAGCTTCCTCACTCGCTACAGACCCAGCGCCCACACTCACTACAAACCGAGCGCCCAAACATGCTACAGACCCAGCGCCCACTCTCACTACAGACCCAGTGCCCACATTCACTACAGATTCAGCGCCCACACTCGCTACAGACACAGCGCCCACACTCGCTACAGACACAGCGCCCACACTCACTACTGACACAGTGACCGCAATCGCAACAGACCCAGCGCCCACACTCGCTACAGACACAGAACCCACACTCACTACAGACCCAGCGCCCACACTCGCTACAGACACAGAACCCACACTCACTACAGACCCAGCGCCCACACTCACTACAGACCCAGCGCCAACTCGCGCTTCAGACCCAGCGCCCACTCTCAATGCAGACCCAGCGCCCACACTCGCTACAGACACAGCGTCCACACTCATTGCAGACCCAGCGCCCACACTAGCTATAGACCCAGCGCCCACACTCACTATAGACCCAGCGCCCACACTCACTACAGACACAGAGCACACACTCTCTACAGACCCAGCGCCCACACTCGCAACAGACCCAGAGCTCACACTCACTACGGACCCAGCGCCCACACTCACTACAGACCCAGCACCGACACTGGCTGCAGACACAGCGCCCACACTCACTACAGACCCAGCACACATAGTCGCTGCAGACCCAGTGCCCACACTCACTGCAGACCCAGCGCCCACACTCACTACAGACCCAGCGCCGACACTGGCTGCAGACACAGCGCCCACACTCACTACAGACCCAGCACACATAGTCGATACAGACCCAGCGCCCACACTCACTGCAGACCCAGCGCCCACTCTCACTACAGACCCAGCACACATAGTCGCTGCAGACCCAGTGCCCACACTCACTGCAGACCCAGCGCCCACTCTCACTACAGACCCAGCACACATAGTCGATACAGACCCAGCGCCCACACTCACTGCAGACCCAGCGCCCACTCTCACTACAGACCCAGTGCCCACACTTCCTACAGACTCAGCACCCACACTCGCTGCACTCCCAGCGCCCACACTCGCTACATATCCAGAGCCCACACTCACTACTGAACCAGCTTCCTCACTCGCTACAGACCCAGCGCCCACACTCACTACAAACTGAGCGCCCAAACATGCTACAGATCCAGCGCCCACACTCACTACAGACCCAGTGCCCACAATCACTACAGATTCAGCGCCCACACTCGCTACAGACACAGCGCCCACACTCGCTACAGACCTAGTGCCCACACTCACTACTGACACAGTGACCGCAATTGCAACAGACCCAGCGCCCACACTCGCTACAGACCCAGAACCCACACTCACTGCAGACCCAGAGCCCACACTCACTACAGACCCAGCGCCCATACTCACTACAGACCCAGAACCCACACTCACTGCAGACCCAGAGCCCACACTCACTACAGACCCAGCGCCCATACTCACTACAGACCCAGCAGCCATACTCACTACAGACCCAGCGCCCACACTCGCTACAGACCCAGCGCCTACACTCACTACAGACGCAGCGCCAACACTCACTACAGACACAGCGCCCACACTCACTGCAGACTCAGAGCACGCACTCACTACAGACCCAGCGCCCACACTCACTACAGACCCAGCGCCCACACTCACTACAGACCCAGCGCCCACACTCACTACAGACCCAGTGACCACAATCTCTACAGACTCAGCGCCCACACTCACTACAGACCAAGCGCCCAAACTCGCTAGAGACCCAGCACCCACACTCACTACAGAACCAGCGCCCACACCCACTACAGTCCCAGCGCCCACAATCAATACCGACCCAGCACCCACACTCACAACAGACCCAGCGCCCACTGTCACTACAGACCCAGTGCCCACACTTCCTACAGACTCAGCACCCAAACTCGCTGCAGACCCAGCGCCCACACTCGCTACATATCCAGAGCCCACACTCACTACTGACCCAGCTTTCTCACTCGCTACAGACCCAGCGCCCACACTCACTACAGACCCAGAACCCACACTCACTGCAGACCCAGTGCCCACACTCACTACATGCCCAGCGCCCATACTCACTACAGACCCAGAGCCCACACTCACTATTGACCCAGCGCCCACACTCGCTACAGACCCAGAGCCCACACTCGCTACAGACTCAGCGCCCAACCTCGCTACAGACCAAGCGCCCACACTCACTACAGACACAGCGCCCAAACTCGCTAGAGACCCAGCACCCACACTCACTAAAGACCCAGCGCCGACAATCACTACAGACCCAGCGCCCACCCTCGATACAGACCCAGCGCCCACACTCACTGCAGACACATCGCCAATACTCACTATAGACCCAGCGCCCACACTCGCTATAGACCCAGCATCCACACTCACTACAGACCCAGAGCCCACACTCGCCGCATACCCAGTGACCACACTCGCTACAAACCTAGCACAAACACTCGCTATAGACCCAGTGCCCGCACCCACTACAGTCCCAGCGCCCACAATCACTACAGACCCAACACCCACACTCACAACAGACCCAGCGCCCACTCTCACTACAGATCCTGTGCCCACACTTCCTACAGACTCAGCACCCACACTCGCTGCAGTCCCAGCACCCACACTCGCTACATATCCAGAGCCCACACTCACTACTGAACCAGCTTCCTCACTCGCTACAGACCCAGCGCCCACACTCACTACAAACCGAGCGCCCAAACATGCTACAGACCCAGCGCCCACTCTCACTACAGACCCAGTGCCCACATTCACTACAGATTCAGCGCCCACACTCGCTACAGACACAGCGCCCACACTCGCTACAGACACAGCGCCCACACTCACTACTGACACAGTGACCGCAATCGCAACAGACCCAGCGCCCACACTCGCTACAGACACAGAACCCACACTCACTGCAGACCCAACGCCCACACTCACTACAGACCCAGCGCCCACACTCACTGCAGACCCAGCACCCACACTCATTGCAGGCCGAGCCCCCACACTCGGTACAGACTCAGCGCCCACACTCACTGCAGACCCAGCGCACACAATCACTACAGAGCAGAAACCATACTCATTGCAGACCCAGCGCCCACACTCGCAACAGACCCAGCGCCCACACTCACTGCAGACCCAGCGCCCACACTCACTATAGACCCAGCGCCCACACTCACTACAGACACAGAGCACACACTCTCTACAGACCCAGCATCCACACTCACTACAGACCAAGCGCCCACACTCACTACAGACCCAACGCCCACACTCGCCGCAGACCCAGCGACCACACTCGCTATAGACACAGTGCCCGCACCCACTACAGTCCCAGCGCCCACAATCACTACAGACCCAACACCCACACTCACAACAGACCCAGCGCCCACTCTCACTGCAGACCCAGCGCCCACTCTCACTACAGACCCTGTGCCCACACTTCCTACAGACTCAGCACCCACACTCGCTGCACTCCCAGCACCCACACTCGCTACATATCCAGAGCCCACACTCACTACTGAACCAGCTTCCTCACTCACTACAGACCCAGAACCCACACTCACTACAAACCGAGCGCCCAAACATGCTACAGATCCAGCGCCCACACTCACTACAGACCCAGCGCCCACTCTCAATGCAGACCCAGCGCCCACACTCGCTACAGACACAGCGTCCACACTCATTGCAGACCCAGCGCCCACACTAGCTATAGACCCAGTGCCCACACACACTATAGACCCAGCGCCCACACTCACTATAGACCCAGCGCCCACACTCACTACAGACCCAGCGCCCACACTCGCAACAGACCCAGAGCTCACACTCACTACAGACCCAGCAACCACACTCACTACAGACCCAGCGCCCACACTCGCTGTAGACCCAGCGCACACATTCACTAGATAACCAGCGCCCACACTCTTTACAGACCCAGCGCCCACACTCGCTGCAGAC
The DNA here is from genome assembly GCA_026770705.1 of Isurus oxyrinchus. Lineage (NCBI taxonomy): Eukaryota > Metazoa > Chordata > Chondrichthyes > Lamniformes > Lamnidae > Isurus > Isurus oxyrinchus. The sequence goes on from JANJGN010000008.1 coordinate 164,724,673, forward strand.
ATAGCGCCCACACTCAACACAGACCCAGCGCCCACACTCACTACAGACCCAGCAAGCACACTCGCTACAGACCCAGCAACCACACTCGCTACAGACCCAGCGCCCACACTCGTTGTAGACCCAGCGCACACATTCACTAGATAACCAGCGCCCACACTCTTTACAGACCCAGCGCCCACACTCGCTGCAGACATAGCGCCCACACTCAACACAGACCCAGCGCCCACACTCACTACAGACCCAGCGCCCACACTCACTGCAGACCCAGAGCTGACACTCACTACAGACCCAGCACCCACACTCGCTACAGACCCAGAACCCATCCTCGCTACAGACCCAGCGCCCACACTCACTACAGAGCCAGAAACCATATTCATTGCAGACCCAGTGCCCACAATCTCTATCGACCCAGCGCCCCACTCACTACAGACCCAGTGCCCACACTCACTACAGACCCAGCGCCCACACTCACGACAGACCAAGAGCACACACTCACTGCAGACCCACAGCCCACACTCGCTACAGACTCAGCGCCCAACCTCGCTAAAGACCCAGCGCCCACACACGCTACAGACCCAGCGCCCACACTCACTGCAGACCCAGCAACCACACTCGCTACAGACCCAGCACCCACACTCGCTACAGACCCAGCAACCTCACTTGCTACAAACCGAGCGCCCACACCCGCTACAGACACAGCGCCCACACTCGCGACAGACCCAGCGCCCACACTCACTGCAGACCCAGCAACCACACTCGCTACAGACCCAGCGCCCACACTCGCTACAGACCCAGCAACCACACTAGCTATAGACCCAGTGCCCACACACACTATAGACCCAGCGCCCACACTCACTATAGACCCAGCGCCCACACTCACTACAGACCCAGCGCCCACACTCGCAACAGACCCAGAGCTCACACTCACTACAGACCCAGCAACCACACTCGCAAAGACACAGCGCCCTCACTCGCTGTAGACCCAGCGCACACATTTACTAGATAACCAGCGCACACACTCAGTACAGACCAAGCGCCCACTCTCACTACATACCAAGCACCCACACTCGCTACCGACCAAGCGCCCACAATCGCTACACACCCAGCGCCCACACTCACTGCAGATCCAGAGCCCACATGCGCTACAGACCCAGCGCCCACACTCGCTACAGACCCAGCGCCCACACTTACTGCAGACCCAGCGCCCACACTCACTACAGACTCAGCGCCCAACCTCGCTACAGACCCAGCACCCACACTCACTACAGACCCAGCACCCACACTCGCTACAGCCCCAGCGCCGACAATCACTACAGAAACAGCGCCCACCCTCGATACAGACCTAGCGCCCACACTCACTGCAGACCCAGAGCCGACAATCACTACAGAAACAACGCCCACATTCGCTATAGACCCAGCACCCACACACGCTATTGACCCAGTGCCCACACTCGCTACAGACCCAGCGCCAACAATCGCTATAGACCCAGTGCCTACACTCGCTACATATCCAGAGCCCAAACTCACTACGGACCCAGCGCCCATACTCACTACAGACCCAGCGCCCACACTCGCTACAGACCCAGCGCCCTCACTCACTACAAAGCGAGCGCCCAAACATGCTACAGACTCAGCGCACACACTCAATGCAGAACAAGCGCCCACACTCACTACAGACACAGTGCCCACACTCGCTACAGACCCAGCGCCTACAATCACTACAGACCCAGCACCCACACTCGCTACAGACCCAGCGCCCACACTCACAGCAGACCCAGCAACCACTTTTGCTACAGACCCAACGCCCACACTCACTACAGACGCAGCGTCCACACTCACTACAGACCCAGCGCCCACACTCACTACAGACCCAGCGCCCACACTCGCTACAGACCCAGCGCCCAAACTCACTACAGACCCAGCACCCACACACACTACAGACCCAGAGCCGACACTCGCTACAGACACAGCGCCCACACTCGCTACAGACATAGCGCCCACACTCACTGCAGACCCAGCGCCCACACTCACTACATACCAAGCCCCCATACTCGCTACAGACCCAGCGCCCACAGTCACTGCAGACCCAACAACCACACTCGCTACAAACCGAGCGCCCACACTCGCTACAAACACAGCGCCCACACTCTTTACAGACCCAGCGCCCACACTCGCTACAGACATAGCGCCCACACTCACTGCAGACCCAGCGCCCACACTCACTACATACCAAGCCCCCATACTCGCTACAGACCAAGCGCCCACAATCGCTACAGACACAGCGTCCATACTTGCTGCAGACCCAGAGCCCACACTCGCTACAGACCCAGAGCCCACACTCACTACAGACCCAGAGCCCACACTCGCTACAGACCCAGCGCCCATACTCACTACAGACCCAGCACCCAGACTCACTCCAAACCCAGCGCCGACAATCAGTACAGACACAGCGCCCACCCTCGATACAGACCCAGCGCCCACACTCACTGCAGACCCAGAGCCGACACTCACTACAGAACCAGCGCCCACATTCCCTATAGACCCAGCGCCCACACTCGCTATTGACCCAGCGCCCACACTCACTACAGACCCAGCGCCCACACTCGCTACAGACCCAGCACCTACAATCACTACAGACCCAGCGCCCGCACTCACTACAGACCCAGCGCCTACAATCACTACAGACCCAGCGCCCACACTCACTACAGACCCAGCACCCACACTCGCTACAGACCCAGCGCCCACAATCGCTACAGACCCAGCACCCACACTCACTACAAAACGAGCGCCCAAACATGCTACAGACTCAGCGCCCACACTCACTACAGACCCAGCGCCCACACTCACTACAGACCCAGCGCCCACACTCGCTACAGACCCAGCGCCTACAATCACTACAGACCCAGCGCCCGCTCTCACTACAGACCCAGCACCCACACGCGCTATTAATCCAGTGCCAACATTCTCTAAAGACCCAGTGCCCACACTCGCTACAGACCAAGCAGCCACATTCACGATAGACCCAGCGCCCACACCCACTACAATCCCAGCGCTCACACTCGCTACAGACCCAGCACACACACTCACTGCAGACCCAGTGCCTACAATCACTGCAGACCCAGTGCGCACACTCGCTACAGACCCAGCGCCCACACTCGCTGCAGACCCAGCGCCCACACTCACTACAGACCCAGCGCCCACACTCACTACAGACCCAGCGCCCACACTCACTACAGACCCAGCGGACATACTCACTACAGACCCAGCGCCCACACTCACTACAGACCCAGCGCCCACACTCACTACAGACCCAGTGCCCACACTCACTACAACCCAGCGCCCACACTCACTACAGACCCAGTGCCCACACTCGCTACATATTCAGAGCCCAAACTCACTACGGACCCAGCGCCCACACTCACTACAGACCCAGCGCCCACACTCGCTACAGACCCAGCGCCCTCACTCACTACAAAGCGAGCGCCCAAACATGCTACAGACCCAGCGCACACACTCACTGCAGAACAAGCGCCCACACTCACTACAGACACAGTGCCCACACTCGCTACAGACCCAGCGCCTACAATCACTACAGACCCAGCACCCACATTCGCGACAGACCCAGCGCCCACACTCACAGCAGACCCAGCAACCACACTTGCTACAGACCCAACGCCCACACTCACTACAGACCCAGCGCCCACACACACTGCAGACATAGCGCCCACACTCACTACAGTCCCAGAGCCCACACTCGCTACAGACACAGCGTCCACACACACTGCAGACCCAGCGCACACACTCACTACAGAGCCAGAAACCATAATCATTGCAGACCCAGTGCCCACACTCGCTATAGACCCAGCGCCCACACTGTCTACAGACCCCGCGCCCACACTCACTACAGACGCTGCGCCCATACTCACTACAGACCGAGCGCCCATACTCACTACAGACACAGAGCACACACTCGCTACAGACCCAGCGCCAACACTCACTGCAGACTCAGCAACCACACTCGCTACAGACCCTGTGCCCACACTCGCTACAGACCCAGAGCCAACTCTCGCTTCAGACCGACCGCCCACACTCACTACCGACCCAGAGCCCACACTGGCTACAGACCCAGCGCCCACTCTCACTACAGACCCAGCGCCCACACTGGCTACAGACACAGTGCCCACACTCACTACAGACCCAGCGCCCATAATCACTACAGACCCAGCGGCCATACTCACTACAGACCGAGCGCCCACACTCGCTACAGACACAGCGCCCACACTCTCTGTAGACCCAGCGCACACATTTACTAGATAACCAGCGCCCACACTCTTTACAGACCCAGCGACAACACTCACTACGTACCAGCACCCACACTCGCTACAGACCAAGCGCCCACAATCGCTACACACCCTGCGTCCACACTCGCTGCAGACCCAGAGCCCACACTCACTACAGACCCAGCGCCCACACTCACTATAGACCCAGCGCCCACAGTCGCTACAGACCCAGCGCCCACACTTGCTACAGACCCAGCGCCCACTGTCACTGCAGACCCAGCAACCACACTCCCAAAAGACCAAGTGCCCACACTCGCTACAGACCCAGCGCCCACAGTCACTGCAGACCCAGCAACCACACTCGCTACAAACCGAGCGCCCACACTCGCTACAAACACAGCGCCCACACTTTTACAGACCCAGCGCCCACACTCGCTACAGACATAGCGCCCACACTCACTGCAGACCCAGCGCCCACAGTCACTACATACCAAGCCCCCATACTCGCTACAGACCAAGCGCCCACAATCGCTACAGACACAGCGTCCATACTTGCTGCAGACCCAGAGCCCACACTCGCTACAGACCCAGAGCCCACACTCACTACAGACCCAGAGACCACACTCGCTACAGACCCAGCGCCCATACTCACTACAGACCATGCGCCCATACTCACTACAGACACAGAGCACAAACTCGCTACAGACCCAGCGCCAACATTCACTGCAGACTCAGCAACCACACTCACTACAGACCCTGTGCCCACACTCGCTACAGACCCAGAGCCAACTCTCGCTTTAGACCGACCACCCACACTCACTACAGACCCAGCGCCCACACTGGCTACAGACCCAGGGCCCACACTCACTACAGACCCAGCGCCCATAATCACTACAGACCCAGCGGCCATACTAACTACAGACCCAGCGCCCACACTCACTACAGACGCAGCGTCCACACTCACTACAGACACAGCGCCCACTCTCACTACAGACCCAGCGCCTACACTCGCTACAGACCCAGCGCCCAAACTCACTACAGACCCAGCGCCCACACACACTACAGACCCAGAGCCGACACTCACTACAGACGCAGCGTCCACACTCACTACAGACACAGCGCCCACTCTCACTACAGACCCAGCGCCTACACTCGCTACAGACCCAGCGCCCACACTCACAGCAGACCCAGCAACCACACTTGCTACAGACCCAACGCCCACACTCACTACAGACCCAGCGCCCACACACACTGCAGACATAGCGCCCATACTCACTACAGTCCCAGAGCCCACACTCGCTACAGACACAGCGTCCACACACACTGCAGACCCAGCGCACACACTCACTACAGAGCCAGAAACCATAATCATTGCAGACCCAGTGCCCACACTCGCTATAGACCCAGCGCCCACACTGTCTACAGACCCAGCGCCCACACTCACTACAGACGCTGCGCCCATACTCACTACAGACCGAGCGCCCATACTCACTACAGACACAGAGCACACACTCGCTACAGACCCAGCGCCAACACTCACTGCAGACTCAGCAACCACACTCGCTACAGACCCTGTGCCCACACTCGCTACAGACCCAGAGCCAACTCTCGCTTCAGACCGACCGCCCACACTCACTACCGACCCAGAGCCCACACTGGCTACAGACCCAGCGCCCACTCTCACTACAGACCCAGCGCCCACACTGGCTACAGACACAGTGCCCACACTCACTACAGACCCAGCGCCCATAATCACTACAGACCCAGCGGCCATACTCACTACAGACCCAGCGCCCACACTCACTACAGACGCAGCGTCCACACTCACTACAGACCCAGCGCCCACACTCACTACAGACCCAGCGCCCACACTCGCTACAGACCCAGCGCCCAAACTCACTACAGACCCAGCGCCCACACACACTACAGACCCAGAGCCGACACTCACTACAGACCGAGCGCCCACACTCGCTACAGACACAGCGCCCACACTCTCTGTAGACCCAGCGCACACATTTACTAGATAACCAGCGCCCACACTCTTTACAGACCCAGCGACAACACTCACTACGTACCAGCGCCCACAATCGCTACACACCCTGCGTCCACACTCGCTGCAGACCCAGAGCCCATACTCACTACAGACCCAGCGCCCACACTCACTATAGACCCAGCGCCCACAGTCGCTACAGACCCAGCGCCCACACTCGCTACAGACCCAGCGCCCACTGTCACTGCAGACCCAGCAACCACACTCCCAAAAGACCAAGTGCCCACACTCGCTACAGACCCAGCGCCCACAGTCACTGCAGACCCAGCAACCACACTCGCTACAAACCGAGTGCCCACACTCGCTACAAACACAGCGTCCACACTTTTACAGACCCAGCGCCCACACTCGCTACAGACATAGCGCCCACACTCACTGCAGACCCAGCGCCCACACTCACTACATACCAAGCCCCCATACTCGCTACAGACCAAGCGCCCACAATCGCTACAGACACAGCGTCCATACTTGCTGCAGACCCAGAGCCCACACTCGCTACAGACCCAGAGCCCACACTCACTACAGACCCAGAGCCCACACTCGCTACAGACCCAGCGCCCATACTCACTACAGACCGTGCGCCCATACTCACTACAGACACAGAGCACAAACTCGCTACAGACCCAGCGCCAACATTCACTGCAGACTCAGCAACCACACTCACTACAGACCCTGTGCCCACACTCGCTACAGACCCAGAGCCAACTCTCGCTTCAGACCGACCACCCACACTCACTACAGACCCAGCGCCCACACTGGCTACAGACCCAGGGCCCACTCTCACTACAGACCCAGCGCCCACACAGGCTACAGACACAGCGCCCACACTCACTACAGACCCAGAGCCCATAATCACTACAGACCCAGCGGCCATACTAACTACAGACCCAGCGCCCACACTCACTACAGACGCAGCGTCCACACTCACTACAGACACAGCGCCCACTCTCACTAGAGACCCAGCGCCTACACTCGCTAATGACCCAGCGCCCAAACTCACTACAGACCCAGCGCCCACACACACTACAGACCCAGAGCCGACACTCACTACAGACGCAGCGTCCACACTCACTACAGACACAGCGCCCACTCTCACTACAGACCCAGCGCCTACACTCGCTACAGACCCAGCGCCCAAACTCACTACAGACCGAGCGCCCACACACACTACAGACCCAGAGCCGACACTCACTACAGACCGAGCGCCCACACTCGCTACAGACACAGCGCCCACACTCTCTGTAGACCCAGCGCACACATTTACTAGATAACCAGCGCCCACACTCTTTACAGACCCAGCGACAACACTCACTACGTACCAGCACCCACACTCGCTACAGACCAAGCGCCCACAATCGCTACACACCCTGCGTACACACTCGCTGCAGACCCAGAGCCCACACTCACTACAGACCCAGCGCCCACACTCACTATAGACCCAGCGCCCACAGTCGCTACAGACCCAGCGCCCACACTCGCTACAGACCCAGCGCCCACACTCACTACAGACCCAGCGCGCACACTCACTACAGACACAGCGCCCAAACTCGCTACAGACACAGCGCCCATACTCACTACAGCCCCAGCGCCGACAATCACTACAGACCCAGCGCCCACACTCATTGCAGACACAACGCCAACACTCGCTATAGACCCAGCGCCCACACGTGCTACAGAACCTGCGCCCACACTCGCTACAGACCCTGCGCCCACACTCGCTACAGACCCAGTGACCACACTCGCTTCAGACCCAGCACCCACACTCGCTACAGACCCAGTGACCACACTCACTTCAGACCCAGTGCCCACACTCGCTGTATACCCAGCGCCCACACTCGCTATAAACCCAGCGACCACACTCACTATAGACCCAGCACCCACACTCACTACAGACCCAGCACCCACACTCACTACAGACCCAGCGCCCACACTCGCTGCAGACCCAGCGACCACACTCGCTATAGACCCAGCACCCACACTCACTACAGACTCAGCGCCCACACTCGCTACAGACCCAGCGCCCACACTCACTACAGACCCAACGTCCACACTCACTAGAGACCGAGAGCCCACACTCGCTACAGACACAGCGCCCACAGGCGCTACAGAACCTGCGCCCACACTCGTTACAGACCCTGCGCACACGCTCGCTACAGACCCAGTGACCACACTTGCTACAGACCCAGCGCCCTCACTCACTACAGACCCAGCACCCACACTCACTACAGACTCAGCGCCCACACTCGCTACAGACCCCGCGCCCACACTCGCTACAGACCCAGCGCCCACACTCACTACATACCTAGAGTCCACACTCGCTACAGACCCAGCAACAACACTCGCTACAGACCCCGCACCAACTCCCGCTTCAGACCCAGCCCCCACTCAATGCAGACCCAGCGCTCACACTCGCTACAGACACAGCGCCCACACGCGCTACAGAACCTGCGCCCACACTCGCTACAGACACTGCGCCCACGCTCGCTACAGACCCAGCGACCACACTCGCTATAGACCCAGCACCCACACTCACTACAGACCCAGCACCCACACTCACTACAGACCCAGTGCCCACACTCGCTGCAGACCCAGCGACCACACTCGCTATAGACCCAGCACCCACACTCACTACAGACTCAGCGCCCACAATCACTACAGACCCAGCACCCACACTCACAACAGACGCAGCGCCCAGTCTCACTACAGACCCAGCACCCACACTTCCTACAGACTCAGCGGCCACACTCGCTACAGACCCAGAGCCCACACTCACGACAGACCCAGAGCCCACACTCGCTACAGACCCAGCGCCCATACTCACTACAGACCCAGCACCCAGACTCACTCCAAACCCAGCGCCGACAATCAGTACAGACACAGCGCCCACCCTCGATACAGACCCAGCGACAACACTCACTGCAGACCCAGAGCCGACACTCACTACAGAACCAGCGCCCACATTCCCTATAGACCCAGCGCCCACACTCGCTATTGACCCAGCACCCACACTCGCTACAGACCCAGCGCCCACAATCGCTACAGACACAGCACCCACACTCACTACAAAACGAGCGCCCAAACATGCTACAGACTCAGCGCCCACACTCACTACAGACCCAGCGCCCACACTCACTACAGACCCAGCGCCCACACTCGCTACAGACCCAGCGCCTACAATCACTACAGACCCAGCGCCCGCACTCACTACAGACCCAGCGCCTACAATCACTACAGAACCAGCGCCCACACTCACTACAGACCCAGCACCCACACTCGCTACAGACCCAGCGCCCACAATCGCTACAGACACAGCGCCCACACTCACTACAAAACGAGCGCCCAAACATGCTACAGACGCAGCGCCCACACTCACTACAGACCCAGCGCCCACACTCACTACAGACCCAGCGCCCACACTCACTACAGACCCAGCGCCCACACTCGCTACAGACCCAGCGCCTACAATCACTACAGACCCAGCGCCTGCACTCACTACAGACCCAGCGCCCACACTCACTACAGACACAGCGCCCACACTCACGACAGACCCAGCACCCACACGCGCTATTGACCCAGTGCCAACATTCTCTAAAGACCCAGTGCCCACACTCGCTACAGACCAAGCAGCCACATTCGCTATAGACCCAGCGGCCACACCCACTACAGTCCCAGCGCCCACACTCGCTACAGACCCAGCACACACACTCACTGCAGACCCAGTGCCTACAATCACTGCAGACCCAGCGTGCACACTCGAAACAGACCCAGCAACCACACTCGCTACGGACCCAGCGCCCACACTCGCTACAGCCACAGCGCCGACAATCACTACAGAAACAGCGCCCACCCTCGATACAGACCTAGCGCCCACACTCACTGCAGACCCAGAGCCGACAATCACTACAGAACCAACGCCCACATTCGCTATAGACCCAGCACCCACACTCGCTATTGACCCAGTGCCCACACTCGCTACAGACCCAGCGTCCACAATCGCTATAGACCCAGTGCCCACACTCGCTACATATCCAGAGCCCAAACTCACTACGGACCCAGCGCCCACACTCACTACAGACCCAGCGCCCACACTCGCTGCAGACCCAGCGACCACACTCGCTATAGACCCAGCACCCACACTCACTACAGACTCAGCGCCCACACTCGCTACAGACCTTGCGCCCACACTCGCTACAGACCCAGCGCCCACACTCACTACAGACCTTGAGCCCACACTCTCTACAGACCCAGCAACCACACTCGCTACAGACCCAGCACCAACTCCCGTTTCAGACCCAGCGCCCACTCTCAATGCAGACCCAGCGCCCACACTCGCTACAGACACAGCGTCCACACTCGCTATAGAACCAGCGCCCCACACACTCCAGACCCAGCGCCCACACTCACTACAGACCCAGCGCCCACACTGGCTAAAGACACAGAGCCCACACGCACTACAGACCCAGCGTCCACACTCGCTTCAGACCCAGCGCCCACACTCGGAACAGACACAGTGTCCACACTCGCTATAGAACCAGCGCCCCACACACTCCAGACCCAGCGCCCACACTCACTACAGACCCAGAGCCCACACTCACTACAGACCCAGCTTCCTCACTCGCTACAGACCCAGCGCCCACACTCACTACAAACCCAGCGCCCAAACATGCTACAGACCCAGCGCCCACACTCACTACAGACTCAGCGCCCACACTCGCTACAGACACAGCGCACACACTCACTACAGACACAGCGCCCACACTCGCTACAGACCCAGAACCCACACTCACTACAGACCCAGCGCCCACACTCGCTACAGAACCAGCGCCAACTCTCGCTACAGACCCAGCGCCCACACTCGCTACAGACCCAGCGCCACACTCACTGCAGTCCCAGCGCCCACACTCGCTACAGACACAGCGTCCACACTCATTGCTGACCCAGCGCCCACACTCGCTATAGACCCAGTGCCCACACACACTATAGACCCAGCGCCCACACTCACTACAGAGCCAGAGCACACACTCACTACAGACCCACAGCCCACACTCGCTACAGACTCAGCGCCCAACCTCGCTACAGACCCAGCGCCCACACTAGCTACAGATCCAGCACCCACACTCACTACAGACCCAGCACCCACACTCACTACAGACCCAGCGCCCACACTCGCTGCAGACCCAGCGACCACACTCGCTATAGACCCAGCACCCACACTCACTACAGACTCAGCGCCCACACTCGCTACAGACCCAGCGCCCACACTCACTACAGACACAAAGCCCACACTCACTAGAGACCAAGAGCCCACACTCGCTACAGACCCAGCAACCACACTCGCTACAGACCCAGCACCAACTCCCGCTTCAGACCCAGCCCCCACTCTCAATGCAGACCCAGCGCCCACACTCGCTACAGACACAGCGCCCACACGCGCTACAGAACCTGCGCCCACACTCGTTACAGACCCGGCGCACACGCTCTCTACAGACCCAGTGACCACACTTGCTACAGACCCAGCGCCCTCACTCACTACAGACCCAGCACCCACACTCACTACAGACTCAACGCCCACACTCGCTACAGACCCCGCGCCCACACTCACTACAGACCCAGCGCCCACACTCACTACATACCTAGAGCCCACACTCGCTACAGACCCAGCAACCACACTCGCTACAGACCCAGCACCAACTCCCGCTTCAGACCCAGCCCCCACTCTCAATGCAGACCCAGCGCTCACACTCGCTACAGACACAGCGCCCACACGCGCTACAGAACCTGCGCCCACACTCGCTACAGACCCTGCGCCCACGCTCGCTACAGACCCAGCGACCACACTCGCTATAGACCCAGCACCCACACTCACTACAGACCCAGCACCCACACTCACTACAGACCCAGTGCCCACACTCGCTGCAGACCCAGCGACCACACTCGCTATAGACCCAGCACCCACACTCACTACAGACTCAGCGCCCACACTCGCTACAGACCTAGCGCCCACACTCACTACAGACACAGCGCCCTCACTCACTAGAGACCTAGAGCCCACACTCGCTACAGACCCAGCAACCACACTCGCTACAGACCCAGCACCAACTCCCACTTCAGACCCAGCCCCCACTCTCAATGCAGACCCAGCGCCCACACTCGCTACAGACACAGCGCCCACATGCGCTACAGAACCTGCGCCCACACTCGCTACAGACCCTGCGCCCACGCTCACTACAGACCCAGTGACCACACTCGCTACAGACCCAGCGCCCTCACTCACTACAGAACCAGTGACCACACTCGCTTCAGACCCAGTGCCCACACTCGCTGTATACCCAGCGCCCACACTCGCTATAGACCCAGCGACCACACTCGCTATAGACCCAGCACCCACACTCACTACAGACCCAGCACCCACACTCACTACAGACCCACCGCCCACACTCGCTGCAGACCCAGCGACCACACTCGCTATACACCCAGCACCCACACTCACTACAGACTCAGCGCCCACACTCGCTACAGACCTAGCGCCCACACTCACTACAGACACAGCGCCCACACTCACTAGAGACCTTGAGCCCACACTCGCTACAGACCCAGCAACCACACTCGCTACAGACCCAGCACCAACTCCCGCTTCAGACCCAGCGCCCACTCTCAATGCAGACCCAGCGCCCACACTCGCTACAGACACAGCGTCCACACTCGCTATAGAACCAGCGCCCCACACACTCCAGACCCAGCGCCCACACTCACTCCAGACCCAGCGCCCACACTCGCTACAGCCACAGCGCCGACAATCACTACAGAAACAGCGCCCACCCTCGATACAGACCTAGCGCCCACACTCACTGCAGACCCAGAGCCGACAATCACTACAGAACCAACGCCCACATTCGCTATAGACCCAGCACCCACACTCGCTATTGACCCAGTGCCCACACTCGCTACAGACCCAGCGTCCACAATCGCTATAGACCCAGTGCCCACACTCGCTACATATCCAGAGCCCAAACTCACTACGGACCCAGCGCCCACACTCACTACAGACCCAGCGCCCACACTCGCTGCAGACCCAGCGACCACACTCGCTATAGACCCAGCACCCACACTCACTACAGACTCAGCGCCCACACTCGCTACAGACCTTGCGCCCACACTCACTACAGACCCAGCGCCCACACTCACTACAGACCTTGAGCCCACACTCTCTACAGACCCAGCAACCACACTCGCTACAGACCCAGCACCAACTCCCGTTTCAGACCCAGCGCCCACTCTCAATGCAGACCCAGCGCCCACACTCGCTACAGACACAGCGTCCACACTCGCTATAGAACCAGCGCCCCACACACTCCAGACCCAGCGCCCACACTCACTACAGACCCAGCGCCCACACTGGCTAAAGACACAGCGCCCACACGCACTACAGACCCAGCGTCCACACTCGCTTCAGACCCAGCGCCCACACTCGGAACAGACACAGTGTCCACACTCGCTATAGAACCAGCGCCCCACACACTCCAGACCCAGCGCCCACACTCACTACAGACCCAGCGCCCACACGCACTACAGACCCAGCGCCCACACTGGCTACAGAGCCAGAGCCCACACTCACTACAGACCCAGCTTCCTCACTCGCTACAGACCCAGCGCCCACACTCACTACAAACCCAGCGCCCAAACATGCTACAGACCCAGCGCCCACACTCACTACAGACTCAGCGCCCACACTCGCTACAGACACAGCGCACACACTCACTACAGACACAGCGCCCACACTCGCTACAGACCCAGAACCCACACTCACTACAGACCCAGCGCCCACACTCGCTACAGAACCAGCGCCAACTCTCGCTACAGACCCAGCGCCCACACTCGCTACAGACCCAGCGCCACACTCACTGCAGTCCCAGCGCCCACACTCGCTACAGACACAGCGTCCACACTCATTGCTGACCCAGCGCCCACACTCGCTATAGACCCAGTGCCCACACACACTATAGACCCAGCGCCCACACTCACTACAGAGCCAGAGCACACACTCACTACAGACCCACAGCCCACACTCGCTACAGACTCAGCGCCCAACCTCGCTACAGACCCAGCGCCCACACTAGCTACAGATCCAGCACCCACACTCACTACAGACCCAGCACCCACACTCACTACAGACCCAGCGCCCACACTCGCTGCAGACCCAGCGACCACACTCGCTATAGACCCAGCACCCACACTCACTACAGACTCAGCGCCCACACTCGCTACAGACCCAGCGCCCACACTCACTACAGACACAGCGCCCACACTCACTAGAGACCAAGAGCCCACACTCGCTACAGACCCAGCAACCACACTCGCTACAGACCCAGCACCAACTCCCGCTTCAGACCCAGCCCCCACTCTCAATGCAGACCCAGCGCCCACACTCGCTACAGACACAGCGCCCACACGCGCTACAGAACCTGCGCCCACACTCGTTACAGACCCGGCGCACACGCTCGCTACAGACCCAGTGACCACACTTGCTACAGACCCAGCGCCCTCACTCACTACAGACCCAGCACCCACACTCACTACAGACTCAGCGCCCACACTCGCTACAGACCCCGCGCCCACACTCACTACAGACCCAGCGCCCACACTCACTACATACCTAGAGCCCACACTCGCTACAGACCCAGCAACCACACTCGCTACAGACCCAGCACCAACTCCCGCTTCAGACCCAGCCCCCACTCTCAATGCAGACCCAGCGCTCACACTCGCTACAGACACAGCGCCCACACGCGCTACAGAACCTGCGCCCACACTCGCTACAGACCCTGCGCCCACGCTCGCATACAGACCCAGCGACCACAATCGCTATAGACCCAGCACCCACACTCACTACAGACCCAGCACCCACACTCACTACAGACCCAGTGCCCACACTCGCTGCAGACCCAGCGACCACACTCGCTATAGACCCAGCACCCACACTCACTACAGACTCAGCGCCCACACTCGCTACAGACCTAGCGCCCACACTCACTACAGACACAGCGCCCTCACTCACTAGAGACCTAGAGCCCACACTCGCTACAGACCCAGCAACCACACTCGCTACAGACCCAGCACCAACTCCCACTTCAGACCCAGCCCCCACTCTCAATGCAGACCCAGCGCCCACACTCGCTACAGACACAGCGCCCACATGCGCTACAGAACCTGCGCCCACACTCGCTACAGACCCTGCGCCCACGCTCACTACAGACCCAGTGACCACACTCGCTACAGACCCAGCGCCCTCACTCACTACAGAACCAGTGACCACACTCGCTTCAGACCCAGTGCCCACACTCGCTGTATACCCAGCGCCCACACTCACTATAGACCCAGCGACCACACTCGCTATAGACCCAGCACCCACACTCACTACAGACCCAGCACCCACACTCACTACAGACCCACCGCCCACACTCGCTGCAGACCCAGCGACCACACTCGCTATACACCCAGCACCCACACTCACTACAGACTCAGCGCCCACACTCGCTACAGACCTAGCGCCCACACTCACTACAGACACAGCGCCCACACTCACTAGAGACCTTGAGCCCACACTCGCTACAGACCCAGCAACCACACTCGCTACAGACCCAGCACCCAACCTCGCTACAGACCCAGCGCCCACACTCGCTACAGACCCAGCGCCACACTCACTGCAGTCCCAGCGCCCACACTCGCTACAGACACAGCGTCCACACTCATTGCTGACCCAGCGCCCACACTCGCTATAGACCCAGTGCCCACACACACTATAGACCCAGCGCCCACACTCACTACAGAGCCAGAGCACACACTCACTACAGACCCACAGCCCACACTCGCTACAGACTCAGCGCCCAACCTCGCTACAGACCCAGCGCCCACACTAGCTACAGATCCAGCACCCACACTCACTACAGACCCAGCACCCACACTCACTACAGACCCAGCGCCCACACTCGCTGCAGACCCAGCGACCACACTCGCTATAGACCCAGCACCCACACTCACTACAGACTCAGCGCCCACACTCGCTACAGACCCAGCGCCCACACTCACTACAGACACAGCGCCCACACTCACTAGAGACCAAGAGCCCACACTCGCTACAGACCCAGCAACCACACTCGCTACAGACCCAGCACCAACTCCCGCTTCAGACCCAGCCCCCACTCTCAATGCAGACCCAGCGCCCACACTCGCTACAGACACAGCGCCCACACGCGCTACAGAACCTGCGCCCACACTCGTTACAGACCCGGCGCACACGCTCGCTACAGACCCAGTGACCACACTTGCTACAGACCCAGCGCCCTCACTCACTACAGACCCAGCACCCACACTCACTACAGACTCAGCGCCCACACTCGCTACAGACCCCGCGCCCACACTCACTACAGACCCAGCGCCCACACTCACTACATACCTAGAGCCCACACTCGCTACAGACCCAGCAACCACACTCGCTACAGACCCAGCACCAACTCCCGCTTCAGACCCAGCCCCCACTCTCAATGCAGACCCAGCGCTCACACTCGCTACAGACACAGCGCCCACACGCGCTACAGAACCTGCGCCCACACTCGCTACAGACCCTGCGCCCACGCTCGCATACAGACCCAGCGACCACAATCGCTATAGACCCAGCACCCACACTCACTACAGACCCAGCACCCACACTCACTACAGACCCAGTGCCCACACTCGCTGCAGACCCAGCGACCACACTCGCTATAGACCCAGCACCCACACTCACTACAGACTCAGCGCCCACACTCGCTACAGACCTAGCGCCCACACTCACTACAGACACAGCGCCCTCACTCACTAGAGACCTAGAGCCCACACTCGCTACAGACCCAGCAACCACACTCGCTACAGACCCAGCACCAACTCCCACTTCAGACCCAGCCCCCACTCTCAATGCAGACCCAGCGCCCACACTCGCTACAGACACAGCGCCCACATGCGCTACAGAACCTGCGCCCACACTCGCTACAGACCCTGCGCCCACGCTCACTACAGACCCAGTGACCACACTCGCTACAGACCCAGCGCCCTCACTCACTACAGAACCAGTGACCACACTCGCTTCAGACCCAGTGCCCACACTCGCTGTATACCCAGCGCCCACACTCACTATAGACCCAGCGACCACACTCGCTATAGACCCAGCACCCACACTCACTACAGACCCAGCACCCACACTCACTACAGACCCACCGCCCACACTCGCTGCAGACCCAGCGACCACACTCGCTATACACCCAGCACCCACACTCACTACAGACTCAGCGCCCACACTCGCTACAGACCTAGCGCCCACACTCACTACAGACACAGCGCCCACACTCACTAGAGACCTTGAGCCCACACTCGCTACAGACCCAGCAACCACACTCGCTACAGACCCAGCACCAACTCCCGCTTCAGACCCAGCGCCCACTCTCAATGCAGACCCAGCGCCCACACTCGCTACAGACACAGCGTCCACACTCGCTATAGAACCAGCGCCCCACACACTCCAGACCCAGCGCCCACACTCACTACAGACCCAGCGCCCACACTCACTACAGACCCAGCGCCCACACTCACTACAGACCCAGCGCCCACACTGGCTAAAGACACAGCGCCCACACGCACTACAGACTCAGCGCCCACACTCGCTACAGACACAGCGCACACACTCACTACAGACACAGCGCCCACACTCGCTACAGACCCAGAACCCACACTCACTACAGACCCAGCGCCCACACTCGCTACAGAACCAGCGCCAACTCTCGCTACAGACCCAGCGCCCACACTCGCTACAGACCCAGCGCCACACTCACTGCAGTCCCAGCGCCCACACTCGCTACAGACACAGCGTCCACACTCATTGCTGACCCAGCGCCCACACTCGCTATAGACGCAGTGCCCACACACACTATAGACCCAGCGCCCACACTCACTACAGAGCCAGAGCACACACTCACTACAGACCCACAGCCCACACTCGCTGCAGACTCAGCGCCCAACCTCGCTACAGACCCAGCGCCCACACTCGCTACAGATCCAGCACCCACACTCACTACAGACCCAGCACCCACACTCACTACAGACCCAGCGCCCACAATCGCTGCAGACCCAGCGCCACACTCACTGCAGTCCCAACGCCCACACTCGCTACAGACACAGCGTCCACACTCATTGCTGACCCAGCGCCCACACTCGCTATAGACCCAGCGCCCACACTCACTACAGAGCCAGAGCACACACTCACTACAGACCCACAGCCCACACTCGCTACAGACTCAGCACCCAACCTCGCTACAGACCCAGCGCCCACACTCGCTACAGATCCAGCACCCACACTCATTACAGACCCAGAGCCCACACTCGCCGCAGACCCAGCGACCACACTCGCTGCAGACCCAGCACCCACACTCGCTATAGACCCAGCACCCACACCTACTACAGTCCCAGCGCCCACAATCACTACAGACCCAGCACCCACACTCACAACAGACGCAGCGCCCAGTCTCACTACAGACCCAGCACCCACACTTCCTACAGACTCAGCGGCCACACTCGCTACAGACCCAGAGCCCACACTCACGACAGACCCAGAGCCCACACACGCTACAGACCCAGCGCCCATACTCACTACAGACCCAGCACCCAGACTCACTCCAAACCCAGCGCCGACAATCACTACAGACACAGCGCCCACCCTCGATACAGACCCAGCGCCCACACTCACTGCAGACCCAGAGCCGACACTCACTACAGAACCAGCGCCCACATTCCCTATAGACCCAGCGCCCACACTCGCTATTGACCCAGCACCCACACTCGCTACAGACCCAGCGCCCACAATCGCTACAGACCCAGCACCCACACTCACTACAAAACGAGCGCCCAAACATGCTACAGACTCAGCGCCCACACTCACTACAGACCCAGCGCCCACACTCACTACAGACCCAGCGCCCACACTCGCTACAGACCCAGCGCCTACAATCACTACAGACCCAGTGCCCGCACTCACTACAGACCCAGCGCCTACAATCACTACAGACCCAGCGCCCACACTCACTACAGACCCAGCACCCACACTCGCTACAGACCCAGCGCCCACAATCGCTACAGACCCAGAACCCACAATCGCTACAGACCCAGCACCCACACTCACTACAGACCCAGCGCCCGCACTCACTACAGACCCAGCACCCACACGCGCTATTGACCCAGTGCCAACATGCTCTAAAGACCCAGTGCCCACACTCGCTACAGACCAAGCAGCCACATTCGCTATAGACCCAGCGCCCACAACCACTACAGTCCCAGCGCCCACACTCGCTACAGACCCAGCACACACACTCACTGCAGACCCAGTGCCTACAATCACTGCAGACCCAGCGCGCACACTCGAAACAGACCCAGCAACCACACTCGCTACGGACCCAGCGCCCACACTCGCTACAGCCCCAGCGCCCACATTCACTACAGAAACAGCACCCACCCTCGATACAGACCTAGCGCCCACACTCACTGCAGACCCAGAGCCGACAATCACTACAGAACCAACGCCCACATTCGCTATAGACCCAGCACCCACACTCGCTATTGACCCAGTGCCCACACTTGCTACAGACCCAGCGTCCACAATCGCTATAGACCCAGTGCCCACACTCGCTACATATCCAGAGCAACTCACTACGGACCCAGCGCCCACACTCACTACAGACCCAGCGCCCACACTCGCTGCAGACCCAGCGACCACACTCGCTATAGACCCAGCACCCACACTCACTACAGACTCAGCGCCCACACTCGCTACAGACCTAGCGCCCACACTCACTACAGACCCAGCGCCCACACTCACTACAGACCTTGAGCCCACACTCGCTACAGACCCAGCAACCACACTCGCTACAGACCCAGCACCAACTCCCGTTTCAGACCCAGCGCCCACTCTCAATGCAGACCCAGCGCCCACACTCGCTACAGACACAGCGTCCACACTCGCTATAGAACCAGCGCCCCACACACTCCAGACCCAGCGCCCACACTCACTACAGACCCAGCGCCCACACTGGCTAAAGACACAGCGCCCACACGCACTACAGACCCAGCGTCCACACTCGCTTCAGACCCAGCGCCCACACTCGGAACAGACACAGTGTCCACACTCGCTATAGAACCAGCGCCCCACACACTCCAGACCCAGCGCCCACACTCGCTACAGACCCAGAGCCCACACTCGCTACAGACCCAGCGCCCACACTCACTACAGACCCAGCGCCCACACGCACTACAGACCCTGCGCCCACATTGGCTACAGACCCAGAGCCCACACTCACTACAGACTCAGCGCCCACACTTGCTACAGACACAGCGCACACACTCACTACAGACACAGCGCCCACACTCGCTACAGACCCAGAACCCACACTCACTACAGACCCAGCGCCCACACTCGCTACAGAACCAGCGCCAACTCTCGCTACAGACCCAGCGCCCACACTCGCTACAGACCCAGCGCCACACTCACTGCAGTCCCAGCGCCCACACTCGCTACAGACACAGCGTCCACACTCATTGCTGACCCAGCGCCCACACTCGCTATAGACCCAGTGCCCACACACACTATAGACCCAGCGCCCACACTCACTACAGAGCCAGAGCACACACTCACTACAGACCCACAGCCCACACTCGCTACAGACTCAGCGCCCAACCTCGCTACAGACCCAGCGCCCACACTCGCTACAGATCCAGCACCCACACTCACTACAGACCCAGCACCCACACTCACTACAGACCCAGCGCCCACACTCGCTGCAGACCCAGCGACCACACTCGCTATAGACCCAGCACCCACACTCACTACAGACTCAGCGCCCACACTCGCTACAGACCCAGCGCCCACACTCACTACAGACCCAGCGCCCACACTCACTACAGACCGAGAGCCCACACTCACTACAGACCCAGCAACCACACTCGCTACAGACCCAGCACCAACTCCCGCTTCAGACCCAGCCCCCATTCTCAATGCAGACCCAGCGCCCACACTCGCTACAGACACAGCGCCCACACGCGCTACAGAACCTGCGCCCACACTCGTTACAGACCCTGCGCACACGCTCGCTACAGACCCAGTGACCACACTTGCTACAGACCCAGCGCCCTCACTAACTACAGACCCAGCACCCACACTCACTACAGACTCAGCGCCCACACTCGCTACAGACCCCGCGCCCACACTCACTACAGACCCAGCGCCCACACTCACTACATACCTAGAGCCCACACTCGCTACAGACCCAGCAACCACACTCGCTACAGACCCTGCACCAACTCCCGCTTCAGACCCAGCCCCCACTCTCAATGCAGACCCAGCGCTCACACTCGCTACAGACACAGCGCCCACACGCGCTACAGAACCTGCGCCCACACTCGCTACAGACCCTGCGCCCACGCTCGCTACAGACCCAGCGACCACACTCGCTATAGACCCAGCACCCACACTCACTACAGACCCAGCACCCACACTCACTACAGACCCAGTGCCCACACTCGCTGCAGACCCAGCGACCACACTCGCTATAGACCCAGCACCCACACTCACTACAGACTCAGCGCCCACACTCGCTACAGACCTAGCGCCCACACTCACTACAGACACAGCGCCCACACTCACTAGAGACCTAGAGCCCACACTCGCTACAGACCCAGCAACCACACTCGCTACAGACCCAGCACCAACTCCCACTTTAGACCCAGCCCCCACTCTCAATGCAGACCCAGCGCCCACACTCGCTACAGACACAGCGCCCACACACGCTACAGAACCTGCGCCCACACTCGCTACAGACCCTGTGCCCACGCTCACTACAGACCCAGTGACCACACTCGCTACAGACCCAGCGCCCTCACTCACTACAGAACCAGTGACCACACTCGCTTCAGACCCAGTGCCCACACTCGCTGTATACCCAGCGCCCACACTCGCTATAGACCCAGCGACCACACTCGCTATAGACCCAGCACCCACACTCACTACAGACCCAGCACCCACACTCACTACAGACCCAGCGCCCACACTCGCTACAGACCTAGCGCCCACACTCACTACAGACACAGCGCCCACACTCACTAGAGACCTTGAGCCCACACTCGCTACAGACCCAGCAACCACACTCGCTACAGACCCAGCACCAACTCCCGCTTCAGACCCAGCGCCCACTCTCAATGCAGACCCAGCGCCCACACTCGCTACAGACACAGCGTCCACACTCGCTATAGAACCAGCGCCCCACACACTCCAGACCCAGCGCCCACACTCACTACAGACCCAGCGCCCACACTCACTACAGACCCAGCGCCCACACTCACTACAGACCCAGCGCCCACACTGGCTAAAGACACAGCGCCCACACGCACTACAGACCCAGCGCCCACACTCGCTTCAGACCCAGCGCCCACACTCGGAACAGACACAGTGTCCACACTCGTTATAGAACCCGCGACCCACACACTCCAGACCCAGCGCCCACACTCACTACAGACCCAGAGCCCACACTCACTACAGACCCAGCGCCCACACTCGGTACAGACCCAGAGCCCACACTCGCTACAGACCCAGCGCCCACACTCGCTACAGAACCAGCGCCAACTCTCGCTACAGACCCAGCGCCCACACTCGCTACAGACCCAGCGCCACACTCACTGCAGTCCCAGCGCCCACACTCGCTACAGACACAGCGTCCACACTCATTGCTGACCCAGCGCCCACACTCTCTATAGACCCAGTGCCCACACACACTATAGACCCAGCGCCCACACTCACTACAGAGCCAGAGCACACACTCACTACAGACCCACAGCCCACACTCACTACAGACCCAGCGCCCACACTGGCTAAAGACACAGCGCCCACACGCACTACAGACCCAGCGTCCACACTCGCTTCAGACCCAGCGCCCACACTCGGAACAGACACAGTGTCCACACTCGCTATAGAACCAGCGCCCCACACACTCCAGACCCAGCGCCCACACTCGCTACAGACCCAGAGCCCACACTCGCTACAGACCCAGCGCCCACACTCACTACAGACCCAGCGCCCACACGCACTAAAGACCCAGCGCCCACATTGGCTACAGACCCAGACCCCACACTCACTACAGACCCAGCTTCCTCACTCGCTACAGACCCAGCGCCCACACTCACTACAAACCCAGCGCCCAAACATGCTACAGACCCAGCGCCCACACTCACTACATACTCAGCGCCCACACTTGCTACAGACACAGCGCACACACTCACTACAGACACAGCGCCCACCCTCGCTACAGACCCAGAACCCACACTCACTACAGACCCAGCGCCCACACTCGCTACAGAACCAGCGCCAACTCTCGCTACAGACCCAGCGCCCACACTCGCTACAGACCCAGCGCCACACTCACTGCAGTCCCAGCGCCCACACTCGCTACAGACACAGCGTCCACACTCATTGCTGACCCAGCGCCCACACTCGCTATAGACCCAGTGCCCACACACACTATAGACCCAGCGCCCACACTCACTACAGAGCCAGAGCACACACTCACTACAGACCCACAGCCCACACTCGCTACAGACTCAGCGCCCAACCTCGCTACAGACCCAGCGCCCACTCTCAATGCAGACCCAGCGCTCACACTCGCTACAGACACAGCGCCCACACTCGCTTCAGACCCAGTGCCCACACTCGCTGTATACCCAGCGCCCACACTCGCTATAGACCCAGCGACCACACTCGCTATAGACCCAGCACCCACACTCACTACAGACCCAGCACCCACACTCACTACAGACCCAGCGCCCACACTCGCTACAGACCTAGCGCCCACACTCACTACAGACACAGCGCCCACACTCACTAGAGACCTTGAGCCCACACTCGCTACAGACCCAGCAACCACACTCGCTACAGACCCAGCACCAACTCCCGCTTCAGACCCAGCGCCCACTCTCAATGCAGACCCAGCGCCCACACTCGCTACAGACACAGCGTCCACACTCGCTATAGAACCAGCGCCCCACACACTCCAGACCCAGCGCCCACACTCACTACAGACCCAGCGCCCACACTCACTACAGACCCAGCGCCCACACTCACTACAGACCCAGCGCCCACACTGGCTAAAGACACAGCGCCCACACGCACTACAGACCCAGCGCCCACACTCGCTTCAGACCCAGCGCCCACACTCGGAACAGACACAGTGTCCACACTCGTTATAGAACCCGCGACCCACACACTCCAGACCCAGCGCCCACACTCGCTACAGACCCAGAGCCCACACTCGCTACAGACCCAGCGCCCACACTCGCTACAGAACCAGCGCCAACTCTCGCTACAGACCCAGGGCCCACACTCGCTACAGACCCAGCGCCACACTCACTGCAGTCCCAGCGCCCACACTCGCTACAGACACAGCGTCCACACTCATTGCTGACCCAGCGCCCACACTCTCTATAGACCCAGTGCCCACACACACTATAGACCCAGCGCCCACACTCACTACAGAGCCAGAGCACACACTCGCTACAGACTCAGCGCCCACACTCACTACAGACCCACAGCCCACACTCGCTACAGACTCAGCGCCCAACCTCGCTACAGACCCAGCGCCCACACTCGCTACAGATCCAGCACCCACACTCATTACAGACCCAGAGCCCACACTCGCCGCAGACCCAGCGACCACACTCGCTACAGACCCAGCACCCACACTCGCTATAGACCCAGCGCCCACACCTACTACAGTCCCAGCGCCCACAATCACTGCAGACCCAGCACCCACACTCACAACAGACGCAGCGCCCAGTCTCACTACAGACCCAGCACCCACACTTCCTACAGACTCAGCGGCCACACTCGCTACAGACCCAGAGCCCACACTCACGACAGACCCAGAGCCCACACTCGCTACAGACCCAGCGCCCATACTCACTACAGACCCAGCACCCAGACTCACTCCAAACCCAGCGCCGACAATCACTACAGACACAGCGCCCACCCTCGATACAGACCCAGCGCCCACACTCACTGCAGACCCAGAGCCGACACTCACTACAGAACCAGCGCCCACATTCCCTATAGACCCAGCGCCCACACTCGCTATTGACCCAGCACCCACACTCGCTACAGACCCAGCGCCCACAATCGCTACAGACCCAGCACCCACACTCACTACAAAACGAGCGCCCAAACATGCTACAGACCCAGCGCCCACACTCGCTACAGACCCA
This sequence comes from Isurus oxyrinchus, assembly GCA_026770705.1. Lineage (NCBI taxonomy): Eukaryota > Metazoa > Chordata > Chondrichthyes > Lamniformes > Lamnidae > Isurus > Isurus oxyrinchus. The sequence continues at coordinate 164,750,323 of JANJGN010000008.1, forward strand.
GCGCCTACAATCACTACAGACCCAGTGCCCGCACTCACTACAGACCCAGCGCCTACAATCACTACAGACCCAGCGCCCACACTCGCTACAGACCCAGCACCCACACTCGCTACAGACTCAGCGCCCACACTCACTACAGTACCAGCGCCCACACTCACTACAGACCCAGCGCCCACACTCGCTACAGACCCAGCGCCTACAATCACTACAGACCCAGCGCCCGCACTCACTATAGACCCAGCGCCCGCACTCACTACAGACCCAGCGCCCAGACTCACTACAGACCCAGCGCGCACACTCGAAACAGACCCAGCAACCACACTCGCTACGGACCCAGCGCCCACACTCGCTACAGCCCCAGCGCCGACAATCACTACAGAAACAGCGCCCACCCTCGATACAGACCTAGCGCCCACACTCACTGCAGACCCAGAGCCGACAATCACTACAGAACCAACGCCCACATTCGCTATAGACCCAGCACCCACACTCGCTATTGACCCAGTGCCCACACTCGCTACAGACCCAGCGTCCACAATCGCTATAGACCCAGTGCCCACACTCGCTACATATCCAGAGCCCAAACTCACTACGGACCCAGCGCCCACACTCACTACAGACCCAGCGCCCACACTCGCTGCAGACCCAGCGACCACACTCGCTATAGACCCAGCACCCACACTCACTACAGACTCAGCGCCCACACTCGCTACAGACCTAGCGCCCACACTCACTACACACCCAGCGCCCACACTCACTACAGACCTTGAGCCCACACTCGCTACAGACCCAGCAACCACACTCGCTACAGACCCAGCACCAACTCCCGTTTCAGACCCAGCGCCCACTCTCAATGCAGACCCAGCGCCCACACTCGCTACAGACACAGCGTCCACACTCGCTATAGAACCAGCGCCCCACACACTCCAGACCCAGCGCCCACACTCACTACAGACCCAGAGCCCACACTCGCTAAAGACACAGCGCCCACACGCACTACAGACCCAGCGTCCACACTCGCTTCAGACACAGCGCCCACACTGGCTACAGACCCAGAGCCCACACTCACTACAGACCCAGCTTCCTCACTCGCTACAGACCCAGCGCCCACACTCACTACAAACCCAGCGCCCAAACACACTACAGACCCAGCGCCCACACTCACTACAGACTCAGCGCCCACACTCGCTACAGACACAGCGCACACACTCACTACAGACACAGCGCCCACACTCGCTACAGACCCAGAACCCACACTCACTACAGACCCAGCGCCCACACTCGCTACAGACCCAGCGCCAACTCTCGCTACAGACCCAGCGCCCACACTCGCTACAGACCCAGCGCCACACTCACTGCAGTCCCAGCGCCCACACTCGCTACAGACACAGCGTCCACACTCATTGCTGAACCAGCGCCCACACTCGCTATAGACCCAGTGCCCACACACACTATAGACCCAGCGCCCTCACTCACTACAGAGCCAGAGCACACACTCACTACAGACCCACAGCCCACACTCGCTACAGACTCAGCGCCCAACCTCGCTACAGACCCAGCGCCCACACTCGCTACAGATCCAGCACCCACACTCATTACAGACCCAGAGCCCACACTCGCCGCAGACCCAGCGACCACACTCGCTACAGACCCAGCACCCACACTCGCTATAGACCCAGCGCCCACACCTACTACAGTCCCAGCGCCCACAATCACTGCAGACCCAGCACCCACACTCACAACAGACGCAGCGCCCAGTCTCACTACAGACCCAGCACCCACACTTCCTACAGACTCAGCGGCCACACTCGCTACAGACCCAGAGCCCACACTCACGACAGACCCAGAGCCCACACTCGCTACAGACCCAGCGCCCATACTCACTACAGACCCAGCACCCAGACTCACTCCAAACCCAGCGCCGACAATCACTACAGACACAGCGCCCACCCTCGATACAGACCCAGCGCCCACACTCACTGCAGACCCAGAGCCGACACTCACTACAGAACCAGCGCCCACATTCCCTATAGACCCAGCGCCCACACTCGCTATTGACCCAGCACCCACACTCGCTACAGACCCAGCGCCCACAATCGCTACAGACCCAGCACCCACACTCACTACAAAACGAGCGCCCAAACATGCTACAGACCCAGCGCCCACACTCGCTACAGACCCAGCGCCTACAATCACTACAGACCCAGCGCCCGCACTCACTACAGACCCAGCGCCTACAATCACTACAGACCCAGCGCCCACACTCGCTACAGACCCAGCACCCACACTCGCTACAGACTCAGCGCCCACACTCACTACAGTACCAGCGCCCACACTCACTACAGACCCAGCGCCCACACTCGCTACAGACCCAGCGCCTACAATCACTACAGACCCAGCGCCCGCACTCACTATAGACCCAGCGCCCGCACTCACTACAGACCCAGCACCCACACGCGCTATTGACCCAGTGCCAACATTCTCTAAAGTCCCAGTGCCCACACTCGCTACAGACCAAGCAGCCACCTTCGCTATAGACCCAGCGCCCACACCCACTACAGTCCCAGCGCCCACACTCGCTACAGACCCAGCACACACACTCACTGCAGACACAGTGCCTACAATCACTGCAGACCCAGCGCGCACACTCGAAACAGACCCAGCAACCACACTCGCTACGGACCCAGCGCCCACACTCGCTACAGCCCCAGCGCCGACAATCACTACAGAAACAGCGCCCACCCTCGATACAGACCTAGCGCCCACACTCACTGCAGACCCAGAGCCGACAATCACTACAGAACCAACGCCCACATTCGCTATAGACCCAGCACCCACACTCGCTATTGACCCAGTGCCCACACTCGCTACAGACCCAGCGTCCACAATCGCTATAGACCCAGTGCCCACACTCGCTACATATCCAGAGCCCAAACTCACTACGGACCCAGCGCCCACACTCACTACAGACCCAGCGCCCACACTCGCTGCAGACCCAGCGACCACACTCGCTATAGACCCAGCACCCACACTCACTACAGACTCAGCGCCCACACTCGCTACAGACCTAGCGCCCACACTCACTACAGACCCAGCGCCCACACTCACTACAGACCTTGAGCCCACACTCGCTACAGACCCAGCAACCACACTCGCTACAGACCCAGCACCAACTCCCGTTTCAGACCCAGCGCCCACTCTCAATGCAGACCCAGCGCCCACACTCGCTACAGACACAGCGTCCACACTCGCTATAGAACCAGCGCCCCACACACTCCAGACCCAGCGCCCACACTCACTACAGACCCAGAGCCCACACTCGCTAAAGACACAGCGCCCACACGCACTACAGACCCAGCGTCCACACTCGCTTCAGACACAGCGCCCACACTGGCTACAGACCCAGAGCCCACACTCACTACAGACCCAGCTTCCTCACTCGCTACAGACCCAGCGCCCACACTCACTACAAACCCAGCGCCCAAACATGCTACAGACCCAGCGCCCACACTCACTACAGACTCAGCGCCCACACTCGCTACAGACACAGCGCCCACACTCGCTACAGACCCAGAACCCACACTCACTACAGACCCAGCGCCCACACTCGCTACAGAACCAGCGCCAACTCTCGCTACAGACCCAGCGCCCACACTCACTAGAGACCTAGAGCCCACAATCGCTACAGACCCAGCAACCACACTCGCTACAGACCCAGCACCAACTCCCGCTTCAGACCCAGCCCCCACTCTCAATGCAGACCCAGCGCCCACACTCGCTACAGACACAGCGCCCACACGCGCTACAGAACCTGCGCCCACACTCGTTACAGACCCTGCGCACACGCTCGCTACAGACCCAGTGACCACACTTGCTACAGACCCAGCGCCCTCACTCACTACAGACCCAGCACCCACACTCACTACAGACTCAGCGCCCACACTCGCTACAGACCCCGCGCCCACACTCACTATAGACCCAGCACCCACACTCACTACATACCTAGAGCCCACACTCGCTACAGACCCAGCAACCACACTCGCTACAGACCCAGCACCAACTCCCGCTTCAGACCCAGCCCCCACTCTCAATGCAGACCCAGCGCTCACACTCGCTACAGACACAGCGCCCACACGCGCTACAGAACCTGCGCCCACACTCGCTACAGACCCTGCGCCCACACTCGCTACAGACCCAGCGACCACACTCGCTATAGACCCAGCACCCACACTCACTACAGACCCAGCACCCACACTCACTACAGACCCAGTGCCCACACTCGCTGCAGACCCAGCGACCACACTCGCTATAGACCCAGCACCCACACTCACTACAGACTCAGCGCCCAAACATGCTACAAACCCAGCGCCCACACTCACTACAGACTCAGCGCCCACACTCGCGACAGACACAGCGCACACACTCACTACAGACACAGCGCCCACACTCGCTACATACCCAGAACCCACACTCACTACAGACCCATGCCCACACTCGCTACAGACCCAGCGCCAACTCTCGCTACAGACCCAGCGCCCACACTCGCTACAGACCCAGCGCCACACTCACTGCAGTCCCAGCGCCCACACTCGCTACAGACACAGCGTCCACACTCATTGCTGAACCAGCGCCCACACTCGCTATAGACCCAGTGCCGACACACACTATAGACCCAGCGCCCTCACTCACTACAGAGCCAGAGCACACACTCACTACAGACCCACAGCCCACACTCGCTACAGACTCAGCGCCCAACCTCGCTACAGACCCAGCGCCCACACTCGCTACAGATCCAGCACCCACACTCATTACAGACCCAGAGCCCACACTCGCCGCAGACCCAGCGACCACACTCGCTACAGACCCAGCACCCACACTCGCTATAGACCCAGCGCCCACACCTACTACAGTCCCAGCGCCCACAATCACTACAGACCCAGCACCCACACTCACAACAGACGCAGCGCCCAGTCTCACTACAGACCCAGCACCCACACTTCCTACAGACTCAGCGGCCAGACTCGCTACAGACCCAGAGCCCACACTCACGACAGACCCAGAGCCCACACTCGCTACAGACCCAGCGCCCATACTCACTACAGACCCAGCACCCAGACTCACTCCAAACCCAGCGCCGACAATCACTACAGACACAGCCCCCACCCTCGATACAGACCCAGCGCCCACACTCACTGCAGACCCAGAGCCGACACTCACTACAGAACCAGCGCCCACATTCCCTATAGACCCAGCGCCCACACTCGCTATTGACCCAGCACCCACACTCGCTACAGACCCAGCGCCCACAATCGCTACAGACCCAGCACCCACACTCACTACAAAACGAGCGCCCAAACATGCTACAGACTCAGCGCCCACACTCACTACAGACCCAGCGCCCACACTCACTACAGACCCAGCGCCCACACTCGCTACAGACCCAGCGCCTACAATCACTACAGACCCAGCGCCCGCACTCACTACAGACCCAGCGCCTACAATCACTACAGACCCAGCGCCCACACTCACTACAGACCCAGCACCCACACTCGCTACAGACCCAGCGCCCACAATCGCTACAGACACAGCACCCACACTCACTACAAAACGAGCGCCCAAACATGCTACAGACTCAGCGCCCACACTCACTACAGACCCAGCGCCCACACTCACTACAGACCCAGCGCCCACACTCGCTACAGACCCAGCGCCTACAATCACTGCAGACCCAGCGCCCGCACTCACTACAGACCCAACACCCACACGCGCTATTGACCCAGTGCCAACATTCTCTAAAGACCCAGTGCCCACACTCGCTACAGACCAAGCAGCCACATTCGCTATAGACCCAGCGCCCACACCCACTACAGTCCCAGCGCCCACACTCGCTACAGACCCAGCGCCTACACTCGCTACAGACCCAGCACACACACTCACTGCAGACCCAGTGCCTACAATCACTGCAGACCCAGCGCGCACACTCGAAACAGACCCAGCAACCACACTCGCTATGGACCCAGCGCCCACACTCGCTACAGCCCCAGCGCCGACAATCACTACAGAAACAGCGCCCACCCTCGATACAGACCTAGCGCCCACACTCACTGCAGACCCAGAGCCGACAATCACTACAGAACCAACGCCCACATTCGCTATAGACCCAGCACCCACACTCGCTATTGACCCAGTGCCCACACTCGCTACAGACCCAGCGTCCACAATCGCTATAGACCCAGTGCCCACACTCGCTACATATCCAGAGCCCAAACTCACTACGGACCCAGCGCCCACACTCACTACAGACCCAGCGCCCACACTCGCTGCAGACCCAGCGACCACACTCGCTATAGACCCAGCACCCACACTCACTACAGACTCAGCGCCCACACTCGCTACAGACCTTGCGCCCACACTCACTACAGACCTTGAGCCCACACTCACTACAGACCCAGCAACCACACTCGCTACAGACCCAGCACCAACTCCCGTTTCAGACCCAGCGCCCACTCTCAATGCAGACCCAGCGCCCACACTCGCTACAGACACAGCGCCCACACGCGCTACAGAACCTGCGCCCACACTCGCTACAGACCCTGCGCCCACGCTCACTACAGACCCAGTGACCACACTCGCTACAGACCCAGCGCCCTCACTCACTACAGAACCAGTGACCACACTCGCTTCAGACCCAGTGCCCACACTCGCTGTATACCCAGCGCCCACACTCGCTATAGACCCAGCGACCACACTCGCTATAGACCCAGCACCCACACTCACTACAGACCCAGCACCCACACTCACTACAGACCCAGCGCCCACACTCGCTGCAGACCCAGCGACCACACTCGCTATACACCCAGCACCCACACTCACTACAGACTCAGCGCCCACACTCGCTACAGACCTAGCGCCCACACTCACTACGGACACAGCGCCCACACTCACTAGAGACCTTGAGCCCACATTCGCTACAGACCCAGCAACCACACTCGCTACAGACCCAGCACCAACTCCCGCTTCAGACCCAGCGCCCACTCTCAATGCAGACCCAGCGCCCACACTCGCTACAGACACAGCGTCCACACTCGCTATAGAACCAGCGCCCCACACACTCCAGACCCAGCGCCCACACTCACTACAGACCCAGCGCCCACACTCGCTTCAGACCCAGAGCCCACACTCGCTACAGACCCAGCGCCCACACTCACTACAGACCCAGCGCCCACACGCACTACAGACCCAGCTTCCTCACTCGCTACAGACCCAGCGCCCACACTCACTACAGACCCAGCGGCCAAACATGCTACAGACCCAGCGCCCACACTCACTACAGACTCAGCGCCCACACTCGCGACAGACACAGCGCACACACTCACTACAGACACAGCGCCCACACTCGCTACAGACACAGCACCCACACTCACTACAAAACGAGCGCCCAAACATGCTACAGACTCAGCGCCCACACTCACTACAGACCCAGCGCCCACACTCACTACAGACCCAGCGCCCACACTCGCTACAGACCCAGCGCCTACAATCACTGCAGACCCAGCGCCCGCACTCACTACAGACCCAGCACCCACACGCGCTATTGACCCAGCGCCCGCACTCACTACAGACCCAGCACCCACACGCGCTATTGACCCAGTGCCAACATTCTCTAAAGACCCAGTGCCCACACTCGCTACAGACCAAGCAGCCACATTCGCTATAGACCCAGCGCCCACACCCACTACAGTCCCAGCGCCCACACTCGCTACAGACCCAGCACACACACTCACTGCAGACCCAGTGCCTACAATCACTGCAGACCCAGCGCGCACACTCGAAACAGACCCAGCAACCACACTCGCTACGGACCCAGCGCCCACACTCGCTACAGCCCCAGCGCCGACAATCACTACAGAAACAGCGCCCACCCTCGATACAGACCTAGCGCCCACACTCACTGCAGACCCAGAGCCGACAATCACTACAGAACCAACGCCCACATTCGCTATAGACCCAGCACCCACACTCGCTATTGACCCAGTGCCCACACTCGCTACAGACCCAGCGTCCACAATCGCTATAGACCCAGTGCCCACACTCGCTACATATCCAGAGCCCAAACTCACTACGGACCCAGCGCCCACACTCACTACAGACCCAGCGCCCACACTCGCTGCAGACCCAGCGACCACACTCGCTATAGACCCAGCACCCACACTCACTACAGACTCAGCGCCCACACTCGCTACAGACCTTGCGCCCACACTCACTACAGACCTTGAGCCCACACTCGCTACAGACCCAGCAACCACACTCGCTACAGACCCAGCACCAACTCCCGTTTCAGACCCAGCGCCCACTCTCAATGCAGACCCAGCGCCCACACTCGCTACAGACACAGCGCCCACACGCGCTACAGAACCTGCGCCCACACTCGCTACAGACCCTGCGCCCACGCTCACTACAGACCCAGTGACCACACTCGCTACAGACCCAGCGCCCTCACTCACTACAGAACCAGTGACCACACTCGCTTCAGACCCAGTGCCCACACTCGCTGTATACCCAGCGCCCACACTCGCTATAGACCCAGCGACCACACTCGCTATAGACCCAGCACCCACACTCACTACAGACCCAGCACCCACACTCACTACAGACCCAGCGCCCACACTCGCTGCAGACCCAGCGACCACACTCGCTATACACCCAGCACCCACACTCACTACAGACTCAGCGCCCACACTCGCTACAGACCTAGCGCCCACACTCACTACAGACACAGCGCCCACACTCACTAGAGACCTTGAGCCCACACTCGCTACAGACCCAGCAACCACACTCGCTACAGACCCAGCACCAACTCCCGCTTCAGACCCAGCGCCCACTCTCAATGCAGACCCAGCGCCCACACTCGCTACAGACACAGCGTCCACACTCGCTATAGAACCAGCGCCCCACACACTCCAGACCCAGCGCCCACACTCACTACAGACCCAGCGCCCACACTCGCTTCAGACCCTTAGCCCACACTCGCTACAGACCCAGCGCCCACAATCACTACAGACCCAGCGCCCACACGCACTACAGACCCAGCTTCCTCACTCGCTACAGACCCAGCGCCCACACTCACTACAGACCCAGCGGCCAAACATGCTACAGACCCAGCGCCCACACTCACTACAGACTCAGCGCCCACACTCGCGACAGACACAGCGCACACACTCACTACAGACACAGCGCCCACACTCGCTACAGACCCAGAACCCACACTCACTACAGACCCATGCCCACACTCGCTACAGACCCAGCGCCAACTCTCGCTACAGACCCAGCGCCCACACTCGCTACTGACCCAGCGCCACACTCACTGCAGTCCCAGCGCCCACACTCGCTACAGACACAGCGTCCACACTCATTGCTCACCCAGCGCCCACACTCGCTATAGACCCAGTGCCCACACACACTATAGACCCAGCGCCCACACTCACTACAGAGCCAGAGCACACACTCACTACAGACCCACAGCCCACACTCGCTACAGACTCAGCGCCCAACCTCGCTACAGACCCAGCGCCCACACTCGCTACAGATCCAGCACCCACACTCATTACAGACCCAGAGCCCACACTCGCCGCAGACCCAGCGACCACACTCGCTACAGACCCAGCACCCACACTCGCTATAGACCCAGCGCCCACACCTACTACAGTCCCAGCGCCCACAATCACTACAGACCCAGCACCCACACTCACAACAGACGCAGCGCCCAGTCTCACTACAGACCCAGCACCCACACTTCCTACAGACTCAGCGGCCACACTCGCTACAGACCCAGAGCCCACACTCACGACAGACCCAGAGCCCACACTCGCTACAGACCCAGCGCCCATACTCACTACAGACCCAGCACCCAGACTCACTCCAAACCCAGCGCCGACAATCACTACAGACACAGCGCCCACCCTCGATACAGACCCAGCGCCCACACTCACTGCAGACCCAGAGCCGACACTCACTACAGAACCAGCGCCCACATTCCCTATAGACCCAGCGCCCACACTCGCTATTGACCCAGCACCCACACTCGCTACAGACCCAGCGCCCACACTCGCTACAGACCCAGCGCCCAAACTCACTACAGACCCAGCGCCCACACTCACTACAGACCCAGCGCCCACACTCGCTACAGACCCAGCGCCTACAATCACTACAGACCCAGCGCCCGCACTCACTACAGACCCAGCGCCTACAATCACTACAGACCCAGCGCCCACACTCACTACAGACCCAGCACCCACACTCGCTACAGACCCAGCGCCCACACTCGCTACAGACACAGCACCCACACTCACTACAAAACGAGCGCCCAAACATGCTACAGACTCAGCGCCCACACTCACTACAGACCCAGCGCCCACACTCACTACAGACCCAGTGCCCACACTCGCTACAGACCCAGCGCCTACAATCACTGCAGACCCAGCGCCCGCACTCACTACAGACCCAGCACCCACACGCGCTATTGACCCAGTGCCAACATTCTCTAAAGACCCAGTGCCCACACTCGCTACAGACCAAGCAGCCACATTCGCTATAGACCCAGCGCCCACACCCACTACAGTCCCAGCGCCCACACTCGCTACAGACCCAGCACACACACTCACTGCAGACCCAGTGCCTACAATCACTGCAGACCCAGCGCGCACACTCGAAACAGACCCAGCAACCACACTCGCTACGGACCCAGCGCCCACACTCGCTACAGCCCCAGTGCAGACAATCACTACAGAAACAGCGCCCACCCTCGATACAGACCTAGCGCCCACACTCACTGCAGACCCAGAGCCGACAATCACTACAGAACCAATGCCCACATTCGCTATAGACCCAGCACCCACACTCGCTATTGACCCAGTGCCCACACTCGCTACAGACCCAGCGTCCACAATCGCTATAGACCCAGTGCCCACACTCGCTACATATCCAGAGCCCAAACTCACTACGGACCCAGCGCCCACACTCACTACAGACCCAGCGCCCACACTCGCTGCAGACCCAGCGACCACACTCGCTATAGACCCAGCACCCACACTCACTACAGACTCAGCGCCCACCGTCGCTACAGACCTTGCGCCCACACTCACTACAGACCCAGCGCCCACACTCACTACAGACCTTGAGCCCACACTCGCTACAGACCCAGCAACCACACTCGCTACAGACCCAGCACCAACTCCCCTTTCAGACCCAGCGCCCACTCTCAATGCAGACCCAGCGCCCACACTCGCTACAGACACAGCGCCCACACGCGCTACAGAACCTGCGCCCACACTCGCTACAGACCCTGCGCCCACGCTCACTACAGACCCAGTGACCACACTCGCTACAGACCCAGCGCCCTCACTCACTACAGAACCAGTGACCACACTCGCTTCAGACCCAGTGCCCACACTCGCTGTATACCCAGCGCCCACACTCGCTATAGACCCAGCGACCACACTCGCTATAGACCCAGCACCCACACTCACTACAGACCCAGCACCCACACTCACTACAGACCCAGCGCCCACACTCGCTGCAGACCCAGCGACCACACTCGCTATACACCCAGCACCCACACTCACTACAGACTCAGCGCCCACACTCGCTACAGACCTAGCGCCCACACTCACTACAGACACAGCGCCCACACTCACTAGAGACCTTGAGCCCACACTCGCTACAGACCCAGCAACCACACTCGCTACAGACCCAGCAACAACTCCCGCTTCAGACCCAGCGCCCACTCTCAATGCAGACCCAGCGCCCACACTCGCTACAGACACAGCGTCCACACTCGCTATAGAACCAGCGCCCCACACACTCCAGACCCAGCGCCCACACTCACTACAGACCCAGCGACCACACTCACTACAGACCCAGCGCCCACACTCACTACAGACCCAGCGCCCACACTGGCTAAAGACACAGCGCCCACACGCACTACAGACCCAGCGCCCACACTTGCTTCAGACCCAGCGCCCACACTCGGAACAGACACAGTGTCCACACTCGTTATAGAACCCGCGACCCACACACTCCAGAACCAGCGCCCACACTCGCTACAGACCCAGAGCCCACACTCGCTACAGACCCAGCGCCCACACTCGCTACAGACCCAGCGCCAACTCTCGCTACAGACCCAGCGCCCACACTCGCTACAGACCCAGCGCCACACTCACTGCAGTCCCAGCGCCCACACTCGCTACAGACACAGCGTCCACACTCATTGCTGACCCAGCGCCCACACTCGCTATAGACCCAGTGCCCACACACACTATAGACCCAGCGCCCACACTCACTACAGAGCCAGAGCACACACTCACTACAGACCCACAGCCCACACTCGCTACAGACTCAGCGCCCAACCTCGCTACAGACCCAGCGCCCACACTCGCTACAGATCCAGCACCCACACTCATTACAGACCCAGAGCCCACACTCGCCGCAGACCCAAGACCACACTCGCTACAGACCCAGCACCCACACTCGCTATAGACCCAGCGCCCACACCTACTACAGTCCCAGCGCCCACAATCACTACAGACCCAGCACCCACACTCACAACAGATGCAGCGCCCAGTCTCACTACAGACCCAGCACCCACACTTCCTACAGACTCAGCGGCCACACTCGCTACAGACCCAGAGCCCACACTCACGACAGACCCAGAGCCCACACTCGCTACAGACCCAGCGCCCATACTCACTACAGACCCAGCACCCAGACTCACTCCAAACCCAGCGCCGACAATCACTACAGACACAGCGCCCACCCTCGATACAGACCCAGCGCCCACACTCACTGCAGACCCAGAGCCGACACTCACTACAGAACCAGCGCCCACATTCCCTATAGACCCAGCGCCCACACTCGCTATTGACCCAGCACACACACTCGCTACAGACCCAGCGCCCACAATCGCTACAGACCCAGCACCCACACTCACTACAAAACGAGCGCCCAAACATGCTACAGACCCAGCGCCCACACTCGCTACAGACCCAGCGCCTACAATCACTACAGACCCAGCGCCCGCACTCACTACAGACCCAGCGCCTACAATCACTACAGACCCAGCGCCCACACTCACTACAGACCCAGCACCCACACTCGCTACAGACTCAGCGCCCACACTCACTACAGACCCAGCGCCCACACTCACTACAGACCCAGCGCCCACAATCGCTACAGACCCAGCGCCTACAATCACTACAGACCCAGCGCCCGCACTCACTACAGACCCAGCACCCACACGCGCTATTGACCCAGTGCCAACATTCTCTAAAGACCCAGTGCCCACACTCGCTACAGACCAAGCAGCCACATTCGCTATAGACCCAGCGCCCACACCCACTACAGTCCCAGCGCCCACACTCGCAACAGACCCAGCACACACACTCACTGCAGACCCAGTGCCTACAATCACTGCAGACCCAGCGCGCACACTCGAAACAGACCCAGCAACCACACTCGCTACGGACCCAGCGCCCACACTCGCTACAGCCCCAGCGCCGACAATCACTACAGAAACAGCGCCCACCCTCGATACAGACCTAGCGCCCACACTCACTGCAGACCCAGAGCCGACAATCACTACAGAACCAACGCCCACATTCGCTATAGACCCAGCACCCACACTCGCTATTGACCCAGTGCCCACACTCGCTACAGACCCAGCGTCCACAATCGCTATAGACCAAGTGCCCACACTCGCTACATATCCAGAGCCCAAACTCACTACGGACCCAGCGCCCACACTCACTACAGACCCAGCGCCCACACTCGCTGCAGACCCAGCGACCACACTCGCTATAGACCCAGCACCCACACTCACTACAGACTCAGCGCCCACACTCGCTACAGACCTAGCGCCCACACTCACTACTGACCCAGCTCCCACACTCAATACAGACCTTGAGCCCACACTCGCTACAGACAAAGCAACCACACTCGCTACAGACCCAGCACCAACTCCCGTTTCAGACCCAGCGCCCACTCTCAATGCAGACCCAGCGCCCACACTCGCGACAGACACAGCGTCCACACTCGCTATAGAACCAGCGCCCCACACACTCCAGACCCAGCGCCCACACTCACTACAGACCCAGGGCCCACACTGGCTAAAGACACAGCGCCCACACGCACTACAGACCCAGCGCCCACACTCGCTACAAGCCCAGTGCCCACACTCGCTTCAGAAACAGCGCCCACACTCGGAACAGACACAGCGTCCACACTCGCTATAGAACCAGCGCCCCACACACTCCAGACCCAGCGCCCACACTCGCTACAGAACCAGAGCCCACACTCGCTACAGACCCAGCGCCCACACTGGCTACAGAGCCAGAGCCCACACTCACTACAGACCCAGCTTCCTCACTCGCTACAGACCCAGCGCCCACACTCACTACAAACCCAGCGCCCAAACATGCTACAGACCCAGCGCCCACACTCACTACAGACTCAGCGCCCACACTCGCTACAGACACAGCGCACACACTCACTACAGACACAGCGCCCACACTCGCTACAGACCCAGAACCCACACTCACTACAGACCCAGCGCCCACACTCGCTACAGAACCAGCGCCAACTCTCGCTACTGACCCAGCGCCCACACTCGCTACAGACCCAGCGCCACACTCACTGCAGTCCCAGCGCCCACACTCGCTACAGACACAGCGTCCACACTCATTGCTGACCCAGCGCCCACACTCGCTATAGACCCAGTGCCCACACACACTATAGACCCAGCGCCCACACTCACTACAGAGCCAGAGCACACACTCACTACAGACCCACAGCCCACACTCGCTACAGACTCAGCGCCCAACCTCGCTACAGACCCAGCGCCCACACTCGCTACAGATCCAGCACCCACACTCACTACAGACCCAGCACCCACACTCACTACAGACCCAGCGCCCACACTCGCTGCAGACCCAGCACCCACACTCGCTATAGACCCAGCACCCACACTCACTACAGACTCAGCGCCCACTTTCGCTACAGACCCAGCGCCCACACTCACTACAGACCCAGCGCCCACACTCACTAGAGACCTAGAGCCCACAATCGCTACAGACCCAGCGCCCACACTCGCTACAGACCCAGCACCAACTCCCGCTTCAGACCCAGCCCCCACTCTCAATGCAGACCCAGCGCCCACACTCGCTACAGACACAGCGCCCACACGCGCTACAGAACCTGCGCCCACACTCGTTACAGACCCTGCGCCCACCCTCGATACAGACCTAGCGCCCACACTCACTGCAGACCCAGAGCCGACAATCACTACAGAACCAACGCCCACATTCGCTATAGACCCAGCACCCACACTCGCTATTGACCCAGTGCCCACACTCGCTACAGACCCAGCGTCCACAATCGCTATAGACCAAGTGCCCACACTCGCTACATATCCAGAGCCCAAACTCACTACGGACCCAGCGCCCACACTCACTACAGACCCAGCGCCCACACTCGCTGCAGACCCAGCGACCACACTCGCTATAGACCCAGCACCCACACTCACTACAGACTCAGCGCCCACACTCGCTACAGACCTAGCGCCCACACTCACTACTGACCCAGCTCCCACACTCAATACAGACCTTGAGCCCACACTCGCTACAGACAAAGCAACCACACTCGCTACAGACCCAGCACCAACTCCCGTTTCAGACCCAGCGCCCACTCTCAATGCAGACCCAGCGCCCACACTCGCGACAGACACAGCGTCCACACTCGCTATAGAACCAGCGCCCCACACACTCCAGACCCAGCGCCCACACTCACTACAGACCCAGGGCCCACACTGGCTAAAGACACAGCGCCCACACGCACTACAGACCCAGCGTCCACACTCGCTTCAGAAACAGCGCCCACACTCGGAACAGACACAGCGTCCACACTCGCTATAGAACCAGCGCCCCACACACTCCAGACCCAGCGCCCACACTCGCTACAGAACCAGAGCCCACACTCGCTACAGACCCAGCGCCCACACTCACTACAGACCCAGCGCCAACACGCACTACAGACCCAGCGCCCACACTGGCTACAGAGCCAGAGCCCACACTCACTACAGACCCAGCTTCCTCACTCGCTACAGACCCAGCGCCCACACTCACTACAAACCCAGCGCCCAAACATGCTACAGACCCAGCGCCCACACTCACTACAGACTCAGCGCCCACACTCGCTACAGACACAGCGCACACACTCACTACAGACACAGCGCCCACACTCGCTACAGACCCAGAACCCACACTCACTACAGACCCAGCGCCCACACTCGCTACAGAACCAGCGCCAACTCTCGCTACTGACCCAGCGCCCACACTCGCTACAGACCCAGCGCCACACTCACTGCAGTCCCAGCGCCCACACTCGCTACAGACACAGCGTCCACACTCATTGCTGACCCAGCGCCCACACTCGCTATAGACCCAGTGCCCACACACACTATAGACCCAGCGCCCACACTCACTACAGAGCCAGAGCACACACTCACTACAGACCCACAGCCCACACTCGCTACAGACTCAGCGCCCAACCTCGCTACAGACCCAGCGCCCACACTCGCTACAGATCCAGCACCCACACTCACTACAGACCCAGCACCCACACTCACTACAGACCCAGCGCCCACACTCGCTGCAGACCCAGCACCCACACTCGCTATAGACCCAGCACCCACACTCACTACAGACTCAGCGCCACTTTCGCTACAGACCCAGCGCCCACACTCACTACAGACCCAGCGCCCACACTCACTAGAGACCTAGAGCCCACAATCGCTACAGACCCAGCGCCCACACTCGCTACAGACCCAGCACCAACTCCCGCTTCAGACCCAGCCCCCACTCTCAATGCAGACCCAGCGCCCACACTCGCTACAGACACAGCGCCCACACGCGCTACAGAACCTGCGCCCACACTCGTTACAGACCCTGCGCACACGCTCGCTACAGACCCAGTGACCACACTTGCTACAGACCCAGCGCCCACACTCGCTACAGACCCAGCACCCACACTCACTACAGACTCAGCGCCCACACTCGCTACAGACCCCGCGCCCACACTCACTACAGATCCAGCGCCCACACTCACTACATACCTAGAGCCCACACTCGCTACAGACCCAGCAACCACACTCGCTACAGACCCAGCACCAACTCCCGCTTCAGACCCAGCCCCCACTCTCAATGCAGACCCAGCGCTCACACGCGCTACAGAACCTGCGCCCACACTCGCTACAGACCCTGCGCCCACGCTCGCTACAGACCAAGCGACCACACTCGCTATAGACCCAGCACCCACACTCACTACAGACCCAGTGCCCACACTCGCTGCAGACCCAGCGACCACACTCGCTATAGACCCAGCACCCACACTCACTACAGACTCAGCGCCCACACTCGCTACAGACCTAGCGCCCACACTCACTACAGACACAGCGCCCACACTCACTAGAGACCTAGAGCCCACACTCGCTACAGACCCAGCAACCACACTCGCTACAGACCCAGCACCAACTCCCACTTCAGACCCAGCCCCCACTCTCAATGCAGACCCAGCGCCCACACTCGCTACAGACACAGCGCCCACACGCGCTACAGAACCTGCGCCCACACTCGCTACAGACCCTGCGCCCACGCTCACTACAGACCCAGTGACCACATTCGCTACAGACCCAGCGCCCTCACTCACTACAGAACCAGTGACCACACTCGCTTCAGACCCAGTGCCCACACTCGCTGTATACCCAGCGCCCACACTCGCTATAGACCCAGCGACCACACTCGCTATAGACCCAGCACCCACACTCACTACAGACCCAGCACCCACACTCACTACAGACCCAGCGCCCACACTCGCTGCAGACCCAGCGACCACACTCGCTATACACCCAGCACCCACACTCACTACAGACTCAGCGCCCACACTCGCTACAGACCAAGCGCCCACACTCACTACAGACACAGCGCCCACACTCACTAGAGACCTTGAGCCCACACTCGCTACAGACCCAGCAACCACACTCGCTACAGACCCAGCACCAACTCCCACTTCAGACCCAGCGCCCACTCTCAATGCAGACCCAGCGCCCACACTCGCTACAGACACAGCGTCCACACTCGCTATAGAACCAGCGCCCCACACACTCCAGACCCAGCGCCCACACTCACTACAGACCCAGCGCCCACACTCACTACAGACCCAGCGCCCACACTGGCTAAAGACACAGCGCCCACACGCACTACAGACCCAGCGCCCACACTTGCTTCAGACCCAGCGCCCACACTCGGAACAGACACAGTGTCCACACTCGCTATAGAACCAGAGCCCCACACACTCCACACCCAGCGCCCACACTCGCTACAGACCCAGAGCCCACACTCTCTACAGACCCAGCGCCCACACTCACTACAGACCCAGCGCCCACACGCACTACAGACCCAGCTTCCTCACTCGCTACAGACCCAGCGCCCAAACATGCTACAGACCCAGCGCCCACACTCACTACAGACTCAGCGCCCACACTCGCGACAGACACAGCGCCCACACTCACTACAGACACAGCGCCCACACTGGCTACAGACCCAGAACCCACACTCACTACAGACCCAGCGCCCACACTCGCTACAGACCCAGCGCCAACTCTCGCTACAGACCCAGCGCCCACACTCGCTACAGACCCAGCGCCACACTCACTGCAGTCCCAGCGCCCACACTCGCTACAGACACAGCGTCCACACTCATTGCTGACCCAGCGCCCACACTCGCTATAGACCCAGTGCCCACACACACTATAGACCCTGCGCCCACACTCAATACAGAGCCAGAGCACACACTCTCTACAGACCCACAGCCCACACTCGCTACAGACTCAGCGCCCAACCTCGCTACAGACCCAGCGCCCACACTCGCTACAGATCCAGCACCCACACTCATTACAGACCCAGTGCCCACACTCGCCGCAGACCCAGCGACCACACTCGCTACAGACCCAGCACCCACACTCGCTATAGACCCAGCGCCCACACCTACTACAGTCCCAGTGCCCACAATCACTACAGACCCAGCACCCACACTCACAACAGACGCAGCGCCCAGTCTCACTACAGACCCAGCACCCACACTTCCTACAGACTCAGCGGCCACACTCGCTACAGACCCAGAGCCCACACTCACGACAGACCCAGAGCCCACACTCGCTACAGACCCAGCGCCCATGCTCACTACAGACCCAGCACCCAGACTCACTCCAAACCCAGCGCCGACAATCACTACAGACACAGCGCCCACCCTCGATACAGACCCAGCGCCCACACTCACTGCAGACCCAGAGCCGACACTCACTACAGAACCAGCGCCCACATTCCCTATAGACCCAGCGCCCACACTCGCTATTGACCCAGCACCCACACTCGCTACAGACCCAGCGCCCACAATCGCTACAGACCCAGCGCCCACACTCGCTATTGACCCAGCACCCACACTCGCTACAGACCCAGCGCCCACAATCGCTACAGACCCAGCACCCACACTCACTACAAAACGAGCGCCCAAACATGCTACAGACTCAGCGCCCACACTCACTACAGACCCAGCGCCCACACTCACTACAGACCCAGCGCCCACACTCGCTACAGACCCAGCGCCTACAATCACTACAGACCCAGCGCCCGCACTCACTACAGACCCAGCGCCTACAATCACTACAGACCCAGCGCCCACACTCACTACAGACCCAGCACCCACTCTCGCTACAGACCCAGCGCCCACAATCGCTACAGACCCAGCGCCCACACTCGCTACAGACCCAGCTCCTACAATCACTACAGACCCAGTGCCCACACTCACTGCAGACCCAGCGCCTACAATCACTACAGACCCAGCGCCCGCACTCACTACAGACCAAGCACCCACACGCGCTATTGACCCAGTGCCAACATTCTCTAAAGACCCAGTTCCCCCACTCGCTACAGACCAAGCAGCCACATTCGCTATAGACCCAGCGCCCACACCCACTACAGTCCCAGCGCCCACACTCGCTACAGACCCAGCACACACACTCACTGCAGACCCAGTGCCTACAATCACTGCAGACCCAGCGCGCACACTCAAAACAGACCCAGCAACCACACTCGCTACGGACCCAGCGCCCACACTCGCTACAGCCCCAGCGCCGACAATCACTACAGAAACAGCGCCCACCCTCGATACAGACCTAGCGCCCACACTCACTGCAGACCCAGAGCCGACAATCACTACAGAACCAACGCCCACATTCGCTATAGACCCAGCACCCACACTCGCTATTGACCCAGTGCCCACACTCGCTACAGACCCAGCGTCCACAATCGCTATAGACCCAGTGCCCACACTCGCTACATATCCAGAGCCCAAACTCACTACGGACCCAGCGCCCACACTCGCTACAGACCCAGCGCCACACTCACTGCAGTCCCAGCGCCCACACTCGCTACAGACACAGCGTCCACACTCATTGCTGACCCAGCGCCAACACTCGCTATAGACCCAGTGCCCACACACACTATAGACCCAGCGCCCACACTCACTACAGAGCCAGAGCACACACTCACTACAGACCCACAGCCCACACTCGCTACAGACTCAGCGCCCAACCTCGCTACAGACCCAGCGCCCACACTCGCTACAGATCCAGCACCCACACTCACTACAGACCCAGCACCCACACTCACTACAGACCCAGCGCCCACACTCGCTGCAGACCCAGCACCCACACTCGCTATAGACCCAGCACCCACACTCACTACAGACTCAGCGCCCACTTTCGCTACAGACCCAGCGCCCACACTAACTACAGACCCAGCGCCCACACTCACTAGAGACCTAGAGCCCACACTCGCTACAGACCCAGCAACCACACTCGCTACAGACCCAGCACCAACTCCCGCTTCAGACCCAGCCCCCACTCTCAATGCAGACCCAGCGCCCACACTCGCTACAGACACAGCGCCCACACGCGCTACAGAACCTGCGCCCACACTCGTTACAGACCCTGCGCACACGCTCGCTACAGACCCAGTGACCACACTTGCTACAGACCCAGCGCCCTCACTCACTACAGACCCAGCACCCACACTCACTACAGACTCAGCGCCCACACTCGCTACAGACCCCGCGCCCACACTCACTACAGACCCAGCGCCCACACTCACTACATACCTAGAGCCCACACTCGCTACAGACCCAGCAACCACACTCGCTACAGACCCAGCACCAACTCCCGCTTCAGACCCAGCCCCCACTCTCAATGCAGACCCAGCGCTCACACTCGCTACAGACACAGCGCCCACACGCGCTACAGAACCTGCGCCCACACTCGCTACAGACCCTGCGCCCACGCTCGCTACAGACCAAGTGACCACACTCGCTATAGACCCAGCACCCACACTCACTACGGACCCAGCACCCACACTCACTACAGACCCAGTGCCCACACTCGCTGCAGACCCAGCGACCACACTCGCTATAGACCCAGCACCCACACTCACTACAGACTCAGCGCCCACACTCGCTACAGACCTAGCGCCCACACTCACTACAGACACAGCGCCCACATTCACTAGAGACCTAGAGCCCACACTCGCTACAGACCCAGCAACCACACTCGCTACAGACCCAGCACCAACTCCCACTTCAGACCCAGCCCCCACTCTCAATGCAGACCCAGCGCCCACACTCGCTACAGACACAGCGCCCACACGCGCTACAGAACCTGCGCCCACACTCGCTACAGACCCTGCGCCCACGCTCACTACAGACCCAGTGACCACATTCGCTACAGACCCAGCGCCCTCACTCACTACAGAACCAGTGACCACACTCGCTTCAGACCCAGTGCCCACACTCGCTGTATACCCAGCGCCCACACTCGCTATAGACCCAGCGACCACACTCGCTATAGACCCAGCACCCACACTCACTACAGACCTAGCACCCACACTCACTACAGACCCAGCGCCCACACTCGCTGCAGACCCAGCGACCACACTCGCTATACACCCAGCACCCACACTCACTACAGACTCAGCGCCCACACTCGCTACAGACCTAGCGCCCACACTCACTACAGACACAGCGCCCACACTCACTAGAGACCTTGAGCCCACACTCGCTACAGACCCAGCAACCACACTCGCTACAGACCCAGCAACAACTCCCGCTTCAGACCCAGCGCCCACTCTCAATGCAGACCCAGCGCCCACACTCGCTACAGACACAGCGTCCACACTCGCTATAGAACCAGCGCCCCACACACTCCAGACCCAGCGCCCACAATCACTACAGACCCAGCGCCCACACTCACTACAGACCCAGCGCCCACACTGGCTAAAGACACAGCGCCCACACGCACTACAGACCCAGCGCCCACACTCGCTTCAGACCCAGCGCCCACACTCGGAACAGACACAGTGTCCACACTCGCTATAGAACCAGCGCCCCACACACTCCAGACCCAGCGCCCACACTCGCTACAGACCCAGAGCCCACACTCGCTACAGACCCAGCGCCCACACTCACTACAGACCCAGCGCCCACACTCACTACAGACTCAGCGCCCAAACATGCTACAAACCCAGCGCCCACACGCACTACAGACCCAGCTTCCTCACTCGCTACAGACCCAGCGCCCACACTCACTACAGACCCAGCGCCCAAACATGCTACAGACCCAGCGCCCACACTCACTACAGACTCAGCGCCCACACTCGCGACAGACACAGCGCACACACTCACTACAGACACAGCGCCCACACTGGCTACAGACCCAGAACCCACACTCACTACAGACCCAGCGCCCACACTCGCTACAGACCCAGCGCCAAATCTCGCTGCAGACCCAGTGCCCACACACACTATAGACCCAGCGCCCACACTCACTACAGAGCCAGAGCACACACTCACTACAGACCCACAGCCCACACTCGCTACAGACTCAGCGCCCAACCTCGCTACAGACCCAGCGCCCACACTCGCTACAGATCCAGCACCCACACTCATTACAGACCCAGTGCCCACACTCGCCGCAGACCCAGCGACCACACTCGCTACAGACCCAGCACCCACACTCGCTATAGACCCAGCGCCCACACCTACTACAGTCCCAGCGCCCACAATCACTACAGACCCAGCACCCACACTCACAACAGACGCAGCGCCCAGTCTCACTACAGACCCAGCACCCACACTTCCTACAGACTCAGCGGCCACACTCGCTACAGACCCAGAGCCCACACTCACGACAGACCCAGAGCCCACACTCGCTACAGACCCAGCGCCCATACTCACTACAGACCCAGCACCCAGACTCACTCCAAACCCAGCGCCGACAATCACTACAGACACAGCGCCCACCCTCGATACAGACCCAGCGCCCACACTCACTGCAGACCCAGAGCCGACACTCACTACAGAACCAGCGCCCACATTCCCTATAGACCCAGCGCCCACACTCGCTATTGACCCAGCACCCACACTCGCTACAGACCCAGCGCCCACAATCGCTACAGACCCAGCGCCCACACTCGCTATTGACCCAGCACCCACACTCGCTACAGACCCAGCGCCCACAATCGCTACAGACCCAGCACCCACACTCACTACAAAACGAGCGCCCAAACATGCTACAGACTCAGCGCCCACACTCAATACAGACCCAGCGCCCACACTCACTACAGACCCAGCGCCCACACTCGCTACTGACCCAGCGCCTACAATCACTACAGACCCAGCGCCCGCACTCACTACAGACCCAGCGCCTACAATCACTACAGACCCAGCGCCCACACTCACTACAGACCCAGCACCCACTCTCGCTACAGACCCAGCGTCCACAATCGCAACAGACACAGCACGCACACTCACTACAAAACGAGCGCCCAAACATGCTACAGACTCAGCGCCCACACTCACTACAGACCCAGCGCCCACACTCACTACAGACCCAGCGCCCACACTCGCTACAGACCCAGCGCCTACAATCACTACAGACCCAGTGCCCACACTCACTGCAGACCCAGCGCCTACAATCACTACAGACCCAGCGCCCGCACTCACTACAGACCCAGCACCCACACGCGCTATTGACCCAGTGCCAACATTCTCTAAAGACCCAGTGCCCACACTCGCTACAGACCAAGCAGCCACATTCGCTATAGACCCAGCGCCCACACCCACTACAGTCCCAGCGCCCACACTCGCTACAGACCCAGCACACACACTCACTGCAGACCCAGTGCCTACAATCACTGCAGACCCAGCGCGCACACTCGAAACAGACCCAGCAACCACACTCGCTACGGACCCAGCGCCCACACTCGCTACAGCCCCAGCGCCGACAATCACTACAGAAACAAGGCCCAGCCTCGATACAGACCTAGCGCCCACACTCACTGCAGACCCAGAGCCGACAATCACTACAGAACCAACGCCCACATTCGCTATAGACCCAGCACCCACACTCGCTATTGACCCAGTGCCCACACTCGCTACAGACCCAGCGTCCACAATCGCTATAGACCCAGTGCCCACACTCGCTACATATCCAGAGCCCAAACTCACTACGGACCCAGCGCCCACACTCACTACAGACCCAGCGCCCACACTCGCTGCAGACCCAGCGACCACACTTGCTATAGACCCAGCACCCACACTCACTACAGACTCAGCGCCCACACTCGCTACAGACCTTGCGCCCACACTCACTACAGACCCAGCGCCCACACTCACTACAGACCTTGAGCCCACACTCGCTACAGACCCAGCAACCACACTCGCGACAGACCCAGCACCAACTCCCGTTTCAGACCCAGCGCCCACTCTCAATGCAGACCCAGCGCCCACACTCGCTACAGACACAGCGTCCACACTCGCTATAGAACCAGCGCCCCACACACTGCAGACCCAGCGCCCACACTCACTACAGACCCAGCGCCCACACTGGCTAAAGACACAGCGCCCACATGCACTACAGACCCAGCGTCCACACTCGCTTCAGACCCAGCGCCCACACTCGGAACAGACACAGTGTCCACACTCGCTATAGAACCAGCGCCCCACACACTCCAGACCCAGAGCCCACACTCGCTACAGACCCAGCGCCCACACTCACTACAGACCCAGCGCCCACACGCACTACAGACCCAGCGCCCACACTGGCTACAGAACCAGAGCCCACACTCACTACAGACCCAGCTTCCTCACTCGCTACAGACCCAGCGCCCACACTCACTACAAACCCAGCGCCCAAACATGCTACAGACCCAGCGCCCACACTCACTACAGACTCAGCGCCCACACTCGCTACAGACACAGTGCACACACTCACTACAGACACAGCGCCCACACTCGCTACAGACCCAGAACCCACACTCACTACAGACCCAGCGCCCACACTCGCTACAGAACCAGCGCCAACTCTCGCTACAGACCCAGCGCCCACACTCGCTACAGACCAAGCGTCACACTCACTGCAGTCCCAGCGCCCACACTCGCTACAGACACAGCGTCCACACTCATTGCTGACCCAGCGCCCACACTCGCTATAGACCCAGTGCCCACACACACTATAGACCCAGCGCCCACACTCACTACAGAGCCAGAGCACACACTCACTACAGACCCACAGCCCACACTCGCTACAGACTCAGCGCCCAACCTCGCTACAGACCCAGCGCCCACACTCGCTACAGATCCAGCACCCACACTCACTACAGACCCAGCACCCACACTCACTACAGACCCAGCGCCCACACTCGCTGCAGACCCAGCGACCACACTCGCTATAGACCCAGCACCCACACTCACTACAGACTCAGCGCCCACACTCGCTACAGACCCAGTGCCCACACTCACTACAGACCCAGCGCCCACACTCACTAGAGACCTAGAGCCCACACTCGCTACAGACCCAGCAACCACACTCGCTACAGACCCAGCACCAACTCCCGCTTCAGACCCAGCCCCCACTCTCAATGCAGACCCAGCGCCCACACTCGCTACAGACACAGCGCCCACACGCGCTACAGAACCTGCGCCCACACTCGTTACAGACCCTGCGCACACGCTCGCTACAGACCCAGTGACCACACTTGCTACAGACCCAGCGCCCTCACTCACTACAGACCCAGCACCCACACTCACTACAGACTCAGCGCCCACACTCGCTACAGACCCCGCGCCCACACTCACTACAGACCCAGCGCCCACACTCACTACATACCTAGAGCCCACACTCGCTACAGACCCAGCAACCACACTCGCTACAGACCCAGCACCAACTCCCGCTTCAGACCCAGCCCCCACTCTCAATGCAGACCCAGCGCTCACACTCGCTACAGACACAGCGCCCACACGCGCTACAGAACCTGCGCCCACACTCGCTACAGACCCTGCACCCACGCTCGCTACAGACCCAGCGACCACACTCGCTATAGACCCAGCCCACACACTCACTACAGACTCAGCACCCACACTCACTACAGACCCAGTGCCCACACTCGCTGCAGACCCAGCGACCACACTCGCTATAGACCCAGCACCCACACTCACTACAGACCCAGCACGCACACTCACTACAGACTCAGCGCCCACACTCGCTACAGACCTAGCGCCCACACTCACTACAGACCCAGCGCCCACACTCACTAGAGACCTAGAGCCCACACTCGCTACAGACCAAGCAGCCACATTCGCTATAGACCCAGCGCCCACACCCACTACAGTCCCAGCGCCCACACTCGCTACAGACCCAGCACACACACTCACTGCAGACCCAGTGCCTACAATCACTGCAGACCCAGCGCGCACACCCGAAACAGACCCAGCAACCACACTCGCTACGGACCCAGCGCCCACACTCGCTACAGCCCCAGCGCCGACAATCACTACAGAAACAGCGCCCACCCTCGATACAGACCTAGCGCCCACACTCACTGCAGACCCAGAGCCGACAATCACTACAGAACCAACGCCCACATTCGCTATAGACCCAGCACCCACACTCGCTATTGACCCAGTGCCCACACTCGCTACAGACCCAGCGTCCACAATCGCTATAGACCCAGTGCCCACACTCGCTACATATCCAGAGCAACTCACTACGGACCCAGCGCCCACACTCACTACAGACCCAGCGCCCACACTCGCTGCAGACCCAGCGACCACACTCGCTATAGAACCAGCACCCACACTCACTACAGACTCAGCGCCCACACTCGCTACAGACCTAGCGCCCACACTCACTACAGACCCAGCGCCCACACTCACTACAGACCTTGAGCCCACACTCGCTACAGACCCAGCAACCACACTCGCTACAGACCCAGCACCAACTCCCGTTTCAGACCCAGCGCCAACTCTCAATGCAGACCCAGCGCCCACACTCGCTACAGACACAGCGTCCACACTCGCTATAGAACCAGCACCCCACACACTCCAGACCCAGCGCCCACACTCACTACAGACCCAGCGCCCACACTGGCTAAAGACACAGCGCCCACACGCACTACAGACCCAGCGTCCACACTCACTTCAGACCCAGCGCCCACACTCGGAACAGACACAGTGTCCACACTCGCTATAGAACCAGCGCCCCACACACTCCAGACCCAGCGCCCACACTCGCTACAGACCCAGAGCCCACACTCGCAACAGACCCAGCGCCCACACTCACTACAGACCCAGCGCCCACACGCACTACAGACCCAGCGCCCACACTGGCTACAGACCCAGAGCCCACACTCACTACAGACCCAGCTTCCTCACTCGCTACAGACCCAGCGCCCACACTCACTACAAACCCAGCGCCCAAACATGCTACAGACCCAGCGCCCACACTCACTACAGACTCAGCGCCCACACTTGCTACAGACACGGCGCACACACTCACTACAGACACAACGCCCACACTCGCTACAGACCCAGAACCCACACTCACTACAGACCCAGCGCCCACACTCGCTACAGAACCAGCGCCAACTCTCGCTATAGACCCAGCGCCCACACTCGCTACAGACCCAGCGCCACACTCACTGCAGTCCCAGCGCCCATACTCGCTACAGACACAGCGTCCACACTCATTGCTGACCCAGCGCCCACACTCGCTATAGACCCAGTGCCCACACACACTATAGACCCAGCGCCCACACTCACTACAGAGCCAGAGCACACACTCACTACAGACCCACAGCCCACACTCGCTACAGACTCAGCGCCCAACCTCGCTACAGACCCAGCGCCCACACTCGCTACAGATCCAGCACCCACACTCACTACAGACCCAGCACCCACACTCACTACAGACCCAGCGCCCACACTCGCTGCAGACCCAGCGACCACACTCGCTATAGACCCAGCACCCACACTCACTACAGACACAGCGCCCACACTCACTAGAGACCTAGAGCCCACACTCGCTACAGACCCAGCAACCACACTCGCTACAGACCCAGCACCAACTCCCACTTCAGACCCAGCCCCCACTCTCAATGCAGACCCAGCGCCCACACTCGCTACAGACACAGCGCCCACACGCGCTACAGAACCTGTGCCCACACTCGCTACAGACCCTGCGCCCACGCTCACTACAGACCCAGTGACCACACTCGCTACAGACCCAGCGCCCTCACTCACTACAGAACCAGTGACCACACTCGCTTCAGACCCAGTGCCCACACTCGCTGTATACCCAGCGCCCACACTCGCTATAGACCCAGCGACCACACTCGCTATAGACCCAGCACCCACACTCACTACAGACCCAGCACCCACACTCACTACAGACCCAGCGCCCACACTCGCTGCAGACCCAGCGACCACATTCGCTATACACCCAGCACCCACACTCACTACAGACTCAGCGCCCACACTCGCTACAGACCTAGAGCCCACACTCACTACAGACACAGCGCCCACACTCACTAGAGACCTTGAGCCCACACTCGCTACAGACCCAGCAACCACACTCGCTACAGACCCAGCACCAACTCCCGCTTCAGACCCAGCGCCCACTCTCAATGCAGACCCAGCGCCCACACTCGCTACAGACACAGCGTCCACACTCGCTATAGAACCAGCGCCCCACACACTCCAGACCCAGCGCCCACACTCACTACAGACCCAGCGCCCACACTCACTACAGACCCAGCGCCCACACTGGCTAAAGACACAGCGCCCACACGCACTACAGACCCAGCGCCCACACTCGCTTCAGACCCAGCGCCCACACTCGGAACAGACACAGTGTCCACACTCGTTATAGAACCAGCGCCCCACACACTCCAGACCCTGCGCCCACACTCGCTACAGACCCAGAGCCCACACTCGCTACAGACCCAGCGCCCACACTCACTACAGACCCAGCGCCCACACGCACTACAGACCCAGCTTCCTCACTCGCTACAGACCCAGCGCCCACACTCACTACAAACCCAGCGCCCAAACATGCTACAGACCCAGCGCCCACACTCACTACAGACTCAGCGCCCACACTCGCTACAGACACAGCGCACACACTCACTACAGACACAGCGCCCACACTGGCTACAGACCCAGAACCCACACTCACTACAGACCCAGCGCCCACACTCGCTACAGACCCAGCGCCAACTCTCGCTACAGACCCAGCGCCCACACTCGCTACAGACCCAGCGCCACACTCACTGCAGTCCCAGCGCCCACACTCGCTACAGACACAGCGTCCACACTCATTGCTGACCCAGCGCCCACACTCGCTATAGACCCAGTGCCCACACACACTATAGACCCAGCGCCCACACTCACTACAGAGCCAGAGAACACACTCACTACAGACCCACAGCCCACACTCGCTACAGACTCAGCGCCCAACCTCGCTACAGACCCAGCGCCCACACTCGCTACAGATCCAGCACCCACACTCATTACAGACCCAGAGCCCACACTCGCCGCAGACCCAGCGACCACACTCGCTACAGAACCAGCACCCACACTCGCTATAGACCCAGCGCCCACACCTACTACAGTCCCAGCGCCCACAATCACTACAGACCCAGCACCCACACTCACAACAGACGCAGCGCCCAGTCTCACTACAGACCCAGCACCCACACTTCCTACAGACTCAGCGGCCACACTCGCTACAGACCCGGAGCCCACACTCACGACAGACCCAGAGCCCACACTCGCTACAGACCCAGCGCCCATACTCACTACAGACCCAGCACCCAGACTCACTCCAAACCCAGTGCCGACAATCACTACAGACACAGCGCCCACCCTCGATACAGACCCAGCGCTCACACTCACTGCAGACCCAGAGCCGACACTCACTACAGAACCAGCGCCCACATTCCCTATAGACCCAGCGCCCACACTCGCTATTGACCCAGCACCCACACTCGCTACAGACCCAGCGCCCACAATCGCTACAGACCCAGCACCCACACTCACTACAGACACAGTGCCCAAACATGCTACAGACTCAGCGCCCACACTCACTACAGACCCAGCGCCCACACTCACTACAGACCCAGCGCCCACACTCGCTACAGACCCAGCGCCTACAATCACTACAGACCCAGCGCCCGCACTCACTACAGACCCAGCGCCTACAATCACTACAGACCCAGCGCCCGCACTCACTACAGACCCAGCGCCTACAATCACTACAGACCCAGCACCCACACTCGCTACAGACCCAGCGCCCACAATCGCTACAAAACGAGCGCCCAAACATGCTACAGACTCAGCGCCCACACTCACTACAGACCCAGCGCCCACACTCACTACAGACCCAGCGCCCACACTCGCTACAGACCCAGCGCCTACAATCACTACAGACCCATCGCCCGCACTCACTACAGACCCAGCACCCACACGCGCTATTGACCCAGTGCCAACATTCTCTAAAGACCCAGTGCCCACACTCGCTACAGACCAAGCAGCCACATTCGCTATAGACCCAGCGCCCACACCCACTACAGTCCCAGCGCCCACACTCGCTACAGACCCAGCACACACACTCACTGCAGACCCAGTGCCTACAATCACTGCAGACCCAGCGCGCACACTCGAAACAGACCCAGCAACCACACTCGCTACGGACCCAGCGCCCACACTCGCTACAGACCCAGCGCCGACAATCACTACAGAAACAGCGCCCACCCTCGATACAGACCTAGCGCCCACACTCACTGCAGACCCAGAGCCGACAATCACTACAGAACCAACGCCCACATTCGCTATAGACCCAGCACCCACACTCGCTATTGACCCAGTGCCCACACTCGCTACAGACCCAGCGTCCACAATCGCTATAGACCCAGTGCCCACACTCGCTACATATCCAGAGCCCAAACTCACTACGGACCCAGCGCCCACACTCACTACAGACCCAGCGCCCACACTCGCTACAGACCCAGCGCCCTCACTCACTGCAAAGCGAGCGCCCAAACATGCTACACACCCAGCGCACACACTCAATGCAGAACAAGCGCCCACACTCACTACAGACACAGTGCCCACACTCGCTACAGACCCAGCGCCTACAATCACTACAGACCCAGCACCCAAACTCGCTACAGACCCAGCGCCCACACTCACAGCAGACCCAGCAACCACACTTGCTACAGACCCAACGCCCACACTCACTACAGACGCAGCGTCCACACTCACTACAGACCCAGCGCCCACACTCACTACAGACCCAGCGCCCACACTCGCTACAGACCCAGCGCCCAAACTCACTACAGACCCAGCGCCCACACACACTACAGACCCAGAGCCGACACTCGCTACAGACACAGCGCCCACACTCTCTGTAGACCCAGCGCACACATTTACTAGATAACCAGCGCCCACACTCTTTACAGACCCAGCGACAACACTCACTACGTACCAGCACCCAAACTTGCTACAGACCAAGCGCCCACAATCGCTACACACCCTGCGTCCACACTCGCTGCAGACCCAGAGCCCACACTCACTACAGACCCAGCGCCCACACTCACTATAGACCCAGCGCCCACAGTCGCTACAGACCCAGTGCCCACTCACACTATAGACCCAGCGCCCACTGTCACTGCAGACCCAGCAACCACACTCGCAAAAGACCAAGTGCCCACACTCGCTACAGACCCAGCGCCCACAGTCACTGCAGACCCAGCAACCACACTCGCTACAAACCGAGCGCCCACACTCGCTACAAACACAGCGCCCACACTCTTTACAGACCCAGCGCCCACACTCGCTACAGACATAGCGCCCACACTCACTGCAGACCCAGCGCCCACACTCACTACATACCAAGCCCCCATACTCGCTACAGACCAAGCGTCCACAATCGCTACAGACCCAGCGTCCATACTTGCTGCAGACCCAGAGCCCACACTCGCGACAGACCCAGAGCCCACACTCACTACAGACCCAGAGCCCACACTCGCTACAGACCCAGCGC
Source organism: Isurus oxyrinchus (assembly GCA_026770705.1). Classification (NCBI taxonomy): domain Eukaryota; kingdom Metazoa; phylum Chordata; class Chondrichthyes; order Lamniformes; family Lamnidae; genus Isurus; species Isurus oxyrinchus. The sequence continues at coordinate 164,782,856 of JANJGN010000008.1, forward strand.
CCATACTCACTACAGACCCAGCACCCAGACTCACTCCAAACCCAGCGCCGACAATCACTACAGACACAGCGCCCACCCTCGATACAGACCCAGCGCCCACACTCAATGCAGACCCAGAGCCGACACTCACTACAGAACCAGCGCCCACATTCCCTATCGACCCAGCGCCCACACTCGCTATTGACCCAGCACCCACACTCGCTACAGACCCAGCGCCCACAATCGCTACAAACCCAGTACCCACACTCACTACAAAACGAGCGCCCAAACATGCTACAGACTCAGCGTCCACACTCGCTATAGAACCAGCGCCCCACACACTCCAGACCGAGCGCCCACACTCACTACAGACCCAGCGCCCACACTCACTACAGACCCAGCGCCCACACTCACTACAGAGCCAGCGCCCACACTGGCTAAATACACAGCGCCCACACGCACTACAGACCCAGCGCCCACACTCGCTTCAGACCCAGCGCCCACACTCAGAACAGACACAGTGTCCACACTCGCTATAGAACCAGCGCCCCACACACTCCAGACCAAGCGCCCACACTCGCTGCAGACCCAGAGCCCACACTCGCTACAGACCCAGCGCCCACACGCACTACAGACCCAGCGCCCACACTGGCTACAGACCCAGAGCCCACACTCACTACAGACCCAGCTTCCTCACTCGCTCCAGACCCAGCGCCCACACTCACTACAAACCGAGTGCCCAAACATGCTACAGACCCAGCGCCCACACTCACCACAGACTCAGCGCCCACACTCGCTACAGACACAGCGCACACACTCACTACAGACACAGCGCCCACACTCGCTACAGACCCAGAACCCACACTCACTACAGACCCAGCGCCCACACTCGCTACAGAACCAGCGCCAACTCTCGCTACAGACCCAGCGCCCACACTCGCTACAGACCCAGCGCCACACTCACTGCAGTCCCAGCGCCCACACTCGCTACAGACACAGCGTCCACACTCATTGCTGACCCAGCGCCCACACTCGCTATAGATCCAGTGCCCACACACACTATAGACCCAGCGCCCACACTCACTACAGACCCAGCGCCCACACTCACTACAGACCCAGCGCCCACACTCACTACAGACCCAGCGCCCACACTCGCTACAGACCCAGCGCCTACAATCACTACAGACCCAACGCCCGCACTCACTACATTTCCAGCGCCTACAATCACTACAGATCCAGCGCCCACACTCACTACAGACCCAGCGCCCACACTCGCTACAGACCCAGCGCCTACAATCACTACAGACCCAACGCCTGCACTCACTACATTTCCAGCGCCTACAATCACTACAGACCCAGCGCCCACACTCACTACAGACCCAGCGCCCACACTCGCTACAGACCCAGCGCCCACACTCGCTACAGACCCCGCGCCCACACTCACTACAGACCCAGCGCCCACACTCGCTACAGACCCAGCGCCTACAATCACTACAGACCCAACGCCCGCACTCACTACATTTCCAGCGCCTACAATCACTACAGACCCAGCGCCTACACTCACGACAGACCCAGCGCCCACACTCGCTACAGACCCAGCGCCTACAATCACTACAGACCCAACGCCCGCACTCACTACATTTCCAGTGCCTACAATCACTACAGACCCAGCGCCCACACTCACTACAGACCCAGCGCCCACACTCGCTACAGACCCAGCGCCCACACTCGCTACAGACCCCGCGCCCACACTCACTACAGACCCAGCGCCCACACTCACTACATACCTAGAGCCCACACTCGCTACAGACCCAGCAACCACACTCGCTACAGACCCAGCACCAACTCCCGCTTCAGACCCAGCCCCCACTCTCAATGCAGACCCAGCGCTCACACTCGCTACAGACACAGCGCCCACACGCGCTACAGAACCTGCGCCCACACTCGCTACAGACCCTGCGCCCACGCTCGCTACAGACCCAGCGACCACACTCGCTATAGACACAGCACCCACACTCACTACAGACCCAGCGCCCACACTCGCTGCAGACCCAGCGACCACACTCGCTATAGACCCAGCACCCACACTCACTACAGACTCAGCGCCCACACTCGCTACAGACCTAGCCCCACACTCACTACAGACACAGCGCCCACACTCACTAGAGACCTAGAGCCCACACTCGCTACAGACCCAGCAACCACACTCGCTACAGACCCAGCACCAACTCCCGCTTCAGACCCAGCCCCCACTCTCAATGCAGACCCAGCGCTCACACTCGCTACAGACACAGCGCCCACACGCGCTACAGAACCTGCGCCCACACTCGCTACAGACCCTGCGCCCACTCTCGCTACAGACCCAGCGACCACACTCGCTATAGACCCAGCACCCACACTCACTACAGACCCAGTGCCCACACTCGCTGCAGACTCAGCGCCCACACTCGCTACAGACCTAGCGCCCACACTCACTACAGACACAGCGCCCACACTCACTAGAGATCTAGAGCCCACACTCGCTACAGACCCAGCAACCACACTCGCTACCCACCCAGCACCAACTCCCACTTCAGACCCAGCCCCCACTCTCAATGCAGACCCAGCGCCCACACTCGCTAAAGACACAGCGCCCACACGCGCTACAGAACCGGCGCCCACACTCGCTACAGACCCTGCGCCCACGCTGACTACAGACCCAGTGACCACACTCGCTACAGACCCAGCGCCCTCACTCACTACAGAACCAGTGACCACACTCGCTTCAGACCCAGTGCCCACACTCGCTGTATACCCAGCGCCCACAATCGCTACAGACACAGCGTCCACACTCGCTATAGAACCAGCGCCCCACACACTCCAGACCGAGCGCCCACACTCACTACAGACCCAGCGCCCACACTCACTACAGACCCAGCGCCCACACTCACTACAGACCCAGTGCCCACACTGGCTAAAGACACAGCGCCCACACGCACTACAGACCCAGCGCCCACACTCGCTTCAGACCCAGCGCCCACACTCGGAACAGACACAGTGTCCACACTCGCTATAGAACCAGCGCCCCACACACTCCAGACCCAGCGCCCACACTCGCTGCAGACCCAGAGCCCACACTCGCTACAGACCCAGCGCCCACACTCACTACAGACCCAGCGCCCACATGCACTACAGACCCAGCGCCCACACTGGCTACAGACCCAGAGCCCACACTCACTACAGACCCAGCTTCCTCACTCGCTACAGACCCAGCGCCCACACTCACTACAAACCGAGCGCCCAAACATGCTACAGACCCAGCGCCCACACTCACCACAGACTCAGCGCCCACACTCACTACAGACCCACCGCCCACACTCGCTGCAGACCCAGCGACCACACTCACTATAGACCCAGCACCCACACTCACTACAGACTCAGCGCCCACACTCGCTACAGACCTAGCGCCCAAACTCACTACAGACACAGCGCCCACACTCACTAGAGACCTAGAGCCCACACTCGCTACAGACCCAGCAACCACACTCGCTACAGACCCAGCACCAACTCCCATTTCAGACCCAGCCCCCACTCTCAATGCAGACCCAGCGCCCACACTCGCTACAGACACAGCGCCCACACGCGCTACAGAACCTGCGCCCACACTCGCTACAGACCCTGCGCCCACGCTCACTACAGACCCAGTGAACACACTCGCTACAGACCCAGCGCCTTCACTCACTACAGAACCAGTGACCACACTCGCTTCAGACCCAGTGCCCACACTCGCTGTATACCCAGCGCCCACACTCGCTATAGACCCAGCGACCACACTCGCTATAGACCCAGAACCCACACTCACTACAGACCCAGCACCCACACTCACTACAGACCCACCGCCCACACTCATGCAGACCCAGCGACCACACTCGCTATACACCCAGCACCCACACTCACTACAGACTCAGCGCCCACACTCGCTACAGACCTAGCGCCCACACTCACTACAGACACAGCGCCCACACTCACTAGAGACCTTGAGCTCACACTCGCTACAGACCCAGCAAACACACTCGCTACAGACACAGCACCAACTCCCGCTTCAGACCCAGCGCCCACTCTCAATGCAGACCCAGCGCCCACACTCACTACAGACACAGCGTCCACACTCGCTATAGAACCAGCGCCCCACACACTCCAGACCCAGCGCCCACACTCACTACAGACCCAGCGCCCACACTCACTACAGACCCAGCGCCCACACTGGCTAAAGACACAGCGCCCACACGCACTACAGACCCAGCGCCCACACTCGCTTCAGACCCAGCGCCCACACTCGGAACAGACACAGTGTCCACACTCGCTATAGAACCAGCGCCCCACACACTCCAGACCCAGCGCCCACACTCACTACAGACCCAGCGCCCACACGCACTACAGACCCAGCTTCCTCACTCGCTCCAGACCCAGCGCCCACACTCACTACAAACCCAGCGCCCAAACATGCTACAGACCCAGCGCCCACACTCACTACAGACTCAGCGCCCACACTCGCTACAGACACAGCGCACACACTCACTACAGACACAGCGCCCACACTCGCTACAGACCCAGAACCCACACTCACTACAGACCCAGCGCCCACACTCGCTACAGACCCAGCGCCCACACTCGCTACAGACCCAGCGCCACACTCACTGCAGTCCCAGCGCCCACACTCGCTACAGACACAGCGTCCACACTCATTGCTGACCCAGCGCCCACACTCGCTATAGACCCAGTGCCCACACACACTATAGACCCAGCGCCCACACTCACTACAGAGCCAGAGCACACACTCACTACAGACCCACAGCCCACACTCGCTACAGACTCAGCGCCCAACCTCGCTACAGACCCAGCGCCCACACTCGCTACAGATCCAGCACCCACACTCATTACAGACCCAGAGCCCACACTCGCCGCAGACCCAGCGACCACACTCGCTGCAGACCCAGCACCCACACTCGCTATAGACCCAGCACCCACACCTACTACAGTCCCAGCGCCCACAATCACTACAGACCCAGCACCCACACTCACAACAGACGCAGCGCCCAGTCTCACTACAGACCCAGCACCCACACTTCCTACAGACTCAGCAGCCACACTCGCTACAGACCCGGAGCCCACACTCACGACAGACCCAGAGCCCACACTCGCTACAGACCCAGCGCCCACACTCACTCCAAACCCAGCGCCGACAATCACTACAGACACAGCGCCCACCCTCGATACAGACCCAGCGCCCACACTCACTGCAGACCCAGAGCCGACACTCACTACAGAACCAGCGCCCACATTCCCTATAGACCCAGCGCCCACACTCGCTATTGACCCAGCACCCACACTCGCTACAGACCCAGCGCCCACAATCGCTACAGACCCAGCACCCACACTCACTACAAAACGAGCGCCCAAACATGCTACAACTCAGCGCCCACACTCACTACAGACCCAGCGCCCACACTCACTACAGACCCAGCGCCCACACTCGCTACAGACCCAGCGCCTACAATCACTACAGACCCAGCGGCCGCACTCACTACAGACCCAGAACCCACACTCACTACAGACCCAGCGCCCACACTCGCTACAGAACCAGCGCCAACTCTCGCTACAGACCCAGCGCCCACACTCGCTACAGACCCAGCGCCACACTCACTGCAGTCCCAGCGCCCACACTCGCTACAGACACAGCGTCCACACTCATTGCTGACCCAGCGCCCACACTCGCTATAGATCCAGTGCCCACACACACTATAGACCCAGCGCCCACACTCACTACAGACCCAGCGCCCACACTCACTACAGACCCAGCGCCCACACTCACTACAGACCCAGCGCCCACACTCGCTACAGACCCAGCGCCTACAATCACTACAGACCCAACGCCCGCACTCACTACATTTCCAGCGCCTACAATCACTACAGATCCAGCGCCCACACTCACTACAGACCCAGCGCCCACACTCGCTACAGACCCAGCGCCTACAATCACTACAGACCCAACGCCTGCACTCACTACATTTCCAGCGCCTACAATCACTACAGACCCAGCGCCCACACTCACTACAGACCCAGCGCCCACACTCGCTACAGACCCAGCGCCCACACTCGCTACAGACCCCGCGCCCACACTCACTACAGACCCAGCGCCCACACTCGCTACAGACCCAGCGCCTACAATCACTACAGACCCAACGCCCGCACTCACTACATTTCCAGCGCCTACAATCACTACAGACCCAGCGCCTACACTCACGACAGACCCAGCGCCCACACTCGCTACAGACCCAGCGCCTACAATCACTACAGACCCAACGCCCGCACTCACTACATTTCCAGTGCCTACAATCACTACAGACCCAGCGCCCACACTCACTACAGACCCAGCGCCCACACTCGCTACAGACCCAGCGCCCACACTCGCTACAGACCCCGCGCCCACACTCACTACAGACCCAGCGCCCACACTCACTACATACCTAGAGCCCACACTCGCTACAGACCCAGCAACCACACTCGCTACAGACCCAGCACCAACTCCCGCTTCAGACCCAGCCCCCACTCTCAATGCAGACCCAGCGCTCACACTCGCTACAGACACAGCGCCCACACGCGCTACAGAACCTGCGCCCACACTCGCTACAGACCCTGCGCCCACGCTCGCTACAGACCCAGCGACCACACTCGCTATAGACACAGCACCCACACTCACTACAGACCCAGCGCCCACACTCGCTGCAGACCCAGCGACCACACTCGCTATAGACCCAGCACCCACACTCACTACAGACTCAGCGCCCACACTCGCTACAGACCTAGCCCCACACTCACTACAGACACAGCGCCCACACTCACTAGAGACCTAGAGCCCACACTCGCTACAGACCCAGCAACCACACTCGCTACAGACCCAGCACCAACTCCCGCTTCAGACCCAGCCCCCACTCTCAATGCAGACCCAGCGCTCACACTCGCTACAGACACAGCGCCCACACGCGCTACAGAACCTGCGCCCACACTCGCTACAGACCCTGCGCCCACTCTCGCTACAGACCCAGCGACCACACTCGCTATAGACCCAGCACCCACACTCACTACAGACCCAGTGCCCACACTCGCTGCAGACTCAGCGCCCACACTCGCTACAGACCTAGCGCCCACACTCACTACAGACACAGCGCCCACACTCACTAGAGATCTAGAGCCCACACTCGCTACAGACCCAGCAACCACACTCGCTACCCACCCAGCACCAACTCCCACTTCAGACCCAGCCCCCACTCTCAATGCAGACCCAGCGCCCACACTCGCTAAAGACACAGCGCCCACACGCGCTACAGAACCGGCGCCCACACTCGCTACAGACCCTGCGCCCACGCTGACTACAGACCCAGTGACCACACTCGCTACAGACCCAGCGCCCTCACTCACTACAGAACCAGTGACCACACTCGCTTCAGACCCAGTGCCCACACTCGCTGTATACCCAGCGCCCACAATCGCTACAGACACAGCGTCCACACTCGCTATAGAACCAGCGCCCCACACACTCCAGACCGAGCGCCCACACTCACTACAGACCCAGCGCCCACACTCACTACAGACCCAGCGCCCACACTCACTACAGACCCAGTGCCCACACTGGCTAAAGACACAGCGCCCACACGCACTACAGACCCAGCGCCCACACTCGCTTCAGACCCAGCGCCCACACTCGGAACAGACACAGTGTCCACACTCGCTATAGAACCAGCGCCCCACACACTCCAGACCCAGCGCCCACACTCGCTGCAGACCCAGAGCCCACACTCGCTACAGACCCAGCGCCCACACTCACTACAGACCCAGCGCCCACATGCACTACAGACCCAGCGCCCACACTGGCTACAGACCCAGAGCCCACACTCACTACAGACCCAGCTTCCTCACTCGCTACAGACCCAGCGCCCACACTCACTACAAACCGAGCGCCCAAACATGCTACAGACCCAGCGCCCACACTCACCACAGACTCAGCGCCCACACTCACTACAGACCCACCGCCCACACTCGCTGCAGACCCAGCGACCACACTCACTATAGACCCAGCACCCACACTCACTACAGACTCAGCGCCCACACTCGCTACAGACCTAGCGCCCAAACTCACTACAGACACAGCGCCCACACTCACTAGAGACCTAGAGCCCACACTCGCTACAGACCCAGCAACCACACTCGCTACAGACCCAGCACCAACTCCCATTTCAGACCCAGCCCCCACTCTCAATGCAGACCCAGCGCCCACACTCGCTACAGACACAGCGCCCACACGCGCTACAGAACCTGCGCCCACACTCGCTACAGACCCTGCGCCCACGCTCACTACAGACCCAGTGAACACACTCGCTACAGACCCAGCGCCTTCACTCACTACAGAACCAGTGACCACACTCGCTTCAGACCCAGTGCCCACACTCGCTGTATACCCAGCGCCCACACTCGCTATAGACCCAGCGACCACACTCGCTATAGACCCAGAACCCACACTCACTACAGACCCAGCACCCACACTCACTACAGACCCACCGCCCACACTCATGCAGACCCAGCGACCACACTCGCTATACACCCAGCACCCACACTCACTACAGACTCAGCGCCCACACTCGCTACAGACCTAGCGCCCACACTCACTACAGACACAGCGCCCACACTCACTAGAGACCTTGAGCTCACACTCGCTACAGACCCAGCAAACACACTCGCTACAGACACAGCACCAACTCCCGCTTCAGACCCAGCGCCCACTCTCAATGCAGACCCAGCGCCCACACTCACTACAGACACAGCGTCCACACTCGCTATAGAACCAGCGCCCCACACACTCCAGACCCAGCGCCCACACTCACTACAGACCCAGCGCCCACACTCACTACAGACCCAGCGCCCACACTGGCTAAAGACACAGCGCCCACACGCACTACAGACCCAGCGCCCACACTCGCTTCAGACCCAGCGCCCACACTCGGAACAGACACAGTGTCCACACTCGCTATAGAACCAGCGCCCCACACACTCCAGACCCAGCGCCCACACTCACTACAGACCCAGCGCCCACACGCACTACAGACCCAGCTTCCTCACTCGCTCCAGACCCAGCGCCCACACTCACTACAAACCCAGCGCCCAAACATGCTACAGACCCAGCGCCCACACTCACTACAGACTCAGCGCCCACACTCGCTACAGACACAGCGCACACACTCACTACAGACACAGCGCCCACACTCGCTACAGACCCAGAACCCACACTCACTACAGACCCAGCGCCCACACTCGCTACAGACCCAGCGCCCACACTCGCTACAGACCCAGCGCCACACTCACTGCAGTCCCAGCGCCCACACTCGCTACAGACACAGCGTCCACACTCATTGCTGACCCAGCGCCCACACTCGCTATAGACCCAGTGCCCACACACACTATAGACCCAGCGCCCACACTCACTACAGAGCCAGAGCACACACTCACTACAGACCCACAGCCCACACTCGCTACAGACTCAGCGCCCAACCTCGCTACAGACCCAGCGCCCACACTCGCTACAGATCCAGCACCCACACTCATTACAGACCCAGAGCCCACACTCGCCGCAGACCCAGCGACCACACTCGCTGCAGACCCAGCACCCACACTCGCTATAGACCCAGCACCCACACCTACTACAGTCCCAGCGCCCACAATCACTACAGACCCAGCACCCACACTCACAACAGACGCAGCGCCCAGTCTCACTACAGACCCAGCACCCACACTTCCTACAGACTCAGCAGCCACACTCGCTACAGACCCGGAGCCCACACTCACGACAGACCCAGAGCCCACACTCGCTACAGACCCAGCGCCCACACTCACTCCAAACCCAGCGCCGACAATCACTACAGACACAGCGCCCACCCTCGATACAGACCCAGCGCCCACACTCACTGCAGACCCAGAGCCGACACTCACTACAGAACCAGCGCCCACATTCCCTATAGACCCAGCGCCCACACTCGCTATTGACCCAGCACCCACACTCGCTACAGACCCAGCGCCCACAATCGCTACAGACCCAGCACCCACACTCACTACAAAACGAGCGCCCAAACATGCTACAACTCAGCGCCCACACTCACTACAGACCCAGCGCCCACACTCACTACAGACCCAGCGCCCACACTCGCTACAGACCCAGCGCCTACAATCACTACAGACCCAGCGGCCGCACTCACTACAGACCCAGCACCCACACGCGCTATTGACCCAGTGCCAACATTCTCTAAAGACCCAGTGCCCACACTCGCTACAGACCAAGCAGCCACATTCGCTATAGACCCAGCGCCCACACCCACTACAGTCCCAGCGCCCACACTCGCTACAGACCCAGCACACACACTCACTGCAGACCCAGTGCCTACAATCACTGCAGACCCAGCGCGCACACTCGAAACAGACCCAGCAACCACACTCGCTACGGACCCAGCGCCCACACTCGCTACAGCCCCAGCGCCGACAATCACTACAGAAACAGCGCCCACCCTCGATACAGACCTAGCGCCCACACTCACTGCAGACCCAGAGCCGACAATCACTACAGAACCAACGCCCACATTCGCTATAGACCCAGCACCCACACTCGCTATTGACCCAGTGCCCACACTCGCTACAGACCCAGCGTCCACAATCGCTATAGACCCAGTGCCCACACTCGCTACATATCCAGAGCCCAAACTCACTACGGACCCAGCGCCCACACTCACTACAGACCCAGCGCCCACACTCGCTACAGACCCAGCGCCCTCACTCACTGCAAAGCGAGCGCCCAAACATGCTACACACCCAGCGCACACACTCAATGCAGAACAAGCGCCCACACTCACTACAGACACAGTGCCCACACTCGCTACAGACCCAGCGCCTACAATCACTACAGACCCAGCACCCAAACTCGCTACAGACCCAGCGCCCACACTCACAGCAGACCCAGCAACCACACTTGCTACAGACCCAACGCCCACACTCACTACAGACTCAGCGCCCACACTCGCTACAGACCTAGCGCCCGCACTCACTACAGACACAGCGCCCACACTCACTAGAGACCTAGAGCCCACACTCGCTACAGACCCAGCAACCACACTCGCTACAGACCCAGCACCCACACTCACTACAGACCCACCGCCCACACTCATGCAGACCCAGCGACCACACTCGCTATACACCCAGCACCCACACTCACTACAGACTCAGCGCCCACACTTGCTACAGACCTAGCGCCCACACTCACTACAGACACAGCGCCCACACTCACTAGAGACCTTGAGCTCACACTCGCTACAGACCCAGCAAACACACTCGCTACAGACCCATCACCAACTCCCGCTTCAGACCCAGCGCCCACTCTCAATGCAGACCCAGCGCCCACACTCGCTACAGACACAGCGTCCACACTCGCTATAGAACCAGCGCCCCACACACTCCAGACCCAGCGCCCACACTCACTACAGACCCAGCGCCCACACTCACTACAGACCCAGCGCCCACACTGGCTAAAGACACAGCGCCCACACGCACTACAGACCCAGCGCCCACACTCGCTTCAGACCCAGCGCCCACACTCGGAACAGACACAGTGTCCACACTCGCTATAGAACCAGCGCCCCACACACTCCAGACCCAGCGCCCACACTCGCTACAGACCCAGAGCCCACACTCGCTACAGACCCAGCGCCCACACTCACTACAGACCCAGCGCCCACACGCACTACAGACCCAGCTTCCTCACTCGCTCCAGACCCAGCGCCCACACTCACTACAAACCCAGCGCCCAAACATGCTACAGACCCAGCGCCCACACTCACTACAGACTCAGCGCCCACACTCGCTACAGACACAGCGCACACGCTCACTACAGACACAGCGCCCACACTCGCTACAGACCCAGAACCCACACTCACTACAGACCCAGCGCCCACACTCGCTACAGACCCAGCGCCAACTCTCGCTACAGACCCAGCGCCCACACTCGCTACAGACCCAGCGCCACACTCACTGCAGTCCCAGCGCCCACACTCGCTACAGACACAGCGTCCACACTCATTGCTGACCCAGCGCCCACACTCGCTATAGACCCAGTGCCAACACACACTATAGACCCAGCGCCCACACTCACTACAGAGCCAGAGCACACACTCACTACAGACCCACAGCCCACATTCGCTACAGACTCAGCGCCCAACCTCGCTACTGACCCAGCGCCCACACTCGCTACAGATCCAGCACCCACACTCATTACAGACCCAGAGCCCACACTCGCCGCAGACCCAGCGCCCACACTCGCTACAGACCCAGCACCCACACTCGCTATAGACCCAGCGCCCACACCTACTACAGTCCCAGCGCCCACAATCACTACAGACCCAGCACCCACACTCACAACAGACGCAGCGCCCAGTCTCACTACAGACCCAGCACCCACACTTCCTACAGACTCAGCGGCCACACTCGCTACAGACCCGGAGCCCACACTCACGACAGACCCAGAGCCCACACTCGCTACAGACCCAGCGCCCATACTCACTACAGACCCAGCACCCAGACTCACTCCAAACCCAGCGCCGACAATCACTACAGACACAGCGCCCACCCTCGATACAGACCCAGCGCCCACACTCACTGCAGACCCAGAGCCGACAATCACTACAGAACCAGCGCCCACATTCCCTATAGACCCAGCGCCCACAATCGCTATTGACCCAGCACCCACACTCGCTACAGACCCAGCGCCCACAATCGCTACAGACCCAGCACCCACACTCACTACAAAACGAGCGCCCAAACATGCTACAGACTCAGCGCCCACACTCACTACAGACCCAGCGCCCACACTCACTACAGACCCAGCGCCCACACTCGCTACAGACCCAGCGCCTACAATCACTACAGACCCAGCGCCCGCACTCACTACAGACCCAGCACCCACACGCGCTATTGACCCAGTGCCAACATTCTCTAAAGACCCAGTGCCCACACTCGCTACAGACCAAGCAGCCACATTCGCTATAGACCCAGCGCCCACACCCACTACAGTCCCAGCGCCCACACTCGCTACAGACCCAGCACACACACTCACTGCAGACCCAGTGCCTACAATCACTGCAGACCCAGCGCGCACACTCGAAACAGACCCAGCAACCACACTCGCTACGGACCCAGCGCCCACACTCGCTACAGCCCCAGCGCCGACAATCACTACAGAAACAGCGCCCACCCTCGATACAGACCTAGCGCCCACACTCACTGCAGACCCAGAGCCGACAATCACTACAGAACCAACGCCCACATTCGCTATAGACCCAGCACCCACACTCGCTATTGACCCAGTGCCCACACTCGCTACAGACCCAGCGTCCACAATCGCTATAGACCCAGTGCCCACACTCGCTACGTATCCAGAGCCCAAAATCACTACGGACCCAGCGCCCACACTCACTACAGACTCAGCGCCCACACTCGCTACAGACCCAGCGCCCTCACTCACTGCAAAGCGAGCGCCCAAACATGCTACACACCCAGCGCACACACTCAATGCAGAACAAGCGCCCACACTCACTACAGACACAGTGCCCACACTCGCTACAGACCCAGCGCCTACAATCACTACAGACCCAGCACCCAAACTCGCTACAGACCCAGCGCCCACACTCACAGCAGACCCAGCAACCACACTTGCTACAGACCCAACGCCCACACTCACTACAGACTCAGCGCCCACACTCGCTACAGACCTAGCGCCCACACTCACTACAGACACAGCGCCCACACTCACTAGAGACCTAGAGCCCACACTCGCTGCAGACCCAGCAACCACACTCGCTACAGACCCAGCACCAACTCCCACTTCAGACCCAGCCCCCACTCTCAATGCAGACCCAGCGCCCACACTCGCTACAGACACAGCGCCCACACACGCTACAGAACCGGCACCACACTCGCTACAGACCCTGCGCCCACGCTCACTACAGACCCAGTGACCACACTCGCTACAGACCCAGCGCCCTCACTCACTACAGAACCAGTGACCACACTCGCTTCAGACCCAGTGCCCACACTCGCTGTATACCCAGCGCCCACAATCGCTACAGACACAGCGTCCACACTCGCTATAGAACCAGCGCCCCACACACTCCAGACCGAGCGCCCACACTCACTACAGACCCAGCGCCCACACTCACTACAGACCCAGCGCCCACACTCACTACAGACCCAGTGCCCACACTGGCTAAAGACACAGCGCCCACACGCACTACAGACCCAACGCCCACACTCGCTTCAGACCCAGCGCCCACACTCGGAACAGACACAGTGTCCACACTCGCTATAGAACCAGCGCCCCACACACTCCAGACCCAGCGCCCACACTCGCTGCAGACCCAGAGCCCACACTCGCTACAGACCCAGCGCCCACACTCACTACAGACCCAGCGCCCACATGCACTACAGACCCAGCGCCCACACTGGCTACAGACCCAGAGCCCACACTCACTACAGACCCAGCTTCCTCACTCGCTACAGACCCAGCGCCCACACTCACTGCAGACCCAGAGCCGACAATCACTACAGAACCAGCGCCCACATTCCCTATAGACCCAGCGCCCACAATCGCTATTGACCCAGCACCCACACTCGCTACAGACCCAGCGCCCACAATCGCTACAGACCCAGCACCCACACTCACTACAAAACGAGCGCCCAAACATGCTACAGACTCAGCGCCCACACTCACTACAGACCCAGCGCCCACACTCACTACAGACCCAGCGCCCACACTCGCTACAGACCCAGCGCCTACAATCACTACAGACCCAGCGCCCGCACTCACTACAGACCCAGCACCCACACGCGCTATTGACCCAGTGCCAACATTCTCTAAAGACCCAGTGCCCACACTCGCTACAGACCAAGCAGCCACATTCGCTATAGACCCAGCGCCCACACCCACTACAGTCCCAGCGCCCACACTCGCTACAGACCCAGCACACACACTCACTGCAGACCCAGTGCCTACAATCACTGCAGACCCAGCGCGCACACTCGAAACAGACCCAGCAACCACACTCGCTACGGACCCAGCGCCCACACTCGCTACAGCCCCAGCGCCGACAATCACTACAGAAACAGCGCCCACCCTCGATACAGACCTAGCGCCCACACTCACTGCAGACCCAGAGCCGACAATCACTACAGAACCAACGCCCACATTCGCTATAGACCCAGCACCCACACTCGCTATTGACCCAGTGCCCACACTCGCTACAGACCCAGCGTCCACAATCGCTATAGACCCAGTGCCCACACTCGCTACGTATCCAGAGCCCAAAATCACTACGGACCCAGCGCCCACACTCACTACAGACTCAGCGCCCACACTCGCTACAGACCCAGCGCCCTCACTCACTGCAAAGCGAGCGCCCAAACATGCTACACACCCAGCGCACACACTCAATGCAGAACAAGCGCCCACACTCACTACAGACACAGTGCCCACACTCGCTACAGACCCAGCGCCTACAATCACTACAGACCCAGCACCCAAACTCGCTACAGACCCAGCGCCCACACTCACAGCAGACCCAGCAACCACACTTGCTACAGACCCAACGCCCACACTCACTACAGACTCAGCGCCCACACTCGCTACAGACCTAGCGCCCACACTCACTACAGACACAGCGCCCACACTCACTAGAGACCTAGAGCCCACACTCGCTGCAGACCCAGCAACCACACTCGCTACAGACCCAGCACCAACTCCCACTTCAGACCCAGCCCCCACTCTCAATGCAGACCCAGCGCCCACACTCGCTACAGACACAGCGCCCACACACGCTACAGAACCGGCACCACACTCGCTACAGACCCTGCGCCCACGCTCACTACAGACCCAGTGACCACACTCGCTACAGACCCAGCGCCCTCACTCACTACAGAACCAGTGACCACACTCGCTTCAGACCCAGTGCCCACACTCGCTGTATACCCAGCGCCCACAATCGCTACAGACACAGCGTCCACACTCGCTATAGAACCAGCGCCCCACACACTCCAGACCGAGCGCCCACACTCACTACAGACCCAGCGCCCACACTCACTACAGACCCAGCGCCCACACTCACTACAGACCCAGTGCCCACACTGGCTAAAGACACAGCGCCCACACGCACTACAGACCCAACGCCCACACTCGCTTCAGACCCAGCGCCCACACTCGGAACAGACACAGTGTCCACACTCGCTATAGAACCAGCGCCCCACACACTCCAGACCCAGCGCCCACACTCGCTGCAGACCCAGAGCCCACACTCGCTACAGACCCAGCGCCCACACTCACTACAGACCCAGCGCCCACATGCACTACAGACCCAGCGCCCACACTGGCTACAGACCCAGAGCCCACACTCACTACAGACCCAGCTTCCTCACTCGCTACAGACCCAGCGCCCACACTCACTGCAGACCCAGAGCCGACAATCACTACAGAACCAGCGCCCACATTCCCTATAGACCCAGCGCCCACAATCGCTATTGACCCAGCACCCACACTCGCTACAGACCCAGCGCCCACAATCGCTACAGACCCAGCACCCACACTCACTACAAAACGAGCGCCCAAACATGCTACAGACTCAGCGCCCACACTCGCTACAGACACAGCGCACACACTCACTACAGACACAGCGCCCACACTCGCTACAGACCCAGAACCCACACTCACTACAGACCCAAAGGCCACACTCGCTACAGACCCAGCGCCAACTCTCGCTACAGACCCAGCGCCCACACTCGCTACAGACCCAGCGCCACACTCACTGCAGTCCCAGCGCCCACACTCGCTACAGACACAGCGTCCACACTCATTGCTGACCCAGCGCCCACACTCGCTATAGACCCAGTGCCCACACACACTATAGACCCAGCGCCCACACTCACTACAGACCCAGCGCCCACACTCGCTACAGATCCAGCACCCACACTCATTACAGACCCAGAGCCCACACTCGCCGCAGACCCAGCGTCCACAATCGCTATAGACCCAGTGCCCACACTCGCTACATATCCAGAGCCCAAACTCACTACGGACCCAGCGCCCACACTCACTACAAACCCAGCGCCCACACTCGCTACAGACCCAGCGCCCTCACTCACTGCAAAACGAGCGCCCAAACATGCTACACACCCAGCGCACACACTCAATGCAGAACAAGCGCCCAGACTCACTACAGACACAGTGCCCACACTTGCTACAGACCCAGCGCCTACAATCACTACAGACCCAGCACCCAAACTCGCTACAGACCCAGCGCCCACACTCACAGCAGACCCAGCAACCACACTTGCTACAGACCCAACGCCCACACTCACTACAGACTCAGCGCCCACACTCGCTACAGACCTAGCGCCCGCACTCACTACAGACACAGCGCCCACACTCACTAGAGACCTAGAGCCCACACTCGCTACAGACCCAGCAACCACACTCGCTACAGACCCAGCACCAACTCCCACTTCAGACCCAGCCTCCACTCTCAATGCAGACCCAGCGCCCACACTCGCTACAGACACAGCGCCCACACGCGCTACAGAACCGGCGCCCACACTCGCTACAGACCCTGCGCCCACGCTCACTACAGACCCAGTGACCACACTCGCTACAGACCCAGCGCCCTCACTCACTACAGAACCAGTGACCACACTCGCTTCAGACCCAGTGCCCACACTCGCTGTATACCCAGCGCCCACAATCGCTACAGACACAGCGTCCACACTCGCTATAGAACCAGCGCCCCACACACTCCAGACCGAGCGCCCACACTCACTACAGACCCAGCGCCCACACTCACTACAGACCCAGCGCCCACACTCACTACAGACCCAGTGCCCACACTGGCTAAAGACACAGCGCCCACACGCACTACAGACCCAACGCCCACACTCGCTTCAGACCCAGCGCCCACACTCGGAACAGACACAGTGTCCACACTCGCTATAGAACCAGCGCCCCACACACTCCAGACCCAGCGCCCACACTCGCTGCAGACCCAGAGCCCACACTCGCTACAGACCCAGCGCCCACACTCACTACAGACCCAGCGCCCACATGCACTACAGACCCAGCGCCCACACTGGCTACAGACCCAGAGCCCACACTCACTACAGACCCAGCTTCCTCACTCGCTACAGACCCAGCGCCCACACTCACTACAAACCGAGCGCCCAAACATGCTACAGACCCAGCGCCCACACTCACCACAGACTCAGCTCCCACACTCGCTACAGACACAGCGCCCACACTCGCTACAGACCCAACGACCACACTCGCTATAGACCCAGCACCCACACTCACTACAGACCCAGCACCCACACTCACTACAGACCCAGTGCCCACACTCGCTGCAGACCCAGCGACCACACTCGCTATAGACCCAGCACCCACACTCACTACAGACTCAGCGCCCACACTCGCTACAGACCTAGCGCCCACACTCACTACAGACACAGCGCCCACACTCACTAGAGACCTAGAGCCCACACTCGCTACAGACCCAGCAACCACACTCGCTACAGACCCAGCACCAACTCCCACTTCAGACCCAGCCCCCACTCTCAATGCAGACCCAGCGCCCACACTCGCTACAGACACAGCGCCCACACGCGCTACAGAACCTGCGCCCACACTCGCTACAGACCCTGCGCCCACGCTCACTACAGACCCAGTGACCACACTCGCTACAGACCCAGCGCCTTCACTCACTACAGAACCAGTGACCACACTCGCTTCAGACCCAGTGCCCACACTCGCTGTATACCCAGCGCCCACACTCGCTATAGACCCAGCGACCACACTCGCTATAGACCCAGCACCCACACTCACTACAGACCCAGCACCCACACTCACTACAGACCCACCGCCCACACTCGCTGCAGACCCAGCGACCACACTCGCTATACACCCAGCACCCACACTCACTACAGACTCAGCGCCCACACTCGCTACAGACCTAGCGCCCACACTCACTACAGACACAGCGCCCACACTCACTAGAGACCTTGAGCTCACACTCGCTACAGACCCGGCAAACACACTCGCTACAGACCCAGCACCAACTCCCGCTTCAGACCCAGCGCCCACTCTCAATGCAGACCGAGCGCCCACACTCGCTACAGACACAGCGTCCACACTCGCTATAGAACCAGCGCCCCACACACTCCAGACCCAGCGCCCACACTCACTACAGACCCAGCGCCCACACTCACTACAGACCCAGCGCCCACACTGGCTAAAGACACAGCGCCCACACGCACGACAGACCCAGCGCCCACACTCGCTTCAGACCCAGCGCCCACACTCGGAACAGACACAGTGTCCACACTCGCTATAGAACCAGCACCCCACACACTCCAGACCCAGCGCCCACACTCGCTACAGACCCAGAGCCCACACTCGCTACAGACCCAGCGCCCACACTCACTACAGACCCAGCGCCCACACGCACTACAGACCCAACTTCCTCACTCGCTCCAGAACCAGCGCCCACACTCACTACAAACCCAGCGCCCAAACATGTTACAGACCCAGCGCCCACACTCACTACAGACTCAGCGCCCACACTCGCTACAGACACAGCGCACACACTCACTACAGACACAGCGCCCACACTCGCTACAGACCCAGAACCCACACTCACTACAGACCCAGCGCCGACACTCGCTACAGACCCAGCGCCAACTCTCGCTACAGATCCAGCGCCCACACTCGCTACAGACCCAGCGCCACACTCACTGCAGTCCCAGCGCCCACACTCGCTACAGACACAGCGTCCACACTCATTGCTGACCCAGCGCCCACACTCGCTATAGACCCAGTGCCCACACACACTATAGACCCTGCGCCCACACTCACTACAGAGCCAGAGCACACACTCACTACAGACCCACAGCCCACACTCGCTACAGACTCAGCGCCCAACCTCGCTACAGACCCAGCGCCCACACTCGCTACAGATCCAGCACCCACACTCATTACAGACCCAGAGTCCACACTCGCCGCAGACCCAGCGACCACACTCGCTACAGACCCAGCACCCACACTCGCTATAGACCCAGCGCCCACACCTACTACAGTCCCAGCGCCCACAATCACTACAGACCCAGCACCCACACTCACAACAGACGCAGCGCCCAGTCTCACTACAGACCCAGCACCCACACTTCCTACAGACTCAGCGGCCACACTCGCTACAGACCCAGAGCCCACACTCACGACAGACCCAGAGCCCACACTTGCTACAGACCCAGCGCCCATACTCACTACAGACCCAGCACTCAGACTCACTCCAAACCCAGCGCCGACAATCACTACAGACACAGCGCCCACCCTCGATACAGACCCAGCGCCCACACTCACTGCAGACCCAGAGCCGACACTCACTACAGAACCAGCGCCCACATTCCCTATAGACCAAGCGCCCACACTCGCTATTGACCCAGCACCCACACTCGCTACAGACCCAGCGCCCACAATCGCTACAGACCCAGCGCCCACACTCACTACAAAAAGAGCGCCCAAACATGCTACAGACTCAGCGCCCACACTCACTACAGACCCAGCGCCCACACTCACTACAGACCCAGCGCCCACACTCGCTACAGACCCAGCGCCTACAATCACTACAGACCCAGCGCCCGCACTCACTACAGACCCAGCACCCACACTCACTACAGACACAGTGCCCACACTCGCTACAGACCCAGCACCCACACGCGATATTGACCCAGTGCCAACATTCTCTAAAGACCCAGTGCCCACACTCGCTACAGACCAAGCAGCCACATTCGCTATAGACCCAGCGCCCACACCCACTACAGTCCCAGCGCCCACACTCGCTACAGACCCAGCACACACACTCACTGCAGACCCAGTGCCTACAATCACTGCAGACCCAGCGCGCACACTCGAAACAGACCCAGCAACCACACTCGCTACGGACCCAGCGCCCACACTCGCTACAGCCCCAGCGCCGACAATCACTACAGAAACAGCGCCCACCCTCGATACAGACCTAGCGCCCACACTCACTGCAGACCCAGAGCCGACAATCACTACAGAACCAACGCCCACATTCGCTATAGACCCAGTGCCCACACTCGCTACAGACCCAGCGTCCACAATCGCTATAGATCCAGTGCCCACACTCGCTACATATCCAGAGCCCAAACTCACTACGGACCCAGCGCCCACACTCACTACAGACCCAGCGCCCACACTCGCTACAGACCCAGCGCCCTCACTCACTGCAAAGCGAGCGCCCAAACATGCTACAGACCCAGCGCACACACTCAATGCAGAACAAGCGCCCACACTCACTACAGACACAGTGCCCACACTCGCTACAGACCCAGCGCCTACAATCACTACAGACCCAGCACCCAAACTCGCTACAGACCCAGCGCCCACACTCACAGCAGACCCAGCAACCACACTTGCTACAGACCCAACGCCCACACTCACTACAGACGCAGCGTCCACACTCACTACAGACCCAGCGCCCACACTCACTACAGACCCAGCGCCCACACTCGCTACAGACCCAGCGCCCAAACTCACTACAGACCCAGCGCCCACACACACTACAGACCCAGAGCCGACACTCACTACAGACACAGCGCCCACACTCTCTGTAGACCCAGCGCACACATTTACTAGATAACCAGCGCCCACACTCTTTACAGACCCAGCGACAACACTCACTACGTACCAGCACCCAAACTCGCTACAGACCAAGCGCCCACAATCGCTACACACCCTGCGTCCACACTCGCTGCAGACCCAGAGCCCACACTCACTACAGACCCAGCGCCCACACTCACTATAGACCCAGCGCCCACAGTCGCTACAGACCCAGTGCCCACACACACTATAGACCCAGCGCCCACTGTCACTGCAGACCCAGCAACCACACTCGCAAAAGACCAAGTGCCCACACTCGCTACAGACCCAGCGCCCACAGTCACTGCAGACCCAGCAACCACACTCGCTACAAACTGAGCGCCCACACTCGCTACAAACACAGCGCCCACACTCTTTACAGACCCAGCGCCCACACTCGCTACAGACATAGCGCCCACACTCACTGCAGACCCAGCGCCCACACTCACTACATACCAAGCCCCCATACTCGCTACAGACCAAGCGCCCACAATCGCTACAGACCCAGCGTCCATACTTGCTGCAGACCCAGAGCCCACACTCGCTACAGACCCAGAGCCCACACTCACGACAGACCCAGAGCCCACACTCGCTACAGGCCCAGCGCCCATACTCACTACAGACCCAGCACCCAGACTCACTCCAAACCCAGCGCCGACAATCACTACAGACACAGCGCCCACCCTCGATACAGACCCAGCGCCCACACTCACTGCAGACCCAGAGCCGACACTCACTACAGAACCAGCGCCCACATTCCCTATCGACCCAGCGCCCACACTCGCTATTGACCCAGCACCCACACTCGCTACAGACCCAGCGCCCACAATCGCTACAGACCCAGCACCCACACTCACTACAAAACGAGCGCCCAAACATGCTACAGACTCAGCGCCCACACTCACTACAGACCCAGCGCCCACACTCACTACAGACCCAGCGCCCACACTCGCTACAGACCCAGCGCCTACAATCACTACAGACGCAACGCCCGCACTCACTACATTTCCAGCGCCTACAAACACTACAGACCCAGTGCCCACACTCACTACAGACCCAGCGCCCACACTCGCTACAGACCCAGCGCCCACACTCGCTACAGACCCCGCGCCCACACTCACTACAGACCCAGCGCCCACACTCACTACATACCTAGAGCCCACACTCGCTACAGACCCAGCAACCACACTCGCTACAGACCCAGCACCAACTCCCGCTTCAGACCCAGCCCCCACTCTCAATGCAGGCCCAGCGCTCACACTCGCTACGGACACAGCGCCCACACGCGCTACAGAACCTGCGCCCACACTCGCTACAGACCCTGCGCCCACGCTTGCTACAGACCCAGCGACCACACTCGCTATAGACCCAGCACCCACACTCACTACAGACCCAGCGCCCACACTCGCTGCAGACCCAGCGACCACACTCGCTATAGACCCAGCACCCACACTCACTACAGACTCAGCGCCCACACTCGCTACAGACCTAGCGCCCACACTCACTACAGACACAGCGCCCACACTCACTAGAGACCTAGAGCCCACACTCGCTACAGACCCAGCAACCACACTCGCTACAGACCCAGCACCAACTCCCACTTCAGACCCAGCCCCCACTCTCAATGCAGACCCAGTGCCCACACTCGCTGCAGACACAGCGCCCACACGCGCTACAGAACCGGCGCCCACACTCGCTACAGACCCTGCGCCCACGCTCACTACAGACCCAGTGACCACACTCGATACAGACCCAGCGCCCTCACTCACTACAGAACCAGTGACCACACTCGCTTCAGACCCAGTGCCCACACTCGCTGTATACCCAGCGCCCACACTCGCTATAGACCCAGCGACCACACTCGCTATAGCCCCAGCACCCACACTCACTACAGACCCAGCACCCACACTCACTACAGACCCACCGCCCACACTCGCTGCAGACCCAGCGACCACACTCGCTATAGACCCAGCACCCACACTCACTACAGACTCAGCGCCCATACTCGCTACAGACCTAGCGCCCACACTCACTACAGACACAGCGCCCACACTCACTAGAGACCTAGAGCCCACACTTGCTACAGACCCAGCAACCACACTCGCTACAGACCCAGCACCAACTCCCGCTTCAGACCCAGCGCCCACTCTCAATGCAGACCCAGCGCCCACACTCGCTACAGACACAGCGTCCACACTCGCTATAGAACCAGCGCCCCACACATTCCAGACCGAGCGCCCACACTCACTACAGACCCAGCGCCCAGACTCACTACAGACCCAGCGCCCACACTCACTACAGACCCAGTGCCCACACTGGCTAAAGACACAGCGCCCACACGCACTACAGGCCCAGCGCCCACACTCGCTTCAGACCCAGCGCCCACACTCGGAACAGACACAGTGTCCACACTCACTATAGAACCAGCGCCCCACACACTCCAGACCCAGCGCCCACACTCGCTGCAGACCCAGAGCCCACACTCGCTACAGACCCAGCGCCCACACTCACTACAGACCCAGCGCCCACACGCACTACAGACCCAGCGCCCACACTGGCTACAGACCCAGAGCCCACACTCACTACAGACCCAGCTTCCTCACTCGCTACAGACCCAGCGCCCACACTCACTACAAACCGAGCGCCCAAAAATGCTACAGACCCAGCGCCCACACTCACCACAGACTCAGCGCCCACACTCGCTACAGACACAGCGCACACACTCACTACAGACACAGCGCCCACACTCGCTACATACCCAGCGACCACACTCGCTATAGAACCAGCACCCACACTCACTACAGACCCAGCACCCACACTCACTACAGACCCAGTGCCCACACTCGCTGCAGACCCAGCGACCACACTCGCTATAGACCCAGCACCCACACTCACTACAGACTCAGCGCCCACACTCGCTACAGACCTAGCGCCCACACTCACTACAGACACAGCGCCCACACTCACTAGAGACCTAGAGCCCACACTCGCTACAGACCCAGCAACCACACTCGCTACAGACCCAGCACCAACTCCCACTTCAGACCCAGCCCCCACTCTCAATGCAGACCCAGCGCCCACACTCGCTACAGACACAGCGCCCACACGCGCTACAGAACCTGCGCCCACACTCGCTACAGACCCTGCGCCCACGCTCACTACAGACCCAGTGACCACACTCGCTACAGACCCAGCGCCCTCACTCACTACAGAACCAGTGACCACACTCGCTTCAGACCCAGTGCCCACACTCGCTGTATACCCAGCGCCCACACTCGCTATAGACCCAGCGACCACACTCGCTATAGACCCAGCACCCACACTCACTACAGACCCAGCACCCACACTCACTACAGACCCACCGCCCACACTCGCTGCAGACCCAGCGACCACACTCGCTATACACCCAGCACCCACACTCACTACAGACTCAGCGCCCACACTCGCTACAGACCTAGCGCCCACACTCACTACAGACACAGCGCCCACACTCACTAGAGACCTTGAGCTCACACTCGCTACAGACCCAGCAAACACACTCGCTACAGACCCAGCACCAACTCCCGCTTCAGACCCAGCGCCCACTCTCAATGCAGACCGAGCGCCCACACTCGCTACAGACACAGCGTCCACACTCGCTATAGAACCAGCGCCCCACACACTCCAGACCCAGCGCCCACACTCACTACAGACCCAGCGCCCACACTCACTACAGACCCAGCGCCCACACTGGCTAAAGACACAGCGCCCACACGCACGACAGACCCAGCGCCCACACTCGCTTCAGACCCAGCGCCCACACTCGGAACAGACACAGTGTCCACACTCGCTATAGAACCAGCACCCCACACACTCCAGACCCAGCGCCCACACTCGCTACAGACCCAGAGCCCACACTCGCTACAGACCCAGCGCCCACACTCACTACAGACCCAGCGCCCACACGCACTACAGACCCAACTTCCTCACTCGCTCCAGAACCAGCGCCCACACTCACTACAAACCCAGCGCCCAAACATGTTACAGACCCAGCGCCCACACTCACTACAGACTCAGCGCCCACACTCGCTACAGACACAGCGCACACACTCACTACAGACACAGCGCCCACACTCGCTACAGACCCAGAACCCACACTCACTACAGACCCAGCGCCGACACTCGCTACAGACCCAGCGCCAACTCTCGCTACAGATCCAGCGCCCACACTCGCTACAGACCCAGCGCCACACTCACTGCAGTCCCAGCGCCCACACTCGCTACAGACACAGCGTCCACACTCATTGCTGACCCAGCGCCCACACTCGCTATAGACCCAGTGCCCACACACACTATAGACCCCGCGCCCACACTCACTACAGAGCCAGAGCACACACTCACTACAGACCCACAGCCCACACTCGCTACAGACTCAGCGCCCAACCTCGCTACAGACCCAGCGCCCACACTCGCTACAGATCCAGCACCCACACTCATTACAGACCCAGAGTCCACACTCGCCGCAGACCCAGCGACCACACTCGCTACAGACCCAGCACCCACACTCGCTATAGACCCAGCGCCCACACCTACTACAGTCCCAGCGCCCACAATCACTACAGACCCAGCACCCACACTCACAACAGACGCAGCGCCCAGTCTCACTACAGACCCAGCACCCACACTTCCTACAGACTCAGCGGCCACACTCGCTACAGACCCAGAGCCCACACTCACGACAGACCCAGAGCCCACACTTGCTACAGACCCAGCGCCCATACTCACTACAGACCCAGCACTCAGACTCACTCCAAACCCAGCGCCGACAATCACTACAGACACAGCGCCCACCCTCGATACAGACCCAGCGCCCACACTCACTGCAGACCCAGAGCCGACACTCACTACAGAACCAGCGCCCACATTCCCTATAGACCAAGCGCCCACACTCGCTATTGACCCAGCACCCACACTCGCTACAGACCCAGCGCCCACAATCGCTACAGACCCAGCACCCACACTCACTACAAAAAGAGCGCCCAAACATGCTACAGACTCAGCGCCCACACTCACTACAGACCCAGCGCCCACACTCACTACAGACCCAGCGCCCACACTCGCTACAGACCCAGCGCCTACAATCACTACAGACCCAGCGCCCGCACTCACTACAGACCCAGCACCCACACTCACTACAGACACAGTGCCCACACTCGCTACAGACCCAGCACCCACACGCGATATTGACCCAGTGCCAACATTCTCTAAAGACCCAGTGCCCACACTCGCTACAGACCAAGCAGCCACATTCGCTATAGACCCAGCGCCCACACCCACTACAGTCCCAGCGCCCACACTCGCTACAGACCCAGCACACACACTCACTGCAGACCCAGTGCCTACAATCACTGCAGACCCAGCGCGCACACTCGAAACAGACCCAGCAACCACACTCGCTACGGACCCAGCGCCCACACTCGCTACAGCCCCAGCGCCGACAATCACTACAGAAACAGCGCCCACCCTCGATACAGACCTAGCGCCCACACTCACTGCAGACCCAGAGCCGACAATCACTACAGAACCAACGCCCACATTCGCTATAGACCCAGTGCCCACACTCGCTACAGACCCAGCGTCCACAATCGCTATAGATCCAGTGCCCACACTCGCTACATATCCAGAGCCCAAACTCACTACGGACCCAGCGCCCACACTCACTACAGACCCAGCGCCCACACTCGCTACAGACCCAGCGCCCTCACTCACTGCAAAGCGAGCGCCCAAACATGCTACAGACCCAGCGCACACACTCAATGCAGAACAAGCGCCCACACTCACTACAGACACAGTGCCCACACTCGCTACAGACCCAGCGCCTACAATCACTACAGACCCAGCACCCAAACTCGCTACAGACCCAGCGCCCACACTCACAGCAGACCCAGCAACCACACTTGCTACAGACCCAACGCCCACACTCACTACAGACGCAGCGTCCACACTCACTACAGACCCAGCGCCCACACTCACTACAGACCCAGCGCCCACACTCGCTACAGACCCAGCGCCCAAACTCACTACAGACCCAGCGCCCACACACACTACAGACCCAGAGCCGACACTCACTACAGACACAGCGCCCACACTCTCTGTAGACCCAGCGCACACATTTACTAGATAACCAGCGCCCACACTCTTTACAGACCCAGCGACAACACTCACTACGTACCAGCACCCAAACTCGCTACAGACCAAGCGCCCACAATCGCTACACACCCTGCGTCCACACTCGCTGCAGACCCAGAGCCCACACTCACTACAGACCCAGCGCCCACACTCACTATAGACCCAGCGCCCACAGTCGCTACAGACCCAGTGCCCACACACACTATAGACCCAGCGCCCACTGTCACTGCAGACCCAGCAACCACACTCGCAAAAGACCAAGTGCCCACACTCGCTACAGACCCAGCGCCCACAGTCACTGCAGACCCAGCAACCACACTCGCTACAAACTGAGCGCCCACACTCGCTACAAACACAGCGCCCACACTCTTTACAGACCCAGCGCCCACACTCGCTACAGACATAGCGCCCACACTCACTGCAGACCCAGCGCCCACACTCACTACATACCAAGCCCCCATACTCGCTACAGACCAAGCGCCCACAATCGCTACAGACCCAGCGTCCATACTTGCTGCAGACCCAGAGCCCACACTCGCTACAGACCCAGAGCCCACACTCACGACAGACCCAGAGCCCACACTCGCTACAGGCCCAGCGCCCATACTCACTACAGACCCAGCACCCAGACTCACTCCAAACCCAGCGCCGACAATCACTACAGACACAGCGCCCACCCTCGATACAGACCCAGCGCCCACACTCACTGCAGACCCAGAGCCGACACTCACTACAGAACCAGCGCCCACATTCCCTATCGACCCAGCGCCCACACTCGCTATTGACCCAGCACCCACACTCGCTACAGACCCAGCGCCCACAATCGCTACAGACCCAGCACCCACACTCACTACAAAACGAGCGCCCAAACATGCTACAGACTCAGCGCCCACACTCACTACAGACCCAGCGCCCACACTCACTACAGACCCAGCGCCCACACTCGCTACAGACCCAGCGCCTACAATCACTACAGACGCAACGCCCGCACTCACTACATTTCCAGCGCCTACAAACACTACAGACCCAGTGCCCACACTCACTACAGACCCAGCGCCCACACTCGCTACAGACCCAGCGCCCACACTCGCTACAGACCCCGCGCCCACACTCACTACAGACCCAGCGCCCACACTCACTACATACCTAGAGCCCACACTCGCTACAGACCCAGCAACCACACTCGCTACAGACCCAGCACCAACTCCCGCTTCAGACCCAGCCCCCACTCTCAATGCAGGCCCAGCGCTCACACTCGCTACGGACACAGCGCCCACACGCGCTACAGAACCTGCGCCCACACTCGCTACAGACCCTGCGCCCACGCTTGCTACAGACCCAGCGACCACACTCGCTATAGACCCAGCACCCACACTCACTACAGACCCAGCGCCCACACTCGCTGCAGACCCAGCGACCACACTCGCTATAGACCCAGCACCCACACTCACTACAGACTCAGCGCCCACACTCGCTACAGACCTAGCGCCCACACTCACTACAGACACAGCGCCCACACTCACTAGAGACCTAGAGCCCACACTCGCTACAGACCCAGCAACCACACTCGCTACAGACCCAGCACCAACTCCCACTTCAGACCCAGCCCCCACTCTCAATGCAGACCCAGTGCCCACACTCGCTGCAGACACAGCGCCCACACGCGCTACAGAACCGGCGCCCACACTCGCTACAGACCCTGCGCCCACGCTCACTACAGACCCAGTGACCACACTCGATACAGACCCAGCGCCCTCACTCACTACAGAACCAGTGACCACACTCGCTTCAGACCCAGTGCCCACACTCGCTGTATACCCAGCGCCCACACTCGCTATAGACCCAGCGACCACACTCGCTATAGCCCCAGCACCCACACTCACTACAGACCCAGCACCCACACTCACTACAGACCCACCGCCCACACTCGCTGCAGACCCAGCGACCACACTCGCTATAGACCCAGCACCCACACTCACTACAGACTCAGCGCCCATACTCGCTACAGACCTAGCGCCCACACTCACTACAGACACAGCGCCCACACTCACTAGAGACCTAGAGCCCACACTTGCTACAGACCCAGCAACCACACTCGCTACAGACCCAGCACCAACTCCCGCTTCAGACCCAGCGCCCACTCTCAATGCAGACCCAGCGCCCACACTCGCTACAGACACAGCGTCCACACTCGCTATAGAACCAGCGCCCCACACATTCCAGACCGAGCGCCCACACTCACTACAGACCCAGCGCCCAGACTCACTACAGACCCAGCGCCCACACTCACTACAGACCCAGTGCCCACACTGGCTAAAGACACAGCGCCCACACGCACTACAGGCCCAGCGCCCACACTCGCTTCAGACCCAGCGCCCACACTCGGAACAGACACAGTGTCCACACTCACTATAGAACCAGCGCCCCACACACTCCAGACCCAGCGCCCACACTCGCTGCAGACCCAGAGCCCACACTCGCTACAGACCCAGCGCCCACACTCACTACAGACCCAGCGCCCACACGCACTACAGACCCAGCGCCCACACTGGCTACAGACCCAGAGCCCACACTCACTACAGACCCAGCTTCCTCACTCGCTACAGACCCAGCGCCCACACTCACTACAAACCGAGCGCCCAAAAATGCTACAGACCCAGCGCCCACACTCACCACAGACTCAGCGCCCACACTCGCTACAGACACAGCGCACACACTCACTACAGACACAGCGCCCACACTCGCTACATACCCAGCGACCACACTCGCTATAGAACCAGCACCCACACTCACTACAGACCCAGCACCCACACTCACTACAGACCCAGTGCCCACACTCGCTGCAGACCCAGCGACCACACTCGCTATAGACCCAGCACCCACACTCACTACAGACTCAGCGCCCACACTCGCTACAGACCTAGCGCCCACACTCACTACAGACACAGCGCCCACACTCACTAGAGACCTAGAGCCCACACTCGCTACAGACCCAGCAACCACACTCGCTACAGACCCAGCACCAACTCCCACTTCAGACCCAGCCCCCACTCTCAATGCAGACCCAGCGCCCACACTCGCTACAGACACAGCGCCCACACGCGCTACAGAACCTGCGCCCACACTCGCTACAGACCCTGCGCCCACGCTCACTACAGACCCAGTGACCACACTCGCTACAGACCCAGCGCCCTCACTCACTACAGAACCAGTGACCACACTCGCTTCAGACCCAGTGCCCACACTCGCTGTATACCCAGCGCCCACACTCGCTATAGACCCAGCGACCACACTCGCTATAGACCC
Organism: Isurus oxyrinchus; assembly: GCA_026770705.1. Lineage (NCBI taxonomy): Eukaryota > Metazoa > Chordata > Chondrichthyes > Lamniformes > Lamnidae > Isurus > Isurus oxyrinchus. Next base: position 164,814,126 of record JANJGN010000008.1, read on the forward strand.
AGCACCCACACTCACTACAGACCCAGCACCCACACTCACTACAGACCCAGCGCCCACACTCGCTGCAGACCCAGCGACCACACTCGCTATACACCCAGCACCCACACTCACTACAGATTCAGTGCCCACACTCGCTACAGACCTAGCGCCCACACTCGCTACAGACCCAGCGCCCACACTCACTACAAACCGAGCGCCCAAACATGCTACAGACCCAGCGCCCACACTCACCACAGACTCAACGCCCACACTCGCTACAGACACAGCGCACACACTCACTACAGACACAGCGCCCACACTCGCTACAGACCCAGAACCCACACTCACTACAGACCCAGCGCCCTCACTCGCTACAGACCCAGCGCCAACTCTCGCTACAGACCCAGCGCCTACACTCGCTACAGACCCAGCGCCACACTCACTCCAGTCCCAGCGCCCACACTCGCTACAGACACAGCGTCCACACTCATTGATGACCCAGCGCCCACACTCGCTATAGATCCAGTGCCCACACACACTATAGACCCAGCGCCCGCACTCACTACAGAGCCAGAGCACACACTCACTACAGACCCACAGCCCACACTCGCTACAGACTCAGCGCCCAAACTCGCTACAGACCCAGCGCCCACACTCGCTACAGATCCAGCACCCACACTCACTACAGACCCAGAGCCCACACTCGCCGCAGACCCAGCGACCACACTCGCTACAGACCCAGCACCCACACTCGCTATAGACCCAGCGCCCACACCTACTACATTCCCAGCGCCCACAATCACTACAGACCCAGCGCCCACACTCACAACAGACGCAGCGCCCAGTCTCACTACAGTCCCAGCACCCACACTTCCTACAGACTCAGCGGCCACACTCGCTACAGACCCAGCGCCACACTCACTGCAGTCCCAGCGCCCACACTCGCTACAGACACAGCATCCACACTCATTGCTGACCCAGCGCCCACACTCGCTATAGACCCAGTGCCCACACACACTATAGACCCAGCGCCCACTCTCACTACAGACCCGGCACCCACACTTCCTACAGACTAAGCGGCCACAACTCGCTGCAGTCCCAGCGCCTACACTCGCTACAGACACAGCACACACACTCACTGCAGACCCAGTGCCCACATTCCTACAGACTCAGCGCCCACACTCACTGCAGACCCAGAGCCCACACTCACTACAGACCCAGCTTCCTCACTCGCTACAGACCCAGCGCCCACACTCACTACAGACTCAGCACCCACACTCGCTACAGACACAGCGCCCACACTCACTACAGACACAGCGCCCACACTCGCTACAGACCCAGAACCCACACTCGCTACAGACCCAACGCCCACACTCGCTACAGACCCAGCGCCAACTCTCAATATAGACACAGCGCCCACACTCACTGCAGACCCAGCGCCCACACTCGCTACAGACACAGCGTCCACACTCATTGTAGACCCAGAGCCCACACTCGCTATAGACCCAGCGCCCACACACACTATAGACCCAGCGCCCACATTCACTACAGAGCCAGAGCACACACTCACTACAGACCCACAGCCCACACTCGCCACAGACTCAGCGCCCAACCTCGCTACAGACCCAGCGCCCACACTCACTGCAGACCCAGAAACCACACTCGCTACAGAACCAGCGCCCACACTCACTACAGACCCAGCGCCCACTCTCGCTGTAGACCCAGCGCACACATTCACTAGATAACCAGCGCCCACACTCTTTACAGACCTAGCGCCCACACTGGCTGCAGACATAGCGCCCACACTCACTACAGACCCAGCGCCACACTCACGACATACCAAGCACCCACACTCGCTACAGACCCAGCGCTCACGCTCACTGCAGACCCAGAGCCGACACTCACTACAGAACGAGCGCCCACATTCGCTACAGACCCAGCGCCCACACTCACTACAGACCCAGCGCCCACACTCGCTACAGACACAGCGCCCACACTCACTAGAGACCTAGAGCCCACACTTGCTACAGACCCAGCAACCACACTCGCTACAGACCCAGCACCAACTCCCACTTCAGACCCAGCGCCCACTCTCAATGCAGACCCAGCGCCCACACTCGCTACAGACACAGCGTCCACACTCGCTATAGAACCAGCGCCCCACACACTCCAGACCGAGCGCCCACACTCACTACAGACCCAGCGCCCACACTCACTACAGACCCAGCGCCCACACTCACTACAGACCCAGTGCCCACACTGGCTAAAGACACAGCGCCCACATGCACTACAGGCCCAGCGCCCACACTCGCTTCAGACCCAGCGCCCACACTCGGAACAGACACAGTGTCCACACTCGCTATAGAACCAGCGCCCCACACACTCCAGACCCAGCGCCCACACTCGCTGCAGACCCAGAGCCCACACTCGCTACAGACCCAGCGCCCACACTCACTACAGACCCAGCGCCCACACGCACTACAGACCCAGCGCCCACACTGGCTACAGACCCAGAGCCCACACTCACTACAGACCCAGCTTCCTCACTCGCTACAGACCCAGCGCCCACACTCACTACAAACCGAGCGCCCAAAAATGCTACAGACCCAGCGCCCACACTCACCACAGACTCAGCGCCCACACTCGCTACAGACACAGCGCACACACTCACTACAGACACAGCGCCCACACTCGCTACATACCCAGCGACCACACTCGCTATAGAACCAGCACCCACACTCACTACAGACCCAGCACCCACACTCACTACAGACCCAGTGCCCACACTCGCTGCAGACCCAGCGACCACACTCGCTATAGACCCAGCACCCACACTCACTACAGACTCAGCGCCCACACTCGCTACAGACCTAGCGCCCACACTCACTACAGACACAGCGCCCACACTCACTAGAGACCTAGAGCCCACACTCGCTACAGACCCAGCAACCACACTCGCTACAGACCCAGCACCAACTCCCACTTCAGACCCAGCCCCCACTCTCAATGCAGACCCAGCGCCCACACTCGCTACAGACACAGCGCCCACACGCGCTACAGAACCTGCGCCCACACTCGCTACAGACCCTGCGCCCACGCTCACTACAGACCCAGTGACCACACTCGCTACAGACCCAGCGCCCTCACTCACTACAGAACCAGTGACCACACTCGCTTCAGACCCAGTGCCCACACTCGCTGTATACCCAGCGCCCACACTCGCTATAGACCCAGCGACCACACTCGCTATAGACCCAGCACCCACACTCACTACAGACCCAGCACCCACACTCACTACAGACCCAGCGCCCACACTCGCTGCAGACCCAGCGACCACACTCGCTATACACCCAGCACCCACACTCACTACAGATTCAGCGCCCACACTCGCTACAGACCTAGCGCCCACACTCACTACAGACCCAGCGCCCACACTCACTACAAACCGAGCGCCCAAACATGCTACAGACCCAGCGCCCACACTCACCACAGACTCAACGCCCACACTCGCTACAGACACAGCGCACACACTCACTACAGACACAGCGCCCACACTCGCTACAGACCCAGAACCCACACTCACGACATAACAAGCACCCACACTCGCTACAGACCCAGCGCTCACGCTCACTGCAGACCCAGAGCCGACACTCACTACAGAACGAGCGCCCACATTCGCTACAGACCCAGCGCCCACACTCACTACAGACCCAGCGCCCACACTCGCTACAGACGCAGCGCCCAGTCTCACTACAGTCCCAGCACCCACACTTCCTACAGACTCAGCGGCCACACTCGCTACAGACCCAGCGCCACACTCACTGCAGTCCCAGCGCCCACACTCGCTACAGACACAGCATCCACACTCATTGCTGACCCAGCGCCCACACTCGCTATAGACCCAGTGCCCACACACACTATAGACCCAGCGCCCACTCTCACTACAGACCCGGCACCCACACTTCCTACAGACTAAGCGGCCACAACTCGCTGCAGTCCCAGCGCCTACACTCGCTACAGACACAGCACACACACTCACTGCAGACCCAGTGCCCACATTCCTACAGACTCAGCGCCCACACTCACTGCAGACCCAGAGCCCACACTCACTACAGACCCAGCTTCCTCACTCGCTACAGACCCAGCGCCCACACTCACTACAGACTCAGCACCCACACTCGCTACAGACACAGCGCCCACACTCACTACAGACACAGCGCCCACACTGGCTACAGACCCAGAACCCACACTCGCTACAGACCCAACGCCCACACTCGCTACAGACCCAGCGCCAACTCTCAATATAGACACAGCGCCCACACTCACTGCAGACCCAGCGCCCACACTCGCTACAGACACAGCGTCCACACTCATTGTAGACCCAGAGCCCACACTCGCTATAGACCCAGCGCCCACACACACTATAGACCCAGCGCCCACATTCACTACAGAGCCAGAGCACACACTCACTACAGACCCACAGCCCACACTCGCCACAGACTCAGCGCCCAACCTCGCTACAGACCCAGCGCCCACACTCACTGCAGACCCAGAAACCACACTCGCTACAGAACCAGCGCCCACACTCACTACAGACCCAGCGCCCACTCTCGCTGTAGACCCAGCGCACACATTCACTAGATAACCAGCGCCCACACTCTTTACAGACCTAGCGCCCACACTGGCTGCAGACATAGCGCCCACACTCACTACAGACCCAGCGCCACACTCACGACATACCAAGCACCCACACTCGCTACAGAACCAGCGCTCACGCTCACTGCAGACCCAGAGCCGACACTCACTACAGAACGAGCGCCCACATTCGCTACAGACCCAGCGCCCACACTCACTACAGACCCAGCGCCCACACTCGCTACAGACACAGCGCCCACACTCACTAGAGACCTAGAGCCCACACTTGCTACAGACCCAGCAACCACACTCGCTACAGACCCAGCACCAACTCCCACTTCAGACCCAGCGCCCACTCTCAATGCAGACCCAGCGCCCACACTCGCTACAGACACAGCGTCCACACTCGCTATAGAACCAGCGCCCCACACACTCCAGACCGAGCGCCCACACTCACTACAGACCCAGCGCCCACACTCACTACAGACCCAGCGCCCACACTCACTACAGACCCAGTGCCCACACTGGCTAAAGACACAGCGCCCACACGCACTACAGGCCCAGCGCCCACACTCGCTTCAGACCCAGCGCCCACACTCGGAACAGACACAGTGTCCACACTCGCTATAGAACCAGCGCCCCACACACTCCAGACCCAGCGCCCACACTCGCTGCAGACCCAGAGCCCACACTCGCTACAGACCCAGCGCCCACACTCACTACAGACCCAGCGCCCACACGCACTACAGACCCAGCGCCCACACTGGCTACAGACCCAGAGCCCACACTCACTACAGACCCAGCTTCCTCACTCGCTACAGACCCAGCGCCCACACTCACTACAAACCGAGCGCCCAAAAATGCTACAGACCCAGCGCCCACACTCACCACAGACTCAGCGCCCACACTCGCTACAGACACAGCGCACACACTCACTACAGACACAGCGCCCACACTCGCTACATACCCAGCGACCACACTCGCTATAGAACCAGCACCCACACTCACTACAGACCCAGCACCCACACTCACTACAGACCCAGTGCCCACACTCGCTGCAGACCCAGCGACCACACTCGCTATAGACCCAGCACCCACACTCACTACAGACTCAGCGCCCACACTCGCTACAGACCTAGCGCCCACACTCACTACAGACACAGCGCCCACACTCACTAGAGACCTAGAGCCCACACTCGCTACAGACCCAGCAACCACACTCGCTACAGACCCAGCACCAACTCCCAATTCAGACCCAGCCCCCACTCTCAATGCAGACCCAGCGCCCACACTCGCTACAGACACAGCGCCCACACGCGCTACAGAACCTGCGCCCACACTCGCTACAGACCCTGCGCCCACGCTCACTACAGACCCAGTGACCACACTCGCTACAGACCCAGCGCCCTCACTCACTACAGAACCAGTGACCACACTCGCTTCAGACCCAGTGCCCACACTCGCTGTATACCCAGCGCCCACACTCGCTATAGACCCAGCGACCACACTCGCTATAGACCCAGCACCCACACTCACTACAGACCCAGCACCCACACTCACTACAGACCCAGCGCCCACACTCGCTGCAGACCCAGCGACCACACTCGCTATACACCCAGCACCCACACTCACTACAGATTCAGCGCCCACACTCGCTACAGACCTAGCGCCCACACTCACTACAGACCCAGCGCCCACACTCACTACAAACCGAGCGCCCAAACATGCTACAGACCCAGCGCCCACACTCACCACAGACTCAACGCCCACACTCGCTACAGACACAGCGCACACACTCACTACAGACACAGCGCCCACACTCGCTACAGACCCAGAACCCACACTCACTACAGACCCAGCGCCCACACTCGCTACAGACCCAGCGCCAACTCTCGCTACAGACCCAGCGCCTACACTCGCTACAGACCCAGCGCCACACTCACTGCAGTCCCAGCGCCCACACTCGCTACAGACACAGCGTCCACACTCATTGATGACCCAGCGCCCACACTCGCTATAGATCCAGTGCCCACACACACTATAGACCCAGCGCCCGCACTCACTACAGAGCCAGAGCACACACTCACTACAGACCCACAGCCCACACTCGCTACAGACTCAGCGCCCAAACTCGCTACAGACCCAGCGCCCACACTCGCTACAGATCCAGCACCCACACTCACTACAGACCCAGAGCCCACACTCGCCGCAGACCCAGCGACCACACTCGCTACAGACCCAGCACCCACACTCGCTATAGACCCAGCGCCCACACCTACTACATTCCCAGCGCCCACAATCACTACAGACCCAGCGCCCACACTCACAACAGACGCAGCGCCCAGTCTCACTACAGTCCCAGCACCCACACTTCCTACAGACTCAGCGGCCACACTCGCTACAGACCCAGAACCCACACTCGCTACAGACCCAGAACCCACACTCGCTACAGACCCAACGCCCACACTCGCTACAGACCCAGAGCCCACACTCGCTACAGACCCAGCGCCCATACTCACTACAGACCCAGCACCCAGACTCATTCCAAACCCAGCGCCGACAATCACTACAGACACAGCGCCCACCCTCGATACAGACCCAGCGCCACACTCACTGCAGTCCCAGCGCCCATACTCGCTACAGACACAGCATCCACACTCATTGCTGACCCAGCGCCCACACTCGCTATAGACCCAGTGCCCACACACACTATAGACCCAGCGCCCACTCTCACTACAGACCCGGCACCCACACTTCCTACAGACTAAGCGGCCACAACTCGCTGCAGTCCCAGCGCCTACACTCGCTACAGACACAGCACACACACTCACTGCAGACCCAGTGCCCACATTCCTACAGACTCAGCGCCCACACTCACTGCAGACCCAGAGCCCACACTCACTACAGACCCAGCTTCCTCACTCGCTACAGACCCAGCGCCCACACTCACTACAGACTCAGCACCCACACTCGCTACAGACACAGCGCCCACACTCACTACAGACACAGCGCCCACACTCGCTACAGACCCAGAACCCACACTCGCTACAGACCCAACGCCCACACTCGCTACAGACCCAGCGCCAACTCTCACTATAGACACAGCACCCACACTCACTGCAGACCCAGCGCCCACACTCGCTACAGACACAGCGTCCACACTCATTGTAGACCCAGAGCCCACACTCGCTATAGACCCAGCGCCCACACACACTATAGACCCAGCGCCCACATTCACTACAGAGCCAGAGCACACACTCACTACAGACCCACAGCCCACACTCGCCACAGACTCAGCGCCCAACCTCGCTACAGACCCAGCGCCCACACTCACTGCAGACCCAGAAACCACACTCGCTACAGAACCAGCGTCCACACTCACTACAGACCCAGCGCCCACACTCGCTGTAGACCCAGCGCACACATTCACTAGATAACCAGCGCCCACACTCTTTACAGACCTAGCGCCCACACTGGCTGCAGACATAGCGCCCACACTCACTACAGACCCAGCGCCACACTCACGACATACCAAGCACCCACACTCGCTACAGACCCAGCGCTCACACTCACTGCAGACCCAGAGCCGACACTCACTACAGAACGAGCGCCCACATTCGCTACAGACCCAGCGCCCACACTCACTACAGACCCAGCGCCCACACTCGCTACAGACCCAGCGCCCACACTCTCTAAAGACCCTGCACCCACACTCACTACAGACCCAGCGCCCACAGTCACTGCAGACCCAGCAACCACACTCGCTACAAACCGAGCGCCCACACTCGCTACAAACACAGCGCCCACACTCTTTACAGACCCAGCGCCCACACTCGCTACAGACATAGCGCCCACACTCACTGCAGACCCAGCGCCCACACTCACTACATACCAAGCCCCCATACTCGCTACAGACCAAGCGCCCACAATCGCTACAGACCCAGCGTCCATACTTGCTGCAGACCCAGAGCCCACACTCGCTACAGACCCAGAGCCCACACTCACTACAGACCCAGAGCCCACACTCGCTACAGACCCAGCGCCCATACTCACTACAGACCCAGCACCCAGACTCATTCCAAACCCAGCGCCGACAATCACTACAGACACAGCGCCCACCCTCGATACAGACCCAGCGCCACACTCACTGCAGTCCCAGCGCCCATACTCGCTACAGACACAGCATCCACACTCATTGCTGACCCAGCGCCCACACTCGCTATAGACCCAGTGCCCACACACACTATAGACCCAGCGCCCACTCTCACTACAGACCCGGCACCCACACTTCCTACAGACTAAGCGGCCACAACTCGCTGCAGTCCCAGCGCCTACACTCGCTACAGACACAGCACACACACTCACTGCAGACCCAGTGCCCACATTCCTACAGACTCAGCGCCCACACTCACTGCAGACCCAGAGCCCACACTCACTACAGACCCAGCTTCCTCACTCGCTACAGACCCAGCGCCCACACTCACTACAGACTCAGCACCCACACTCGCTACAGACACAGCGCCCACACTCACTACAGACACAGCGCCCACACTCGCTACAGACCCAGAGCCCACACTCGCTACAGACCCAGAGCCCACACTCACTACAGACCCAGCGCCAACTCTCACTATAGACACAGCGCCCACACTCACTGCAGACCCAGCGCCCACACTCGCTACAGACACAGCGTCCACACTCATTGTAGACCCAGAGCCCACACTCGCTATAGACCCAGCGCCCACACACACTATAGACCCAGCGCCCACATTCACTACAGAGCCAGAGCACACACTCACTACAGACCCACAGCCCACACTCGCCACAGACTCAGCGCCCAACCTCGCTACAGACCCAGCGCCCACACTCACTGCAGACCCAGAAACCACACTCGCTACAGAACCAGCGTCCACACTCACTACAGACCCAGCGCCCACACTCGCTGTAGACCCAGCGCACACATTCACTAGATAACCAGCGCCCACACTCTTTACAGACCTAGCGCCCACACTGGCTGCAGACATAGCGCCCACACTCACTACAGACCCAGCGCCACACTCACGACATACCAAGCACCCACACTCGCTACAGACCCAGCGCTCACACTCACTGCAGACCCAGAGCCGACACTCACTACAGAACGAGCGCCCACATTCGCTACAGACCCAGCGCCCACACTCACTACAGACCCAGCGCCCACACTCGCTACAGACCCAGCGCCCACACTCTCTAAAGACCCTGCACCCACACTCACTACAGACCCAGCGCCCACACTCGCTACAGACCCAGAGCCCACACTCACTACGGACCCAGCGCCCACACTCACTACAGACCCAGCACAATCACTCACTACAGACCCAGTGCCCACAATCACTATAGACCCAGCGCCCACACTCGTTACATATCCAGAGCCCACACTCACTACAGACCCAGCGCCCACACTCACTACCGACTCAGCGCCCACACTCGCTACAGACCCAGCGCCCACAGTCACTGCAGACCCAGCAACCACACTCGCTACAAACCGAGCGCCCACACTCGCTACAAACACAGCGCCCACACTCTTTACAGACCCAGCGCCCACACTCGCTACAGACATAGCGCCCACACTCACTGCAGACCCAGCGCCCACACTCACTACATACCAAGCCCCCATACTCGCTACAGACCAAGCGCCCACAATCGCTACAGACCCAGCGTCCATACTTGCTGCAGACCCAGAGCCCACACTCGCTACAGACCCAGAGCCCACACTCGCTACAGACCCAGAGCCCACACTCGCTACAGACCCAGCGCCCATACTCACTACAGACCCAGCACCCAGACTCATTCCAAACCCAGCGCCGACAATCACTACAGACACAGCGCCCACCCTCGATACAGACCCAGCGCCACACTCACTGCAGTCCCAGCGCCCATACTCGCTACAGACACAGCATCCACACTCATTGCTGACCCAGCGCCCACACTCGCTATAGACCCAGTGCCCACACACACTATAGACCCAGCGCCCACTCTCACTACAGACCCGGCACCCACACTTCCTACAGACTAAGCGGCCACAACTCGCTGCAGTCCCAGCGCCTACACTCGCTACAGACACAGCACACACACTCACTGCAGACCCAGTGCCCACATTCCTACAGACTCAGCGCCCACACTCACTGCAGACCCAGAGCCCACACTCACTACAGACCCAGCTTCCTCACTCGCTACAGACCCAGCGCCCACACTCACTACAGACTCAGCACCCACACTCGCTACAGACACAGCGCCCACACTCACTACAGACACAGCGCCCACACTCGCTACAGACCCAGAACCCACACTCGCTACAGACCCAACGCCCACACTCGCTACAGACCCAGCGCCAACTCTCACTATAGACACAGCGCCCACACTCACTGCAGACCCAGCGCCCACACTCGCTACAGACACAGCGTCCACACTCATTGTAGACCCAGAGCCCACACTCGCTATAGACCCAGCGCCCACACACACTATAGACCCAGCGCCCACATTCACTACAGAGCCAGAGCACACACTCACTACAGACCCACAGCCCACACTCGCCACAGACTCAGCGCCCAACCTCGCTACAGACCCAGCGCCCACACTCACTGCAGACCCAGAAACCACACTCGCTACAGAACCAGCGTCCACACTCACTACAGACCCAGCGCCCACACTCGCTGTAGACCCAGCGCACACATTCACTAGATAACCAGCGCCCACACTCTTTACAGACCTAGCGCCCACACTGGCTGCAGACATAGCGCCCACACTCACTACAGACCCAGCGCCACACTCACGACATACCAAGCACCCACACTCGCTACAGACCCAGCGCTCACACTCACTGCAGACCCAGAGCCGACACTCACTACAGAACGAGCGCCCACATTCGCTACAGACCCAGCGCCCACACTCACTACAGACCCAGCGCCCACACTCGCTACAGACCCAGCGCCCACACTCTCTAAAGACCCTGCACCCACACTCACTACAGACCCAGCGCCCACACTCGCTACAGACCCAGAGCCCACACTCACTACGGACCCAGCGCCCACACTCACTACAGACCCAGCACAATCACTCACTACAGACCCAGTGCCCACAATCACTATAGACCCAGCGCCCACACTCGCTACATATCCAGAGCCCACACTCACTACAGACCCAGCGCCCACACTCACTACCGACTCAGCGCCCACACTCGCTACAGACCCAGCGCCCACAGTCACTGCAGACCCAGCAACCACACTCGCTACAAACCGAGCGCCCACACTCGCTACAAACACAGCGCCCACACTCTTTACAGACCCAGCGCCCACACTCGCTACAGACATAGCGCCCACACTCACTGCAGACCCAGCGCCCACACTCACTACATACCAAGCCCCCATACTCGCTACAGACCAAGCGCCCACAATCGCTACAGACCCAGCGTCCATACTTGCTGCAGACCCAGAGCCCACACTCGCTACAGACCCAGAGCCCACACTCACTACAGACCCAGAGCCCACACTCGCTACAGACCCAGCGCCCATACTCACTACAGACCCAGCACCCAGACTCATTCCAAACCCAGCGCCGACAATCACTACAGACACAGCGCCCACCCTCGATACAGACCCAGCGCCCACAATCACTGCAGACCCAGAGCCGACACTCACTACAGAACCAGCGCCCACATTCCCTATCGACCCAGCGCCCACACTCGCTATTGACCCAGCACCCACACTCGCTACAGACCCAGCGCCCACAATCGCTACAGACCCAGCACCCACACTCACTACAAAACGAGCGCCCAAACATGCTACAGACTCAGCGCCCACACTCACTACAGACCCAGCGCCCACACTCACTACAGACCCAGCGCCCACACTCGCTACAGACCCAGCGCCTACAATCACTACAGACCCAACGCCCGCACTCACTACATTTCCAGCGCCTACAAACACTACAGACCCAGCGCCCACACTCACTACAGACCCAGCGCCCACACTCGCTACAGACCCAGCGCCCACACTCGCTACAGACCCCGCGCCCACACTCACTACAGACCCAGCGCCCACACTCACTACATACCTAGAGCCCACACTCGCTACAGACCCAGCAACCAAACTCGCTACAGACCAAGCACCAACTCCCGCTTCAGACCCAGCCCCCACTCTCAATGCAGACCCAGCGCTCACACTCGCTACAGACACAGCGCCCACACGCGCTACAGAACCTGCGCCCACACTCGCTACAGACCCTGCGCCCACGCTCGCTACAGACCCAGCGACCACACTCGCTATAGACCCAGCACCCACACTCACTACAGACCCAGCGCCCACACTCGCTGCAGACCCAGCGACCACACTCGCTATAGACCCAGCACCCACACTCACTACAGACTCAGGGCCCACACTCGCTACAGACCTAGCGCCCACAGTCACTACAGACACAGCGCCCACACTCACTAGAGACCTAGAGCCCACACTCGCTACAGACCCAGCACCCACACTCGCTACAGACCCCGCGCCCACACTCACTACAGACCCAGCGCCCACACTCACTACATACCTAGAGCCCACACTCGCTACAGACCCAGCAACCACACTCGCTACAGACCCAGCACCAACTCCCGCTTCAGACCCAGCCCCCACTCTCAAAGCAGACCCAGCGCTCACACTCGCTACAGACACAGCGCCCACACGCGCTACAGAACCTGCGCCCACACTCGCTACAGACCCTGCGCCCACGCTCGCTACAGACCCAGCGACCACACTCGCTATAGACCCAGCACCCACACTCACTACAGACTCAGCGCCCACACTCGCTGCAGACCCAGCGACCACACTCGCTATAGACCCAGCACCCACACTCACTACAGACTCAGCGCCCACACTCGCTACAGACCTAGCGCCCACACTCACTACAGACACAGCGCCCACACTCACTAGAGACCTAGAGCCCACACTCGCTACAGACCCAGCAACCACACTCGCTACAGACCCAGCACCAACTCCCACTTCAGACCCAGCCCCCACTCTCAATGCAGACCCAGCGCCCACACTCGCTACAGACACAGCGCCCACACGCGCTACAGAACCGGCGCCCACACTCGCTACAGACCCTGCGCCCACGCTCACTACAGACCCAGTGACCACACTCGCTACAGACCCAGCGCCCTCACTCACTACAGAACCAGTGACCACACTCGCTTCAGACCCAGTGCCCACACTCGCTGTATACCCAGCGCCCACACTCGCTATAGACCCAGCGACCACACTCGCTATAGACCCAGCACCCACACTCACTACAGACCCAGCACCCACACTCACTACAGACCCACCGCCCACACTCGCTGCAGACCCAGCGACCACACTCGCTATAGACCCAGCACCCACACTCACTACAGACTCAGCGCCCACACTCGCTACAGACCTAGCGCCCACACTCACTACAGACACAGCGCCCACACTCACTAGAGACCTAGAGCCCACACTTGCTACAGACCCAGCAACCACACTCGCTACAGACCCAGTACCAACTCCCGCTTCAGACCCAGCCCCCACTCTCAATGCAGACCCAGCGCCCACACTCGCTACAGACACAGCGTCCACACTCGCTATAGAACCAGCGCCCCATACACTCCAGACCGAGCGCCCACACTCACTACAGACCCAGCGCCCACACTCACTACAGACCCAGCGCCCACACTCCCTACAGACCCAGTGCCCACACTGGCTAAAGACACAGCGCCCACACGCACTACAGACCCAGCGCCCACACTCGCTTCAGACCCAGCGCCCACACTCGGAACAGACACAGTGTCCACACTCGCTATAGAACCAGCGCCCCACACACTCCAGACCCAGCGCCCACACTCGCTGCAGACCCAGAGCCCACACTCGCTGCAGACCCAGCGCCCACACTCACTACAGACCCAGCGCCCACACGCACTACAGACCCAGCGCCCACACTGGCTACAGACCCAGAGCCCACACTCACTACAGACCCAGCTTCCTCACTCGCTACAGACCCAGCGCCCACACTCACTACAAACCGAGCGCCCAAAAATGCTACAGACCCAGCGCCCACACTCACCACAGACTCAGCGCCCACACTCGCTACAGACACAGCGCACACACTCACTACAGACACAGCGCCCACACTCGCTACATACCCAGCGACCACACTCGCTATAGACCCAGCACCCACACTCACTACAGACTCAGCGCCCACACTCGCTACAGACCTAGCGCCCACACTCACTACAGACACAGCGCCCACACTCACTAGAGACCTAGAGCCCACACTCGCTACAGACCCAGCAACCACACTCGCTACAGACCCAGCACCAACTCCCACTTCAGACCCAGCCCCCACTCTCAATGCAGACCCAGCGCCCACACTCGCTACAGACACAGCGCCCACACGCGCTACAGAACCTGCGCCCACACTCGCTACAGACCCTGCGCCCACGCTCACTACAGACCCAGTGACCACACTCGCTACAGACCCAGCGCCCTCACTCACTACAGAACCAGTGACCACACTCGCTTCAGACCCAGTGCCCACACTCGCTGTATACCCAGCGCCCACACTCGCTATAGACCCAGCGACCACACTCGCTATAGACCCAGCACCCACACTCACTACAGACCCAGCACCCACACTCACTACAGACCCAGCGCCCACACTCGCTGCAGACCCAGCGACCACACTCGCTATACACCCAGCACCCACACTCACTACAGATTCAGCGCCCACACTCGGTACAGACCTAGCGCCCACACTCACTACAGACCCAGCGCCCACACGCACTACAGACTCAGCGCCCACACTGGCTACAGACCCAGAGCCCACACTCACTACAGACCCAGCTTCCTCACTCGCTACAGACCCAGCGCCCACACTCACTACAAACCGAGCGCCCAAACATGCTACAGACCCAGCGCCCACACTCACCACAGACTCAGCGCCCACACTCGCTACAGACACAGCGCACACACTCACTACAGACACAGCGCCCACACTCGCTACAGACCCAGAACCCACACTCACTACAGACCCAGCGACCACACTCGCTACAGACCCAGCGCCAACTCTCGCTACAGACCCAGCGCCTACACTCGCTACAGACCCAGCGCCACACTCACTGCAGTCCCAGCTCCCACACTCGCTACAGACACAGCGTCCACACTCATTGCTGACCCAGCGCCCACACTCGCTATAGATCCAGTGCCCACACACACTATAGACCCAGCGCCCGCACTCACTACAGAGCCAGAGCACACACTCACTACAGACCCAGCGCCCACACTCGCTACAGACTCAGCGCCCAAACTCGCTACAGACCCAGCGCCCACACTCGCTACAGATCCAGCACCCACACTCACTACAGACCCAGAGCCCACACTCGCCGCAGACCCAGCGACCACACTCGCTACAGACCCAGCACCCACACTCGCTATAGACCCAGCGCCCACACCTACTACATTCCCAGCGCCCACAATCACTACAGACCCAGCACCCACACTCACAACAGACGCAGCGCCCAGTCTCACTACAGTCCCAGCACCCACACTTCCTACAGACTCAGCGGCCACACTCGCTACAGACCCAGCGCCACACTCACTGCAGTCCCAGCGCCCACACTCGCTACAGACACAGCATCCACACTCATTGCTGACCCAGCGCCCACACTCGCTATAGACCCAGTGCCCACACACACTATAGACCCAGCGCCCACACTCACTACAGAGCCAGAGCACACACTCACTACAGACCCACAGCCCACACTCGCTACAGACTCAGCGCCCAACCTCGCCACAGACACAGCGCCCACACTCACTACAGACCCACAGCCCACACTCTCTACAGACTCAGCGGCCACACTCGCTGCAGACCCAGCGCCCAAACTCGCTACAGACCCAGCGCCGACACTCGCTGCAGACCCAGCACCCACACTCACTACAGACCCAGAGCCCACACCTACAACAGTCCCAGCGCCCACAATCACTACAGACCCAGCACCCACACTCACTACAGACCCAGCGCCCACTCTCACTACAGACCCGGCACCCACACTTCCTACAGACTAA
This sequence comes from Isurus oxyrinchus, assembly GCA_026770705.1. Taxonomy (NCBI): domain Eukaryota; kingdom Metazoa; phylum Chordata; class Chondrichthyes; order Lamniformes; family Lamnidae; genus Isurus; species Isurus oxyrinchus. The sequence continues at coordinate 164,830,835 of JANJGN010000008.1, forward strand.
GCGGCCACAACTCGCTGCAGTCCCAGCGCCTACACTCGCTACAGACACAGCACACACACTCACTGCAGACCCAGTGCCCACATTCCTACAGACTCAGCGCCCACACTCACTGCAGACCCAGAGCCCACACTCACTACAGACCCAGCTTCCTCACTCGCTACAGACCCAGCGCCCACACTCACTACAGACTCAGCACCCACACTCGCTACAGGCACAGCGCCCACACTCACTACAGACACAGCGCCCACACTCGCTACAGACCCAGAACCCACACTCGCTACAGACCCAACGCCCACACTCGCTACAGACCCAGCGCCAACTCTCACTACAGACACAGCGCCCACACTCACTGCAGACCCAGCGCCCACACTCGCTACAGACACAGCGTCCACACTCATTGTAGACCCAGAGCCCACACTCGCTATAGACCCAGCGCCCACACACACTATAGACCCAGCGCCCACACTCACTACAGAGCCAGAGCACACACTCACTACAGAACCAGCGCCCACACTCGCTACAGACCCAGCAACCACATACGCTACAAACCGAGTGCCCACACTCACTACAGACCCAGCGCCCACACTCGCTGTAGACCCAGCGCACACATTCACTAGATAACCAGCGCCCACACTCTTTACAGACCTAGCGCCCACACTGGCTGCAGACATAGCGCCCACACTCACTACAGACCCAGCGCCACACTCACGACATACCAAGCACCCACACTCGCTACAGACCCAGCGCTCACACTCACTGCAGACCCAGAGCCGACACTCACTACAGAACGAGCGCCCACATTCGCTACAGACCCAGCGCCCACACTCACTACAGACCCAGCGCCCACACTCGCTACAGACCCAGCGCCCACACTCTCTAAAGACCCTGCACCCACACTCACTACAGACCCAGCGCCCACACTCGCTACAGACCCAGAGCCCACACTCACTACGGACCCAGCGCCCACACTCACTACAGACCCAGCACAATCACTCACTACAGACCCAGGGCCCACAATCGCTATAGACCCAGCGCCCACACTCGCTACATATCCAGAGCCCAAACTCACTACAGACCCAGCGCCCACACTCACTACCGACTCAGCGCCCACACTCGCTACAGACACAGCGCCCGCACTCACTACAGACCCAGCGCCCACACTCATTACAGAGCTAGCGCCCACACTCACTGCAGACCCAGCGCCAACTCTCGCTTCAGACCCAGCACCCACACTCAATGCAGACCCAGCGCCCACACTCGCTACAGACCCAGTGCCCACACTCACTTTAGACTCAGCGCCCACACTCACTACAGAGCCAAAGCCCACACTCACTACAGACTCAGCGCCCATCCTCGCTACAGACCCAGCGCCCACACTCGCTACAGACCCAGTGCCCACACTCACTGCAGACCCAGCAACCACACTCGCAACAAACCGAGCGCCCACACTCGCTGCAGACCCAGTGCACACATTCACTAGATAACCAGCGCCCACACTCTTTACAGACCCAGCGCCCACGCTCACTACAGACCCAGCGCCCACAAGCACTACAGATCCAGCGCCCATACTCACTACAGACCCAGCGGCCCTACTCACTACAGACGCAGCGCCAGCTCTCCCTTCAGACCCAGTGCCAACACTCACTGCAGACCCAGCGCCCACACTCGCTACAGACACAGCGCCCACACTCACTGCAGACCCAGCACCCACACTCATTGCAGGCCGAGCCCCCACACTCGCTACAGACACAGCGCCCACACTCACTGCAGACCCAGCGCACACAATCACTGCAGAGCCAGAAACCATACTCATTGCAGACCCAGTGCCCACACTCGCTATAGACCCAGCGCCCACACTCACTACAGACGCAGCGCCCACACTCACTATAGACCCAGCGCCCACACTCACTACAGACCCAGCGCCCACACTCGCTACAGACCCAGCGCCCACACTCACTACAGATGCAGCGCCCACACTCACTACAGATCCAGCGCCCACACTCACTGCAGACTCAGAGCACACACTCACTACAGACCCAGCGCCCACACTCACGGCAGACTCAGCAACCACACTCGCTACAGACCCTGTGCCCACACTCGCTACAGACCCAGAGCCAACTCTCGCTTCAGAACCAGTGCCTACACACACTCCAGACCGAGCGCCCACACTCACTACAGACCCAGCGCCCACACTCACTACAGACCCAGCGCCCACACTCCCTACAGACCCAGTGCCCACACTGGCTAAAGACACAGCGCCCACACGCACTACAGACCCAGCGCCCACACTCGCTTCAGACCCAGCGCCCACACTCGGAACAGACACAGTGTCCACACTCGCTATAGAACCAGCGCCCCACACACTCCAGACCCAGCGCCCACACTCGCTGCAGACCCAGAGCCCACACTCGCTGCAGACCCAGCGCCCACACTCACTACAGACCCAGCGCCCACACGCACTACAGACCCAGCGCCCACACTGGCTACAGACCCAGAGCCCACACTCACTACAGACCCAGCTTCCTCACTCGCTACAGACCCAGCGCCCACACTCACTACAAACCGAGCGCCCAAGAATGCTACAGACCCAGCGCCCACACTCACCACAGACTCAGCGCCCACACTCGCTACAGACACAGCGCACACACTCACTACAGACACAGCGCCCACACTCGCTACAGACCCAGCGACCACACTCGCTATAGACCCAGCACCCACACTCACTACAGACCCAGTACCCACACTCGCTGCAGACCCAGCGACCACACTCGCTATAGACCCAGCACCCACACTCACTACAGACTCAGCGCCCACACTCGCTACAGACCTAGCGCCCACACTCACTACAGACACAGCGCCCACACTCACTAGAGACCTAGAGCCCACACTCGCTACAGACCCAGCAACCACACTCGCTACAGACCCAGCACCAACTCCCACTTCAGACCCAGCCCCCACTCTCAATGCAGACCCAACGCCCACACTCGCTACAGACACAGCGTCCACACTCGCTATAGAACCAGCGCCCCACACACTCCAGACCCAGCGCCCACACTCACTACAGACCCAGCACAATCACTCACTACAGACCCAGTGCCCACAATCGCTATAGACCCAGCGCCCACACTCGCTACATATCCAGAGCCCAAACTCACTACAGACCCAGCGCCCACACTCACTACCGACTCAGCGCCCACACTCGCTACAGACACAGCGCCCGCACTCACTACAGACCCAGCGCCCACACTCATTACAGAGCTAGCGCCCACACTCACTGCAGACCCAGCGCCAACTCTCGCTTCAGACCCAGCACCCACACTCAATGCAGACCCAGCGCCCACACTCGCTACAGACCCAGTGCCCACACTCACTTTAGACTCAGCGCCCACACTCACTACAGAGCCAAAGCCCACACTCACTACAGACTCAGCGCCCATCCTCGCTACAGACCCAGTGCCCACACTCACTGCAGACCCAGCAACCACACTCGCAACAAACCGAGCGCCCACACTCGCTGCAGACCCAGTGCACACATTCACTAGATAACCAGCGCCCACACTCTTTACAGACCCAGCGCCCACGCTCACTACAGACCCAGCGCCCACAAGCACTACAGATCCAGCGCCCATACTCACTACAGACCCAGCGGCCCTACTCACTACAGACGCAGCGCCAGCTCTCCCTTCAGACCCAGTGCCAACACTCACTGCAGACCCAGCGCCCACACTCGCTACAGACACAGCGCCCACACTCACTGCAGACCCAGCACCCACACTCATTGCAGGCCGAGCCCCCACACTCGCTACAGACACAGCGCCCACACTCACTGCAGACCCAGCGCACACAATCACTGCAGAGCCAGAAACCATACTCATTGCAGACCCAGTGCCCACACTCGCTATAGACCCAGCGCCCACACTCACTACAGACGCAGCGCCCACACTCACTATAGACCCAGCGCCCACACTCACTGCAGACTCAGAGCACACACTCACTACAGATCCAGCGCCCACACTCACTACAGATGCAGCGCCCACACTCACTACAGATCCAGCGCCCACACTCACTGCAGACTCAGAGCACACACTCACTACAGACCCAGCGCCCACACTCACGGCAGACTCAGCAACCACACTCGCTACAGACCCTGTGCCCACACTCGCTACAGACCCAGAGCCAACTCTCGCTTCAGAACCAATGCCTACACACACTCCAGACCGAGCGCCCACACTCACTACAGACCCAGCGCCCACACTCACTACAGACCCAGCGCCCACACTCCCTACAGACCCAGTGCCCACACTGGCTAAAGACACAGCGCCCACACGCACTACAGACCCAGCGCCCACACTCGCTTCAGACCCAGCGCCCACACTCGGAACAGACACAGTGTCCACACTCGCTATAGAACCAGCGCCCCACACACTCCAGACCCAGCGCCCACACTCGCTGCAGACCCAGAGCCCACACTCGCTGCAGACCCAGCGCCCACACTCACTACAGACCCAGCGCCCACACGCACTACAGACCCAGCGCCCACACTGGCTACAGACCCAGAGCCCACACTCACTACAGACCCAGCTTCCTCACTCGCTACAGACCCAGCGCCCACACTCACTACAAACCGAGCGCCCAAAAATGCTACAGACCCAGCGCCCACACTCACCACAGACTCAGCGCCCACACTCGCTACAGACACAGCGCACACACTCACTACAGACACAGCGCCCACACTCGCTACAGACCCAGCGACCACACTCGCTATAGACCCAGCACCCACACTCACTACAGACCCAGTACCCACACTCGCTGCAGACCCAGCGACCACACTCGCTATAGACCCAGCACCCACACTCACTACAGACTCAGCGCCCACACTCGCTACAGACCTAGCGCCCACACTCACTACAGACACAGCGCCCACACTCACTAGAGACCTAGAGCCCACACTCGCTACAGACCCAGCAACCACACTCGCTACAGACCCAGCACCAACTCCCACTTCAGACCCAGCCCCCACTCTCAATGCAGACCCAGCGCCCACACTCGCTACAGACACAGCGCCCACACGCGCTACAGAACCTGCGCCCACACTCGCTACAGACTCTGCGCCCACGCTCACTACAGACCCAGTGACCACACTCGCTACAGACCCAGCGCCCTCACTCACTACAGAACCAGTGACCACACTCGCTTCAGACCCAGTGCCCACACTCGCTGTATACCCAGCGCCCACACTCGCTATAGACCCAGCGACCACACTCGCTATAGACCCAGCACCCACACTCACTACAGACCCAGCACCCACACTCACTACAGACCCAGCGCCCACACTCGCTGCAGACCCAGCGACCACACTCGCTATACACCCAGCACCCACACTCACTACAGATTCAGCGCCCACACTCGCTACAGACCTAGCGCCCACACTCACTACAGACCCAGCGCCCACACGCACTACAGACTCAGCGCCCACACTGGCTACAGACCCAGAGCCCACACTCACTACAGACCCAGCTTCCTCACTCGCTACAGACCCAGCGCCCACACTCACTACAAACCGAGCGCCCAAACATGCTACAGACCCAGCGCCCACACTCACCACAGACTCAGCGCCCACACTCGCTACAGACACAGCGCACACACTCACTACAGACACAGCGCCCACACTCGCTACAGACCCAGAACCCACACTCACTACAGATCCAGCGCCCACACTCGCTATAAACCCAGCGCCAACTCTCGCTACAGACCCAGCGCCTACACTCGCTACAGACCCAGCGCCACACTCACTGCAGTCCCAGCGCCCACACTCGCTACAGACACAGCGTCCACACTCATTGCTGACCCAGCGCCCACACTCGCTATAGATCCAGTGCCCACACACACTATAGACCCAGCGCCCGCACTCACTACAGAGCCAGAGCACACACTCACTACAGACCCACAGCCCACACTCGCTACAGACTCAGCGCCCAAACTCGCTACAGACCCAGCGCCCACACTCGCTACAGATCCAGCACCCACACTCACTACAGACCCAGAGCCCACACTCGCCGCAGACCCAGCGACCACACTCGCTACAGACCCAGCACCCACACTCGCTATAGACCCAGCACCCACACCTACTACATTCCCAGCGCCCACAATCACTACAGACCCAGCACCCACACTCACAACAGACGCAGCGCCCAGTCTCACTACAGTCCCAGCACCCACACTTCCTACAGACTCAGCGGCCACACTCGCTACAGACCCAGCGCCACACTCACTGCAGTCCCAGCGCCCACACTCGCTACAGACACAGCATCCACACTCATTGCTGACCCAGCGCCCACACTCGCTATAGACCCAGTGCCCACACACACTATAGACCCAGCGCCCACACTCACTACAGAGCCAGAGCACACACTCACTACAGACCCACAGCCCACACTCGCTACAGACTCAGCGCCCAACCTCGCCACAGACACAGCGCCCACACTCACTACAGACCCACAGCCCACACTCTCTACAGACTCAGCGGCCACACTCGCTGCAGACCCAGCGCCCAAACTCGCTACAGACCCAGCGCCGACACTCGCTGCAGACCCAGCACCCACACTCACTACAGACCCAGAGCCCACACCTACAACAGTCCCAGCGCCCACAATCACTACAGACCCAGCACCCACACTCACTACAGACCCAGCGCCCACTCTCACTACAGACCCGGCACCCACACTTCCTACAGACTAAGCGGCCACAACTCGCTGCAGTCCCAGCGCCTACACTCGCTACAGACACAGCACACACACTCACTGCAGACCCAGTGCCCACATTCCTACAGACTCAGCGCCCACACTCACTGCAGACCCAGAGCCCACACTCACTACAGACCCAGCTTCCTCACTCGCTACAGACCCAGCGCCCACACTCACTACAGACTCAGCACCCACACTCGCTACAGACACAGCGCCCACACTCACTACAGACACAGCGCCCACACTCGCTACAGACCCAGAACCCACACTCGCTACAGACCCAACGCCCACACTCGCTACAGACCCAGCGCCAACTCTCACTACAGACACAGCGCCCACACTCACTGCAGACCCAGCGCCCACACTCGCTACAGACACAGCGTCCACACTCATTGTAGACCCAGAGCCCACACTCGCTATAGACCCAGCGCCCACACACACTATAGACCCAGCGCCCACACTCACTACAGAGCCAGAGCACACACTCACTACAGAACCAGCGCCCACACTCGCTACAGACCCAGCAACCACATACGCTACAAACCGAGTGCCCACACTCACTACAGACCCAGCGCCCACACTCGCTGTAGACCCAGCGCACACATTCACTAGATAACCAGCGCCCACACTCTTTACAGACCTAGCGCCCACACTGGCTGCAGACATAGCGCCCACACTCACTACAGACCCAGCGCCACACTCACGACATACCAAGCACCCACACTCGCTACAGACCCAGCGCTCACACTCACTGCAGACCCAGAGCCGACACTCACTACAGAACGAGCGCCCACATTCGCTACAGACCCAGCGCCCACACTCACTACAGACCCTGCACCCACACTCACTACAGACCCAGCGCCCACACTCGCTACAGACCCAGAGCCCACACTCACTACGGACCCAGCGCCCACACTCACTACAGACCCAGCACAATCACTCACTACAGACCCAGTGCCCACAATCGCTATAGACCCAGCGCCCACACTCGCTACATATCCAGAGCCCAAACTCACTACAGACCCAGCGCCCACACTCACTACCGACTCAGCGCCCACACTCGCTACAGACACAGCGCCCACACTCACTACAGACCCAGCGCCCACACTCATTACAGAGCTAGCGCCCACACTCACTACAGATGCAGCGCCCACACTCACTACAGACCCAGCGCCCACACTCACTGCAGACTCAGAGCACACACTCACTGCAGACCCAGCGCCCACACTCACGGCAGACTCAGCAACCACACTCGCTACAGACCCTGTGCCCACACTCGCTACAGACCCAGAGCCAACTCTCGCTTCAGAACCAGTGCCTACACTCACTACAGACCCAGCGCCCACACTCGCTACAGAAACAGCACCCACACTCACTACAGACCCAGCGCCCAAACTCACTGCAGACCCAGAGGCCATACTCACTACAGACCCAGCGCCCACAGTCACTACAGACCCAGCGTCAAGACTCACTACAGAACCAGCGCCCACACTCACTACAGACCCAGCGCCCCCACTCACTACAGACCCAGCGCCCACACTCACTACAGACCTAGCGCTCATACTCGCTACAGACCCAGCGCTAACACTCACTACAGATCCAGCGCCCACACTCACTACAGACCCAGCACCCACACTCACTACAGACCCAGAGCCCACACTCACCGCAGAGCCAGCGACCACACTCGCTACAGACCTAGCACCCACACTCACTATAGAACCAGCGCCCACACTCACAACAGACCCAGCGCCCACTGTCACTACAGACCCAGTGCCCACCACACTTCCTACAGACTCAGCACCCACACTCGCTGCAGACCAGCGCCCACACTCGCTACATATCCAGAGCCCACACTCACTACTGACCCAGCTTCCTCACTCGCTACAGACCCAGCGCCCACAATCACTACAAACCGAGCGCCCAAACATGCTACAGACCCAGCGCCCACACTCACTACAGACCCAGCGACCACATCACTACAGACTCAGCGCCCACACTCGCTACAGACACAGCGCCCATACTCGCTACGGACCTAGCGCCCGCACTCACTACTGACACATTGACCGCAATCACAACAGACACAGCGCCCACACTCGCTACAGACCCAGAACCCACACACACTGCAGACACAGTGCCCACAATTGCTACAGACCCAGCGCCAACTCTCGCTTCAGACCCTGCGCCCACACTCAATGCAGACCCAGCGCCCACACTCGCTACAGACCCAGCGTCCACACTCATTGCAGACCCAGCGCCCACACTCACTATAGAACCAGCGCCCACACTCACTACAGACCCAGAGCACAGACTCACTACAGACCCACAGCCCAGAATCGCTACAGACCCAGCGCCCACACTCGCTACAGACCCAGCAACCACACTCGCAACAAACCGAGCGCCCACACTCGCTGTAGACCCAGCGCACACATTCACTAGATAACCAGCGCCCACACTCTTTACAGACCCAGCGCCCACACTCGCTGCAGACATAGCGCCCACACTCACTACAGACTCAGCGCCCACACTCGCTACAGACCTGGAGCCCACTCTCGCTACAGACCCAGCAACCAGAATCGCTACAGACCCAGCACCAACTCCCGCTTCAGACCCAGCGCCCACTCTCAATGCAGACCCAGCGCCCACACTCGCTACAGACACAGCGTCCACACTCGCTATAGAACCAGCGCCCCACACACTCCAGACCCAGCGCCCACACTCACTACAGACCCAGCGCCCACTCTCACTACAGAGCCAGAGCACACACACACTACAGACCCAGCGCCCACAAGCACTACAGTTCCAGCGCCCATACTCACTACAGACCCAGCGGCCATACTCACTACAGACCCAGCGCCCACACTCGCTACAGACCCAGCGCCAGCTCTCGCTTCAGACCCTGTGCCAACACTCACTGCAGACCCAGCGCCCACACTCACTACAGACCCAGCGCCCACACTCACTACAGACCTAGCGCTCATACTCGCTACAGACCCAGCGCTAACACTCACTACAGACCCAGCGCCCACACTCACTACAGACCCAGCACCCACACTCACTACAGACCCAGAGCCCACACTCACCGCAGACCCAGCGACCACACTCGCTACAGACTCAGCACCCACACTCGCTGCAGACCCAGTGCCCACACTCGCTACATATCCAGAGCCCACACTCACTACAGACCCAGCTTCCTCACTCGCTACAGACCCAGCGCCCACACTCACTACAGACCCAGCACCCACACTCATTACAGGACGAGCGCCCACACTCACTACAGACACATCGCCCACACTCACTGCAGACCCAGCGCACACAATCACGACAGAGCCAGAAACCATACTCATTGCAGACCCAGTGCCCACACTCGCTATAGACCCAGCGCCCACACTCACTACAGACGCAGCGCCCACACTCACTACAGAGCCAGAGCACACACACACTACAGACCCAGCGCCCACAAGCACTACAGATCCAGCGCCCATACTCACTACAGACCCAGCGGCCATACTCACTACAGACCCAGCGCCCACACTCACTACAGACCCAGCGCCCACACTCACTGCAAACTCAGAGCACACACTCACTACAGACCCAGCGCCCACACTCACTACAGACGCAGCGCCCACACTCACTACAGACCCAGCGCCCACACTCACTGCAGTCTCAGAGCACACACTCACTACAGACCCAGCGCCCACACTCACGGCAGACTCAGCAACCACACTCGCTACAGACCCTGTGCCCACACTCACTACAGACCCAGAGCCAACTCTCGCTTCAGAACCAGTGCTCACACTCACTACAGACCCAGCGCCCACACTCGCTACAGAAACAGCACCCACACTCACTACAGACCCAGCGCCCATACTCACTACAGACCCAGCGGCCATACTCACTACAGACCCAGCGCCCACACTCACTACAGACCCAGCACCCACACTCACTACAGACCCAGCGCCCACACTCACTGCAGCCCCAGCGCCAACACTCGCTATAGACACAACGCCCACACTCGCTACAGACCCTGCGCCCACACTCGCTACAGACCCAGCACCCACACTCGCTACAGACCCAGTGACCACACTCACAACAGACGCAGTGACCACACTCGCTTCAGACCCAGCGCCCAGGCTCACTACAGACCCAGCGCCCACGCTCGCTACAGACCCAGCACCTACAATCACTACAGACCCACTCACTACAAAACGAGCGCCCAAACATGCTACAGACTCAGCGCCCACACTCACTACAGACCCAGCGCCCACACTCACTACAGACCCAGCGCCCACGCTCGCTACAGACCCAGCACCTACAATCACTACAGACCCAGCGCCCGCACTCACTACAGACCCAGCGCCTACAATCACTACAGACCCAGCACCCACACGCGCTATTGACCCAGCGACCACATTCTCTAAAGACCCAGTGCCCACACTCGCTACAGACCAAGCACCCACACTCGCTATAGACCCAGCGCCCACACCCACTACAGTCCCAGCGCCCACAATCACTACAGACCCAGCACCCACACTCACAACAGACCCAGCGCCCACTCTCACTACAGACCCAGCACCCACACTCGCTGCAGACACAGTGCCTACAATCACTAGACCCAGCGCGCACACTCACTGCAGACCCTGTGCCTACAATCACTACAGACCCAGCGCGCAACTCGAAACAGACCCAGCAACCACACTCGCTGCAGACCAAGCGCCCTCTCTCGCTACAGACCCAGCGCCCAGAATAACTACAGACCCAGCGCCCACACTCGGTATTGACCCAGCGCCCACATTCTCCACAGAACCAGCGCGCACACTCGCTACAGACCCAGCGCCTACAATCACTACACACCCAGCGCGCACACTCGCTACAGACCCAGCGCCCACACTCACTACAGACCTAGCGCCCACACTCACTACTGAGCCAACGCCCACACTCACTACAGACCCAGCGCCCACACTTACTACAGACCCAGCACCCACACTCAATACAGACCCAGCGCCCACACTCGCTATTGACCCAGCGCCCACATTCTCTACAGATCCAGCGCCCACACTCGCTATAGACCCAGCGCCCACACTCGCTACAGAACCAGAGCCCAGACTCGCTACTGACCCAGCGCCCACACTGGCTACAGACACAGAGCCCACACTCAATACAAACCCAGTGCCCATACTCACTACAGACACAGCTGTCATACTCACTACAGACCCAGCGGCCATACTCACTACAGACCCAGCGGACATACTCACTACAGACCCAGCGCCCATACTCACTACAGACCCAGCGCCCACACTCACTTTAGACCCAGTGCCCATACTCACTACAGAGCCAGAGCCCACAATCATTACAGACTTAGCGCCCATCCTCGCTACAGACCCAGCGCCCACACTCGCTACAGACCCAGTGCCCACACTCACTGCAGACCCAGCAACCACACTCGCAACAAACCGAGCGCCCACAATCGCTGTAGACCCAGCGCCCACACTCTTTCCAGACCCAGCGCCCACACTCGCTGCAGACATAGCGCCCACACTCACTACAGACCCAGCGCCCACACTCACTACATACCAAGCACCCACACTCGCTACAGACCCAGCGCCCACACTCACTTTAGACCCAGTGCCCACACTCACTACAGAGCCAGAGCCCACAATCACTACAGACTCAGTGCCCATCCTCGCTACAGACCCAGCGCCCACACTCGCTACAGACCCAGTGCCCACACTCACTGCAGACCCAGCAACCACACTCGCAACAAACCGAGCGCCCACACTCGCTGTAGACACAGCGCCCACACTCACTACAGACCCAGCGCCCACACTCGCTGCAGACATAGCGCCCACAATCACTACAGACCCAGCGCCCACACTCATTACATACCAAGCACCCACACTCGCTACAGACCCAGCGCCCACACTCACTGCAGACCCAGAGCCGAATCTCACTACAGAACCTGCGCCCACATTCGCTACAAACCCAGCGCCCACACTCACTACAGACCCAGCGCCCACACGCGCTTCAGACCCAGCGCACACACTCACTACAGACCCAGCGCCCACACTCACTACAGACCCAGCGCCCACACTCACTACAGACCTAGCGCTCATACTCGCTACAGACCCAGCGCTAACACTCACTACAGACCCAGAGACCACAATCACCGCAGACCCAGTGCCCACACTCGCTACAGACCAAGCACCCACACTCGCTATAGACCCAGCGCCCACACCCACTACAGTCCCAGCGCCCACAATCACTATAGACCCAGCACCCACACTCACAACAGAACCAGCGCCCACTCTCACTACAGACCAAGCACCCACACTCGCTATAGACCCAGCGCCCACACCCACTACAGTCCCAGCGCCCACAATCACTATAGACCCAGCACCCACACTCACAACAGACCCAGCGCCCACTCTCACTACAGACCCAGCACCCACACTCGCTGCAGACCCAGTGCCTACAATCACTACAGACCCAGCGCGCACACTCGAAACAGACCCAGCAACCACACTCGCTACAGACCAAGCGCCCTCACTCGCTACAGACCCAGCGCCCAGAATAACTACAGACCCAGCGCCCACACTCGGTATTGACCCAGCGCCCACATTCTCTACAGAACCAGCGCGCACACTCGCTACAGACCCAGCACCTACAATCACTACACACCAAGCGCGCACACTCGCTACAGACCCAGCGCCCACATTCACTACAGACCTAGCGCCCACACTCACTGCTGAGCCAACGCCCACACTCACTACAGACCCAGCGCCCACACTCACTACAGACCCAGCACCCACACTCAATACAGACCCAGCGCCCACACTCGCTGTTGACCCAGCGCCCACATTCTCTACAGATCCAGCGCCCACACTCGCTATAGATCCAGCGCCCACACTCGCTACAGAACCAGAGCCCAGACTCGCTACTGACCCAGCGCCCACACTGGCTACAGACACAGAGCCCACACTCAATACAAACCCAGTGCCCATACTCACTACAGACACAGCGGCCATACTCACTACAGACCCAGCGGCCATACTCACTACAGACCCAGCGGACATACTCACTACAGACCCAGCGCCCATACTCACTACAGACCCAGCGCCCACACTCACTTTAGACCCAGTGCCCACACTCACTACAGAGCCAGAGCCCACAATCATTACAGACTTAGCGCCCATCCTCGCTACAGACCCAGCGCCCACACTCGCTACAGACCCAGTGCCCACACTCACTACAGACCCAGTAACCACACTCGCAACAAACCGAGCGCCCACACTCGCTGTAGACCCAACGCCCACACTCTTTACAGACCCAGCGCCCACACTCGCTATAGAACCAGCGCCCACACCCACTACAGTCCCAGCGCCCACAGTCACTACACTCCCAGCACCCACACTCACAACAGACCCAGCGCCCACACTTCCTACAGACCCAGCAACCACACTCGCTGCAGACCCTGCGCCCACACTCGCTACATATCCAGAGCCCACACTCACTACAGACCCAGCTTCCTCACTCGCTTCAGACCCAGCGCCCACACTCACTACAGACCCAGCACCCACACTCATTACAGGCCGAGCGCCCACACTCACTACAGACACAGCGCCCACACTCACTGCAGACCCAGCGCACACAATCACTACAGAGCAGAAACCATACTCATTGCAGCACCAGTGCCCACACTCGCTATAGACCCAGCGCCCACAATCACTACAGACGCAGCGCCCACACTCACTACAGAGCCAGAGCACACACACACTACAGACCCAGCGCCCACAAGCACTACAGATCCAGCGCCCATACTCACTACAGACCCAGCGGCCATACTCACTACAGACCCAGCGCCCACACTCACTACAGACCCAGCGCCCACAATCACTACAGTCCCAGCGCCCACACTCACTGCAAACTCAGAGCACACACTCACTACAGACCCAGCGCCCACACTCACTACAGACGCAGCGCCCACACTCACTACAGACCCAGCGCCCACACTCACTGCAGTCTCAGAGCACACAAAATCTACAGACCCAGCGCCCACACTCACGGCAGACTCAGCAACCACACTCGCTACAGACCCTGTGCCCACACTCACTACAGACCCAGAGCCAACTCTCGCTTCAGAACTAGTGCTCACACTCACTACAGACCCAGCACCACACTCGCTACAGAAACAGCACCCACACTCACTACACACCCAGCGCCCATACTCACTACAGACCCAGCGGCCATACTCACTACAGACCCAGCGCCCACACTCACTACAGACCCAGCACCCACACTCACTACAGACCCAGCGCCCACACTCACTGCAGCCCCAGCGCCAACACTCGCTATAGACACAACGCCCACACTCGCTACAGACCCTGCGCCCACACTCGCTACAGACCCAGCACCCACACTCGCTACAGACCCAGTGACCACACTCACAACAGACGTAGTGACCACACTCGCTTCAGACCCAGCGCCCAGACTCACTACAGATCCAGCGCCCACGCTCGCTACAGACCCAGCACCTACAATCACTACAGACCCACTCACTACAAAACGAGCGCCCAAACATGCTACAGACTCAGCGCCCACACTCACTACAGACCCAGCGCCCACACTCACTACAGACCCAGCGCCCACGCTCGCTACAGACCCAGCACCTACAATCACTACAGACCCAGCGCCCGCACTCACTACAGACCCAGCGCCTACAATCACTACAGACCCAGCACCCACACGCGCTATTGACCCAGCGACCACATTCTCTAAAGACCCAGTGCCCACACTCGCTACAGACCAAGCACCCACACTCGCTATAGACCCAGCGCCCACACCCACTACAGTCCCAGCGCCCACAATCACTACAGACCCAGCACCCACACTCACAACAGACCCAGCGCCCACTCTCACTACAGACCCAGCACCCACACTCGCTGCAGACCCAGTGCCTACAATGACTACAGACCCAGCGCGCACACTCGAAACAGACCCAGCAACCACACTCGCTACAGACCAAGCGCCCTCACTCGCTACAGACCCAGCGCCCAGAATAACTACAGACCCAGCGCCCACACTCGGTATTGTCCCAGCGCCCACATTCTCTACAGAACCAGCGCGCACACTCGCTACAGACCCAGCGCCTACAATCACTACACACCCAGCGCGCACACTCGCTACAGACCCAGCGCCCACACTCACTACAGACCTAGCGCCCACACTCACTACTGAGCCAACGCCCACACTCACTACAGACCCAGCGCCCACACTCACTACAGACCCAGCACCCACACTCAATACAGACCCAGCGCCCACACTCGTTATTGACCCAGCGCCCACATTCTCTACAGATCCAGCGCCCACACTCGCTATAGACCCAGCGCCCACACTCGCTACAGAACCAGAGCCCAGACTCGCTACTGACCCAGCGCCCACACTGGCTACAGACACAGAGCCCACACTCAATACAAACCCAGTGCCCATACTCACTACAGACACAGCGGCCATACTCACAACAGACCCAGCGCCCACTCTCACTACAGACCCAGTGCCCACACTTCCTACAGACTCAGCACCCACACTCGCTGCAGACCAGCGCCCACACTCGCTACATATCCAGAGCCCAAACTCACTACTGACCCAGCTTCCTCACTCGCTACAGACCCAGCGCCCACACTCACTACAAACCGAGCGCCCAAACATGCTACAGACCCAGCGCCCACACTCACTACAGACCCAGCGCCCACACTCACTACAGACCTAGCGCTCATACTCGCTACAGACCCAGCGCTAACACTCACTACAGACCCAGCGCCCACACTCACTACAGACCCAGCACCCACACTCACTACAGACCCAGAGCCCACACTCACCGCAGACCCAGCGACCACACTCGCTACAGACCTAGCACCCACACTCGCTATAGAACCAGCGCCCACACCCACTACAGTCCCAGCGCCCACAATCACTACACTCCCAGCACCCACACTCACAACAGACCCAGCGCCCACTCTCACTACAGACCCAGTGCCCACACTTCCGACAGACTCAGCACCCACACTCGCTGCAGACCCAGCGCCCACACTCGCTACATATCCAGAGCCCACACTCACTATTGACCCAGCTTCCTCACTCGCTACAGACCCAGCGCCCACACTCGCTACAGAAACAGCACGCACACTCACTACAGACCCAGCGCCCATACTCACTACAGACCCAGCGCCCACACTCACTACAGACCCAGCACCCACACTCATTACAGGCCGAGCGCCCACACTCGGTACAGACTCAGCGCCCACACTCACTGCAGACCCAGCGCACACAATCATTACAGAGCCAGAAACCATACTCATTGCAGACCCAGTGCCCACACTCGCTATAGACCCAGCGCCCACACTCACTACATACGCAGCGCCCACACTCACTACAGAGCCAGAGCACACACACACTACAGACCCAGCGCCCACAAGCACTACAGATCCAGCGCCCATACTCACTACAGACCCAGCGGCCATACTCACTACAGACCCAGCGCCCACATACACTACAGACCCAGCGCCCACACTCACTGCAAACTCAGAGCACACACTCACTACAGACGCAGCGCCCACACTCACTACAGACCCAGCGCCCACACTCACTGCAGACTCAGAGCACACACTCACTACAGACCCAGCGCCCACACTCACGGCAGACTCAGCAACCACACTCGCTACAGACCCTGTGCCCACACTCACTACAGACCCAGAGCCAACTCTCGCTTCAGAACCAGTGCCCACACTCACTACAGACCCAGCGCCCACACTCGCTACAGAAACAGCACCCACACTCACTACAGACCCAGCGCCCATACTCACTACAGACCCAGCGGCCATACTCACTACAGACCCAGCGCCCACACTCACTACAGACCCAGCACCCACACTCACTACAGACCCAGCGCCCACACTCACTGCAGCCCCAGCGCCAACACTCGCTATAGACACAACGCCCACACTCGCTACAGACCCTGCGCCCACACTCGCTACAGACCCAGCACCCACACTCGCTAAAGACCCAGTGACCACACTCACAACAGACGCAGTGACCACACTCGCTTCAGACCCAGCGCCCACACTCACTACAGACCCAGCACCCACACTCATTACAGGCCGAGCGCCCACACTCACTACAGACACAGCGCCCACACTCACTGCAGACCCAGCGCACACAATCACTACAGAGCAGAAACCATACTCATTGCAGACCCAGTGCCCACACTCGCTATAGACCCAGCGCCCACACTCACTACAGACGCAGCGCCCACACTCACTACAGAGCCAGAGCACACACACACTACAGACCCAGCGCCCACAAGCACTACAGATCCAGCGCCCATACTCACTACAGACCCAGCGGCCATACTCACTACAGACCCAGCGCCCAAACTCACTACAGTCCCAGCGCCCACACTCACTGCAAACTCAGAGCACACACTCACTACAGACCCAGCGCCCACACTCACTACAGACGCAGCGCCCACACTCACTACAGACCCAGCACCCACACTCACGGCAGACTCAGCAACCACACTCGCTACAGACCCTGTGCCCACACTCACTACAGACCCAGAGCCAACTCTCGCTTCAGAACTAGTGCTCACACTCACTACAGACCCAGCGCCCACACTCGCTACAGAAACAGCACCCACACTCACAACACACCCAGCGCCCATACTCACTACAGACCCAGCGGCCATACTCACTACAGACCCAGCGCCCACACTCACTACAGACCCAGCACCCACACTCACTACAGACCCAGCGCCCACACTCACTGCAGCCCCAGCGCCAACGCTCGCTATAGACACAACGCCCACACTCGCTACAGACCCTGCGCCCTCACTCGCTACAGTCCCAGCACCCACACTCGCTACAGACCCAGTGACCACACTCACAACAGACGCAGTGACCACACTCGCTTCAGACCCAGCGCCCAGACTCACTACAGATCCAGCGCCCACGCTCGCCACAGACCCAGCACCTACAATCACTACAGACCCACTCACTACAAAACGAGCGCCCAAACATGCTACAGACTCAGCGCCCACACTCACTACAGACCCAGCGCCCACCCTCACTACAGACCCAGCGCCCACGCTCGCTACAGACCCAGCACCTACAATCACTACAGACCCAGCGCCCGCACTCACTACAGACCCAGCGCCTACAATCACTACAGACCCAGCACCCACACGCGCTATTGACCCAGCGACCACATTCTCTAAAGACCCAGTGCCCACACTCGCTACAGACCAAGCACCCACACTCGCTATAGACCCAGCGCCCACACCCACTACAGTCCCAGCGCCCACAATCACTACAGACCCAGCACCCACACTCACAACAGACCCAGCGCCCACTCTCACTACAGACCCAGCACCCACACTCGCTGCAGACCCAGTGCCTACAATGACTACAGACCCAGCGCGCACACTCGAAACAGACCCAGCAACCACACTCGCTACAGACCAAGCGCCCTCACTCGCTACAGACCCAGCGCCCAGAATAACTACAGACCCAGCGCCCACACTCGGTATTGTCCCAGCGCCCACATTCTCTACAGAACCAGCGCGCACACTCGCTACAGACCCAGCGCCTACAATCACTACACACCCAGCGCGCACACTCGCTACAGACCCAGCGCCCACACTCACTACAGACCTAGCGCCCACACTCACTACTGAGCCAACGCCCACACTCACTACAGACCCAGCGCCCACACTCACTACAGACCCAGCACCCACACTCAATACAGACCCAGCGCCCACACTCGCTATTGACCCAGCGCCCACATTCTCTACAGATCCAGCGCCCACACTCGCTATAGACCCAGCGCCCACACTCGCTACAGAACCAGAGCCCAGACTCGCTACTGACCCAGCGCCCACACTGGCTACAGACACAGAGCCCACACTCAATACAAACCCAGTGCCCATACTCACTAGAGACACAGCGGCCATACTCACTACAGACCCAGCGGCCATACTCACTACAGACCCAGCGGACATACTCACTACAGACCCAGCGCCCATACTCACTACAGACCCAGCGCCCACACTCACTTTAGACCCAGTGCCCACACTCACTACAGAGCCAGAGCCCACAATCATTACAGACTTAGCGCCCATCCTCGCTACAGACCCAGCGCCCACACTCGCTACAGACCCAGTGCCCACACTCACTGCAGACCCAGCAACCACACTCGCAACAAACCGAGCGCCCACAATAGCTGTAGACCCAGCGCCCACACACTTTACAGACCCAGCGCCCACACTCGCTGCAGACATAGCGCCCACACTCACTACAGACCCAGCGCCCACACTCACTACATACCAAGCACCCACACTCGCTACAGACCCAGCACCCACACTCACTTTAGACCCAGTGCCCTCACTCACTACAGAGCCAGAGCCCACAATCACTACAGACTCAGCGCCCATCCTCGCTACAGACCCAGCGCCCACAGTCGCTACAGACCCAGTGCCCACACTCACTGCAGACCCAGCAACCACACTCGCAACAAACCGAGCGCCCACACTCGCTGTAGACCCAGCGCCCACACTATTTACAGACCCAGCGCCCACACTCGCTGCAGACATAGCGCCCACACTCACTACAGACCCAGCGCCCACACTCATTACATACCAAGCACCCACACTCGCTACAGACCCAGCGCCCACACTCACTGCAGACCCAGAGCCGACTCTCACTACAGAACCTGCGCCCACATTCGCTACAGACCAAGCGCCCACGCTCACTACAGACCCAGCGCCCACACGCGCTTCAGACCCAGCGCCCACACTCACTACAGACCCAGCGCCCACACTCACTACAGACCCAGCGCCCACACTCACTACAGACCTAGCGCTCATACTCGCTACAGACCCAGCGCTAACACTCACTACAGACCCAGCGCCCACACTCACTACAGACCCAGCACCCACACTCACTACAGACCCAGAGCCCACAATCACCGCAGACCCAGCGACCACACTCGCTACAGACCTAGCACCCACACTCGCTATAGAACCAGCGCCCACACCCACTACAGTCCCAGCGCCCACAATCACTACACTCCCAACACCCACACTCACAACAGACCCAGCGCCCACTCTCACTACAGACCCAGTGCCCACATTTCCTACAGACTCAGCACCCACACTCGCTGCAGACCAGCGCCCACACTCGCTACATATCCAGAGCCCAAACTCACTACTGACCCAGCTTCCTCACTCGCTACAGACCCAGCGCCCACACTCACTACAAACCGAGCGCCCAAACATGCTACAGACCCAGCGCCCACATTCACTACAGACCCAGCGCCCACACTCACTACAGACCTAGCGCTCATACTCGCTACAGACCCAGCGCTAACACTCACTACAGACCCAGCGCCCACACTCACTACAGACCCAGCACCCACACTCACTACAGACCCAGAGCCCACACTCACCGCAGACCCAGCGACCACACTCGCTACAGACCTAGCACCCACACTCGCTATAGAACCAGCGCCCACACCCACTACAGTCCCAGCGCCCACAATCACTACACTCCCAGCACCCACACTCACAACAGACCCAGCGCCCACTCTCACTACAGACCCAGTGCCCACACTTCCGACAGACTCAGCACCCACACTCGCTGCAGACCCAGCGCCCACACTCGCTACATATCCAGAGCCCACACTCACTACTGACCCAGCTTCCTCACTCGCTACAGACCCAGCGCCCACACTCGCTACAGAAACAGCACCCACACTCACTACAGACCCAGCGCCCATACTCACTACAGACCCAGCGCCCACACTCACTACAGACCCAGCACCCACACTCATTACAGGCCGAGCGCCCACACTCGGTACAGACTCAGCGCCCACTCTCACTGCAGACCCAGCGCACACAATCACTACAGAGCCAGAAACCATACTCATTGCAGACCCAGTGCCCACACTCGCTATAGACCCAGCGCCTACACTCACTACATACGCAGCGCCCACACGCACTACAGAGCCAGAGCACACACACACTACAGACCCAGCGCCCACAAGCACTACAGATCCAGCGCCCATACTCACTACAGACCCAGCGGCCATACTCACTACAGACCCAGCGCCCACACTCACTGCAAACTCAGAGCACACACTCACTACAGACGCAGCGCCCACACTCACTACAGACCCAGCGCCCACACTCACTGCAGACTCAGAGCACACACTCACTACAGACCCAGCGCCCACACTCACGGCAGACTCAGCAACCACACTCGCTACAGACCCTGTGCCCACACTCACTACAGACCCAGAGCCAACTCTCGCTTCAGAACCAGTGCCCACACTCACTACAGACCCAGCGCCCACACTCGCTACAGAAACAGCACCCACACTCACTACAGACCCAGCGCCCATACTCACTACAGACCCAGCGGCCATACTCACTACAGACCCAGCGCCCACACTCACTACAGACCCAGCGCCCACACTCACTACAGACCCAGCGCCCACACTCACTGCAGCCCCAGCGCCAACACTCGCTATAGACACAACGCCCACACTCGCTACAGACCCTGCGCCCACACTCGCTACAGACCCAGCACCCACACTCGCTACAGACCCAGTGACCACACTCACAACAGACGCAGTGACCACACTCGCTTCAGACCCAGCGCCCAGGCTCACTACAGACCCAGCGCCCACGCTCGCTACAGACCCAGCACCTACAATCACTACAGACCCAGCGCCCGCACTCACTACAGACCCAGCGCCTACAATCACTACAGACCCAGCACCCACACGCGCTATTGACCCAGCGACCACATTCTCTAAAGACCCAGTGCCCACACTCGCTACAGACCAAGCACCCACACTCGCTATAGACCCAGCGCCCACACCCACTACAGTCCCAGCGCCCACAATCACTACAGACCCAGCACCCACACTCACAACAGACCCAGCGCCCACTCTCACTACAGACCCAGCACCCACACTCGCTGCAGACCCAGTGCCTACAATGACTACAGACCCAGCGCGCACACTCGAAACAGACCCAGCAACCACACTCGCTACAGACCAAGCGCCCTCACTCGCTACAGACCCAGCGCCCAGAATAACTACAGACCCAGCGCCCACACTCGGTATTGTCCCAGCGCCCACATTCTCTACAGAACCAGCGCGCACACTCGCTACAGACCCAGCGCCTACAATCACTACACACCCAGCGCGCACACTCGCTACAGACCCAGCGCCCACACTCACTACAGACCTAGCGCCCACACTCACTACTGAGCCAACGCCCACACTCACTACAGACCCAGCGCCCACACTCACTACAGACCCAGCACCCACACTCAATACAGACCCAGCGCCCACACTCGTTATTGACCCAGCGCCCACATTCTCTACAGATCCAGCGCCCACACTCGCTATAGACCCAGCGCCCACACTCGCTACAGAACCAGAGCCCAGACTCGCTACTGACCCAGCGCCCACACTGGCTACAGACACAGAGCCCACACTCAATACAAACCCAGTGCCCATACTCACTACAGACACAGCGGCCATACTCACAACAGACCCAGCGCCCACTCTCACTACAGACCCAGTGCCCACACTTCCTACAGACTCAGCACCCACACTCGCTGCAGACCAGCGCCCACACTCGCTACATATCCAGAGCCCAAACTCACTACTGACCCAGCTTCCTCACTCGCTACAGACCCAGCGCCCACACTCACTACAAACCGAGCGCCCAAACATGCTACAGACCCAGCGCCCACACTCACTACAGACCCAGCGCCCACACTCACTACAGACCTAGCGCTCATACTCGCTACAGACCCAGCGCTAACACTCACTACAGACCCAGCGCCCACACTCACTACAGACCCAGCACCCACACTCACTACAGACCCAGAGCCCACACTCACCGCAGACCCAGCGACCACACTCGCTACAGACCTAGCACCCACACTCGCTATAGAACCAGCGCCCACACCCACTACAGTCCCAGCGCCCACAATCACTACACTCCCAGCACCCACACTCACAACAGACCCAGCGCCCACTCTCACTACAGACCCAGTGCCCACACTTCCGACAGACTCAGCACCCACACTCGCTGCAGACCCAGCGCCCACACTCGCTACATATCCAGAGCCCACACTCACTATTGACCCAGCTTCCTCACTCGCTACAGACCCAGCGCCCACACTCGCTACAGAAACAGCACCCACACTCACTACAGACCCAGCGCCCATACTCACTACAGACCCAGCGCCCACACTCACTACAGACCCAGCACCCACACTCATTACAGGCCGAGCGCCCACACTCGGTACAGACTCAGCGCCCACACTCACTGCAGACCCAGCGCACACAATCATTACAGAGCCAGAAACCATACTCATTGCAGACCCAGTGCCCACACTCGCTATAGACCCAGCGCCCACACTCACTACATACGCAGCGCCCACACTCACTACAGAGCCAGAGCACACACACACTACAGACCCAGCGCCCACAAGCACTACAGATCCAGCGCCCATACTCACTACAGACCCAGCGGCCATACTCACTACAGACCCAGCGCCCACACACACTACAGACCCAGCGCCCACACTCACTGCAAACTCAGAGCACACACTCACTACAGACGCAGCGCCCACACTCACTACAGACCCAGCGCCCACACTCACTGCAGACTCAGAGCACACACTCACTACAGACCCAGCGCCCACACTCACGGCAGACTCAGCAACCACACTCGCTACAGACCCTGTGCCCACACTCACTACAGACCCAGAGCCAACTCTCGCTTCAGAACCAGTGCCCACACTCACTACAGACCCAGCGCCCACACTCGCTACAGAAACAGCACCCACACTCACTACAGACCCAGCGCCCATACTCACTACAGACCCAGCGGCCATACTCACTACAGACCCAGCGCCCACACTCACTACAGACCCAGCACCCACACTCACTACAGACCCAGCGCCCACACTCACTGCAGCCCCAGCGCCAACACTCGCTATAGACACAACGCCCACACTCGCTACAGACCCTGCGCCCACACTCGCTACAGACCCAGCACCCACACTCGCTAAAGACCCAGTGACCACACTCACAACAGACGCAGTGACCACACTCGCTTCAGACCCAGCGCCCACACTCACTACAGACCCAGCACCCACACTCATTACAGGCCGAGCGCCCACACTCACTACAGACACAGCGCCCACACTCACTGCAGACCCAGCGCACACAATCACTACAGAGCAGAAACCATACTCATTGCAGACCCAGTGCCCACACTCGCTATAGACCCAGCGCCCACACTCACTACAGACGCAGCGCCCACACTCACTACAGAGCCAGAGCACACACACACTACAGACCCAGCGCCCACAAGCACTACAGATCCAGCGCCCATACTCACTACAGACCCAGCGGCCATACTCACTACAGACCCAGCGCCCAAACTCACTACAGTCCCAGCGCCCACACTCACTGCAAACTCAGAGCACACACTCACTACAGACCCAGCGCCCACACTCACTACAGACGCAGCGCCCACACTCACTACAGACCCAGCACCCACACTCACGGCAGACTCAGCAACCACACTCGCTACAGACCCTGTGCCCACACTCACTACAGACCCAGAGCCAACTCTCGCTTCAGAACTAGTGCTCACACTCACTACAGACCCAGCGCCCACACTCGCTACAGAAACAGCACCCACACTCACTACACACCCAGCGCCCATACTCACTACAGACCCAGCGGCCATACTCACTACAGACCCAGCGCCCACACTCACTACAGACCCAGCACCCACACTCACTACAGACCCAGCGCCCACACTCACTGCAGCCCCAGCGCCAACGCTCGCTATAGACACAACGCCCACACTCGCTACAGACCCTGCGCCCTCACTCGCTACAGTCCCAGCACCCACACTCGCTACAGACCCAGTGACCACACTCACAACAGACGCAGTGACCACACTCGCTTCAGACCCAGCGCCCAGACTCACTACAGATCCAGCGCCCACGCTCGCCACAGACCCAGCACCTACAATCACTACAGACCCACTCACTACAAAACGAGCGCCCAAACATGCTACAGACTCAGCGCCCACACTCACTACAGACCCAGCGCCCACCCTCACTACAGACCCAGCGCCCACGCTCGCTACAGACCCAGCACCTACAATCACTACAGACCCAGCGCCCGCACTCACTACAGACCCAGCGCCTACAATCACTACAGACCCAGCACCCACACGCGCTATTGACCCAGCGACCACATTCTCTAAAGACCCAGTGCCCACACTCGCTACAGACCAAGCACCCACACTCGCTATAGACCCAGCGCCCACACCCACTACAGTCCCAGCGCCCACAATCACTACAGACCCAGCACCCACACTCACAACAGACCCAGCGCCCACTCTCACTACAGACCCAGCACCCACACTCGCTGCAGACCCAGTGCCTACAATGACTACAGACCCAGCGCGCACACTCGAAACAGACCCAGCAACCACACTCGCTACAGACCAAGCGCCCTCACTCGCTACAGACCCAGCGCCCAGAATAACTACAGACCCAGCGCCCACACTCGGTATTGTCCCAGCGCCCACATTCTCTACAGAACCAGCGCGCACACTCGCTACAGACCCAGCGCCTACAATCACTACACACCCAGCGCGCACACTCGCTACAGACCCAGCGCCCACACTCACTACAGACCTAGCGCCCACACTCACTACTGAGCCAACGCCCACACTCACTACAGACCCAGCGCCCACACTCACTACAGACCCAGCACCCACACTCAATACAGACCCAGCGCCCACACTCGCTATTGACCCAGCGCCCACATTCTCTACAGATCCAGCGCCCACACTCGCTATAGACCCAGCGCCCACACTCGCTACAGAACCAGAGCCCAGACTCGCTACTGACCCAGCGCACACACTGGCTACAGACACAGAGCCCACACTCAATACAAACCCAGTGCCCATACTCACTAGAGACACAGCGGCCATACTCACTACAGACCCAGCGGCCATACTCACTACAGACCCAGCGGACATACTCACTACAGACCCAGCGCCCATACTCACTACAGACCCAGCGCCCACACTCACTTTAGACCCAGTGCCCACACTCACTACAGAGCCAGAGCCCACAATCATTACAGACTTAGCGCCCATCCTCGCTACAGACCCAGCGCCCACACTCGCTACAGACCCAGTGCCCACACTCACTGCAGACCCAGCAACCACACTCGCAACAAACCGAGCGCCCACAATCGCTGTAGACCCAGCGCCCACACACTTTACAGACCCAGCGCCCACACTCGCTGCAGACATAGCGCCCACACTCACTACAGACCCAGCGCCCACACTCACTACATACCAAGCACCCACACTCGCTACAGACCCAGCACCCACACTCACTTTAGACCCAGTGCCCTCACTCACTACAGAGCCAGAGCCCACAATCACTACAGACTCAGCGCCCATCCTCGCTACAGACCCAGCGCCCACAGTCGCTACAGACCCAGTGCCCACACTCACTGCAGACCCAGCAACCACACTCGCAACAAACCGAGCGCCCACACTCGCTGTAGACCCAGCGCCCACACTATTTACAGACCCAGCGCCCACACTCGCTGCAGACATAGCGCCCACACTCACTACAGACCCAGCGCCCACACTCATTACATACCAAGCACCCACACTCGCTACAGACCCAGCGCCCACACTCACTGCAGACCCAGAGCCGACTCTCACTACAGAACCTGCGCCCACATTCGCTACAGACCAAGCGCCCACGCTCACTACAGACCCAGCGCCCACACGCGCTTCAGACCCAGCGCCCACACTCACTACAGACCCAGCGCCCACACTCACTACAGACCCAGCGCCCACACTCACTACAGACCTAGCGCTCATACTCGCTACAGACCCAGCGCTAACACTCACTACAGACCCAGCGCCCACACTCACTACAGACCCAGCACCCACACTCACTACAGACCCAGAGCCCACAATCACCGCAGACCCAGCGACCACACTCGCTACAGACCTAGCACCCACACTCGCTATAGAACCAGCGCCCACACCCACTACAGTCCCAGCGCCCACAATCACTACACTCCCAACACCCACACTCACAACAGACCCAGCGCCCACTCTCACTACAGACCCAGTGCCCACATTTCCTACAGACTCAGCACCCACACTCGCTGCAGACCAGCGCCCACACTCGCTACATATCCAGAGCCCAAACTCACTACTGACCCAGCTTCCTCACTCGCTACAGACCCAGCGCCCACACTCACTACAAACCGAGCGCCCAAACATGCTACAGACCCAGCGCCCACATTCACTACAGACCCAGCGCCCACACTCACTACAGACCTAGCGCTCATACTCGCTACAGACCCAGCGCTAACACTCACTACAGACCCAGCGCCCACACTCACTACAGACCCAGCACCCACACTCACTACAGACCCAGAGCCCACACTAACCGCAGACCCAGCGACCACACTCGCTACAGACCTAGCACCCACACTCGCTATAGAACCAGCGCCCACACCCACTACAGTCCCAGCGCCCACAATCACTACACTCCCAGCACCCACACTCACAACAGACCCAGCGCCCACTCTCACTACAGACCCAGTGCCCACACTTCCGACAGACTCAGCACCCACACTCGCTGCAGACCCAGCGCCCACACTCGCTACATATCCAGAGCCCACACTCACTACTGACCCAGCTTCCTCACTCGCTACAGACCCAGCGCCCACACTCGCTACAGAAACAGCACCCACACTCACTACAGACCCAGCGCCCATACTCACTACAGACCCAGCGCCCACACTCACTACAGACCCAGCACCCACACTCATTACAGGCCGAGCGCCCACACTCGGTACAGACCCAGCGCCCACTCTCACTGCAGACCCAGCGCACACAATCACTACAGAGCCAGAAACCATACTCATTGCAGACCCAGTGCCCACACTCGCTATAGACCCAGCGCCTACACTCACTACATACGCAGCGCCCACACGCACTACAGAGCCAGAGCACACACACACTACAGACCCAGCGCCCACAAGCACTACAGATCCAGCGCCCATACTCACTACAGACCCAGCGGCCATACTCACTACAGACCCAGCGCCCACATACACTACAGACCCAGCGCCCACACTCACTGCAAACTCAGAGCACACACTCACTACAGACGCAGCGCCCACACTCACTACAGACCCAGCGCCCACACTCACTGCAGACTCAGAGCACACACTCACTACAGACCCAGCGCCCACACTCACGGCAGACTCAGCAACCACACTCGCTACAGACCCTGTGCCCACACTCACTACAGACCCAGAGCCAACTCTCGCTTCAGAACCAGTGCCCACACTCACTACAGACCCAGCGCCCACACTCGCTACAGAAACAGCACCCACACTCACTACAGACCCAGCGCCCATACTCACTACAGACCCAGCGGCCATACTCACTACAGACCCAGCGCCCACACTCACTACAGACCCAGCGCCCACACTCACTACAGACCCAGCGCCCACACTCACTGCAGCCCCAGCGCCAACACTCGCTATAGACACAACGCCCACACTCGCTACAGACCCTGCGCCCACACTCGCTACAGACCCAGCACCCACACTCGCTAAAGACCCAGTGACCACACTCACAACAGACGCAGTGACCACACTCGCTTCAGACCCAGCGCCCAGACTCACTACAGACCCAGCACCCACACTCACTACAGACCTAGCGCCCACACTCACTACTGACAAAGTGACCACACTCACTACAGACCCAGCGCCCACACTCGCTACATATCCAGAGCCCACACTTGCTACAGACCTAGCGCCCACACTCTCTACTGACCCAGTGTCCGCAATCGCTACAGACACAGCGCCCACAGTCGCGACGAAACCAGCGCACACACTCACTACAGACCAAGCGCCCTCACTCGCTACAGACCCAGCGCCCACAGTCTCTACTGACCCAGTGTCCGCAATCGCTACAGAGACAGCGCCCACACTCGCGACGGACCCAGCGCCCACACTCACTACAGACACAGCAGCCACACTCGCAACAAACCGAGCGCGCACACTCGCTGTAGACCCAGCGCACACATTCACTAGATAACCAGCGCCCACACTCTTTACGGACCCAGCGCCCACACTCGCTGCAGACATAGCGCCCACACTCACTACAGACTCAGCGCCCACACTCGCTACAGACCCAGCGCCCACACTCACTACAGACCCAGTGCCCACACTCACTACAGACCTAGAGCCCACACTCGCTACAGACCCAGCAACCAGAAACGCTACAGACCCAGCACCAACTCCCGCTTCAGACCCAGCGCCCACTCTCAATGCAGACCCAGCGCCCACACTCGCTACAGACACAGCGTCCACACTCGCTATAGAACCAGCGCCCCACACACTCCAGACCCAGCGCCCACACTCACTACAGACCCAGCGCCCACTCTCACTACAGAGCCAGAGCACACACACACTACAGACCCAGCGCCCACAAGCACTACAGTTCCAGCGCCCATACTCACTACAGACCCAGTGGCCATACTCACTACAGACCCAGCGCCCACACTCGCTACAGACCCAGCGCCAGCTCTCGCTTCAGACCCTGTGCCAACACTCACTGCAGACCCAGTGCCCACACTCACTACAGACCCAGCGCCCACACTCACTACAGACCTAACGCTCATACTCGCTACAGACCCAGCGCTAACACTCACTACAGACCCAGCGCCTACACTCACTACAGACCCAGCACCCACACTCACTACAGACCCAGAGCCCACACTCACCGCAGACCCAGCGACCACACTCGCTACAGACCTAGCACCCACACTCGCTATAGAACCAGCGCCCACACCCACTACAGTCCCAGCGCCCACAATCACTACACTCCCAGCACCCACACTCACAACAGACCCAGCGCCCACTCTCACTACAGACCCAGCGCCCACACTTCCTACAGACACAGCACCCACACTCGCTGCAGACCCAGCGCCCACACTCGCTACATATCCAGAGCCCACACTCACTACAGACCCAGCTTCCTCACTCGCTACAGACCCAGCGCCCACACTCACTACAGACCCAGCACCCACACTCATTACAGGCTGAGCGCCCACACTCACTACAGACTCAGCGCCCATCCTCGCTACAGACCCAGCGCCCACACTCGCTACAGACCCAGTGCCCACACTCACTGCAGACCCAGCAACCACACTCGCAACAAACCGAGCGCCCACACTCGCTGTAAACCCAGCGCCACACTATTTACAGACCCAGCGCCCACACTCGCTGCAGACATAGCGCCCACACTCACTACAGACCCAGCGCCCACACTCATTACATACCAAGCACCCACACTCGCTACAGACCCAGCGCCCACACTCACTGCAGACCCAGAGCCGACTCTCACTACAGAACCTGCGCCCACATTCGCTACACACCCAGCGCCCACGCTCACTACAGACCCAGCGCCCACATGCGCTTCAGACCCAGCGCCCACACTCACTACAGACCCAGCGCCCACACTCACTACAGACCCAGCGCCCACACTCACTACAGACCTAGCGCTCATACTCGCTACAGACCCAGCGCTAACACTCACTACAGACCCAGCGCCCACACTCACTACAGACCCAGCACCCACACTCACTACAGACCCAGAGCCCACAATCACCGCAGACCCAGCGACCACACTCGCTACAGACCTAGCACCCACACTCGCTATAGAACCAGCGCCCACACCCACTACAGTCCCAGCGCCCACAATCACTACACTCCCAACACCCACACTCACAACAGACCCAGCGCCCACTCTCACTACAGACCCAGTGCCCACACTTCCTACAGACTCAGCACCCACACTCGCTGCAGACCAGCGCCCACACTCGCTACATATCCAGAGCCCACACTCACTACTGACCCAGCTTCCTCACTCGCTACAGAACCAGCGCCCACACTCACTACAAACCGAGCGCCCAAACATGCTACAGACCCAGCGCCCACACTCACTACAGACCCAGCGCCCACACTCACTACAGACCTAGCGCTCATACTCGCTACAGACCCAGCGCTAACACTCACTACAGACCCAGCGCCCACACTCACTACAGACCCAGCACCCACACTCACTACAGACCCAGAGCCCACACTCACCGCAGACCCAGCGACCACACTCGCTACAGACCTAGCACCCACACTCGCTATAGAACCAGCGCCCACACCCACTACAGTCCCAGCGCCCACAATCACTACACTCCCAGCACCCACATTCACAACAGACCCAGCGCCCACTCTCACTACAGACCCAGTGCCCACACTTCCTACAGACTCAGCACCCACACTCGCTGCAGACCCAGCGCCCACACTCGCTACATATCCAGAGCCCACACTCACTACTGACCCAGCTTCCTCACTCGCTACAGACCCAGCGCCCACACTCGCTACAGAAACAGCACCCACACTCACTACAGACCCAGCGCCCATACTCACTACAGACCCAGCGCCCACACTCACTACAGACCCAGCACCCACACTCATTACAGGCCGAGCGCCCACACTCGGTACAGACTCAGCGCCCACACTCACTGCAGACCCAGCGCACACAATCACTACAGAGCCAGAAACCATACTCATTGCAGACCCAGTGCCCACACTCGCGATAGACCCAGCGCCCACACTCACTACAGACGCAGCGCCCACACTCACTACAGAGCCAGAGCACACACACACTACAGACCCAGTGCCCACAAGCACTACAGATTCAGCGCCCATACTCACTACAGACCCAGCGGCCATACTCACTACAGACCCAGCGCCCACACTCACTACAGACCCAGCGCCCACACTCACTGCAAACTCAGAGCACACACTCACTACAGACGCAGCGCCCACACTCACTACAGACCCAGCGCCCACACTCACTGCAGACTCAGAACACACACTCACTACAGACCTAGCGCCCACACTCACGGCAGACTCAGCAACCACACTCGCTACAGACCCTGTGCCCACACTCACTACAGACACAGAGCCAACTCTCGCTTCAGAACCAGTGCCCACACTCACTACAGACCCAGCGCCCACACTCGCTACAGAAACAGCACCCACACTCACTACAGACCCAGCGCCCATACTCACTACAGACCCAGGGCCATACTCACTACAGACCCAGCGCCCACACTCACTGCAGCCCCAGCGCCAACACTCGCTATAGACACAACGCCCACACTCGCTACAGACCCTGCGCCCACACTTGCTACAGAACCAGCACCCACACTCGCTACAGACCCAGTGACCACACTCACAACAGACGCAGTGACCACACTCGCTTCAAACCCAGCACCCAGACTCACTACAGACCCAGCACCCACACTCACTACAGACCTAGCGCCCACACTCACTACTGACACAGTGACCACACTCACTACAGACCCAGCGCCCACACTCGCTACATATCCAGAGCCCACACTTGCTACAGACCTAGCGCCCACACTCTCTACTGACCCAGTGTCCGCAATCGCTACAGACACAGCGCCCACAGTCGCTACGAACCCAGCGCACACACTCACTACAGACCAAGCGCCCTCACTCGCTACAGACCCAGCGCCCACAGTCTCTACTGACCCAGTGTCCGCCATCGCTACAGAGACAGCGCCCACACTCGCGACGGACCCAGCGCCCACACTCACTACAGACACAGCAGCCACACTCGCAACAAACCGAGCGCGCACACTCGCTGTAGACCCAGCGCACACATTCACTAGATAACCAGCGCCCACACTCTTTACAGACCCAGCGCCCACACTCGCTGCAGACATAGCGCCCACACTCACTACAGACTCAGCGCCCACACTCGCTACAGACCCAGCGCCCACACTCACTACAGACCCAGTACCCACACTCACTACAGACCTAGAGCCCACACTCGCCACAGACCCAGCAACCAGAATCGCTACAGACCCAGCACCAACTCCCGCTTCAGACCCAGCGCCCACTCTCAATGCAGACCCAGCGCCCACACTCGCTACAGACACAGCGTCCACACTCGCTATAGAACCAGCGCCCCACACACTCCAGACCCAGCGCCCACACTCACTACAGACCCAGCGCCCACTCTCACTACAGAGCCAGAGCACACACACACTACAGACCCAGCGCCCACAAGCACTACAGTTCCAGCGCCCATACTCACTACAGACCCAGCGGCCATACTCACTACAGACCCAGCGCCCACACTCGCTACAGACCCAGCGCCAGCTCGCGCTTCAGACCCAGTGCCAACACTCACTGCAGACCCAGCGCCCACACTCACTACAGACCCAGCGCCCACACTCACTACAGACCTAGCGCTCATACTCGCTACAGACCCAGCGCTAACACTCACTACAGACCCAGCGCCCACACTCACTACAGACCCAGCACCCACACTCACTACAGACCCAGAGCCCACACTCACCGCAGACCCAGCGACCACACTCGCTACAGACCTAGCACCCACACTCGCTATAGAACCAGCGCCCACACCCACTACAGTCCCAGCGCCCACAATCACTACACTCCCAACACCCACACTCACAACAGACCCAGCGCCCACTCTCACTACAGACCCAGTGCCCACACTTCCTACAGACTCAGCACCCACACTCGCTGCAGACCAGCGCCCACACTCGCTACATATCCAGAGCCCACACTCACTACTGACCCAGCTTCCTCACTCGCTACAGACCCAGCGCCCACACTCACTACAAACCGAGCGCCCAAACATGCTACAGACCCAGCGCCCACACTCACTACAGACCCAGCGCCCACACTCACTACAGACCTAGCGCTCATACTCGCTACAGACCCAGCGCTAACACTCACTACAGACCCAGCGCCCACACTCACTACAGACCCAGCACCCACACTCACTACAGACCCAGAGCCCACACTCACCGCAGACCCAGCGACCACACTCGCTACAGACCTAGCACCCACACTCGCTATAGAACCAGCGCCCACACCCACTACAGTCCCAGCGCCCACAATCACTACACTCCCAGCACCCACATTCACAACAGACCCAGCGCCCACTCTCACTACAGACCCAGTGCCCACACTTCCTACAGACTCAGCACCCACACTCGCTGCAGACCCAGCGCCCACACTCGCTACATATCCAGAGCCCACACTCACTACTGACCCAGCTTCCTCACTCGCTACAGACCCAGCGCCCACACTCGCTACAGAAACAGCACCCACACACACTACAGATCCAGCGCCCATACTCACTACAGACCCAGCGCCCACACTCACTACAGACCCAGCACCCACACTCATTACAGGCCGAGCGCCCACACTCGGTACAGACTCAGCGCCCACACTCACTGCAGACCCAGCGCACACAATCACTACAGAGCCAGAAACCATACTCATTGCAGACCCAGTGCCCACACTCGCGATAGACCCAGCGCCCACACTCACTACAGACGCAGCGCCCACACTCACTACAGAGCCAGAGCACACACACACTACAGACCCAGTGCCCACAAGCACTACAGATTCAGCGCCCATACTCACTACAGACCCAGCGGCCATACTCACTACAGACCCAGCGCCCACACTCACTACAGACCCAGCGCCCACACTCACTGCAAACTCAGAGCACACACTCACTACAGACGCAGCGCCCACACTCACTACAGACCCAGCGCCCACACTCACTGCAGACTCAGAACACACACTCACTACAGACCTAGCGCCCACACTCACGGCAGACTCAGCAACCACACTCGCTACAGACCCTGTGCCCACACTCACTACAGACACAGAGCCAACTCTCGCTTCAGAACCAGTGCCCACACTCACTACAGACCCAGCGCCCACACTCGCTACAGAAACAGCACCCACACTCACTACAGACCCAGCGCCCATACTCACTACAGACCCAGGGCCATACTCACTACAGACCCAGCGCCCACACTCACTGCAGCCCCAGCGCCAACACTCGCTATAGACACAACGCCCACACTCGCTACAGACCCTGCGCCCACACTTGCTACAGAACCAGCACCCACACTCGCTACAGACCCAGTGACCACACTCACAACAGACGCAGTGACCACACTCGCTTCAAACCCAGCACCCAGACTCACTACAGACCCAGCACCCACACTCACTACAGACCTAGCGCCCACACTCACTACTGACACAGTGACCACACTCACTACAGACCCAGCGCCCACACTCGCTACATATCCAGAGCCCACACTTGCTACAGACCTAGCGCCCACACTCTCTACTGACCCAGTGTCCGCAATCGCTACAGACACAGCGCCCACAGTCGCTACGAACCCAGCGCACACACTCACTACAGACCAAGCGCCCTCACTCGCTACAGACCCAGCGCCCACAGTCTCTACTGACCCAGTGTCCGCCATCGCTACAGAGACAGCGCCCACACTCGCGACGGACCCAGCGCCCACACTCACTACAGACACAGCAGCCACACTCGCAACAAACCGAGCGCGCACACTCGCTGTAGACCCAGCGCACACATTCACTAGATAACCAGCGCCCACACTCTTTACAGACCCAGCGCCCACACTCGCTGCAGACATAGCGCCCACACTCACTACAGACCCAGTACCCACACTCACTACAGACCTAGAGCCCACACTCGCCACAGACCCAGCAACCAGAATCGCTACAGACCCAGCACCAACTCCCGCTTCAGACCCAGCGCCCACTCTCAATGCAGACCCAGCGCCCACACTCGCTACAGACACAGCGTCCACACTCGCTATAGAACCAGCGCCCCACACACTCCAGACCCAGCGCCCACACTCACTACAGACCCAGCGCCCACTCTCACTACAGAGCCAGAGCACACACACACTACAGACCCAGCGCCCACAAGCACTACAGTTCCAGCGCCCATACTCACTACAGACCCAGCGGCCATACTCACTACAGACCCAGCGCCCACACTCGCTACAGACCCAGCGCCCACAATCACTATAGACCCAGAGCCCACACTCACTGCAGACCCAGCGCCCACACTCACTACAGACCCAGCGCCCACACTCACTACAGACCTAGCGCTCATACTCGCTACAGACCCAGCGCTAACACTCACTACAGACCCAGCGCCCACACTCACTACAGACCCAGCACCCACACTCACTACAGACCCAGAGCCCACACTCACCGCAGACCCAGCGACCACACTCGCTACAGACCTAGCACCCACACTCGCTATAGAACCAGCGCCCACACCCACTACAGTCCCAGCGCCCACAATCACTACACTCCCAGCACCCACACTCACAACAGACCCAGCGCCCACTCTCACTACAGACCCAGTGCCCACACTTCCTACAGACACAGCACCCACACTCGCTGCAGACCCAGCGCCCACACTCACTACAGACCCAGCACCCACACTCATTACAGGACTAGCGCCCACAATCACTACAGACCCAGCGCCCACACTCACTGCAGACCCAGCGCACACAATCACTACAGAGCCAGAAACCATACTCATTGCAGACCCAGTGCCCACACTCGCTATAGACCCAGCGCCCACACTCACTACAGACGCAGCGCCCACACTCACTACAGAGCCAGAGCACACACACACTACAGACCCAGCGCCCACAAGCACTACAGATCCAGCGCCCATACTCACTACAGACCCAGCGGCCATACTCACTACAGACCCAGCGCCCACACTCACTACAGACCCAGCGCCCACACTCACTGCAAACTCAGAGCACACACTCACTACAGACCCAGCGCCCACACTCACTACAGACCTAGCGCTCATACTCGCTACAGACCCAGCGCTAACACTCACTACAGACCCAGCGCCCACACTCACTACAGACCCAGCACCCACACTCACTACAGACCCAGAGCCCACACTCACCGCAGACCCAGCGACCACACTCGCTACAGACCTAGCACCCACACTCGCTATAGAACCAGCGCCCACACCCACTACAGTCCCAGCGCCCACAATCACTACACTCCCAGCACCCACACTCACAACAGACCCAGCGCCCACTCTCACTACAGACCCAGTGCCCACACTTCCTACAGACACAGCACCCACACTCGCTGCAGACCCAGCGCCCACACTCGCTTCATATCCAGAGCCCACACTCACTACAGACCCAGCTTCCTCACTCGCTACAGACCCAGCGCCCACACTCACTACAGACCCAACACCCACACTCATTACAGGACGAGCGCCCACACTCACTACAGACCCAGCGCCCACACTCACTGCAGACCCAGCGCACACAATCACTACAGAGCCAGAAACCATACTCATTGCAGACCCAGTGCCCACACTCGCTATAGACCCAGCGCCCACACTCACTACAGACGCAGCGCCCACACTCACTACAGAGCCAGAGCACACACACACTACAGACCCAGCGCCCACAAGCACTACAGATCCAGCGCCCATACTCACTACAGACCCAGCGGCCATACTCACTACAGACCCAGCGCCCACACTCACTACAGACCCAGCGCCCACACTCACTGCAAACTCAGAGCACACACTCACTACAGACCCAGCGCCCACACTCACTACAGACGCAGCGCCCACACTCACTACAGACCCAGCGCCCACACTCACGGCAGACTCAGCAACCACACTCGCTACAGACCCTGTGCCCACACTCACTACAGACCCAGCGCCCACACTCGCTACAGAAACAGCACCCACACTCACTACAGACCCAGCGCCCACACTCACTACAGACCTAGCGCCCACACTCACTACTGAGCCAACGCCCACACTCACTACAGACCCAGCGCCCACACTCACTACAGACCCAGCACCCACACTCAATACAGACCCAGCGCCCACACTCGCTATTGACCCAGCGCCCACATTCTCTACAGATCCAGCGCCCACACTCGCTATAGACCCAGCGCCCACACTCGCTACAGAACCAGAGCCCAGACTCGCTACTGACCCAGCGCCTACACTGGCTACAGACACAGAGCCCACACTCAATACAAACCCAGTGCCCATACTCACTAGAGACACAGCGGCCATACTCACTACAGACCCAGCGGCCATACTCACTACAGACCCAGCGGACATACTCACTACAGACCCAGCGCCCATACTCACTACAGATCCAGCGCCCACACTCACTTTAGACCCAGCGCCCACACTCACTACAGAGCCAGAGCCCACAATCATTACAGACTTAGCGCCCATCCTCGCTACAGACCCAGCGCCCACACTCGCTACAGACCCAGTGCCCACACTCACTGCAGACCCAGCAACCACACTCGCAACAAACCGAGCGCCCACACTCGCTGCAGACATAGCGCCCACACTCACTACAGACCCAGCGCCCACACTCACTACATACCAAGCACCCACACTCGCTACAGACCCAGCACCCACACTCACTTTAGACCCAGTGCCCTCACTCACTACAGAGCCAGAGCCCACAATCACTACAGACTCAGCGCCCATCCTCGCTACAGACCCAGCGCCCACAGTCGCTACAGACCCAGTGCCCACACTCACTGCAGACCCAGCAACCACACTCGCAACAAACCGAGCGCCCACACTCGCTGTAGACCCAGCGCCCACACTATTTACAGACCCAGCGCCCACACTCGCTGCAGACATAGCGCCCACACTCACTACAGACCCAGCGCCCACACTCATTACATACCAAGCACCCACACTCGCTACAGACCCAGCGCCCACACTCACTGCAGACCCAGAGCCGACTCTCACTACAGAACCTGCGCCCACATTCGCTACAGACCAAGCGCCCACGCACACTACAGACCCAGCGCCCACACGCGCTTCAGACCCAGCGCCCACACTCACTACAGACCCAGCGCCCACACTCACTACAGACCTAGCGCTCATACTCGCTACAGACCCAGCGCTAACACTCACTACAGACCCAGCGCCCACACTCACTACAGACCCAGCACCCACACTCACTACAGACCCAGAGCCCACAATCACCGCAGACCCAGCGACCACACTCGCTACAGACCTAGCACCCACACTCGCTATAGAACCAGCGCCCACACCCACTACAGACCCAGCACCCACACTCACAACAGACCCAGCGCCCACTCTCACTACAGACCCAGTGCCCACATTTCCTACAGACTCAGCACCCACACTCGCTGCAGACCAGCGCCCACACTCGCTACATATCCAGAGCCCAAACTCACTACTGACCCAGCTTCCTCACTCGCTACAGACCCAGCGCCCACACTCACTACAAACCGAGCGCCCAAACATGCTACAGACCCAGAGCCCACATTCACTACAGACCCAGCGCCCACACTCACTACAGACCTAGCGCTCATACTCGCTACAGACCCAGCGCTAACACTCACTACAGACCCAGCGCCCACACTCACTACAGACCCAGCACCCACACTCACTACAGACCCAGAGCCCACACTCACCGCAGACCCAGCGACCACACTCGCTACAGACCTAGCACCCACACTCGCTATAGAACCAGCGCCCACACCCACTACAGTCCCAGCGCCCACAATCACTACACTCCCAGCACCCACACTCACAACAGACCCAGCGCCCACTCTCACTACAGACCCAGTGCCCACACTTCCGACAGACTCAGCACCCACACTCGCTGCAGACCCAGCGCCCACACTCGCTACATATCCAGAGCCCACACTCACTACTGACCCAGCTTCCTCACTCGCTACAGACTCAGCGCCCACACTCGCTACAGAAACAGCACCCACACTCACTACAGACCCAGCGCCCATACTCACTACAGACCCAGCGCCCACACTCACTACAGCCCCAGCACCCACACTCATTACAGGCCGAGCGCCCACACTCGGTACAGACTCAGCGCCCACACTCACTGCAGACCCAGCGCACACAATCACTACAGAGCCAGAAACCATACTCATTGCAGACCCAGTGCCCACACTCGCTATAGACCCAGCGCCTACACTCACTACATACGCAGCGCCCACACTCACTACAGAGCCAGAGCACACACACACTACAGACCCAGCGCCCACAAGCACTACAGATCCAGCGCCCATACTCACTACAGACCCAGCGGCCATACTCACTACAGACCCAGCGCCCACACACACTACAGACCCAGCGCCCACACTCACTGCAAACTCAGAGCACACACTCACTACAGACGCAGCGCCCACACTCACTACAGACCCAGCGCCCACACTCACTGCAGACTCAGAGCACACACTCACTACAGACCCAGCGCCAACACTCACGGCAGACTCAGCAACCACACTCGCTACAGACCCTGTGCCCACACTCACTACAGACCCAGAGACAACTCTCGCTTCAGAACCAGTGCCCACACTCACTACAGACCCAGCGCCCACACTCGCTACAGAAACAGCACCCACACTCACTACAGACCCAGCGCCCATACTCACTACAGACCCAGCGGCCATACTCACTACAGACCCAGCGCCCACACTCACTACAGACCCAGCGCCCACACTCACTACAGACCCAGCGCCCACACTCACTGCAGCCCCAGCGCCAACACTCGCTATAGACACAACGCCCACACTCGCTACAGACCCTGCGCCCACACTCGCTACAGACCCAGCACCCACACTCGCTAAAGACCCAGTGACCACACTCACAACAGACGCAGTGACCACACTCGCTTCAGACCCAGCGCCCAGACTCACTACAGACCCAGCACCCCCACTCACTACAGACCTAGCGCCCACACTCACTACTGACAAAGTGACCACACTCACTACAGACCCAGCGCCCACACTCGCTACATATCCAGAGCCCACACTTGCTACAGACCTAGCGCCCACACTCTCTACTGACCCAGTGTCCGCAATCGCTACAGACACAGCACCCACAGTCGCGACGAAACCAGCGCACACACTCACTACAGACCAAGCGCCCTCACTCGCTACAGACCCAGCGCCCACAGTCTCTACTGACCCAGTGTCCGCAATCGCTACAGAGACAGCGCCCACACTCGCGACGGACCCAGCGCCCACACTCACTACAGACACAGCAGCCACACTCGCAACAAACCGAGCGCGCACACTCGCTGTAGACCCAGCGCACACATTCACTAGATAACCAGCGCCCACACTCTTTACAGACCCAGCGCCCACACTCGCTGCAGACATAGCGCCCACACTCACTACAGACTCAGCGCCCACACTCGCTACAGACCCAGCGCCCACACTCACTACAGACCCAGTGCCCACACTCACTACAGACCTAGAGCCCACACTCGCTACAGACCCAGCAACCAGAAACGCTACAGACCCAGCACCGACTCCCGCTTCAGACCCAGCGCCCACTCTCAATGCAGACCCAGCGCCCACACTCGCTACAGACACAGCGTCCACACTCGCTATAGAACCAGCGCCCCACACACTCCAGACCCAGCGCCCACACTCACTACAGACCCAGCGCCCACTCTCACTACAGAGCCAGAGCACACACACACTACAGACCCAGCGCCCACAAGCACTACAGTTCCAGCGCCCATACTCACTACAGACCCAGCGGCCATACTCACTACAGACCCAGCGCCCACACTCGCTACAGACCCAGCGCCAGCTCTCGCTTCAGACCCTGTGCCAACACTCACTGCAGACCCAGTGCCCACACTCACTACAGACCCAGCGCCCACACTCACTACAGACCTAACGCTCATACTCGCTACAGACCCAGCGCTAACACTCACTACAGACCCAGCGCCCACACTCACTACAGACCCAGCACCCACACTCACTACAGACCCAGAGCCCACACTCACCGCAGACCCAGCGACCACACTTGCTACAGACCTAGCACCCACACTCGCTATAGAACCAGCGCCCACACCCACTACAGTCCCAGCGCCCACAATCACTACACTCCCAGCACCCACACTCACAACAGACCCAGTGCCCACACTTCCTACAGACACAGCACCCACACTCGCTGCAGACCCAGCGCCCACACTCGCTACATATCCAGAGCCCACACTCACTACAGACCCAGCTTCCTCACTCGCTACAGACCCAGCGCCCACACTCACTACAGACCCAGCACCCACACTCATTACAGGCTGAGCGCCCACACTCACTACAGACTCAGCGCCCATCCTCGCTACAGACCCAGCGCCCACACACGCTACAGACCCAGTGCCCACACTCACTGCAGACCCAGCAACCACACTCGCAACAAACCGAGCGCCCACACTCGTTGTAAACCCAGCGCCACACTATTTACAGACCCAGCGCCCACACTCGCTGCAGACATAGCGCCCACACTCACTACAGACCCAGCGCCCACACTCATTACATACCAAGCACCCACACTCGCTACAGACCCAGCGCCCACACTCACTGCAGACCCAGAGCCGACTCTCACTACAGAACCTGCGCCCACATTCGCTACAGACCCAGCGCCCACGCTCACTACAGACCCAGCGCCCACACGCGCTTCAGACCCAGCGCCCACACTCACTACAGACCCAGCGCCCACACTCACTACAGACCC
The DNA here is from genome assembly GCA_026770705.1 of Isurus oxyrinchus. Lineage (NCBI taxonomy): Eukaryota > Metazoa > Chordata > Chondrichthyes > Lamniformes > Lamnidae > Isurus > Isurus oxyrinchus. The sequence goes on from JANJGN010000008.1 coordinate 164,874,257, forward strand.
AGCGCCCACACTCACTACAGACCTAGCGCTCATACTCGCTACAGACCCAGCGCTAACACTCACTACAGACCCAGCGCCCACACTCACTACAGACCCAGCACCCACACTCACTACAGACCCAGAGCCCACAATCACCGCAGACCCAGCGACCACACTCGCTACAGACCTAGCACCCACACTCGCTATAGAACCAGCGCCCACACCCACTACAGAGCCAGAGCACACACACACTACAGACCCAGTGCCCACAAGCACTACAGATTCAGCGCCCATACTCACTACAGACCCAGCGGCCATACTCACTACAGACCCAGCGCCCACACTCACTACAGACCCAGCGCCCACACTCACTGCAAACTCAGAGCACACACTCACTACAGACGCAGCGCCCACACTCACTACGAACCCAGCGCACAAACTCACTACAGACCAAGCGCCCTCACTCGCTACAGACCCAGCGCCCACAGTCTCTACTGACCCAGTGTCCGCCATCGCTACAGAGACAGCGCCCACACTCGCGACGGACCCAGCGCCCACACTCACTACAGACACAGCAGCCACACTTGCAACAAACCGAGTGCGCACACTCGCTGTAGACCCAGCGCACACATTCACTAGATAACCAGCGCCCACACTCTTTACAGACCCAGCGCCCACACTCGCTGCAGACATAGCGCCCACACTCACTACAGACTCAGCGCCCACACTCGCTACAGACCCAGCGCCCACACTCACTACAGACCCAGTGCCCACACTCACTACAGACCTAGAGCCCACACTCGCCACAGACCCAGCAACCAGAATCGCTACAGACCCAGCACCAACTCCCGCTTCAGACCCAGCGCCCACTCTCAATGCAGACCCAGCGCCCACACTCGCTACAGACACAGCGTCCACACTCGCTATAGAACCAGCGCCCCACACACTCCAGACCCAGCGCCCACACTCACTACAGACCCAGCGCCCACTCTCACTACAGAGCCAGAGCACACACACACTACAGACCCAGCGCCCACAAGCACTACAGTTCCAGCGCCCATACTCACTACAGACCCAGCGGCCATACTCACTACAGACCCAGCGCCCACACTCGCTACAGACCCAGCGCCAGCTCTCGCTTCAGACCCTGTGCCAACACTCACTGCAGACCCAGCGCCCACACTCACTACAGACCCAGCGCCCACACTCACTACAGACCTAGCGCTCATACTCGCTACAGACCCAGCGCTAACACTCACTACAGACCCAGCGTCCACACTCACTACAGACCCAGCACCCACACTCACTACAGACCCAGAGCCCACACTCACCGCAGACCCAGCGACCACACTCGCTACAGACCTAGCACCCACACTCGCTATAGAACCAGCGCCCACACCCACTACAGTCCCAGCGCCCACAATCACTACACTCCCAGCACCCACACTCACAACAGACCCAGCGCCCACTCTCACTACAGACCCAGTGCCCACACTTCCTACAGACACAGCACCCACACTCGCTGCAGACCCAGCGCCCACACTCGCTTCATATCCAGAGCCCACACTCACTACAGACCCAGCTTCCTCACTCGCTACAGACCCAGCGCCCACACTCACTACAGACCCAGCACCCACACTCATTACAGGCCGAGCGCCCACACTCACTACAGACCCAGCGCCCACACTCACTGCAGACCCAGCGCACACAATCACTACAGAGCCAGAAACCATACTCATTGCAGACCCAGTGCCCACACTCGCTATAGACCCAGCGCCCACACTCACTACAGACGCAGCGCCCACACTCACTACAGAGCCAGAGCACACACACACTACAGACCCAGCGCCCACAAGCACTACAGATCCAGCGCCCATACTCACTACAGACCCAGCGGCCATACTCACTACAGACCCAGCGCCCACACTCACTACAGACCCAGCGCCCACACTCACTGCAAACTCAGAGCACACACTCACTACAGACCCAGCGCCCACACTCACTACAGACGCAGCGCCCACACTCACTACAGACCCAGCGCCCACACTCACGGCAGACTCAGCAACCACACTCGCTACAGACCCTGTGCCCACACTCACTACAGACCCAGAGCCAACTCTCGCTTCAGAACCAGTGCTCACACTCACTACAGACCCAGCGCCCACACTCGCTACAGAAACAGCACCCACACTCACTACAGACCCAGCGGCCATACTCACTACAGACCCAGCGCCCACACTCACTAAAGACCCAGCACCCACACTCACTACAGACCCAGCACCCACACTCGCTACAGACCCAGTGACCACACTCACAACAGACGCAGTGACCACACTCGCTTCAGACCCAGCGCCCAGGCTCACTACAGACCCAGCGCCCACGCTCGCTACAGACCCAGCACCTAAAATCACTACAGACCCACTCACTACAAAACGAGCGCCCAAACATGCTACAGACTCAGCGCCCACACTCACTACAGACCCAGCGCCCACACTCACTACAGACCTAGCGCCCACGCTCGCTACAGACCCAGCACCTACAATCACTACAGACCCAGCGCCGCACTCACTACAGACCCAGCGCCTACAATCACTACAGACCCAGCACCCACACGCGCTATTGACCCAGCGACCACATTCTCTAAAGACCCAGTGCCCACACTCGCTACAGACCAAGCACCCACCCTCGCTATAGACCCAGCGCCCACACCCACTACAGTCCCAGCGCCCACAATCACTACAGACCCAGCACCCACACTCACAACAGACCCAGCGCCCACTCTCACTACAGACCCAGCACCCACACTCACAACAGACCCAGCGCCCACTCTCACTACAGACCCAGCGCCCACACTCGAAACAGACCCAGCAACCACACTCGCTACAGACCAAGCGCCCTCACTCGCTACAGACCCAGCGCCCAGAATAACTACAGAGCCAGCGCCCACACTCGGTATTGACCCAGCGCCCACATTCTCTACAGAACCAGCGCGCACACTCGCTACAGACCCAGCGCCTACAATCACTACACACCCAGCGCGCACACTCGCTACAGACCCAGCGCCCACACTCACTACAGACCTAGCGCCCACACTCACTACTGAGCCAACGCCCACACTCACTACAGACCCAGCGCCCACACTCACTACAGACCCAGCACCACACTCAATACAGACCCAGCGCCCACACTCGCTATTGACCCGGCGCCCACATTCTCTACAGATCCAGCGCCCACACTCGCTATAGACCCAGCGCCCACACTCGCTACAGAACCAGAGCCCAGACTCGCTACTGACCCAGCGCCCACACTGGCTACAGACACAGAGCCCACACTCAATACAAACCCAGTGCCCATACTCACTACAGACACAGCGGCCATACTCACTACAGACCCAGCGGCCATACTCACTACAGACCCAGCGGACATACTCACTACAGACCCAGCGCCCATACTCACTACAGACCCAGCGCCCACACTCACTTTAGACCCAGTGCCCACACTCACTACAGAGCCAGAGCCCACAATCATTACAGACTTAGCGCCCATCCTCGCTACAGACCCAGCGCCCACACTCGCTACAGACCCAGTGCCCACACTCACTGCAGACCCAGCAACCACACTCGCAACAAACCGAGCGCCCACACTCGCTGTAGACCCAGCGCCCACACTCTTTACAGACCCAGCGCCCACACTCGCTGCAGACATAGCGCCCACACTCACTACAGACCCAGCGCCCACACTCACTACATACCAAGCACCCACACTCGCTACAGACCCAGCACCTACAATCACTACAGACCCAGCGCCGCACTCACTACAGACCCAGCGCCTACAATCACTACAGACCCAGCACCCACACGCGCTATTGACCCAGCGACCACATTCTCTAAAGACCCAGTGCCCACACTCGCTACAGACCAAGCACCCACCCTCGCTATAGACCCAGCGCCCACACCCACTACAGTCCCAGCGCCCACAATCACTACAGACCCAGCACCCACACTCACAACAGACCCAGCGCCCACTCTCACTACAGACCCAGCGCCCACACTCGAAACAGACCCAGCAACCACACTCGCTACAGACCAAGCGCCCTCACTCGCTACAGACCCAGCGCCCAGAATAACTACAGAGCCAGCGCCCACACTCGGTATTGACCCAGCGCCCACATTCTCTACAGAACCAGCGCGCACACTCGCTACAGACCCAGCGCCTACAATCACTACACACCCAGCGCGCACACTCGCTACAGACCCAGCGCCCACACTCACTACAGACCTAGCGCCCACACTCACTACTGAGCCAACGCCCACACTCACTACAGACCCAGCGCCCACACTCACTACAGACCCAGCACCACACTCAATACAGACCCAGCGCCCACACTCGCTATTGACCCGGCGCCCACATTCTCTACAGATCCAGCGCCCACACTCGCTATAGACCCAGCGCCCACACTCGCTACAGAACCAGAGCCCAGACTCGCTACTGACCCAGCGCCCACACTGGCTACAGACACAGAGCCCACACTCAATACAAACCCAGTGCCCATACTCACTACAGACACAGCGGCCATACTCACTACAGACCCAGCGGCCATACTCACTACAGACCCAGCGGACATACTCACTACAGACCCAGCGCCCATACTCACTACAGACCCAGCGCCCACACTCACTTTAGACCCAGTGCCCACACTCACTACAGAGCCAGAGCCCACAATCATTACAGACTTAGCGCCCATCCTCGCTACAGACCCAGCGCCCACACTCGCTACAGACCCAGTGCCCACACTCACTGCAGACCCAGCAACCACACTCGCAACAAACCGAGCGCCCACACTCGCTGTAGACCCAGCGCCCACACTCTTTACAGACCCAGCGCCCACACTCGCTGCAGACATAGCGCCCACACTCACTACAGACCCAGCGCCCACACTCACTACATACCAAGCACCCACACTCGCTACAGACCCAGCGCCCACACTCACTTTAGACCCAGTGCCCACACTCACTACAGAGCCACAGCCCACAATCACTACAGACTCAGCGCCCATCCTCGCTACAGACCCAGTGCCCACACTCGCTACAGACCCAGTGCCCACACTCACTGCAGACCCAGCAACCACACTCGCAACAAACCGAGCGCCCACACTCGCTGTAGACCCAGCGCCCACACTCTTTACAGACCCAGCGCCCACACTCGCTGCAGACATAGCGCCCACACTCACTACAGACCCAGCGCCCACACTCACTACATACCAAGCACCCACACTCGCTACAGACCCAGCGCCCACTCTCACTGCAGACCCAGAGCCGACTCTCACTACAGAACCTGCGCCCACATTCGCTACAGACCCAGCGCCCACAGTCACTACAGACCCAGCGCCCACACGCGCTTCAGACCCAGCGCCCACACTCACTACAGACCCAGCGCCCACACTCACTACAGACCCAGCGCCCACACTCACTACAGACCTAGCGCTCATACTCGCTACAGACCCAGCGCTAACACTCACTACAGACCCAGCGCCCACACTTACTACAGACCCAGCACCCACACTCACTACAGACCCAGAGCCCACACTCACCGCAGACCCAGCGACCACACTCGCTGCAAACTCAGAGCACACACTCACTACAGACCCAGCGCCCACACTCACTACAGACGCAGCGCCCACACTCACTACAGACCCAGCGCCCACACTCACTGCAGTCTCAGAGCACACACTCACTACAGACCCAGCGCCCACACTCACGGCAGACTCAGCAACCACACTCGCTACAGACCCTGTGCCCACACTCACTACAGACCCAGAGCCAACTCTCGCTTCAGAACCAGTGCTCACACTCACTACAGACCCAGCACCCACACTCACTACAGACCCAGCGCCCATACTCACTACAGACCCAGCGGCCATACTCACTACAGACCCAGCGCCCACACTCACTAAAGACCCAGCACCCACACTCACTACAGAACCAGCGCCCACACTCACTGCAGCCCCAGCGCCAACACTCGCTATAGACACAACGCCCACACTCGCTACAGACCCTGCGCCCACACTCGCTACAGACCCAGCACCCACACTCGCTACAGACCCAGTGACCACACTCACAACAGACGCAGTGACCACACTCGCTTCAGACCCAGCGCACAGGCTCACTACAGACCCAGCGCCCACGCTCGCTACAGACCCAGCACCTACAATCACTACAGACCCACACACTACAACACGAGCGCCCAAACATGCTACAGACTCAGCGCCCACACTCACTACAGACCCAGCGCCCACACTCACTACAGACCCAGCGCCCACGCTCGCTACAGACCCAGCACCTACAATCACTACAGACCCAGCGCCCGCACTCACTACAGACCCAGCGCCTACAATCACTACAGACCCAGCACCCACACGCGCTATTGACCCAGCGACCACATTCTCTAAAGACCCAGTGCCCACACTCGCTACAGACCAAGCACCCACACTCGCTATAGACCCAGCGCCCACACCCACTACAGTCCCAGCGCCCACAATCACTACAGACCCAGCACCCACACTCACAACAGACCCAGCGCCCACTCTCACTACAGACCCAGCACCCACACTCGCTGCAGACCCATTGCCTACAATCACTACAGACCCAGCGCGCACACTCGAAACAGACCCAGCAACCACACTCGCTACAGACCAAGCGCCCTCACTCGCTACAGACCCAGCGCCCAGAATAACTACAGAGCCAGCGCCCACACTCGGTATTGACCCAGCGCCCACATTCACTACACACCCAGCGCACACACTCGCTACAGACCCAGCGCCCACACTCACTACAGACCTAGCGCCCACACTCACTACTGAGCCAACGCCCACACTCACTACAGACCCAGAGCCCACACTCACTACAGACCCAGCACCACACTCAATACAGACCCAGCGCCCACACTCGCTATTGACCCGGCGCCCACATTCTCTACAGATCCAGCGCCCACACTCGCTATAGACCCAGCGCCCACACTCGCTACAGAACCAGAGCCCAGACTCGCTACTGACCCAGCGCCCACACTGGCTACAGACACAGAGTCCATACTCAATACAAACCCAGTGCCCATACTCACTAGAGACACAGCGGCCATACTCACTACAGACCCAGCGGCCATACTCACTACAGACCCAGCGGACATACTCACTACAGACCCAGCGCCCATACTCACTACAGACCCAGCGCCCACACTCACTTTAGACCCAGTGCCCACACTCACTACAGAGCCAGAGCCCACAATCATTACAGACTTAGCGCCCATCCTCGCTACAGACCCAGCGCCCACACTCGCTACAGACCCAGTGCCCACACTCACTGCAGACCCAGCAACCACACTCGCAACAAACCGAACGCCCACACTCGCTGTAGACCCAGCGCCCACACTCTTTACAGACCCAGGTGCCCACACTCGCTGCAGACATAGCGCCCACACTCACTACAGACCCAGCGCCCACACTCACTACATACCAAGCACCCACACTCGCTACAGACCCAGCGCCCACACTCACTTTAGACCCAGTGCCCACACTCACTACAGAGCCAGAGCCCACAATCACTACAGACTCAGCGCCCATCCTCGCTACAGACCCAGCGCCCACACTCGCTACAGACCCAGTGCCCACACTCACTGCAGACCCAGCAACCACACTCGCAACAAACCGAGCGCCCACACTCGCTGTAGACCCAGCGCCCACACTCTTTACAGACCCAGCGCCCACACTCGCTGCAGACATAGCGCCCACACTCACTACAGACCCAGCGCCCACACTCACTACATACCAAGCACCCACACTCGCTACAGACCCAGCGCCCACTCTCATTGCAGACCCAGAGCCGACTCTCACTACAGAACCTGCGCCCACATTCGCTACAGACCCAGCGCCCACACTCACTACAGACCCAGCGCCAACACGCGCTTCAGACCCAGCGCCCACACTCACTGCAGATCCAGAGCCGACACTCACTACAGAACCAGCGCCCACACTCGCTACAGACCCAGCGCCCACACTCACTACAGACCCAGCGCCCACACACGCTACAGACGCAGCCCCCACACTCACTACAGACCCAGCGCCCACACTCACTACAGACACAGCGCCCACATTCGTTACAGACCCAGCGCCCAAACTCACTACAAACACAGCACAATCACTCACTACAGCCCCAGCGCCCACAATCGCTATAGACCCAGCGCCCACACTCGCTCCATATCCAGAGCCCACACTCACTACAGACCCAGCGCTCTCACTCGCTACAGACCCAGCACCCACACTCACTACAAAACGAGCGCCCAAACATGCTACAGACCCAGCGCCCACACTCTCTACAGACCCAGCGTCCATATTTGTTACAGACCCAGCGCCCACACTCATTACAGACCCAACGCCCACTCTCACTACAGACCCAACGCCCACACTCACTACATACCCAGCGCCCACACTCACTACAGACCCAGCGCATACAATCACTACAGAGCCGGCGCCCACACTCACTACAGACCTAGCGCCCACACTCTCTACTGACCCAGTGTCCGCAATCGCTACAGACACAGCGCCCACACTCATTACAGACCCAGCAACCACACTTGCTACAGACCCAGCGCCCACACTCGCTACAGACCCAGCAACCACACTCGCTACAGACCCAGCGCCCACACTCACTACAGACCAAGCGCCCTCACTCGCTACAGACCCAGCGCTCACACTCGCTACAGACCCAGCGCCCACATTCACTACAGACCCAGTGCCCACAATCGCTACACACCCAGCGCCCACACTCGGTGCAGACACAGCGCCCACCCTCGATACAGACCCAACGCCCACACTCACTAGAGAACCAGCGCCCACACTCTTTACAGACCCAGCGCCCACACTCACTACAGACCCACAGCCCACACTCGCTACTGACCCAGCACCCACACTCACTACAGAGCCAGTGCCCAAACTCGCTATAGACCCAGCGGCCACACTCACTACAGACACAGCGCCCACATTCACTACAGACCCAGCGCCCACACTCAGTACCGACACAGCGCACACTCTCTTTACAGACCCAGTGCCCACACTCACTACAGACCGAGCGTCCACACTCACTACAGACCCAGCGCCCACACTCACTACAGACCCAGTGAACACACTCACTACAGACCTAGCGCCCACAATCACTACAGACCCAGCGCCCACACTCACTACAGACCCAGCGCCCACACTCGCTACAGACACAGCGCCCACATTCGTTACAGACCCAGCGCCCAAACTCACTGCAAACCCAGCACAATCACTCACTACAGCCCCAGCGCCCACAATCGCTATAGACCCAGCGCCCACACTCTCTACAGACCCAGCGTCCATATTTGTTACAGACCCAGCGTCCACACTCACTACAGACCCAATGCCCACACTCACTACAGACCCAGCGCCCATACTCACTTCAGACCCAGCGCCCACACTCACTTTAGACCCAGTGCCCACACTCACTACAGAGCCAGAGCCCACAATCACGACAGACTCAGCGCCCATCCTCGCTACAGACCCAGCGCCCACACTCGCTACAGACCCAGTGCCCACACTCACTGCAGACCCAGCAACCACACTCGCTGCAGACCCAGCAACCACACTCGCTACAGACCCAGCGCCCACACTCGCTGTAGACCCAGCGCCCACACTCTTTACAGACCCAGCGCCCACACTCGCTACAGACACAGCGCCCACAATCACTACAGACCCAGCGCCCACACTCACTACAGACCCAGCGCCCACATTCGCTACAGACACAGCGCCCACATTCGTTACAGACCCAGCGCCCAAACTCACTACAAACCCAGCACAATCACTCACTACAGCCCCAGCGCCCACAATCGCTATAGACCCAGCGCCCACACTCGCTCCATATCCAGAGCCCACACTCACTACAGACCCAGCGCTCTCACTCGCTACAGACCCAGCACCCACACTCACTACAAAACGAGCGCCCAAACATGTATTAGACCCAGTGCCCACACTCTCTACAGACCCAGCGTCCATATTTGTTACAGACCCAGCGCCCACACTCACTACAGACCCAGCGCCCACACTCACTACAGACCCAGCGCATACAATCACTACAGAGCCAGCGCCCACACTCACTACAGACCCAGTGACCACACTCACTACAGACCCAGCGCATACAATCACTACAGAGCCAGCGCCCACACTCACTACAGACCTAGCGCCCACACTCTCTACTGACCCAGTGTCCGCAATCGCTACAGACACAGCGCCCACACTCGCTACAGACCTAGCAACCACACTCGCTACAGACCCAGCGCCCACACTCACTACAGACCAAGCGCCCTCACTCGCTACAGACCCAGCGCCCACACTCGCTACAGACACAGCGCCCACACTCGCTACAAACCCAGTGCCCACACTCGGTGCAGACACAGCGCCCACAATCGCTACACACCCAGCGCCCACACTCTCTGCAGACTCAGCGCCCAAACTTGTTACAGACACAGAGCCCACACTCACTACAAACCCAGTGCCCACACTCAGTACAGACACAGCGCCCACACTCGCTACAGACCCAGCGCCCACACTCACTACAGACACCGCCCACACTCACTACAGACCGAGCGTCCACACTCACTACAGACCCAGCGCCCACATTCACTACAGACCCAGTGAACACACTCACTACAGACCTAGCGCCCACACTTGCTACAGACACAGCGCCCACAATCACTACAGACCCAGCGCCCACACTTGCTACAGAACCAGCGCCCACACTCACTACAGACACAGAGCCCACACTCACTACAGACCCAGCGCCCACACTCACTACAGACCCAGCACCCACACTCGCTACATATCCAGAGCCCACACTCACTATTGACCCAGCGCCCACACTCACTACAGACCCAGCACCCACACTCACTACAGACCCAGCACCCACACTCACTACAGACCCAGCGCCCACACTCACTACTGACCCAGTACCCACACTCACTACAGACCCAGAGCTGACACTCACTGCAGACACAGCGCCCACACTCGTTACAGACCCAGCGCCCACCCTCGATACAGACCCAGTGACCACACTCACTTCAGACCCAGCGCCCACACTCGCTACAGACCCCACGCCCACACTCGCTACAGACCCAGCGCTGACAATCACTACAGACCCAGCGCCCACCCTTGATACAGACCCAGCGCTCACACTCACTGCAGACCCAGAGCCGACACTCACTACAGAACCAGCGCTCACATTCGCTATTGACCCAGCGCCCACACTCGCTACAGACCCAGCCTCCACACTCACTACAGACCGAGCGTCCACACTCACTACAGACCCAGCGCCCACATTCACTACAGACTCAGTGAACACACTCACTACAGACCTAGCGCCCACACTCGCTACAGACACAGCGCCCACAATCACTACAGACCCAGCGCCCACACTTGCTACAGACCCAGCGCCCACACTCACTACAGACACAGAGCCCACACTCAGTACAGACGCAGCGCCCACACTCACTGCAGACCCAGCGCCCACAGTCGCTACATATCAGGAGCCCACACTCACTATTGACCCAACGCCCACACTCACTACAGACCCAGCACCCACACTCGCTACAAATCCAGAGCCCACACTCACTACAGACCCAGCACCCACACTCACTACAGACCCAGCACCCACACTCACTGCAGCCCCAGAGCTGACACTCACAGCAGACACAGCGCCCACACTCGTTACAGACCCAGAGCCCAAACTCACTACAGACCCAGCACCCACTCTCACTACAGACCCAGCGCCCACCCTCGATACAGACCCAGTGACCACACTCACTTCAGAGCCAGCGCCCACACTCGCTACAGACCCCACGCCCACACTCGCTGCAGACCCAGCGCTGACAATCACTACAGACCCAGCGCCCACACTCACTGCAGACCCAGCGCCCACATTCCCTATTGACCCAGCGCCCACACTCGCTACAGACCCAGCGCCCACACTCGCTATTTAACCAGGGCCCACAATCGCTACAGACCAAGCGCCAACACTCACTGCAGACACAGCGCCCACACTCACTACAAACCCAGTGCCCACACTCGGTGCAGACACAGCGCCCACTCTCACTACAGACACAGCGCCCACACTCACTACAGACCAAGCGCCCACAATCGCTAAACACCCAGTGCCTACACTCGCTGCAGACACAGCGCCCACCCTCGATACAGACCCAGCGCCCACACTCACTAGAGAACCAGCGCCCACACTCTTTACAGACCCAGCGCCTACACTCACTACAGACCCACAGCCCACACTCGCTACAGACTCAGCGCCCACACTCGCTACAGACCCAGAGCCCACACTCGCTGCAGACCCAGCGTCAAAACTCGCTACTGAGCCAGCGCCCACATTCACTGCAGACACAGCGCCCACACTCACTACAGACCCAGCGCCCACACTCACTGCAGACCCAGCGCCCACATTCGCTACAGACACAACTCCCACACTCACTACAGACCCAGTGCACACCCTCAATATTGACTCAGCACCCACACTCACTTCAGACCCATCACCCATGCTCACTAATACCCCAGCACCCACAATCAATACAGATCCAGCGCGCACACTCACTATTGACCCAGCGCCCACACTCACTACAGACCCAGCGCCCACACTCACTACAGACCCAGCGCCCACACTCACTACAGACCAGCACCCACACTCACTACAGACCCAGTGCCCAAACTCGCTATAGACCCAGCGGCCACACTCACTACAGACCCAGCGCCCACATTCACTACAGACCCAGCGCCCACACTCACTACAGACACAGCGCACACTCTCTTTCCAGACCCAGTGCCCACACTCGCTATACATAGCGCCCACACTCACTTCAGAGCCAGAAACCATACTCATTGCAGACCCAGCGCCCACACTCGCTACAGACACCGCCCACACTCACTACAGACCGAGCGTCCACACACACTACAGACCCTGCGCCCACATTCACTACAGACCCAGTGAACACACTCACTACAGACCTAGCGCCCACACTCGCTACAGACACAGCGCCCACAATCACTACAGACCCAGTGCCCACACTTGCTACAGACCCAGCGCCCACACTCACTACAGACACAGAGCCCACACTCACTACACACCCAGTGCCCACACTCACTACAGACCCAGCACCCACACTCGCTACATATCCAGAGCCCACACTCACTATTGACCCAGCGCCCACACTCACTACAGACCCAGCACCCACACTCACTACAGACCCAGCACCCACACTCACTACAGAACCAGCGCCCACACTCACTACAGACCCAGCACCCACACTCACTACAGACCCAGAGCTGACACTCACTGCAGACACAGCACCCACACTCGTTACAGACCCAGCGCCCACCCTCGATACAGACCCAGTGACCACACTCACTTCAGACCCAGCGCCCACACTCGCTACAGACCCAGCGCTGACAATCACTACAGACCCAGCGCCCACCCTCGATACAGACCCAGCGCCCACACTCACTGCAGACCCAGAGCCGACACTCACTACAGAACCAGCGCTCACATTCGCTATTGACCCAGCGCCCACACTCGCTACAGACCCAGCGCCCACACTCGCTACAGACCCAGCGCCCACACTCACTACAGACCCAGCGCCCACACTCGCTACAGACCCAGCGCATACACTCGCTATTTAACCAGGGCCCACAATCGCTACAGACCCAGCGCCCACACTCGCTGCAGACCCCGCGCCCACACTCACTGCAGACACAGCGCCCACACTCACTACAAACCCAGCACCTACACTCACTACAGACACAGCGACCACACTCACTGCAGACACAGTGCCCACACTCACTACAAACCCAGTGCCCACACTCGGTGCAGACACAGTGCCCACACTCACTACAGACCCAGCGCCCACACTCACTACAGAACAAGCGCCCACAATCGCTACACACCCAGCGCCCACACTCGCTGCAGACTCAGCGCGCACCCTCGATGCAGACCCAGCGCCCACACTCACTAGAGAACCAGCACCCACACTCGCTACAGACTCAGCGCCCACACTCGCTACAGACCCAGCGCCCACACTCGCTACAGACCCAGCGCCCACACTCACTACAGACCCAGCACCCACACTCACTACAGACTCAGCGCCCACACTCGCTACAGACCCAGCAACCACACTCGCTACAGACCCAGCGTCAAAACTCGCTACTGAGCCAGCGCCCACATTCACTGCAGACACAGCGCCCACACTCACTACATTCCCAGCGCCCACAGTCACTACAGACACAACTCCCACACTCACTACAGACCCAGCGCACACACTCAATATTGACTCAGCACCCACACTCACTTCAGACCTAGCGCCCACACTCACTACTGAGCCAACGCCCACACTCACTACAGACCCAGAGCCCACACTCACTACAGACCCAGCACCACACTCAATACAGACCCAGCGCCCACACTCGCTATTGACCCGGCGCCCACATTCTCTACAGATCCAGCGCCCACACTCGCTATAGACCCAGCGCCCACACTCGCTACAGAACCAGAGCCCAGACTCGCTACTGACCCAGCGCCCACACTGGCTACAGACACAGAGCCCACACTCAATACAAACCCAGTGCCCATACTCACTACAGACACAGCGGCCATACTCACTACAGACCCAGCGGCCATACTCACTACAGACCCAGCGGACATACTCACTACAGACCCAGCGCCCATACTCACTACAGACCCAGCGCCCACACTCACTTTAGACCCAGTGCCCACACTCACTACAGAGCCAGAGCCCACAATCATTACAGACTTAGCGCCCATCCTCGCTACAGACCCAGCGCCCACACTCACTGCAGACCCAGCAACCACACTCGCAACAAACCGAGCGCCCACACTCGCTGTAGACCCAGCGCCCACACTCTTTACAGACCCAGCGCCCACACTCGCTGCAGACATAGCGCCCACACTCACTACAGACCCAGCGCCCACACTCACTACATACCAAGCACCCACACTCGCTACAGACCCAGCGCCCACACTCACTTTAGACCCAGTGCCCACACTCACTACAGAGCCAGAGCCCACAATCACTACAGACTCAGCGCCCATCCTCGCTACAGACCCAGCGCCCACACTCGCTACAGACCCAGTGCCCACACTCACTGCAGACCCAGCAACCACACTCGCAACAAACCGAGCGCCCACACTCGCTGTAGACCCAGCGCCCACACTCTTTACAGACCTTGCGCCCACACACGCTGCAGACATAGCGCCCACACTCACTACAGACCCAGCGCCCACACTCACTACATACCAAGCACCCACACTCGCTACAGACCCAGCACCCACTCTCACTGCAGACCCAGAGCCGACTCTCACTACAGAACCTGCGTCCACATTCGCTACAGACCCAGCGCCCACACTCACTACAGACCCAGCGCCCACACGCGCTTCAGACCCAGCGCCCACACTCACTACAGACCCAGCGCCCACACTCACTACAGACCCAGCGCCCACACTCACTACAGACCTAGCGCTCATACTCGCTACAGACCCAGCGCTAACACTCACTACAGACCCAGCCCCCACACTCACTACAGACCCAGCACCCACACTCGCTATAGAACCAGCGCCCACACCCACTACAGTCCCAGCGCCCACAATCACTACACTCCCAGCACCCACACTCACAACAGACCCAGCGCCCACTCTCACTACAGACCCAGTGCCTACACTTCCTACAGACTCAGCACCCACACTCGCTGCAGACCAGCGCCCACACTCGCTACATATCCAGAGCCCACACTCACTACTGACCCAGCTTCCTCACTCGCTACAGACCCAGCGCCCACACTCACTACAAACCGAGCGCCCAAACATGCTACAGACCCAGCGCCCACACTCACTACAGACCCAGCGCCCACACTCACTACAGAACAAGCGCCCACAATCGCTACACACCCAGCGCCCACACTCGCTACAGACCCAGCGCCCACACTCACTAGAAAACCAGCGCCCACACTCATTACAGACCCAGCGCTCACACTCATTACAGACCCACAGCCCACACTCGCTACAGACTCAGCGCCCACACTCGCTACAGACCCAGCGCCCACACTCGCTACAGACCCAGCGCCCACACTCGCTACAGACCCAGCGCCCACACTCACTACAGACCCAGCACCCACACTCGCTACAGACTCAGCGCCCACACTCGCTACAGACCCAGCAACCACACTCGCTACAGACCCAGCGTCAAAACTCGCTACTGAGCCAGCGCCCACATTCACTGCAGACACAGCGCCCACACTCACTACATTCCCAGCGCCCACAGTCACTACAGACACAACTCCCACACTCACTACAGACCCAGCGCACGCACTCAATATTGACTCAGCACCCACACTCACTTCAGACCCATCACCCACGCTCACTAATACCCCAGCGCCCACAATCAATAGAGATCCAGGGCCCACACTCACTATTGACCCAGCGCCCACACTCACTACAGACCCAGCACCCACACTCACTACAGACCCAGCGCCCACACTCACTACAGACCCAGGACTCACACTCGCTACAGACCCAGTGACCACACTCGCTTCAGACCCAGCGCCCACACTCGCTACAGACACAGCACTCACACTCACTACAGACCCAGTGACCACACTTGCTACAGACCCAGCACTCACACTCACTACAGACCCAGTGACCACACTCGCTACAGAGCCAGCGCCCACACTCACTACAGACCCAGTGACCACGCTCGCTACAGACCCAGCGCCCACACTCACTTCAGACCCAGCGCACACAATCACTACAGACCCAGCGCCCACACTCGCATCAGACAATGCGCCCTCACTCGCTACAGACCCTGCGCCCACACTCGCCACACACCCAGTGACCTCATTTGCTACAGACCCAGCGCGCACACTCGCTACAGACCCAGTGCCCACACTCGCTACAGACCCAGCGCCCACACTCGCTACAGTGCCAGAAACCATACTCATTGCAGACCCAGCGCCCACACTCATCACAGACCCAGAGCCCATACTCACTACAGACCCAGCGCCTTCAATCAGTACAAACCCAGCGCCCACACTCGCTACAGACCCAGCGCACACACTCACTACAGACCCAGAACTCACATTCGCTACAGACCCAGCGCCAACACTCGCTACAGACCCAGCGCCCCCACACTCGCTACAGACCCAGCGCCCACACTCACTACAGACTCAGTGACCACACTCGCTACAGACCCAGCGCCCTCACACTCGCTACAGACCCAGCGCCCACACTCACTACAGACTCAGTGACCACACTCGCATCAGACACTGCGCCCTCACTCGCTACAGACCCACCGCCCACACTCGCTACAGACCCAGCGCCCACACTCGCTACAGACCAAGCGCTCTCATTCGCTACAGACCCACCGCCCACAATCACTACAGACTCAGCGCCCACACTCAAACAGACCCAACGCCCACACTCGCTACAGACACTGCGCCCACACATTCTACAGACCCTGTGCCCACACTCGCTACAGACCCAGTGCCCACACTCACTACAGACCCAGCACCCACACTCACTACAGACCCAGCACCCACAATCACTGCAGACCCATTGCCCACACTCACTACAGTCCCTTTGACCACACTCGTTACAGACCCAGTGACCACACTCTCTACAGACCCTGTGCCCACACTCGCTACAGACCCAGCGCCCACACACGCTTCAGACCCAGCGCCCACACTCACTACAGACCCAGCGCCCACACTCGCTACAGACCCAGTGAACACACTCGCTGAAGACTCTGCGCCCACACTCGCGACAGACCCAGCGCCCACACTCACTACAGACACAGAGCCCACACTCACTACAGACCCAGCGCCCACACTCACTACAGACCCAGCACCCACACTCACTACAGACCCAGCGCCCACACTCACTACAGACCCAGTACCCACACTCACTACAGACCCAGCACCCACACTCACTACAGACCCAGCACCCACACTCACTACAGACCCAGCGCCCACACCCTCCACAGACCCAGCGCCCATGCTCACTATTGACCCAGCGCCCCCACACTCTCTACAGACCCTGCGCCCACACTCACTACAGACCCAGCGCCAACACTCGCTACAGACCCAGCGCCCACACTCGCTACAGAACCAGTGACCACACATGCTTCAGACTCAGCGGCCACACTCACTACAGACCCAGTGCCCACACTCACTGCAGACCCAGTGCCCACACTCGCTACAGACCCAGCACCCACACTCACTACAAACCCAGTGCCCACACTCGCTACAGACCCAGCGCCCACACTCGCTACAGACCCAGTGCCCAAACTCGCTACAGACCCAGCGGACACACTCGCTACAGACCCAGCGGCCACACTCACTACAGACACAGCGCACACTCTCTTTACAGACCCAGTGCCCACACTCGCTATACACACAGCGCCCACACTCACTTCAGAGCCAGAAACCATACTCATTACAGACCCAGCGCCCACACTCACTACAGACCGAGCGACCACACTCACTACAGACCCAGCGCCCACACTCACTACAGACCCAGTGAACACACTCACTACAGACCCAGCGCCCACACTCGCTACAGACACAACGCCCACTCTCACTACAGACCCAGTGAACACACTCGCTGAAGACTCTGCGCCCACACTCGCGACAGACCCAGCGCCCACACTCGCTACAGACCCAGTGAACACGCTCGCTGCAGACTCTGCGCCCACACTCACAACAGACACTGCGCCCTCACTCGCTACAGACCCAGCACCCACATACGCTACAGAAACTGCACATACACTCACTGCAGACCCAATGCCCACACTCGCTTCAGACCCAGCGCCCACACTCGCTGCAGACACAGCACTCACACTCACTACAGACCCAGTGACCACACTCGCTACAGACCCAGCGCCCACACTCACTATAGAACCAGCGGCCACACTCGCTACAGACCCAGCGACCACACTCACTACAGACCCAGCGCCCACACTCACTACAGACCCAGCGACCACACTCACTACAGATCCAGTGACCACACTAGCATCAGACACTGCGCCCTCACTCGCTACAGACCCAGCGCCCACACTTGCTACAGACCCAGCACCCACACTCGCTGCAGACCCAGCCCCCACACTCACTGCAGACTCAGTGTCCACACTAGCTACAAACCCAGCACCCACCCTCACTATTGACCCTGTGCCCACATTCTCTATAGACCCAGCGCCCACACTCTCTTCAGAGCCAGAAACCATACTCATTGCAGACCCAGCGCCCACACTCGCTACAGACCCAGCGGCCACACTCAACTACAGACACCGCCCACACTCACTACAGACCGAGCGTCCACACTCACTACAGACCCAGCGCCCACACTCACAACAGACCCAGTGAACACACTCACTACAGACCCAGCGCCCAGACTCGCTACAGAAACAGCGCCCACAATTACTACAGACCCAGCGCCCACACTTGCTACAGACCCAGCGCCCACACTCACTACAGACACAGAGCCCACACTCACTACAGACCCAGCGCCCACACTCACTACAGACCCAGCACCCACACTCACTACAGACCCAGCGCCCACACTCACTACAGACCCAGTACCCACACTCACTACAGACCCAGCACCCACACTCACTACAGACCCAGCACCCACACTCACTACAGACCCAGCGCCCACACCCTCCACAGACCCAGCGCCCATACTCACTATTGACCCAGCGCCCCCACACTCTCTACAGACCCTGCGCCCACACTCACTACAGACCCAGCGCCAACACTCGCTACAGACCCAGCGCCCACACTCGCTACAGAACCAGTGACCACACATGCTTCAGACTCAGCGGCCACACTCACTACAGACCCAGTGCCCACACTCACTGCAGACCCAGTGCCCACACTCGCTACAGACCCAGCACCCACACTCACTACAAACCCAGTGCCCACACTCGCTACAGACCCAGCGCCCACACTCGCTACAGACCCAGTGCCCAAACTCGCTACAGACCCAGCGGACACACTCGCTACAGACCCAGCGGCCACACTCACTACAGACACAGCGCACACTCTCTTTACAGACCCAGTGCCCACACTCGCTATACACACAGCGCCCACACTCACTTCAGAGCCAGAAACCATACTCATTACAGACCCAGCGCCCACACTCACTACAGACCGAGCGACCACACTCACTACAGACCCAGCGCCCACACTCACTACAGACCCAGTGAACACACTCACTACAGACCCAGCGCCCACACTCGCTACAGACACAACGCCCACTCTCACTACAGACCCAGCGCCCACACTTGCTACAGACCCAGCGCCCACACTCACTACAGAACCAGCGCCCACAATCACTACAGACCCAGCGCCCACACTCACCACAGTCCCAGCACCCACACTCGCTACATATCCAGAGTCCACACTCACTGCAGACCCAGCGCCCACACTCACTACAGACCCAGCGCCCACACTCACTACAGACCCAGCACCCACACTCGCTGCAGACAGATCGCCCACACTCACTACAGACCCAGTGCCCACACTCGCTACAGATCCTGCGCCCACACTCGCTACAGACTCAGCGGCCACACTGGCTACAGACCCAGCGCCCACGCTCACTACAGACCCAGTGCCCACACTCGCTACGGACCCAGTGCCCACACTCGCTACAGACCCAGCGCCCACACTCACTACAGACATGGCGCCCACACTCAGTAAAGATCCAGCGCCCACACTCAGTACAGACCCAGCGCCCACCTCACTACAGACCCAGCGTCCACACTCGCTACAGACCCAGTGCCCACACTCATTGCAGACACAGCGCCCACACTCGCTACGGACCCAGTGCCCACACTCGCTACGGACCCAGTGCCCACACTCGCTATTGACCCAGCACCCACACTCGCTACAGACTCAGCGCCCACACTCACTGCAGACACAGCGCCCACACTCGCGATAGACCCAGCGTCCAAACTCGTTATAGACCCAGCACCCAGACTCACTGCAGACCCAGCGCCCACACTCGCTACAGACACAGCGTCCACACTCGTTATAGACCCAGCGCCCACACACACTGCAGACACAGCGCCCACACTCGTTACAGACCCAGCGCCCACACTCACTACAGACCAAACGCCCACACTCACTACAGACCCAGCGCCCACACTCACTGCAGACACAGCGCCCACACTCGCTGCAGACCCAGCGCTCACACTCACTACAGACTGATTGTCCAAACACGCTACATACCCAGCGCCCACACTTGTACAGACCCAGCGCCCTCACTCAATATTGACCCAGCGCCCACACTCGCTAGAGACCCAGCGCCCACACTCGCTACAGACCCAGCGCCCACACTCACTGCAGACCTAGCACCCACACTCGCTATTGACCCAGCGCCCACACTCGCTACAGACCCAGCGCCCACATTCACTGCAGACACAGCGCCCACACTCGCTACAGACCCAGCACCCACACTCACTACAGACCCAGCGCCCACACTCACTATTGACCCAGCGCCCACACTCGCTATAGACCCTGGGCCCATACTCGCTACAGACCCAGTGCCCACACTCACTGCAAACACAGCGCCCACACTCGCTACAGACCCAGCGCCCACACTCACTGCAGACACAGCGCCCACACTCACTACAGACCCAAAGCCCACACTCACTACAGACCCAGAGCCCACACTCACTACAGACCCAGCGCCTACACTCACTACAGACCCAGAGCCCACACCCGTTACTGACACAGAGCCCACACTCACTACAAACCCAGTGCCCACACTCGGTACAGACACAGCGCCCACACTCGCTACAAACCCAGTGTCCACACTCGGTGCAGACACAGTGCCCACACTCACTACAGACCCAGCGCCTACACTCATTACAGACACAGCACCCACAATCGCTACACACCCAGCGCCCACACTCGCTGCAGACCCAGCAACCACACTCGCTACAGACCCAGCATCAAAACTCGCTACTGAGCCAGCGCCCACACTCACTACAGTCCCAGCGCCCACAGTCGCTACAGACACAACTCCCACACTCACTACAGACCCAGCGCACACACTCAATATTGACTCAGCACCCACATTCACTTCAGACCCATCACCCACGCTCACTAATACCCCAGCACCCACAATCAATTCAGATCCAGCGCGCACACTCACTATTGACCAAGCGCCCACACTCACCACAGACCCAACGCCCACACTCAATACAGACCCAGTGCCCACACTCGCTACAGAACCAGCGCCCACACACACTACTGACCCAGCGGCCACACTGGCTACAGACCCAGCGCCCACACTCACTACAGACCTAGTGCCCACACTCAGTACAGACCCAGCGCCCACACTCACTACAGACCCAGCGCCCACACTCGCTACGGACCCAGTGCCCACACTCGCTACAGACCCAGCGCCCACACTCACTACAGACCCAGCGCCGACACTCAGTACAGACCCAGCGCCCACACTCACTACAGACCCAGCGCCCACACTCGCTACAGACCCAGTGCCCACACTCATTGCAGACACAGCGCCCACACTCGCTACGGACCCACTGCCCACACTCGCTACGGACCCAGTGCCCACACTCGCTATTGACCCAGCACCCACACTCGCTACAGACTCAGCGCCAACACTCACTACAGACACAGAGCCCACACTCACTACAGACCCAGCGCCCACACGCACTACAGACCCAGCACCCACACTCGCTACATATCCAGAGCCCACACTCACTATTGACCCAGCGCCCACACTCACTACAGACCCAGCACCCACACTCACTACAGACCCAGCACCCACACTCACTACAGAACCAGCGCCCACACTCACTACAGACCCAGCACCCACACTCACTACAGACCCCACGCCCACACTCGCTACAGACCCAGCGCTGACAATCACTACAGACACAGCGCCCACCCTCGATACAGACCCAGCGCCCACACTCACTGCAGACCCAGAGCCGACACTCACTACAGAACCAGCGCTCACATTCGCTATTGACCCAGCGCTCACACTCGCTACAGACCCAGCGCCCACACTCGCTACAGACCCAGCGCCCACACTCACTACAGACCCAGCGCCCACACTCGCTACAGACCCAGCGCATACACTCGCTATTTAACCAGGGCCCACAATCGCTACAGACCCAGCGCCCACACTCGCTGCAGACCCCGCGCCCACACTCACTGCAGACACAGCGCCCACACTCACTACAAACCCAGCACCCACACTCACTACAGACACAGCGACCACACTCACTGCAGACACAGCGCCCACACTCACTACAAACCCAGTCCCCACACTCGGTGCAGACACAGTGCCCACACTCACTACAGACCCAGCGCCCACACTCACTACAGACCAAGCGCCCACAATCTCTACACACCCAGCGCCCACACTCGCTGCAGACTCAGCGCCCACCCTCGATGCAGACCCAGCGCCCACACTCACTAGAGAACCAGCGCCCACACTCATTACAGACCCAGCGCTCACACTCACTACAGACCCACAGCCCACACTCGCTACAGACTCAGCGCCCACACTCGCTACAGACCCAGCGCCCACACTCGCTACAGACCCAGCAACCACACTCGCTACAGACCCAGCGTCAAAACTCGCTACTGAGCCAGCACCCACATTCACTGCAGACACAGCGCCCACACTCACTACATTCCCAGCGCCCACAGTCACTACAGACACAACTCCCACACTCACTACAGACCCAGCGCACACACACAATATTGACTCAGCACCCACACTCACTTCAGACCCATCACCCACGCTCACTAATACCCCAGCGCCCACAATCAATACAGATCCAGGGCCCACACTCACTATTGACCCAGCGCCCACACTCACTACAGACCCAGCACCCACACTCACTACAGACCCAGCGCCCACACTCACTACAGACCCAGGACTCACACTCGCTACAGACCCAGTGACCTCACTCGCTTCAGACCCAGCGCCCACACTCGCTACAGACACAGCACTCACACTCACTACAGACCCAGTGACCACACTCGCTACAGACCCAGCGCCCACACTCACTACAGACCCAGTGACCACGCTCGCTAGAGACCCAGCGCCCACACTCACTTCAGACCCAGCGCACACAATCACTACAGACCCAGCGCCCACACTCGCATCAGACAATGCGCCCTCACTCGCTACAGACCCTGCGCCCACACTCGCCACACACCCAGTGACCTCATTTGCTACAGACCCAGCGCGCACACTCGCTACAGACCCAGTGCCCACACTCGCTACAGACCCAGCGCCCACACTCACTACAGACCCAGTGCCCACACTCGCTATGGACCCAGCGCCCACAATCACTTCAGAGCCAGAAACCATACTCATTGCAGACCCAGCGCCCACAATCATCACAGACCCAGAGCCCATACTCACTACAGACCCAGCGCCTTCAATCAGTACAAACCCAGCGCCCACACTCGCTACAGACCCAGCGCACACACTCACTACAGACCCAGAACTCACATTCGCTACAGACCCAGCGCCCACACTCGCCACAGACACAGCGCCCCCACACTCGCTACAGACCCAGTGACCACACTCACTACAGACCCAGTGACCACACTCGCTACAGACCCAGCGCCCACAATCACTACAGACCCAGCGACCACACTCTCTGCAGAACCAGCTCCCACACTCACTACAGATCCAGTGACAACTCTCGCATCAGACACTGCGCCCTCACTCGCTACAGACCCAGCGCCCACACTCGCTACAGACCAAGCGCCCTCATTCGCTACAGACCCACCGCCCACAATCACTACAGACTCAGCGCCCACACTCGAACAGACCCAACGCCCACACTCGCTACAGACACTGCGCCCACACTTTCTACAGACCCTGTGCCCACACTCGCTGCAGACCCAGCGCCCACACTCACTACAGACCCAGCACCCACACTCACTACAGACCCAGCACCCACAATCACTGCAGACCCATTGCCCACACTCACTACAGTCCCAGTGACCACACTCGCTACAGACCCAGTGACCACACTCTCTACAGACCCTGTGCCCACACTCGCTACAGACCCAGCGCCCACACACGCTTCAGACCCAGCGCCCACACTCACTACAGACCCAGCGCCCACACTCGCTACAGACCCAGTGAACACACTTGCTGAAGACTCTGCGCCCACACTCGCTACAGACCCAGCGCCCACACTCGCTACAGACCCAGTGAACACGCTTGCTGCAGACTCTGCGCCCACACTCACAACAGACACTGCGCCCTCACTCGCTACAGACCCAGCACCCACACTCGCTACAGACACAGCACTCACACTCACTACAGACCCAGTGACCACACTCGCTACAGACCCAGCGCCCACACTCACTATAGAACCAGCGGCCACACTCGCTACAGACCCAGCGACCACACTCACTACAGACCCAGCGCCCACACTCGCTACAGACCCAGCGACCACACTCACTACAGATCCAGTGACCACACTAGCATCAGACACTGCGCCCTCACTCGCTACAGACCCAGCGCCCACACTTGCTACAGGCCCAGCACCCACACTCGCTGCAGACCCAGCCCCCACACTCACTGCACACCCAGTGCCCACACTAGCTACAAACCCAGCACCAACCCTCACTATTGACCCTGTGCCCACATTCTCTATAGACCCAGCGCCCACACTCACTTCAGAGCCAGAAACCATACTCATTGCAGACCCAGTGCCCAAACTCGCTATAGACTCAGCGGCCACACTAACTACAGACACAGCGCCCACATTCACTACAGACCCATCGCCCACACTCACTACAGACACAGCGCACACTCTCTTTACAGACCCAGTGCCCACACTCGCTATGCACAGCGCCCACACTCTCTTCAGAGCCAGAAACCATACTCATTGCAGACCCAGCGCCCACACTCGCTACAGACCCAGCGGCCACACTCAACTACAGACACCGCCCACACTCACTACAGACCGAGCGTCCACACTCACTACAGACCCAGCGCCCACACTCACTACAGACCCAGTGAACACACTCACTACAGACCCAGCGCCCAGTCTCGCTACAGAGACAGCGCCCACAATCACTACAGACCCAGCGCCCACACTTGCTACAGACCCAGCGCCCACACTCACTACAGACACAGAGCCCACACTCACTACAGACAAGGTGACCACACTCGCTACAGACACAGCGCCCACACTCGCTACAGACCCAGCGCCCACATTCACTACAGACCCTGCGCCCACACTCGCTACAGACCCAGCACCAACACCCACCACAGACCCAGCGCCCATACTCACTATTGACCCAGCGCCCCCACACTCTCTACAGACCCTGCGCCCACACTCACTACAGACCCAGCGCCAACACTCGCTACAGACCCAGCGCCCACACTCGCTACAGAACCAGTGACCACACTTGCTTCAGACTCAGCGCCCACACTCACTATAGACCCAGCGCCCACACTCGCTGCAGACCCAGTGCCCACACTCACTGCAGACCCAGTGCCCACACTCGCTACAGACCCAGCACCCACACTCAACTACAGACCCAGTGCCCACACTCGCTATAGACCCAGCGCCCACAATCACTTCAGAGCCAGAAACCATACTCATTGCAGACCAGCGCCCACACTCGCTACAGACCCAGTGCCCAAACTCGCAACAGACCCAGCGGACACACTCACTACAGACACAGCGCCCACATTCACTACAGACCCAGCGGCCACACTCACTACAGACACAGCGCCCACACTCACTTCAGAGCCAGAAACCATACTCATTGCAGACCCAGCGCCCACACTCACTACAGACCGAGCGACCACACTCACTACAGACCCAGCGCCCACACTCACTACAGACCCAGTGAACACACTCACTACAGACCCAGCGCCCACACTCGCTACAGACACAGCGCCCACTCTCACTACAGACTCAGCGCCCACACTCACTACAGAACCAGCGCCCACACTCACTACAGACCCAGCGCCCACACTCACCACAGTCCCAGCACCCACACTCGCTACATATCCAGAGTCCACACTCATTGCAGACCCAGCGCCCACACTCACTACAGACCCAGCGCCCACACTCACTACAGACCCAGCACCCACACTCGCTGCAGACAGAGCGCCCACACTCACTACAGACCCAGTGCCCACACTCGCTACAGATCCTGCGCCCACACTAGCTACAGACCCAGCGGCCACACTGGCTACAGACCCAGCGCCCACACTCACTACAGACCCAGCGCCCACACTCGCTACGGACCCAGTGCCCACACTCGCTACAGACCCAGCGCCCACACTCATTACAGACATGGCGCCCACACTCAGTAGAGACCCAGCGCCCACACTCAGTACAGACCCAGCGCCCACCTCACTACAGACCCAGCGTCCA
Source organism: Isurus oxyrinchus (assembly GCA_026770705.1). Lineage (NCBI taxonomy): Eukaryota > Metazoa > Chordata > Chondrichthyes > Lamniformes > Lamnidae > Isurus > Isurus oxyrinchus. Next base: position 164,901,764 of record JANJGN010000008.1, read on the forward strand.
CACTCGCTACAGACCCAGTGCCCACACTCATTGCAGACACAGCGCCCACACTCGCTACGGACCCAGTGCCCACACTCGCTACGGACCCAGTGCCCACACTCGCTATTGACCCAGCACCCACAGTCGCTACAGACTCAGCGCCCACACTCACTGCAGACACAGTGCCCATACTCGCGATAGACCCAGCGTCCACACTCGTTATAGACCCAGCACCCAGACTCACTGCAGACCCAGCGCCCACACTCGCTACAGACACAGCGTCCACACTCGTTATAGACCCAGCGCCCACACACACTGCAGACACAGCGCCCACACTCGTTACAGACCCAGCGCCCACACTCACTACAGACCCAACGCCCACTCTCACTACAGACCCAGCGCCCACACTCACTGCAGACACAGCGCCCACACTCGCTGCAGACCCAGCGCCCACACTCACTACAGACTGATTGTCCAAACACGCTACATACCCAGCGCCCACACTTGTACAGACCCAGCGCCCTCACTCAATATTGACCCAGCGCCCACACTCGCTAGAGACCCAGCGCCCACACTCACTGCAGACCTAGCACCCACACTCGCTATTGACCCAGCGCCCACACTCGCTACAGACCCAGCGCCCACATTCACTGCAGACACAGCGCCCACACTCGCTACAGACCCAGCACCCACACTCACTACAGACCCAGCGCCCACACTCACTATTGACCCAGCGCCCACACTCGCTATAGACCCTGGGCCCATACTCGCTACAGACCCAGTGCCCACACTCACTGCAAACACAGCGCCCACACTCGCTACAGACCCAGCGCCCACACTCACTGCAGACACAGCGCCCACACTCACTACAGACCCAAAGCCCACACTCACTACAGACCCAGAGCCCACACTCACTACAGACCCAGCGCCTACACTCACTACAGACACAGAGCCCACACTCACTACAAACCCAGTGCCCACACTCGGTACAGACACAGTGCCCACACTCGCTACAAACCCAGTGCCCACACTCGGTGCAGACACAGTGCCCACACTCACTACAGACCCAGCGCCTACACTCATTTCAGACACAGCACCCACAATCGCTACACACCCAGCGCCCACACTCGCTGCAGACCCAGAGCCCACACTCGCTACAGACCCAGCAACCACACTCGCTACAGACCCAGCATCAAAACTCGCTACTGAGCCAGCGCCCACACTCACTACAGTCCCAGCGCCCACAGTCGCTACAGACACAACTCCCACACTCACTACAGACCCAGCGCACACACTCAATATTGACTCAGCACCCACATTCACTTCAGACCCATCACCCACGCTCACTAATACCCCAGCACCCACAATCAATACAGATCCAGCGCGCACACTCACTATTGACCAAGCGCCCACACTCACTACAGACCCAGCGCCCACACTCACTACAGACCCAGCGCCCACACTCAATACAGACCCAGCGCCCACACTCAATACAGACACAGCGCCCACACTCGCTACAGACCCAGCGCCCACACACACTACAGAACCAGCGCCCACACACACTACTGACGCAGCGGCCACACTGGCTACAGACCCAGCACTCACACTCACTACAGACCCAGTGACCACACTCGCTACAGACCCAGCGCCCACACTCACTACAGACCCAGTGACCACGCTCGCTACAGACCCAGCGCCCACACTCACTTCAGACCCAGCGCACACAATCACTACAGACCCAGCGCCCACACTCGCATCAGACAATGCGCCCTCACTTGCTACAGACCCTGCGCCCACACTCGCCACACACCCAGTGACCTCATTTGCTACAGACCCAGCGCGCACACTCGCTACAGACCCAGTGCCCACACTCGCTACAGACCCAGCGCCCACACTCACTACAGACCCAGCGCCCACACTCAGTACAGATCCAGCGCCCACACTCACTACAGACCCAGCGCCCACCTCACTACAGACCCAGCGCCCACACTCGCTACAAACCCAGTGCCCACACTCATTGCAGACACAGTGCCCGCACTCGCTACGGACCCACTGCCCACACTCGCTACGGACCCAGTGCCCACACTCGCTATTGACCCAGCACCCACACTTGCTACAGACTCAGCGCCCACACTCACTACAGACACAGAGCCCACACTCACTACAGACCCAGCGCCCACACTCGCTACAGACCCAGCACCCACACTCGCTACATATCCAGAGCCCACACTCACTATTGACCCAGCGCCCACACTCACTACAGACCCAGCACCCACACTCACTACAGAACCAGCGCCCACACTCAATACAGAACCAGCACCCACACTCACTACAGACCCAGAGCTGACACTCACTGCAGACACAGCACCCACACTCGTTACAGACCCAGCGCCCACCCTCGATACAGACCCAGTGACCACACTCACTTCAGACCCAGCACCCACACTCGCTACAGACCCCACGCCCACACTCGCTACAGACCCAGCGCTGACAATCACTACAGACCCAGCGCCCACCCTCGATACAGACCCAGCGCCCACACACACTGCAGACACAGAGCCGACACTCACTACAGAACCAGCGCTCACATTCGCTATTGACCCAGCGCCCACACTCGCTACAGACACAGCGCCCACACTCGCTACTGACCCAGCGCCCACACTCACTACAGACCCAGCGCCCACACTCGCTACAGACCCAGCGCATACACTCGCTATTTAACCAGGGCCCACAATCGCTACAGACCCAGCGCCCACACTCGCTGCAGACCCCGCGCCCACACTCACTACAGACACAGCGCCCACATTCACTACAGACCCAGCGGCCACACTCACTACAGACACAGCGCCCACACTCACTTCAGAGCCAGAAACCATACTCATTGCAGACCCAGCGCCCACACTCACTACAGACCGAGCGACCACACTCACTACAGACCCAGCGCCCACACTCACTACAGACCCAGTGAACACACTCACTACAGACCCAGCGCCCACACTCGCTACAGACACAGCGCCCACTCTCACTACAGACTCAGCGCCCACACTCACTACAGAACCATCGCCCACACTCACTACAGACCCAGCGCCCACACTCACCACAGTCCCAGCACCCACACTCGCTACATATCCAGAGTCCACACTCACTGCAGACCCAGCGCCCACACTCACAACAGACACTGCGCCCTCACTCGCTACAGACCCAGCACCCACATACGCTACAGAAACTGCACATACACTCACTGCAGACCCAATGCCCACACTCGCTTCAGACCCAGCGCCCACACTCGCTACAGACACAGCACTCACACTCACTACAGACCCAGTGACCACACTCGCTACAAACCCAGCGCCCACACTCACTATAGAACCAGCGGCCACACTCGCTACAGACCCAGCGACCACACTCACTACAGACCCAGCGCCCACACTCGCTACAGACCCAGCGACCACACTCACTACAGATCCAGTGACCACACTAGCATCAGACACTGCGCCCTCACTCGCTACAGACCCAGCGCCCACACTTGCTACAGACCCAGCACCCACACTCGCTGCAGACCCAGCCCCCACACTCACTGCAGACCCAGTGCCCACACTAGCTACAAACCCAGCACCAACCCTCACTATTGACCCTGTGCCCACATTCTCTATAGACCCAGCGCCCACACTCACTTCAGAGCCAGAAACCATACTCATTGCAGACCCAGTGCCCACACTCGCTACAGACCCAGTGCCCAAACTCGCTATAGACTCAGCGGCCACACTAACTACAGACACAGCGCCCACATTCACTACAGACCCATCGCCCACACTCACTACAGACACAGCGCACACTCTCTTTACAGACCCAGTGCCCACACTCGCTATGCACAGCGCCCACACTCTCTTCAGAGCCAGAAACCATACTCATTGCAGACCCAGCGCCCACACTCGCTACAGACCCAGCGGCCACACTCAACTACAGACACCGCCCACACTCACTACAGACCGAGCGTCCACACTCACTACAGACCCAGCGCCCACACTCACTACAGACCCAGTGAACACACTCACTACAGACCCAGCGCCCAGACTCGCTACAGAGACAGCGCCCACAATCACTACAGACCCAGCGCCCACACTTGCTACAGACCCAGCGCCCACACTCACTACAGACACAGAGCCCACACTCACTACAGACAAGGTGACCACACTCGCTACAGACACAGCGCCCACACTCGCTACAGACCCAGCGCCCACATTCACTACAGACCCTGCGCCCACACTCGCTACAGACCCAGCACCAACACCCACCACAGACCCAGCGCCCATACTCACTATTGACCCAGCGCCCCCACACTCTCTACAGACCCTGCGCCCACACTCACTACAGACCCAGCGCCAACACTCGCTACAGACCCAGCGCCCACACTCGCTACAGAACCAGTGACCACACTTGCTTCAGACTCAGCGCCCACACTCACTATAGACCCAGCGCCCACACTCGCTGCAGACCCAGCGCCCACACTCACTGCAGACCCAGTGCCCACACTCGCTACAGACCCAGCACCCACACTCAACTACAGACCCAGTGCCAACACTCGCTATAGACCCAGCGCCCACAATCACTTCAGAGCCAGAAACCATACTCATTGCAGACCAGCGCCCACACTCGCTACAGACCCAGTGCCCAAACTCGCTACAGACCCAGCGGACACACTCACTACAGACACAGCGCCCACATTCACTACAGACCCAGCGGCCACACTCACTACAGACACAGCGCCCACACTCACTTCAGAGCCAGAAACCATACTCATTGCAGACCCAACGCCCACACTCACTACAGACCGAGCGACCACACTCACTACAGACCCAGCGCCCACACTCACTACAGACCCAGTGAACACACTCACTACAGACCCAGCGCCCACACTCGCTACAGACACAGCGCCCACTCTCACTACAGACTCAGCGCCCACACTCACTACAGACCCAGTGCCCACACTCATTGCAGACACAGCGCCCACACTCGCTACGGACCCAGTGCCCACACTCGCTACGGACCCAGTGCCCACACTCGCTATTGACCCAGCACCCACACTCGCTACAGACTCAGCGCCCACACTCACTGCAGACACAGTGCCCATACTCGCGATAGACCCAGCGTCCACACTCGTTATAGACCCAGCACCCAGACTCACTGCAGACCCAGCGCCCACACTCGCTACAGACACAGCGTCCACACTCGTTATAGACCCAGCGCCCACACACACTGCAGACACAGCGCCCACACTCGTTACAGACCCAGCGCCCACACTCACTACAGACCCAACGCCCACTCTCACTACAGACCCAGCGCCCACACTCACTGCAGACACAGCGCCCACACTCGCTGCAGACCCAGCGCCCACACTCACTACAGACTGATTGTCCAAACACGCTACATACCCAGCGCCCACACTTGTACAGACCCAGCGCCCTCAATCAATATTGACCCAGCGCCCACACTCGCTAGAGACCCAGCGCCCACACTCGCTACAGACCCAGCGCCCACACTCACTGCAGACCTAGCACCCACACTCGCTATTGACCCAGCGCCCACACTCGCTACAGACCCAGCGCCCACATTCACTGCAGACACAGCGCCCACACTCGCTACAGACCCAGCACCCACACTCACTACAGACCCAGCGCCCACACTCACTATTGACCCAGCGCCCACACTCGCTATAGACCCTGGGCCCATACTCGCTACAGACCCAGTGCCCACACTCACTGCAAACACAGCGCCCACACTCGCTACAGACCCAGCGCCCACACTCACTGCAGACACAGCGCCCACACTCACTACAGACCCAAAGCCCACACTCACTACAGACCCAGAGCCCACACTCACTACAGACCCAGCGCCTACACTCACTACAGACACAGAGCCCACACTCACTACAAACCCATTGCCCACACTCGGTACAGACACAGCGCCCACACTCGCTACAAACCCAGTGCCCACACTCGGTGCAGACACAGTGCCCACACTCACTACAGACCCAGCACCTACACTCATTTCAGACACAGCACCCACAATCGCTACACACCCAGCGCCCACACTCGCTGCAGACCCAGAGCCCACACTCGCTACAGACCCAGCAACCACACTCGCTACAGACCCAGCATCAAAACTCGCTACTGAGCCAGCGCCCACACTCACTACAGTCCCAGCGCCCACAGTCGCTACAGACCCAACTCCCACACTCACTACAGACCCAGCGCACACACTCAATATTGACTCAGCACCCACATTCACTTCAGACCCATCACCCACGCTCACTAATACCCCAGCACCCACAATCAATACAGATCCAGCGCGCACACTCACTATTGACCAAGCGCCCACACTCACTACAGACCCAGCGCCCACACTCACTACAGACCCAGCGCCCACACTCAATACAGACCCAGCGCCCACACTCAATACAGACACAGCGCCCACACTCGCTACAGACCCAGCGCCCACACACACTACAGAACCAGCGCCCACACACACTACTGACGCAGCGGCCACACTGGCTACAGACCCAGCGCCCACACTCACTACAGACCCAGCACCCACACTCATTACAGACCCAGCGCCCACACTCACTACAGACCCAGCGCCCACACTCGCTACGGACCCAGTGCCCACACTCGCTACAGACCCAGCGCCCACACTCACTACAGACCCAGCGCCCACACTCAGTACAGATCCAGCGCCCACACTCACTACAGACCCAGCGCCCACCTCACTACAGACCCAGCGCCCACACTCGCTACAAACCCAGTGCCCACACTCATTGCAGGCACAGTGCCCGCACTCGCTACGGACCCACTGCCCACACTCGCTACGGACCCAGTGCCCACACTCGCTATTGACACAGCACCCACACTTGCTACAGACTCAGCCCCCACACTCACTACAGACACAGAGCCCACACTCACTACAGACCCAGCGCCCACACTCACTACAGACCCAGCACCCACACTCGCTACATATCCAGAGCCCACACTCACTATTGACCCAGCGCCCACACTCACTACAGACCCAGCACCCACACTCACTACAGACCCAGCGCCCACACTCGCTGCAGACCCCGCGCCCACACTCACTACAGACACAGCGCCCACATTCACTACAGACCCAGCGGCCACACTCACTACAGACACAGCGCCCACACTCACTTCAGAGCCAGAAACCATACTCATTGCAGACCCAGCGCCCACACTCACTACAGACCGAGCGACCACACTCACTACAGACCCAGCGCCCACACTCACTACAGACCCAGTGAACACACTCACTACAGACCCAGCGCCCACACTCGCTACAGACACAGCGCCCACTCTCACTACAGACTCAGCGCCCACACTCACTACAGAACCATCGCCCACACTCACTACAGACCCAGCGCCCACACTCACCACAGTCCCAGCACCCACACTCGCTACATATCCAGAGTCCACACTCACTGCAGACCCAGCGCCCACACTCACTACAGACACAGCGCCCACACTCACTACAGACCCAGCACCCACACTCGCTGCAGACAGAGCGCCCACACTCACTACAGACCCAGTGCCCACACTCGCTACAGATCCTGCGCCCACACTCGCTACAGACCCAGCGGCCACACTGGCTACAGACCCAGCGCCCACACTCACTACAGACCCAGCGCCCACACTCGCTACGGACCCAGTGCCCACACTCGCTACAGACCCAGCGCCCACACTCATTACAGACATGGCGCCCACACTCAGTACAGATCCAGCGCCCACACTCAGTACAGACCCAGCGCCCACCTCACTACAGACCCAGCGTCCACACTCGCTACAGACCCAGTGCCCACACTCACTACAGACACAGCGCCCACACTCGCTACGGACCCAGTGCCCACACTCGCTACGGACCCAGTGCCCACACTCGCTATTGACCCAGCACCCACACTCGCTACAGACTCAGCGCCCACACTCACTGCAGACACAGTGCCCACACTCGCGATAGACCCAGCGTCCAAACTCGTTATAGACCCAGCACCCAGACTCACTGCAGACCCAGCGCCCACACTCGCTACAGACCCAGCGCATACACTCGCTATTTAACCAGGGCCCACAATCGCTACAGACCCAGCGCCCACACTCGCTGCAGACCCCGCGCCCACACTCACTACAGACACAGCGCCCACATTCACTACAGACCCAGCGGCCACACTCACTACAGACACAGCGCCCACACTCACTTCAGAGCCAGAAACCATACTCATTGCAGACCCAGCGCCCACACTCACTACAGACCGAGCGACCACACTCACTACAGACCCAGCGCCCACACTCACTACAGACCCAGTGAACACACTCACTACAGACCCAGCGCCCACACTCGCTACAGACACAGCGCCCACTCTCACTACAGACTCAGCGCCCACACTCACTACAGACCCAGCGCCCACACTCACTACAGACCCAGCACCCACACACGCTGCAGACAGAGCGCCCACACTCACTACAGACCCAGTGCCCACACTCGCTACAGATCCTGCGCCCACAATCGCTACAGACCCAGCGGCCACACTAGCTACAGACCCAGCGCCCACACTCACTACAGACCCAGCGCCCACATTGGCTACGGACCCAGTGCCCACACTCGCTACAGACCCAGCGCCCACACTCATTACAGACATGGCGCCCACACTCAGTACAGACCCAGCGCCCACACTCAGTACAGACCCAGCGCCCACCTCACTACAGACCCAGCGTCCACACTCGCTACAGACCCAGTGCCCACACTCATTGCAGACACAGCGCCCACACTCGCTACGGACCCAGTGCCCACACTCGCTACGGACCCAGTGCCCACACTCGCTATTGACCCAGCACCCACACTCGCTACAGACTCAGCGCCCACACTCACTGCAGACACAGTGCCCATACTCGCGATAGACCCAGCGTCCACACTCGTTATAGACCCAGCACCCAGACTCACTGCAGACCCAGCGCCCACACTCGCTACAGTCACAGCGTCCACACTCGTTAAAGACCCAGCGCCCACACACACTGCAGACACAGCGCCCACACTCGATACAGACCCAGCGCCCACACTCACTACAGACCCAACGCCCACTCACACTACAGACCCAGCGCCCACACTCACTGCAGACACAGCGCCCACACTCGCTGCAGACCCAGCGCCCACACTCACTACAGACTGATTGTCCAAACACTCTACATACCCAGCGCCCACACTTGTACAGACCCAGCGCCCTCACTCAATATTGACCCAGCGCCCACACTCGCTAGAGACCCAGCGCCCACACTCGCTACAGACCCAGCGCCCACACTCACTGCAGACCTAGCACCCACACTCGCTATTGACCCAGCGCCCACACTCGCTACAGACCCAGCGCCCACATTCACTGCAGACACAGCGCCCACACTCGCTACAGACCCAGCACCCACACTCACTACAGACCCAGCGCCCACACTCACTATTGACCCAGCGCCCAAACTCGCTATAGACCCTGGGCCCATACCCGCTACAGACCCAGTGCCCACACTCACTGCAAACACAGCGCCCACACTCGCTACAGACCCAGCGCCCACACTCACTGCAGACACAGCGCCCACACTCACTACAGACCCAAAGCCCACACTCACTACAGACCCAGAGCCCACACTCACTACAGACCCAGCGCCTACACTCACTACAGACACAGAGCCCACACTCACTACAAACCCAGTGCCCACACTCGGTACAGACACAGCGCCCACACTCGTTACAAACCCAGTGCCCACACTCGGTGCAGACACAGTGCCCACACTCACTACAGACCCAGCGCCTACACTCATTTCAGACACAGCACCCACAATCGCTACACACCCAGCGCCCACACTCGCTGCAGACCCAGAGCCCACACTCGCTACAGACCCAGCAACCACACTCGCTACAGACCCAGCATCAAAACTCGCTACTGAGCCAGCGCCCACACTCACTACAGTCCCAGTGCCCACAGTCGCTACAGACACAACTCCCACACTCACTACAGACCCAGCGCACACACTCAATATTGACTCAGCACCCACATTCACTTCAGACCCATCACCCACGCTCACTAATACCCCAGCACCCACAAGCAATACAGATCCAACGCGCACACTCACTATTGACCAAGCGCCCACACTCATTACAGACCCAGCGCCCACACTCACTACAGACCCAGCGCCCACACTCAATACAGACCCAGCGCCCACACTCAATACAGACACAGCGCCCACACTCGCTACAGACCCAGCGCCCACACACACTACAGAACCAGCGCCCACACACACTACTGACGCAGCGGCCACACTGGCTACAGACCCAGCGCCCACACTCACTACAGACCCAGCACCCACACTCATTACAGACCCAGCGCCCACACTCACTACAGACCCAGCGCCCACACTCGCTACGGACCCAGTGCCCACACTCACTACAGACCCAGCGCCCCCACTCAGTACAGATACAGCGCCCACACTCACTACAGACCCAGCGGCCACCTCACTACAGACCCAGCGCCCACACTCGCTACAAACCCAGTGCCCACACTCATTGCAGACACAGTGCCCGCACTCGCTACGGACCCACTGCCCACACTCGCTACGGACCCAGTGCCCACACTCGCTATTGACCCAGCACCCACACTTGCTACAGACTCAGCGCACACACTCACTACAGACACAGAGCCCACACTCACTATAGACCCAGCGCCCACACTCACTACAGACCCAGCACCCACACTCGCTACATATCCAGAGCCCACACTCACTATTGACCCAGCGCCCACACTCACTACAGACCCAGCACCCACACTCACTACAGAACCAGCGCCCACACTCACTACAGACCCAGCACCCACACTCACTACAGACCCAGAGCTGACACTCACTGCAGACACAGCGCCCACATTCACTACAGACCCAGCGGCCACACTCACTACAGACACAGCGCCCACACTCACTTCAGAGCCAGAAACCATACTCATTGCAGACCCAGCGCCCACACTCACTACAGACCGAGCGACCACACTCACTACAGACCCAGCGCCCACACTCACTACAGACCCAGTGAACACACTCACTACAGACCCAGCGCCCACACTCGCTACAGACACAGCGCCCACTCTCACTACAGACTCAGCGCCCACACTCACTACAGACCCAGCGCCCACACTCACTACAGACCCAGCACCCACACACGCTGCAGACAGAGCGCCCACACTCACTACAGACCCAGTGCCCAAACTCGCTACAGATCCTGCGCCCACAATCGCTACAGACCCAGCGGCCACACTAGCTACAGACCCAGCGCCCACACTCACTACAGACCCAGCGTCCACATTGGCTACGGACCCAGTGCCCACACTCGCTACAGACCCAGCGCCCACACTCATTACAGACATGGCGCCCACACTCAGTACAGACCCAGCGCCCACACTCAGTACAGACCCAGCGCCCACCTCACTACAGACCCAGCGTCCACACTCGCTACAGACCCAGTGCCCACACTCATTGCAGACACAGCGCCCACACTCGCTACGGACCCAGTGCCCACACTCGCTACGGACCCAGTGCCCACACTCGCTATTGACCCAGCACCCACACTCGCTACAGACTCAGCGCCCACACTCACTGCAGACACAGTGCCCATACTCGCGATAGACCCAGCGTCCACACTCGTTATAGACCCAGCACCCAGACTCACTGCAGACCCAGCGCCCACACTCGCTACAGTCACAGCGTCCACACTCGTTAAAGACCCAGCGCCCACACACACTGCAGACACAGCGCCCACACTCGATACAGACCCAGCGCCCACACTCACTACAGACCCAACGCCCACTCACACTACAGACCCAGCGCCCACACTCACTGCAGACACAGCGCCCACACTCGCTGCAGACCCAGCGCCCACACTCACTACAGACTGATTGTCCAAACACTCTACATACCCAGCGCCCACACTTGTACAGACCCAGCGCCCTCACTCAATATTGACCCAGCGCCCACACTCGCTAGAGACCCAGCGCCCACACTCGCTACAGACCCAGCGCCCACACTCACTGCAGACCTAGCACCCACACTCGCTATTGACCCAGCGCCCACACTCGCTACAGACCCAGCGCCCACATTCACTGCAGACACAGCGCCCACACTCGCTACAGACCCAGCACCCACACTCACTACAGACCCAGCGCCCACACTCACTATTGACCCAGCGCCCAAACTCGCTATAGACCCTGGGCCCATACCCGCTACAGACCCAGTGCCCACACTCACTGCAAACACAGCGCCCACACTCGCTACAGACCCAGCGCCCACACTCACTGCAGACACAGCGCCCACACTCACTACAGACCCAAAGCCCACACTCACTACAGACCCAGAGCCCACACTCACTACAGACCCAGCGCCTACACTCACTACAGACACAGAGCCCACACTCACTACAAACCCAGTGCCCACACTCGGTACAGACACAGCGCCCACACTCGTTACAAACCCAGTGCCCACACTCGGTGCAGACACAGTGCCCACACTCACTACAGACCCAGCGCCTACACTCATTTCAGACACAGCACCCACAATCGCTACACACCCAGCGCCCACACTCGCTGCAGACCCAGAGCCCACACTCGCTACAGACCCAGCAACCACACTCGCTACAGACCCAGCATCAAAACTCGCTACTGAGCCAGCGCCCACACTCACTACAGTCCCAGTGCCCACAGTCGCTACAGACACAACTCCCACACTCACTACAGACCCAGCGCACACACTCAATATTGACTCAGCACCCACATTCACTTCAGACCCATCACCCACGCTCACTAATACCCCAGCACCCACAAGCAATACAGATCCAATGCGCACACTCACTATTGACCAAGCGCCCACACTCATTACAGACCCAGCGCCCACACTCACTACAGACCCAGCGCCCACACTCAATACAGACCCAGCGCCCACACTCAATACAGACACAGCGCCCACACTCGCTACAGACCCAGCGCCCACACACACTACAGAACCAGCGCCCACACACACTACTGACGCAGCGGCCACACTGGCTACAGACCCAGCGCCCACACTCACTACAGACCCAGCACCCACACTCATTACAGACCCAGCGCCCACACTCACTACAGACCCAGCGCCCACACTCGCTACGGACCCAGTGCCCACACTCACTACAGACCCAGCGCCCCCACTCAGTACAGATACAGCGCCCACACTCACTACAGACCCAGCGGCCACCTCACTACAGACCCAGCGCCCACACTCGCTACAAACCCAGTGCCCACACTCATTGCAGACACAGTGCCCGCACTCGCTACGGACCCACTGCCCACACTCGCTACGGACCCAGTGCCCACACTCGCTATTGACCCAGCACCCACACTTGCTACAGACTCAGCGCACACACTCACTACAGACACAGAGCCCACACTCACTATAGACCCAGCGCCCACACTCACTACAGACCCAGCACCCACACTCGCTACATATCCAGAGCCCACACTCACTATTGACCCAGCGCCCACACTCACTACAGACCCAGCACCCACACTCACTACAGAACCAGCGCCCACACTCACTACAGACCCAGCACCCACACTCACTACAGACCCAGAGCTGACACTCACTGCAGACACAGCACCCACACTCGTTACAGACCCAGCGACCACCCTCGATACAGACCCAGTGACCACACTCACTTCAGACCCAGCGCCCACACTCGCTACAGACCCCACGCCCACACTCGCTACAGACCCAGCGCTGACAATCACTACAGACCCAGCGCCCACCCTCGATACAGACCCAGCGCCCACACTCACTGCAGACACAGAGCCGACACTCACTACAGAACCAGCGCTCACATTCGCTATTGACCCAGCGCCCACACTCGCTACAGACCCAGCGCCCACACTCGCTACTGACCCAGCGCCCACACTCACTACAGACCCAGCACCCACACTCGCTACAGACCCAGCGCATACACTCGCTATTTAACCAGGGCCCACAATCGCTACAGACCCAGCGCCCACACTCGCTGCAGACCCCGCGCCCACACTCACTACAGACACAGCGCCCACATTCACTACAGACCCAGCGGCCACACTCACTACAGACACAGCGCCCACACTCACTTCAGAGCCAGAAACCATACTCATTGCAGACCCAGCGCCCACACTCACTACAGAACGAGCGACCACACTCACTACAGACCCAGCGCCCACACTCACTACAGAACCAGTGAACACACTCACTACAGACCCAGCGCCCACACTCGCTACAGACACAGCGCCCACTCTCACTACAGACTCAGCGCCCACACTCACTACAGAACCATCGCCCACACTCACTACAGACCCAGCGCCCAAACTCACCACAGTCCCAGCACCCACACTCGCTGCAGACAGTGCGCCCACACTCACTACAGACCCAGTGCCCACACTCACTACAGATCCTGCGCCCACACTCGCTACAGACCCAGCGGCCACACTGGCTACAGACCCAGCGCCCACACTCACTACAGACCCAGCGCCCACACTCGCTACGGACCCAGTGCCCACACTCGCTACAGACCCAGCGCCCACACTCATTACAGACATGGCGCCCACACTCAGTACAGACCCAGCGCCCACACTCAGTACAGACCCAGCGCCCACCTCACTACAGACCCAGCGTCCACACTCGCTACAGACCCAGTGCCCACACTCATTGCAGACACAGCGCCCACCCTCGCTACGGACCCAGTGCCCACACTCGCTACGGACCCAGTGCCCACACTCGCTATTGACCCAGCACCCACACTCGCTACAGGCTCAGCGCCCACACTCACTGCAGACACAGTGCCCACACTCGCGATAGACCCAGCGTCCACACTCGTTATAGACCCAGCACCCAGACTCACTGCAGACCCAGCGCCCACACTCGCTACAGACACAGCGTCCACACTCGTTATAGACCCAGCGCCCACACACACTGCAGACACAGCGCCCACACTCGTTACAGACCCAGCGCCCACACTCACTACAGACCCAACGCCCACTCTCACTACAGACCCAGCGCCCACACTCACTGCAGACACAGCGCCCACACTCGCTGCAGACCCAGCGCTCACACTCACTACAGACTGATTGTCCAAACACGCTACATACCCAGCGCCCACACTTGTACAGACCCAGCGCCCTCACTCAATATTGACCCAGCGCCCACACTCGCTAGAGACCCAGCGCCCACACTCGCTACAGACCCAGCGCCCACACTCACTACAGACCCAGCACCCACACACGCTGCAGACAGAGCGCCCACACTCACTACAGACACAGCGCCCACACTCGTTACAGACCCAGCGCCCACACTCACTACAGACCCAACGCCCACTCTCACTACAGACCCAGCGCCCACACTCACTGCAGACACAGCGCCCACACTCGCTGCAGACCCAGCGCTCACACTCACTACAGACTGATTGTCCAAACACGCTACATACCCAGCGCCCACACTTGTACAGACCCAGCGCCCTCACTCAATATTGACCCAGCGCCCACACTCGCTACAGACCCAGCGCCCACACTCACTGCAGACCTAGCACCCACACTCGCTATTGATCCAGCGCCCACACTCGCTACAGACCCAGCGCCCACATTCACTGCAGACACAGCGCCCACACTCGCTACAGACCCAGCACCCACACTCACTACAGACCCAGCGCCCACACTCACTATTGACCCAGCGCCCACACTCGCTATAGACCCTGGGCCCATACTCGCTACAGACCCAGTGCCCACACTCACTGCAAACACAGCGCCCACACTCGCTACAGATCCAGCGCCCACACTCACTACAGACCCAGCACCCACACACGCTGCAGACCGAGCGACCACACTCACTACAGACCCAGCGCCCACACTCACTACAGACCCAGTGAACACACTCACTACAGACCCAGCGCCCACACTCGCTACAGACACAGCGCCCACTCTCACTACAGACTCAGCGCCCACACTTGTACAGACCCAGCGCCCTCACTCAATATTGACCCAGCGCCCACACTCGCTACAGACCCAGCGCCCACACTCACTGCAGACCTAGCACCCACACTCGCTATTGATCCAGCGCCCACACTCGCTACAGACCCAGCGCCCACATTCACTGCAGACACAGCGCCCACACTCGCTACAGACCCAGCACCCACACTCACTACAGACCCAGCGCCCACACTCACTATTGACCCAGCGCCCACACTCGCTATAGACCCTGGGCCCATACTCGCTACAGACCCAGTGCCCACACTCACTGCAAACACAGCGCCCACACTCGCTACAGACCCAGCGCCCACACTCACTACAGACCCAGCACCCACACACGCTGCAGACCGAGCGACCACACTCACTACAGACCCAGCGCCCACACTCACTACAGACCCAGTGAACACACTCACTACAGACCCAGCGCCCACACTCGCTACAGACACAGCGCCCACTCTCACTACAGACTCAGCGCCCACACTCACTACAGACCCAGCGCCCACACTCACTACAGACCCAGCACCCACACACGCTGCAGACAGAGCGCCCACACTCACTACAGACCCAGTGCCCACACTCGCTACAGATCCTGCGCCCACAATCGCTACAGACCCAGCGGCCACACTAGCTACAGACCCAGCGCCCACACTCACTACAGACCCAGCGCCCACATTGGCTACGGACCCAGTGCCCACACTCGCTACAGACCCAGCGCCCACACTCATTACAGACATGGCGCCCACACTCAGTACAGACCCAGCGCCCACACTCAGTACAGACCCAGCGCCCACCTCACTACAGACCCAGCGTCCACACTCGCTACAGACCCAGTGCCCACACTCATTGCAGACACAGCGCCCACACTCGCTACGGACCCAGTGCCCACACTCGCTACGGACCCAGTGCCCACACTCGCTATTGACCCAGCACCCACACTCGCTACAGACTCAGCGCCCACACTCACTGCAGACACAGTGCCCATACTCGCGATAGACCCAGCGTCCACACTCGTTATAGACCCAGCACCCAGACTCACTGCAGACCCAGCGCCCACACTCGCTACAGTCACAGCGTCCACACTCGTTAAAGACCCAGCGCCCACACACACTGCAGACACAGCGCCCACACTCGATACAGACCCAGCGCCCACACTCACTACAGACCCAACGCCCACTCACACTACAGACCCAGCGCCCACACTCACTGCAGACACAGCGCCCACACTCGCTGCAGACCCAGCGCCCACACTCACTACAGACTGATTGTCCAAACACTCTACATACCCAGCGCCCACACTTGTACAGACCCAGCGCCCTCACTCAATATTGACCCAGCGCCCACACTCGCTAGAGACCCAGCGCCCACACTCGCTACAGACCCAGCGCCCACACTCACTGCAGACCTAGCACCCACACTCGCTATTGACCCAGCGCCCACACTCGCTACAGACCCAGCGCCCACATTCACTGCAGACACAGCGCCCACACTCGCTACAGACCCAGCACCCACACTCACTACAGACCCAGCGCCCACACTCACTATTGACCCAGCGCCCACACTCGCTATAGACCCTGGGCCCATACTCGCTACAGACCCAGTGCCCACACTCACTGCAAACACAGCGCCCACACTCGCTACAGACCCAGCGCCCACACTCACTGCAGACACAGCGCCCACACTCACTACAGACCCAAAGCCCACACTCACTACAGACCCAGAGCCCACACTCACTACAGACCCAGCGCCTACACTCACTACAGACACAGAGCCCACACTCACTACAAACCCAGTGCCCACACTCGGTACAGACACAGCGCCCACACTCGTTACAAACCCAGTGCCCACACTCAGTGCAGACACAGTGCCCACACTCACTACAGACCCAGCGCCTACACTCATTTCAGACACAGCACCCACAATCGCTACACACCCAGCGCCCACACTCGCTGCAGACCCAGAGCCCACACTCGCTACAGACCCAGCAACCACACTCGCTACAGACCCAGCATCAAAACTCGCTACTGAGCCAGCGCCCACACACACTACAGAACCAGCGCCCACACACACTACTGACGCAGCGGCCACACTGGCTACAGACCCAGCGCCCACACTCACTACAGACCCAGCACCCACACTCATTACAGACCCAGCGCCCACACTCACTACAGACCCAGCGCCCACACTCGCTACGGACCCAGTGCCCACACTCACTACAGACCCAGCGCCCCCACTCAGTACAGATACAGCGCCCACACTCACTACAGACCCAGCGGCCACCTCACTACAGACCCAGCGCCCACACTCGCTACAAACCCAGTGCCCACACTCATTGCAGACACAGTGCCCGCACTCGCTACGGACCCACTGCCCACACTCGCTACGGACCCAGTGCCCACACTCGCTATTGACCCAGCACCCACACTTGCTACAGACTCAGCGCACACACTCATTACAGACACAGAGCCCACACTCACTATAGACCCAGCGCCCACACTCACTACAGACCCAGCACCCACACTCGCTACATATCCAGAGCCCACACTCACTATTGACCCAGCGCCCACACTCACTACAGACCCAGCACCCACACTCACTACAGAACCAGCGCCCACACTCACTACAGACCCAGCACCCACACTCACTACAGACCCAGAGCTGACACTCACTGCAGACACAGCACCCACACTCGTTACAGACCCAGCGACCACCCTCGATACAGACCCAGTGACCACACTCACTTCAGACCCAGCGCCCACACTCGCTACAGACCCCACGCCCACACTCGCTACAGACCCAGCGCTGACAATCACTACAGACCCAGCGCCCACCCTCGATACAGACCCAGCGCCCACACTCACTGCAGACACAGAGCCGACACTCACTACAGAACCAGCGCTCACATTCGCTATTGACCCAGCGCCCACACTCGCTACAGACCCAGCGCCCACACTCGCTACTGACCCAGCGCCCACACTCACTACAGACCCAGCGCCCACACTCGCTACAGACCCAGCGCATACACTCGCTATTTAACCAGGGCCCACAATCGCTACAGACCCAGCGCCCACACTCGCTGCAGACCCCGCGCCCACACTCACTACAGACACAGCGCCCACATTCACTACAGACCCAGCGGCCACACTCACTACAGACACAGCGCCCACACTCACTTCAGAGCCAGAAACCATACTCATTGCAGACCCAGCGCCCACACTCACTACAGAACGAGCGACCACACTCACTACAGACCCAGCGCCCACACTCACTACAGAACCAGTGAACACACTCACTACAGACCCAGCGCCCACACTCGCTACAGACACAGCGCCCACTCTCACTACAGACTCAGCGCCCACACTCACTACAGAACCATCGCCCACACTCACTACAGACCCAGCGCCCAAACTCACCACAGTCCCAGCACCCACACTCGCTGCAGACAGTGCGCCCACACTCACTACAGACCCAGTGCCCACACTCGCTACAGATCCTGCGCCCACACTCGCTACAGACCCAGCGGCCACACTGGCTACAGACCCAGCGCCCACACTCACTACAGACCCAGCGCCCACACTCGCTACGGACCCAGTGCCCACACTCGCTACAGACCCAGCGCCCACACTCATTACAGACATGGCGCCCACACTCAGTACAGACCCAGCGCCCACACTCAGTACAGACCCAGCGCCCACCTCACTACAGACCCAGCGTCCACACTCGCTACAGACCCAGTGCCCACACTCATTGCAGACACAGCGCCCACACTCGCTACGGACCCAGTGCCCACACTCGCTACGGACCCAGTGCCCACACTCGCTATTGACCCAGCACCCACACTCGCTACAGACTCAGCGCCCACACTCACTGCAGACACAGTGCCCACACTCGCGATAGACCCAGCGTCCACACTCGTTACAGACCCAGCACCCAGACTCACTGCAGACCCAGCGCCCACACTCGCTACAGACACAGCGTCCACACTCGTTATAGACCCAGCGCCCACACACACTGCAGACACAGCGCCCACACTCGTTACAGACCCAGCGCCCACACTCACTACAGACCCAACGCCCACTCTCACTACAGACCCAGCGCCCACACTCACTGCAGACACAGCGCCCACACTCGCTGCAGACCCAGCGCTCACACTCACTACAGACTGATTGTCCAAACACGCTACATACCCAGCGCCCACACTTGTACAGACCCAGCGCCCTCACTCAATATTGACCCAGCGCCCACACTCGCTAGAGACCCAGCGCCCACATTCGCTACAGACCCAGCGCCCACACTCACTACAGACCCAGCACCCACACACGCTGCAGACAGAGCGCCCACACTCACTACAGACACAGCGCCCACACTCGTTACAGACCCAGCGCCCACACTCACTACAGACCCAACGCCCACTCTCACTACAGACCCAGCGCCCACACTCACTGCAGACACAGCGCCCACACTCGCTGCAGACCCAGCGCTCACACTCACTACAGACTGATTGTCCAAACACGCTACATACCCAGCGCCCACACTTGTACAGACCCAGCGCCCTCACTCAATATTGACCCAGCGCCCACACTCGCTACAGACCCAGCGCCCACACTCACTGCAGACCTAGCACCCACACTCGCTATTGATCCAGCGCCCACACTCGCTACAGACCCAGCGCCCACATTCACTGCAGACACAGCGCCCACACTCGCTACAGACCCAGCACCCACACTCACTACAGACCCAGCGCCCACACTCACTATTGACCCAGCGCCCACACTCGCTATAGACCCTGGGCCCATACTCGCTACAGACCCAGTGCCCACACTCACTGCAAACACAGCGCCCACACTCGCTACAGACCCAGCGCCCACACTCACTACAGACCCAGCACCCACACACGCTGCAGACCGAGCGACCACACTCACTACAGACCCAGCGCCCACACTCACTACAGACCCAGTGAACACACTCACTACAGACCCAGCGCCCACACTCGCTACAGACACAGCGCCCACTCTCACTACAGACTCAGCGCCCACACTTGTACAGACCCAGCGCCCTCACTCAATATTGACCCAGCGCCCACACTCGCTACAGACCCAGCGCCCACACTCACTGCAGACCTAGCACCCACACTCGCTATTGATCCAGCGCCCACACTCGCTACAGACCCAGCGCCCACATTCACTGCAGACACAGCGCCCACACTCGCTACAGACCCAGCACCCACACTCACTACAGACCCAGCGCCCACACTCACTATTGACCCAGCGCCCACACTCGCTATAGACCCTGGGCCCATACTCGCTACAGACCCAGTGCCCACACTCACTGCAAACACAGCGCCCACACTCGCTACAGACCCAGCGCCCACACTCACTACAGACCCAGCACCCACACACGCTGCAGACCGAGCGACCACACTCACTACAGACCCAGCGCCCACACTCACTACAGACCCAGTGAACACACTCACTACAGACCCAGCGCCCACACTCGCTACAGACACAGCGCCCACTCTCACTACAGACTCAGCGCCCACACTCACTACAGACCCAGCGCCCACACTCACTACAGACCCAGCACCCACACACGCTGCAGATAGAGCGCCCACACTCACTACAGACCCAGTGCCCACACTCGCTACAGATCCTGCGCCCACAATCGCTACAGACCCAGCGGCCACACTAGCTACAGACCCAGCGCCCACACTCACTACAGACCCAGCGCCCACATTGGCTACGGACCCAGTGCCCACACTCGCTACAGACCCAGCGCCCACACTCATTACAGACATGGCGCCCACACTCAGTACAGACCCAGCGCCCACACTCAGTACAGACCCAGCGCCCACCTCACTACAGACCCAGCGTCCACACTCGCTACAGACCCAGTGCCCACACTCATTGCAGACACAGCGCCCACACTCGCTACGGACCCAGTGCCCACACTCGCTACGGACCCAGTGCCCACACTCGCTATTGACAAAGCACCCACACTCGCTACAGACTCAGCGCCCACACTCACTGCAGACACAGTGCCCATACTCGCGATAGACCCAGCGTCCACACTCGTTATAGACCCAGCACCCAGACTCACTGCAGACCCAGCGCCCACACTCGCTACAGTCACAGCGTCCACACTCGTTAAAGACCCAGCGCCCACACACACTGCAGACACAGCGCCCACACTCGATACAGACCCAGCGCCCACACTCACTACAGACCCAACGCCCACTCACACTACAGACCCAGCGCCCACACTCACTGCAGACACAGCGCCCACACTCGCTGCAGACCCAGCGCCCACACTCACTACAGACTGATTGTCCAAACACTCTACATACCCAGCGCCCACACTTGTACAGACCCAGCGCCCTCACTCAATATTGACCCAGCGCCCACACTCGCTACAGACCCAGCGCCCACACTCACTGCAGACCTAGCACCCACACTCGCTATTGATCCAGCGCCCACACTCGCTACAGACCCAGCGCCCACATTCACTGCAGACACAGCGCCCACACTCGCTACAGACCCAGCACCCACACTCACTACAGACCCAGCACCCACACTCACTATTGACCCAGCGCCCACACTCGCTATAGACCCTGGGCCCATACTCGCTACAGACCCAGTGCCCACACTCACTGCAAACACAGCGCCCACACTCGCTACAGACCCAGCGCCCACACTCACTACAGACCCAGCACCCACACACGCTGCAGACCGAGCGACCACACTCACTACAGACCCAGCGCCCACACTCACTACAGACCCAGTGAACACACTCACTACAGACCCAGCGCCCACACTCGCTACAGACACAGCGCCCACTCTCACTACAGACTCAGCGCCCACACTTGTACAGACCCAGCGCCCTCACTCAATATTGACCCAGCGCCCACACTCGCTACAGACCCAGCGCCCACACTCACTGCAGACCTAGCACCCACACTCGCTATTGATCCAGCGCCCACACTCGCTACAGACCCAGCGCCCACATTCACTGCAGACACAGCGCCCACACTCGCTACAGACCCAGCACCCACACTCACTACAGACCCAGCGCCCACACTCACTATTGACCCAGCGCCCACACTCGCTATAGACCCTGGGCCCATACTCGCTACAGACCCAGTGCCCACACTCACTGCAAACACAGCGCCCACACTCGCTACAGACCCAGCGCCCACACTCACTACAGACCCAGCACCCACACACGCTGCAGACCGAGCGACCACACTCACTACAGACCCAGCGCCCACACTCACTACAGACCCAGTGAACACACTCACTACAGACCCAGCGCCCACACTCGCTACAGACACAGCGCCCACTCTCACTACAGACTCAGCGCCCACACTCACTACAGACCCAGCGCCCACACTCACTACAGACCCAGCACCCACACACGCTGCAGATAGAGCGCCCACACTCACTACAGACCCAGTGCCCACACTCGCTACAGATCCTGCGCCCACAATCGCTACAGACCCAGCGGCCACACTAGCTACAGACCCAGCGCCCACACTCACTACAGACCCAGCGCCCACATTGGCTACGGACCCAGTGCCCACACTCGCTACAGACCCAGCGCCCACACTCATTACAGACATGGCGCCCACACTCAGTACAGACCCAGCGCCCACACTCAGTACAGACCCAGCGCCCACCTCACTACAGACCCAGCGTCCACACTCGCTACAGACCCAGTGCCCACACTCATTGCAGACACAGCGCCCACACTCGCTACGGACCCAGTGCCCACACTCGCTACGGACCCAGTGCCCACACTCGCTATTGACAAAGCACCCACACTCGCTACAGACTCAGCGCCCACACTCACTGCAGACACAGTGCCCATACTCGCGATAGACCCAGCGTCCACACTCGTTATAGACCCAGCACCCAGACTCACTGCAGACCCAGCGCCCACACTCGCTACAGTCACAGCGTCCACACTCGTTAAAGACCCAGCGCCCACACACACTGCAGACACAGCGCCCACACTCGATACAGACCCAGCGCCCACACTCACTACAGACCCAACGCCCACTCACACTACAGACCCAGCGCCCACACTCACTGCAGACACAGCGCCCACACTCGCTGCAGACCCAGCGCCCACACTCACTACAGACTGATTGTCCAAACACTCTACATACCCAGCGCCCACACTTGTACAGACCCAGCGCCCTCACTCAATATTGACCCAGCGCCCACACTCGCTAGAGACCCAGCGCCCACACTCGCTACAGACCCAGCGCCCACACTCACTGCAGACCTAGCACCCACACTCGCTATTGACCCAGCGCCCACACTCGCTACAGACCCAGCGCCCACATTCACTGCAGACACAGTGCCCACACTCGCTACAGACCCAGCACCCACACTCACTACAGACCCAGCGCCCACACTCACTATTGACCCAGCGCCCACACTCGCTATAGACCCTGGGCCCATACTCGCTACAGACCCAGTGCCCACACTCACTGCAAACACAGCGCCCACACTCGCTACAGACCCAGCGCCCACACTCACTGCAGACACAGCTCCCACACTCACTACAGACCCAAAGCCCACACTCACTACAGACCCAGAGCCCACACTCACTACAGACCCAGCGCCTACACTCACTACAGACACAGAGCCCACACTCACTACAAACCCAGTGCCCACACTCGGTACAGACACAGCGCCCACACTCGCTACAGACACAGCGCCCACTCTCACTACAGACTCAGCGCCCACACTTGTACAGACCCAGCGCCCTCACTCAATATTGACCCAGCGCCCACACTCGCTACAGACCCAGCGCCCACACTCACTGCAGACCTAGCACCCACACTCGCTATTGATCCAGCGCCCACACTCGCTACAGACCCAGCGCCCACATTCACTGCAGACACAGCGCCCACACTCGCTACAGACCCAGCACCCACACTCACTACAGACCCAGCGCCCACACTCACTATTGACCCAGCGCCCACACTCGCTATAGACCCTGGGCCCATACTCGCTACAGACCCAGTGCCCACACTCACTGCAAACACAGCGCCCACACTCGCTACAGACCCAGCGCCCACACTCACTACAGACCCAGCACCCACACACGCTGCAGACCGAGCGACCACACTCACTACAGACCCAGCGCCCACACTCACTACAGACCCAGTGAACACACTCACTACAGACCCAGCGCCCACACTCGCTACAGACACAGCGCCCACTCTCACTACAGACTCAGCGCCCACACTCACTACAGACCCAGCGCCCACACTCACTACAGACCCAGCACCCACACACGCTGCAGATAGAGCGCCCACACTCACTACAGACCCAGTGCCCACACTCGCTACAGATCCTGCGCCCACAATCGCTACAGACCCAGCGGCCACACTAGCTACAGACCCAGCGCCCACACTCACTACAGACCCAGCGCCCACATTGGCTACGGACCCAGTGCCCACACTCGCTACAGACCCAGCGCCCACACTCATTACAGACATGGCGCCCACACTCAGTACAGACCCAGCGCCCACACTCAGTACAGACCCAGCGCCCACCTCACTACAGACCCAGCGTCCACACTCGCTACAGACCCAGTGCCCACACTCATTGCAGACACAGCGCCCACACTCGCTACGGACCCAGTGCCCACACTCGCTACGGACCCAGTGCCCACACTCGCTATTGACAAAGCACCCACACTCGCTACAGACTCAGCGCCCACACTCACTGCAGACACAGTGCCCATACTCGCGATAGACCCAGCGTCCACACTCGTTATAGACCCAGCACCCAGACTCACTGCAGACCCAGCGCCCACACTCGCTACAGTCACAGCGTCCACACTCGTTAAAGACCCAGCGCCCACACACACTGCAGACACAGCGCCCACACTCGATACAGACCCAGCGCCCACACTCACTACAGACCCAACGCCCACTCACACTACAGACCCAGCGCCCACACTCACTGCAGACACAGCGCCCACACTCGCTGCAGACCCAGCGCCCACACTCACTACAGACTGATTGTCCAAACACTCTACATACCCAGCGCCCACACTTGTACAGACCCAGCGCCCTCACTCAATATTGACCCAGCGCCCACACTCGCTAGAGACCCAGCGCCCACACTCGCTACAGACCCAGCGCCCACACTCACTGCAGACCTAGCACCCACACTCGCTATTGACCCAGCGCCCACACTCGCTACAGACCCAGCGCCCACATTCACTGCAGACACAGTGCCCACACTCGCTACAGACCCAGCACCCACACTCACTACAGACCCAGCGCCCACACTCACTATTGACCCAGCGCCCACACTCGCTATAGACCCTGGGCCCATACTCGCTACAGACCCAGTGCCCACACTCACTGCAAACACAGCGCCCACACTCGCTACAGACCCAGCGCCCACACTCACTGCAGACACAGCTCCCACACTCACTACAGACCCAAAGCCCACACTCACTACAGACCCAGAGCCCACACTCACTACAGACCCAGCGCCTACACTCACTACAGACACAGAGCCCACACTCACTACAAACCCAGTGCCCACACTCGGTACAGACACAGCGCCCACACTCGTTACAAACCCAGTGCCCACACTCAGTGCAGACACAGTGCCCACACTCACTACAGACCCAGCGCCTACACTCATTTCAGACACAGCACCCACAATCGCTACACACCCAGCGCCCACACTCGCTGCAGACCCAGAGCCCACACTCGCTACAGACCCAGCAACCACACTCGCTACAGACCCAGCATCAAAACTCGCTACTGAGCCAGCACCCACACTCACTACAGTCCCAGTGCCCACAGTCGCTACAGACACAACTCCCACACTCACTACAGACCCAGCGCACACACTCAATATTGACTCAGCACCCACATTCACTTCAGACCCATCACCCACGCTCACTAATACCCCAGCACCCACAAGCAATACAGATCCAACGCGCACACTCACTATTGACCAAGCGCCCACACTCATTACAGACCCAGCGCCCACACTCACTACAGACCCAGCGCCCACACTCAATACAGACCCAGCGCCCACACTCAATACAGACACAGCGCCCACACTCGCTACAGACCCAGCGCCCACACACACTACAGAACCAGCGCCCACACACACTACTGACGCAGCGGCCACACTGGCTACAGACCCAGCGCCCACACTCACTACAGACCCAGCACCCACACTCATTACAGACCCAGCGCCCACACTCACTACAGACCCAGCGCCCACACTCGCTACGGACCCAGTGCCCACACTCACTACAGACCCAGCGCCCCCACTCAGTACAGATACAGCGCCCACACTCACTACAGACCCAGCGGCCACCTCACTACAGACCCAGCGCCCACACTCGCTACAAACCCAGTGCCCACACTCATTGCAGACACAGTGCCCGCACTCGCTACGGACCCACTGCCCACACTCGCTACGGACCCAGTGCCCACACTCGCTATTGACCCAGCACCCACACTTGCTACAGACTCAGCGCACACACTCACTACAGACACAGAGCCCACACTCACTATAGACCCAGCGCCCACACTCACTACAGACCCAGCACCCACACTCGCTACATATCCAGAGCCCACACTCACTGTTGACCCAGCGCCCACACTCACTACAGACCCAGCACCCACACTCACTACAGAACCAGCGCCCACACTCACTACAGACCCAGCACCCACACTCACTACAGACCCAGCGCTGACAATCACTACAGACCCAGCGCCCACACTCACTGCAGACACAGAGCCGACACTCACTACAGAACCAGCGCTCACATTCGCTATTGACCCAGCGCCCACACTCGCTACAGACCCAGCGCCCACACTCGCTACAGACCCAGCGCCCACACTCACTACAGACCCAGCGCCCACACTCGCTACAGACCCAGCGCCCACACTCGCTACAGACCCAGCGCCCACACTCACTACAGACCCAGCGCCCACACTCGCTACAGACCCAGCGCATACACTCGCTATTTAACCAGGGCCCACAATCGCTACAGACCCAGCGCCCACACTCGCTGCAGACCCCGCGCCCACACTCACTGCAGACACAGCGCCCACACTCACTACAAACCCAGCACCCACACTCACTACAGACACAGCGACCACACTCACTGCAGACACAGCGCCCACACTCACTACAAGCCCAGTGCCCACACTCGGTGCAGACACAGTGCCCACACTCACTACAGAACCAGCGCCCACACTCATTACAGACCCAGCGCTCACACTCACTACAGACCCACAGCCCACACTCGCTACAGACTCAGCGCCCACACTCGCTACAGACCCAGCGCCCACACTCGCTACAGACCCAGCAACCACACTCGCTACAGACCCAGCGTCAAAACTCGCTACTGAGCCAGCGCCCACATTCACTGCAGACACAGCGCCCACACTCACTACATTCCCAGCGCCCACAGTCACTACAGACACAACTCCCACACTCACTACAGACCCAGCGCACACACTCAATATTGACTCAGCACCCACACTCACTTCAGACCCATCACCCACGCTCACTAATACCCCAGCGCCCACAATCAATACAGATCCAGGGCCCACACTCACTATTGACCCAGCGCCCACACTCACTACAGACCCAGCACCCACACTCACTACAGACCCAGCGCCCACACTCACTACAGACCCAGGACTCACACTCGCTACAGACCCAGTGACCACACTCGCTTCAGACCCAGCGCCCACACTCGCTACAGACACAGCACTCACACTCACTACAGACCCAGTGACCACACTCGCTACAGACCCAGCACTCACACTCACTACAGACCCAGCGCCCACACTCACTACAGACCCAGTGACCACGCTCGCTACAGACCCAGCGCCCACACTCAATTCAGACCCAGCGCACACAATCACTACAGACCCAGCGCCCACAATCGCATCACACAATGCGCCCTCACTCGCTACAGACCCAGCGCCCACACTCGCTACAGTGCCAGAAACCATACTCATTGCAGACCCAGCGCCCACACTCATCACAGACCCAGAGCCCATACTCACTACAGACCCAGCGCCTTCAGTCAGTACAAACCCAGCGCCCACACTCGCTACAGACCCAGCGCACACACTCACTACGGACCCAGAACTCACATTCGCTACAGACCCAGCGCCCACACTCATTACAGACCCAGCGCCCCCACACTCTCTGCAGAACCAGCTCCCACACTCACTACAGATCCAGTGACCACTCTCGCATCAGACACTGCACCCTCACTCGCTACAGACCCAGCGCACACAGTCGCTACAGACCCAGCGCCCACACTCGCTACAGACCAAGCGCCCTCATTCGCTACAGACCCACCGCCCACAATCACTACAGACTCAGCGCCCACACTCGAACAGACCCAACGCCCACACTCGCTACAGACACTGCGCCCACACTTTCTACAGACCCTGTGCCCACACTCGCTACAGACCCAGCGCCCACACTCACTACAGACCCAGCACCCACACTCACTACAGACCCAGCACCCACAATCACTGCAGACCCATTGCCCACACTCACTACAGTCCCAGTGACCACACTCGCTACAGACCCAGTGACCACACTCTCTACAGACCCTGTGCCCACACTCGCTACAGACCCAGCGCCCACACACGCTTCAGACCCAGTGCCCACACTCACTACAGACCCAGCGCCCACACTCGCTACAGACCCAGTGAACACACTTGCTGAAGACTCTGCGCCCACACTCGCTACAGACCCAGCGCCCACACTCGCTACAGACCCAGTGAACACGCTTGCTGCAGACTCTGCGCCCACACTCACAACAGACACTGCGCCCTCACTCGCTACAGACCCAGCACCCACATACGCTACAGAAACTGCACATACACTCACTGCAGACCCAATGCCCACACTCGCTTCAGACCCAGCGCCCACACTCGCTACAGACACAGCACTCACATTCACTACAGACCCAGTGACCACACTCGCTACAGACCCAGCGCCCACACTCACTATAGAACCAGCGGCCACACTCGCTACAGACCCAGCGACCACACTCACTACAGACCCAGCGCCCACACTCGCTACAGACCCAGCGACCACACTCACTACAGATCCAGTGACCACACTAGCATCAGACACTGCGCCCTCACTCGCTACAGACCCAGCGCCCACACTTGCTACAGGCCCAGCACCCACACTCGCTGCAGACCCAGCCCCCACACTCACTGCACACCCAGTGCCCACACTAGCTACAAACCCAGCACCCACCCTCACTATTGACCCTGTGCCCACATTCTCTATAGACCCAGCGCCCACACTCACTTCAGAGCCAGAAACCATACTCATTGCAGACCCAGTGCCCACACTCGCTACAGACCCATTGCCCAAACTCGCTATAGACCGAGCGGCCACACTAACTACAGACACAGCGCCCACATTCACTACAGACCCATCGCCCACACTCACTACAGACACAGCGCACACTCTCTTTACAGACCCAGTGCCCACACTCGCTATGCACAGCGCCCACACTCTCTTCAGAGCCAGAAACCATACTCATTGCAGACCCAGCGCCCACACTCGCTACAGACCCAGCGGCCACACTCAACTACAGACACCGCCCACACTCACTACAGACCGAGCGTCCACACTCACTACAGACCCAGCGCCCACACTCACTACAGACCCAGTGAACACACTCACTACAGACCCAGCGCCCAGACTCGCTACAGACACAGCGCCTACAATCACTACATACCAAGCGACCACACTTGCTACAGACCCAGCGCCCACACTCACTACAGACACAGAGCCCACACTCACTACAGACCCAGCGCCCACACTCACTACAGACCCAGCACCCACACTCACTACAGACCCAGCGCCCACACTCTCTACAGACCCAGCACCCACACTCACTACAGACCCAGCACCCACACTCACTACAGACCCAGCACCCACACTCACTGCAGACCCACCGCCCACACTCGCTACAGACCCAGAACCCACACTCACTACAGACCCAGCGCCCACACTCTCTACAGACCCAGCACCCACACTCACTACAGACCCAGCACCCACACTCACTACAGACCCAGCACCCACACTCACTACAGACCCAGCGCCCACACTCGCTACAGACCCAGTGAACACACTCGCTGCAGACCCAGCACACACATACGCTACAGAAACTGCACATACACTCACTGCAGACCCAACGCCCACACTCGCTACAGACCCAGCGCCCACACTCACTACAGACAAGGTGACGACACTCGCTACAGACACAGCGCCCACACTCGCTACAGACCCAGCGCCCACATTCACTACAGACCCTGCGCCCACACTCGCTACAGACCCAGCACCAACACCCACCACAGACCCAGCGCCCATACTCACTATTGACCCAGCGCCCCCACACTCTCTACAGACCCTGCGCCCACACTCACTACAGACCCAGCGCCAACACTCGCTACAGACCCAGCGCCCACACTCGCTACAGAACCAGTGACCACACTTGCTTCAGACCCAGCGCCCACACTCGCTGCAGACCCAGCGCCCACACTCACTGCAGACCCAGTGCCCACACTCGCTACAGACCCAGCACCCACACTCACTACAGACCCAGTGCCCACACTCGCTATAGACCCAGCGCCCACAATCACTTCAGAGCCAGAAACCATACTCATTGCAGACCAGCGCCCACACTCGCTACAGACCCAGTGCCCAAACTCGCTACAGACCCAGCGGACACACTCACTACAGACACAGCGCCCACATTCACTACAGACCCAGCGGCCACACTCACTACAGACACAGCGCACACTCTCTTTACAGACCCAGTGCCCACAATCGCTATACACACAGCGCCCACACTCACTTCAGAGCCAGAAACCATACTCATTGCAGACCCAGCGCCCACACTCACTACAGACCGAGCGACCACACTCACTACAGACCCAGCGCCCACACTCACTACAGACCCAGTGAACACACTCACTACAGACCCAGCGCCCACACTCGCTACAGACACAGCGCCCACTCTCACTACAGACTCAGCGCCCACACTCACTACAGAACCAGCGCCCACACTCACTACAGACCCAGCGCCCACACTCACGACAGTCCCAGCATCCACACTCGCTACATATCCAGAGTCCACACTCACTGCAGACCCAGCGCCCACACTCACTACAGACCCAGCGCCCACACTCACTACAGACCCAGCACCCACACTCGCTGCAGACAGAGCGCCCACACTCACTACAGACCCAGTGCCCACACTCGCTACAGATCCTGCGCCCACACTCGCTACAGACCCAGCGGCCACACTGGCTACAGACCCAGCGCCCACACTCACTACAGACCCAGCGCCCACACTCGCTACGGACCCAGTGCCCACACTCGCTACAGACCCAGCGCCCACACTCATTATAGACATGGCGCCCACACTCACTACAGACCCAGCGCCCACACTCAGTACCGACCCAGCGCCCACCTCAATACAGACCCAGTGTCCACACTCGCTACAGACCCAGTGCCCACACTCATTGCAGACACAGTGCCCACACTCGCTACGGACCCAGTGCCCACACTCGCTATTGACCCAGCACCCACACTCGTTACAGACTCAGCGCCCACACTCACTGCAGACACAGTGCCCACACTCGCGATAGACCCAGCGTCCACACTCGTTATAGACCCAGCACCCAGACTCACTGCAGACCCAGCGCCCACACTCGCTACAGACACAGCGTCCACACTCGTTATAGACCCAGCGCCCACACACACTGCAGACACAGCGCCCACACTCGTTACAGACCCTGCGCCCACACTCACTACAGACCCAGCGCCAACACTCGCTACAGACCCAGCGCCCACACTCGCTACAGAACCAGTGACCACACTTGCTTCAGACCCAGCGCCCACACTCGCTGCAGACCCAGCGCCCACACTCACTGCAGACCCAGTGCCCACACTCGCTACATACCCAGCACCCACACTCACTACAGACCCAGTGCCCACACTCGCTATAGACCCAGCGCCCACAATCACTTCAGAGCCAGAAACCATACTCATTGCAGACCAGCGCCCACACTCGCTACAGACCCAGTGCCCAAACTCGCTACAGACCCAGCGGACACACTCACTACAGACACAGCGCCCACATTCACTACAGACCCAGCGGCCACACTCACTACAGACACAGCGCACACTCTCTTTACAGACCCAGTGCCCACAATCGCTATACACACAGCGCCCACACTCACTTCAGAGCCAGAAACCATACTCATTGCAGACCCAGCGCCCACAATCACTACAGACCGAGCGACCACACTCACTACAGACCCAGCGCCCACACTCACTACAGACCCAGTGAACACACTCACTACAGACCCAGCGCCCACACTCGCTACAGACACAGCGCCCACTCTCACTACAGACTCAGCGCCCACACTCACTACAGAACCAGCGCCCACACTCACTACAGACCCAGCGCCCACACTCACCACAGTCCCAGCATCCACACTCGCTACATATCCAGAGTCCACACTCACTGCAGACCCAGCGCCCACACTCACTACAGACCCAGCGCCCACACTCACTACAGACCCAGCACCCACACTCGCTGCAGACAGAGCGCCCACACTCACTACAGACCCAGTGCCCACACTCGCTACAGATCCTGCGCCCACACTCGCTACAGACCCAGCGGCCACACTGGCTACAGACCCAGCGCCCACACTCACTACAGACCCAGCGCCCACACTCGCTACGGACCAGGTGCCCACACTCGCTACAGACCCAGCGCCCACACTCATTATAGACATGGCGCCCACACTCACTACAGACCCAGCGCCCACACTCGCTGCAGACCCAGCGCCCACACTCACTGCAGACCCAGTGCCCACACTCGCTACAGACCCAGCACCCACACTCACTACAGACCCAGTGCCCACACTCGCTATAGCCCCAGCGCCCACAATCACTTCAGAGCCAGAAACCATACTCATTGCAGACCAGCGCCCACACTCGCTACAGACCCAGTGCCCAAACTCGCTACAGACCCAGCGGACACACTCACTACAGACACAGCGCCCACATTCACTACAGACCCAGCGGCCACACTCACTACAGACACAGCGCACACTCTCTTTACAGACCCAGTGCCCACAATCGCTATACACACAGCACCCACACTCACTTCAGAGCCAGAAACCATACTCATTGCAGACCCAGCGCCCACACTCACTACAGACCGAGCGACCACACTCACTACAGACCCAGCGCCCACACTCACTACAGACCCAGTGAACACACTCACTACAGACCCAGCGCCCACACTCGCTACAGACACAGCGCCCACTCTCACTACAGACTCAGCGCCCACACTCACTACAGAACCAGCGCCCACACTCACTACAGACCCAGCGCCCACACTCACCACAGTCCCAGCATCCACACTCGCTACATATCCAGAGTCCACACTCACTGCAGACCCAGCGCCCACACTCACTACAGACCCAGCGCCCACACTCACTACAGACCCAGCACCCACACTCGCTGCAGACAGAGCGCCCACACTCACTACAGACCCGGTGCCCACACTCGCTACAGATCCTGCGCCCACACTCGCTACAGACCCTGCGGCCACACTGGCTACAGACCCAGCGCCCACACTCACTACAGACCCAGCGCCCACACTCGCTACGGACCCAGTGCCCACACTCGCTACAGACCCAGCGCCCACACTCATTATAGACATGGCGCCCACACTCAGTACAGACCCAGCGCCCACACTCAGTACCGACCCAGCGCCCACCTCAATACAGACCCAGTGTCCACACTCGCTACAGACCCAGTGCACACACTCATTGCAGACACAGTGCCCACACTCGCTACGGACCCAGTGCCCACACTCGCTACAGACACAGCGTCCACACTCGTTATAGACCCAGCGCCCACACACACTGCAGACACAGCGCCCACACTCGTTACAGACCCAGCGCCCACACTCACTACAGACCCAACGCCCACTCTCACTACAGACCCAGCGCCCACACTCACTGCAGACACAGCGCCCACACTCGCTGCAGACCCAGCGCTCACACTCACTACAGACTGATTGTCCAAACACGCTACATACCCAGCGCCCACACTTGTACAGACCCAGCGCCCTCACTCAATATTGACCCAGCGCCCACACTCGCTAGAGACCCAGCGCCCACACTCGCTACAGACCCAGCGCCCACACTCACTGCAGACCTAGCACCCACACTCGCTATTGACCCAGCGCCCACACTCGCTACAGACCCAGCACCCACACTCACTACAGACCCAGCGCCCACACTCACTATTGACCCAGCGCCCACACTCGCTATAGACCCTGGGCCCATACTCGCTACAGACCCAGTGCCCACACTCACTGCAAACACAGCGCCCACACTCGCTACAGACCCAGCGCCCACACTCACTGCAGACACAGCGCCCACACTCACTACAGACCCAAAGCCCACACTCACTACAGACCCAGAGCCCACACTCACTACAGACCCAGCGCCTACACTCACTACAGACACAGAGCCCACACTCACTACAAACCCAGTGCCCACACTCGGTACAAACCCAGTGCCCACACTCGGTGCAGACACAGTGCCCACACTCACTACAGACCCAGCGCCTACACTCATTTCAGACACAGCACCCACAATCGCTACACACCCAGCGCCCACACTCGCTGCAGACCCAGAGCCCACACTCGCTACAGACCCAGCAACCACACTCGCTACAGACCCAGCATCAAAACTCGCTACTGAGCCAGCGCCCACACTCACTACAGTCCCAGCGCCCACAGTCGCTACAGACACAACTCCCACACTCACTACAGACCCAGCGCACACACTCAATATTGACTCAGCACCCACATTCACTTCAGACCCATCACCCACGCTCACTAATACCCCAGCACCCACAATCAATACAGATCCAGCGCGCACACTCACTATTGACCAAGCGCCCACACTCACTACAGACCCAGCGCCCACACTCACTACAGACCCAGCGCCCACACTCAATACAGACACAGCGCCCACACTCGCTACAGACCCAGCGCCCACACACACTACAGAACCAGCGCCCACACACACTACTGACGCAGCGGCCACACTGGCTACAGACCCAGCGCCCACACTCACTACAGACCCAGCACCCACACTCATTACAGACCCAGCGCCCACACTCACTACAGACCCAGCGCCCACACTCGCTACAGACCCAGCGCACACACTCACTACAGACCCAGAACTCACATTCGCTACAGACCCAGCGCCCACACTCATTACAGACCCAGCGCCCCCACACTCGCTACAGACACACCGGCCACACTCACTACAGACCCAATGACCACACTCGCTACAGACCCAGCGCCCACACTCGCTACAGACCCAGCGACCACACTCTCTGCAGAACCAGCTCCCACACTCACTACAGATCCAGTGACCACTCTCGCATCAGACACTGCGCCCTCACTCGCTACAGACCCAGCGCACACAGTCGCTACAGACCCAGCGCCCACACTCGCTACAGACCAAGCGCCCTCATTCGCTACAGACCCACCGCCCACAATCACTACAGACTCAGCGCCCACACTCGAACAGACCCAACGCCCACACTCGATACAGACACTGCGCACACACTTTCTACAGACCCTGTGCCCACACTCGCTACAGACCCAGCGCCCACACTCACTACAGACCCAGCACCCACACTCACTACAGACCCAGCACCCACAATCAATGCAGACCCATTGCCCACACTCACTACAGTCCCAGTGACCACACTCGCTACAGACCCAGTGACCACACTCTCTACAGACCCTGTGCCCACACTCGCTACAGACCCAGCGCCCACACACGCTTCAGACCCAGCGCCCACACTCACTACAGACCCAGCGCCCACACTCGCTACAGACCCAGTGAACACACTTGCTGAAGACTCTGCGCCCACACTCGCTACAGACCCAGTGAACACGCTCGCTGCAGACTCTGCGCCCACACTCACAACAGACACTGCGCCCTCACTCGCTACAGACCCAGCACCCACATACGCTACAGAAACTGCACATACACTCACTGCAGACCCAATGCCCACACTCGCTTCAGACCCAGCGCCCACACTCGCTACAGACACAGCACTCACACTCACTACAGACCCAGTGACCACACTCGCTACAGACCCAGCGCCCACACTCACTATAGAACCAGCGGCCACACTCGCTACAGACCCAGCGACCACACTCACTACAGACCCAGCGCCCACACTTGCTACAGACCCAGCGACCACACTCACTACAGATCCAGTGACCACACTAGCATCAGACACTGCGCCCTCACTCGCTACAGACCCAGCGCCCACACTTGCTACAGACCCAGCACCCACACTCGCTGCAGACCCAGCCCCCACACTCACTGCAGACCCAGTGCCCACACTAGCTACAAACCCAGCACCCACCCTCACTATTGACCCTGTGCCCACATTCTCTATAGACCCAGCGCCCACACTCACTTCAGAGCCAGAAACCATACTCATTGCAGACCCAGTGCCCACACTCGCTACAGACCCATTGCCCAAACTCGCTATAGACCGTGCGGCCACACTAACTACAGACACAGCGCCCACATTCACTACAGACCCATCGCCCACACTCACTACAGACACAGCGCACACTCTCTTTACAGACCCAGTGCCCACACTCGCTATGCACAGCGCCCACACTCTCTTCAGAGCCAGAAACCATACTCATTGCAGACCCAGCGCCCACACCCGCTACAGACCCAGCGGCCACACTCAACTACAGACACCGCCCACACTCACTACAGACCGAGCGTCCACACTCACTACAGACCCAGCGCCCACACTCACTACAGACCCAGTGAACACACTCACTACAGACCCAGCGCCCAGACTCGCTACAGACACAGCGCCCACAATCACTACAGACCCAGCGCCCACACTTGCTACAGACACAGAGCCCACACTCACTACAGACCCAGCGCCCACACTCACTACAGACCCAGAACCCACACTCACTACAGACCCAGCGCCCACACTCTCTACAGACCCAGCGCCCACACTCACTACAGACCCAGCACCCACACTCACTACAGACCCAGCACCCACACTCACTACAGACCCAGCGCCCACACTCGCTACAGACCCAGTGAACACACTCGCTGCAGACCCAGCACACACATACGCTACAGAAACTGCACATACACTCACTGCAGACCCAACGCCCACACTCGCTGCAGACCCAGCACCCACACTCACTACAGACTCAGCACCCACACTCACTACAGACCCAGCGCCCACACTCACTACAGACAAGGTGACCACACTCGCTACAGACACAGCGCCCACATTCGCTACAGACCCCGCGCCCACATTCACTACAGACCCAGCGCCCACACTCGCTACAGACCCAGCACCAACACCCACCTCAGACCCAGCGCCCATACTCACTATTGACCCAGCGCCCCCACACTCTCTACAGACCCTGCGCCCACACTCACTACAGACCCAGCGCCAACACTCGCTACAGACCCAGCGCCCACACTCGCTACAGAACCAGTGACCACACTTGCTTCAGACTCAGCGCCCACACTCACTACAGACCCAGCGTCCACACTCACTACAGACCCAGCGCCCACACTCGCTGCAGACCCAGCGCCCACACACACTGCAGACCCAGTGCCCACACTCGGTACAGACCCAGCACCCACACTCACTACAGACCCAGTGCCCACACTTGCTATAGACCCAGCGCCCACAATCACTTCAGAGCCAGAAACCATACTCATTGCAGACCCAGCGCACACACTCGCTACAGACCCAGTGCCCAAACTCGCTACAGACCCAGCGGACACACTCACTACAGACACAGCGCTCACATTCACTACATACCCAGTGGCCACACTCACTACAGACACAGCGCACACTCTCTTTACAGACCCAGTGCCCACACTCGGTACAGACCCAGCACCCACACTCACTACAGACCCAGTGCCCACACTTGCTATAGACCCAGCGCCCACAATCACTTCAGAGCCAGAAACCATACTCATTGCAGACCCAGCGCACACACTCGCTACAGACCCAGTGCCCAAACTCGCTACAGACCCAGCGGACACACTCACTACAGACACAGCGCTCACATTCACTACATACCCAGTGGCCACACTCACTACAGACACAGCGCACACTCTCTTTACAGACCCAGTGCCCACACTCGCTATACACACAG
The DNA here is from genome assembly GCA_026770705.1 of Isurus oxyrinchus. Lineage (NCBI taxonomy): Eukaryota > Metazoa > Chordata > Chondrichthyes > Lamniformes > Lamnidae > Isurus > Isurus oxyrinchus. The sequence continues at coordinate 164,941,152 of JANJGN010000008.1, forward strand.
CGCCCACACTCACTTCAGAGCCAGAAACCATACTCATTGCAGACCCAGCACCCACATTCACTTCAGACCCATCACCCACGCTCACTAATACCCCAGCACCCACAATCAATACAGATCCAGCGCGCACACTCACTATTGACCAAGCGCCCACACTCACTACAGACCCAGCGCCCACACTCACTACAGACCCAGCGCCCACACTCAATACAGACCCAGCGCCCACACTCAATACAGACACAGCGCCCACACTCGCTACAGACCCAGCGCCCACACACACTACAGAACCAGCGCCCACACACACTACTGACGCAGCGGCCACACTGGCTACAGACCCAGCGCCCACACTCACTACAGACCCAGCACCCACACTCATTACAGACCCAGCGCCCACACTCACTACAGACCCAGCGCCCACACTCGCTACAGACCCAGCGCACACACTCACTACAGACCCAGAACTCACATTCGCTACAGACCCAGCGCCCACACTCATTACAGACCCAGCGCCCCCACACTCGCTACAGACACACCGGCCACACTCACTACAGACCCAATGACCACACTCGCTACAGACCCAGCGCCCACACTCGCTACAGACCCAGCGACCACACTCTCTGCAGAACCAGCTCCCACACTCACTACAGATCCAGTGACCACTCTCGCATCAGACACTGCGCCCTCACTCGCAACAGACCCAGCGCACACAGTCGCTACAGACCCAGCGCCCACACTCGCTACAGACCAAGCGCCCTCATTCGCTACAGACCCACCGCCCACAATCACTACAGACTCAGCGCCCACACTCGAACAGACCCAACGCCCACACTCGCTACAGACACTGCGCCCACACTTTCTACAGACCCTGTGCCCACACTCGCTACAGACCCAGCGCCCACACTCACTACAGACCCAGCACCCACACTCACTACAGACCCAGCACCCACAATCAATGCAGACCCATTGCCCACACTCACTACAGTCCCAGTGACCACACTCGCTACAGACCCAGTGACCACACTCTCTACAGACCCTGTGCCCACACTCGCTACAGACCCAGCGCCCACACACGCTTCAGACCCAGCGCCCACACTCACTACAGACCCAGCGCCCACACTCGCTACAGACCCAGTGAACACACTTGCTGAAGACTCTGCGCCCACACTCGCTACAGACCCAGTGAACACGCTCGCTGCAGACTCTGCGCCCACACTCACAACAGACACTGCGCCCTCACTCGCTACAGACCCAGCACCCACATACGCTACAGAAACTGCACATACACTCACTGCAGACCCAATGCCCACACTCGCTTCAGACCCAGCGCCCACACTCGCTACAGACACAGCACTCACACTCACTACAGACCCAGTGACCACACTCGCTACAGACCCAGCGCCCACACTCACTATAGAACCAGCGGCCACACTCGCTACAGACCCAGCGACCACACTCACTACAGACCCAGCGCCCACACTTGCTACAGACCCAGCGACCACACTCGCTACAGACCCAGCGACCACACTCACTACAGATCCAGTGACCACACTAGCATCAGACACTGCGCCCTCACTCGCTACAGACCCAGCGCCCACACTTGCTACAGACCCAGCACCCACACTCGCTGCAGACCCAGCCCCCACACTCACTGCAGACCCAGTGCCCACACTAGCTACAAACCCAGCACCCACCCTCACTATTGACCCTGTGCCCACATTCTCTATAGACCCAGCGCCCACACTCACTTCAGAGCCAGAAACCATACTCATTGCAGACCCAGTGCCCACACTCGCTACAGACCCATTGCCCAAACTCGCTATAGACCGTGCGGCCACACTAACTACAGACACAGCGCCCACATTCACTACAGACCCATCGCCCACACTCACTACAGACACAGCGCACACTCTCTTTACAGACCCAGTGCCCACACTCGCTATGCACAGCGCCCACACTCTCTTCAGAGCCAGAAACCATACTCATTGCAGACCCAGCGCCCACACCCGCTACAGACCCAGCGGCCACACTCAACTACAGACACCGCCCACACTCACTACAGACCGAGCGTCCACACTCACTACAGACCCAGCGCCCACACTCACTACAGACCCAGTGAACACACTCACTACAGACCCAGCGCCCAGACTCGCTACAGACACAGCGCCCACAATCACTACAGACCCAGCGCCCACACTTGCTACAGACACAGAGCCCACACTCACTACAGACCCAGCGCCCACACTCACTACAGACCCAGAACCCACACTCACTACAGACCCAGCGCCCACACTCTCTACAGACCCAGCGCCCACACTCACTACAGACCCAGCACCCACACTCACTACAGACCCAGCACCCACACTCACTACAGACCCAGCGCCCACACTCGCTACAGACCCAGTGAACACACTCGCTGCAGACCCAGCACACACATACGCTACAGAAACTGCACATACACTCACTGCAGACCCAACGCCCACACTCGCTGCAGACCCAGCACCCACACTCACTACAGACTCAGCACCCACACTCACTACAGACCCAGCGCCCACACTCACTACAGACAAGGTGACCACACTCGCTACAGACACAGCGCCCACACTCGCTACAGACCCCGCGCCCACATTCACTACAGACCCAGCGCCCACACTCGCTACAGACCCAGCACCAACACCCACCTCAGACCCAGCGCCCATACTCACTATTGACCCAGCGCCCCCACACTCTCTACAGACCCTGCGCCCACACTCACTACAGACCCAGCGCCAACACTCGCTACAGACCCAGCGCCCACACTCGCTACAGAACCAGTGACCACACTTGCTTCAGACTCAGCGCCCACACTCACTACAGACCCAGCGCCCACACTCGCTGCAGACCCAGCGCCCACACACACTGCAGACCCAGTGCCCACACTCGGTACAGACCCAGCACCCACACTCACTACAGACCCAGTGCCCACACTTGCTATAGACCCAGCGCCCACAATCACTTCAGAGCCAGAAACCATACTCATTGCAGACCCAGCGCACACACTCGCTACAGACCCAGTGCCCAAACTCGCTACAGACCCAGCGGACACACTCACTACAGACACAGCGCTCACATTCACTACATACCCAGTGGCCACACTCACTACAGACACAGCACACACTCTCTTTACAGACCCAGTGCCCACACTCGCTATACACACAGCGCCCACACTCACTTCAGAGCCAGAAACCATACTCATTGCAGACCCAGCGCCCACACTCACTACAGACCCAGCGCCCACAATCACCACAGTCCCAGCACCCACACTCGCTACATATCCAGAGTCCAAACTCACTGCAGACCCAGCGCCCACACTCACTACAGACCCAGCGCCCACACTCACTACAGACCCAGCAACCACACTCGCTGCAGACACAGGGCCCACACTCACTACAGACCCAGTGCCCACACTCGCTACAGATCCTGCGCCCACACTCGCTACAGACCCAGCGGCCACACTGGCTACAGACCCAGCGCCCACACTCACTACAGAGCCAGCGCCCACACTCGCTACGGACCCAGTGCCCACACTCGCTACAGACCCAGCGCCCACACTCACTACAGACATGGCGCCCACACTCAGTACAGACCCAGCGCCCACACTCACTACAGACCCAGCGCCCACCTCACTACAGACCCAGCGCCCACACTCGCTACAGACCCAGTGCCCACACTCATTGCAGACACAGCGCCCACACTCGCTACGGACCCAGTGCCCACACTCGCTACGGACCCAGTGCCCACACTCGCTATTGACCCAGCACCCACACTCGCTACAGACTCAGCGCCCACACTCACTGCAGACACAGCGCCCACACTTGCGATAGACCCAGCGTCCACACTCGTTATAGACCCAGCACCCAGACTCACTGCAGACCCAGCGCCCACACTCGCTACAGACACAGCGTCCACACTCGTTATAGACCCAGCGCCCACACTCACTGCAGACACAGCGCCCACACTCGTTACAGACCCAGCGCCCACACTCACTACAGACCCAACGCCCACACTCACTACAGACCCAGCGCCCACACTCACTGCAGACACAGCGCCCACACTCGCTGCAGACCCAGCGCTCACACTCACTACAGACTGATTGTCCAAACACGCTACATACCCAGCGCCCACACTTGTACAGACCCAGCGCCCTCACTCAATATTGACCCAGCGCCCACACTCGCTACAGACCCAGCACCCACACTCACTACAGACCCAGCGCCCACCCTCACTATTGACCCAGCGCCCACACTCGCTATAGACCCTGGGCCCATACTCGCTACAGACCCAGTGCCCACACTCACTGCAAACACAGCGCCCACACTCGCTACAGACCCAGCGCCCACACTCACTGCAGACACAGCGCCCACACTCACTACAGACCCAAAGCCCACACTCACTACAGACCCAGAGCCCACACTCACTACAGACCCAGCGCCTACACTCACTACAGACCCAGAGCCCACACTCGTTACTGACACAGAGCCCACACTCACTACAAACCCAGTGCCCACACTCGGTACAGACACAGCGCCCACACTCGCTACAAACCCAGTGCTCACACTGGGTGCAGACACAGTGCCCACACTCACTACAGACCCAGTGCCTACACTCATTACAGACACAGCACCCACAATCGCTTCACACCCAGCGCCCACACTCGCTGCAGAACCAGAGCCCACACTCGCTACAGACCCAGCAACCACACTCGCTACAGACCCAGCATCAAAACTCGCTACTGAGCCAGCGCCCACACTCACTACAGTCCCAGCGCCCACAGTCGCAACAGACACAACTCCCACACTCACTACAGACCCAGCGCACACACTCAATATTGACTCAGCACCCACATTCACTTCAGACCCATCACCCACGCTCACTAATACCTCAGCACCCACAATCAATACAGATCAAGCGCGCAAACTAACTATTGACCAAGCGCCCACACTCACTACAGACCCAGCGCCCACACTCAATACAGACCCAGTGCCCACACTCGCTACAGAACCAGCGCCCACACTCACTACTGACCCAGAGGCCACACTGGCTACAGACCCAGCGCCCACACTCAGTACAGACCCAGCGCCCACACTCACTACAGACCCAGCGCCCACACTCGCTACGGACCCAGTGCCCACACTCACTACAGACCCAGCGCCCACACTCACTACAGACCCAGCGCCCACACTCAGTACAGACCCAGCGCCCATACGCACTACAGACCCAGCGCCCACCTCACTACAGACCCAGCGCCCACACTCGCTACAGACCCAGTGCCCACACTCATTGCAGACACAGCGCCCACACTCGCTACGGACCCACTGCCCACACTCGCTACGGACCCAGTGCCCACATTCGCTATTGACCCAGCACCCACACTCGCTACAGACTCAGCGCCCACACTCACTGCAGACACAGCGACAACACTCGCGATAGACCCAGCGTCCACACTCGTTATATACCCAGCACCCAGACTCACTGCAGACCCAGCGCCCACACTCGCTACAGACACAGCGCCCACACTCACTACAGTCCCAGCACCCACACTCACTACAGACCCAGCACCCACACTCACTACAGACCCAGCGCCCACACTCACTACAGACCCAGCACCCACACTCGCTGCAGACACAGCGCCCAGACTCACTACAGACCCAGTGCCGACACTCGCTACAGATCCTGCGCGCACACTCGCTACAGACCCAGCGGCCACACTGGCTACAGACCCAGCGCCCACACTCACTACAGACGCAGCGCCCGCACTCAGTACAGACCCAGCGCCCACACTCACTACAGACCCAGCGCCCACACTCGCTACGGAACCAGTGCCCACACTCGCTACAGACCCAGCGCCCACACTCAGTACAGACCCAGCGCCCACACTCACTACAGACCCAGCGCCCACACTCACTACAGACCCAGCACCCACACTCACTGCAAACACAGCGCCCACACTCGCTACAGACCCAGCGCCCACACTCACTACAGAACCAGCGCCCACACTCACTACAGACCCAGCGCCCACACTCAGTACAGACCCAGCGCCCACACTCACTACAGACCCAGCGCCCACCTCACTACAGACCCAGCGCCCACACTCGCTACAGACCCAGTGCCCACTCTCATTGCAGACACAGCGCCCACACTCACTACGGACCCAGTGCCCACACTCGCTACGGACCCAATGCCCACACTCGCTATTGACCCAGCCCCCACACTCGCTACAGACTCAGCGCCCACACTCACTGCAGACACAGCGCCCACACTTGCGATAGACCCAGCGTCCACACTCGTTATAGACCCAGCACCCAGACTCACTGCAGACCCAGCGCCCACACTCGCTACAGACACAGCGTCCACACTCGTTATAGACCCAGCGCCCACACTCACTGCAGACACAGCGCCCACACTCGTTACAGACCCAGCGCCCACACTCACTACAGACCCAACGCCCACACTCACTACAGACCCAGCGCCCACACTCACTGCAGACACAGCGCCCACACTCGCTGCAGACCCAGCGCTCACACTCACTACAGACTGATTGTCCAAACACGCTACATACCAAGCACCCACACTCACTACAGACCCAGCGCCCACCCTCACTATTGACCCAGCGCCCACACTCGCTATAGACCCTGGGCCCATACTCGCTACAGACCCAGTGCCCACACTCACTGCAAACACAGCGCCCACACTCGCTACAGACCCAGCGCACACACTCACTGCAGACACAGCGCCCACATTCACTACAGACCCAAAGCCCACACTCACTACAGACCCAGAGCCCACACTCACTACAGACCCAGCGCCTACACTCACTACAGACCCAGAGCCCACACTCGTTACTGACACAGAGCCCACACTCACTACAAACCCAGTGCCCACACTCGGTACAGACACAGCGCCCACACTCGCTACAAACCCAGTGCCCACACTCGGTGCAGACACAGTGCCCACACTCACTACAGACCCAGCGCCTACACTCATTACAGACACAGCACCCACAATCGCTACACACCCAGCGCCCACACTCGCTGCAGACCCAGAGCCCACACTCGCTACAGACCCAGCAACCACACTCGCTACAGACCCAGCATCAAAACTCGCTACTGAGCCAGCGCCCACACTCACTACAGTCCCAGCGCCCACAGTCGCAACAGACACAACTCCCACACTCACTACAGACCAGCGCACACACTCAATATTGACTCAGCACCCACATTCACTTCAGACCCATCACCCACGCTCACTAATACCCCAGCACCCACAATAAATACAGATCCAGCGCGCACACTAACTTTTGACCAAGCGCCCACACTCACCACAGACCCAGCGCCCACACTCACTACAGACACAGCACCCACACTCAATACAGACCCAGCGCCCACACTCAATACAGACCCAGTGCCCACACTCGCTACAGAACCAGCGCCCACACTCACTACTGACCCAGAGGCCACACTGGCTACAGACCCAGCGCCCACACTCAGTACAGACCCAGCGCCCACACTCACTACAGACCCAGCGCCCACACTCGCTACGGACCCAGTGCCCACACTCGCTACAGACCCAGCGCCCACACTCACTACAGACCCAGCGCCCACACTCAGTACAGACCCAGCGCCCACACTCACTACAGACCCAGCGCCCACCTCACTACAGACCCAGCACCCACACTCGCTACAGACCCAGTGCCCACACTCATTGCAGACACAGCGCCCACACTCGTGATAGACCCAGCGTCCACACTCGTTATAGACCCAGCACCCAGACTCACTGCAGACCCAGCGCCCACACTCGCTACAGACACAGCGCCCACACTCACTACAGTCCCAGCACCCACACTCGCTACATATCCAGAGTCCACACTCACTGCAGACCCAGCACCCACACACACTACAGACCCAGCACCCACACTCACTACAGACCCAGCGCCCACACTCACTACAGACCCAGCACCCACACTCACTGCAAACACAGCGCCCACACTCGCTACAGACCCAGCGCCCACACTCACTACAGAACCAGCGCCCACACTCACTACAGACCCAGCGCCCACACTCACTACAGACCCAGCGCCCACACTCAGTACAGACCCAGCGCCCACCCTCACTATTGGCCCAGCGCCCACACTCGCTATAGACCCTGGGCCCATACTCGCTACAGACCCAGTGCCCACACTCACTGCAAACACAGCGCCCACACTCGCTACAGACCCAGTGCCCACACTCATTGCAGATACAGCGCCCACACTCGCTACGGACCCACTGCCCACACTCGCTACGGACCCAGTGCCCACACTCGCTATTGACCCAGCACCCACACTCGCTACAGACACAGCGCCCACACTCGCGATAGACCCAGCGTCCACACTCGTTATAGACCCAGCACCCAGACTCACTGCAGACCCAGTGCCCACACTCGCTACAGACACAGCGCCCACACTCACTACAGTCCCAGCACCCACACTCGCTACATATCCAGAGTCCACACTCACTGCAGACCCAGCACCCACACTCACTACAGACCCAGCACCCACACTCACTACAGACCCAGCGCCCACACTCACTACAGACCCAGCACCCACACTCGCTGCAGACACAGCGCCCACACTCACTACAGACCCAGTGCCCACACTCGCTACAGATCCTGCGCGCACACTCGCTACAGACCCAGCGGCCACACTGGCTACAGACCCAGCGCCCACACTCACTACAGACCCAGCGCCCACACTCACTACAGACCCAGCGCCCACACTCACTACAGACCCAGCGCCCACACTCGCTACGGACCCAGTGCCCACACTCGCTACAGACCCAGGGCCCACACTCACTACAGACCCAGCGCCCACACTCAGTACAGACCCAGCGCCCACACTCACTACAGACCCAGCGCCCACCTCACTACAGACCCAGCGCCCACACTCGCTACAGACCCAGTGCCCACACTCATTGCAGACACAGCGCCCACACTCGCCACGGACCCACTGCCCACACTCGCTACGGACCCAGTGCCCACACTCGCTATTGACCCAGCACCCACACTCGCTACAGACTCAGCGCCCACACTCACTGCAGAGACAGCACCCACACTCGCGATAGACCCAGCGTCCACACTCGTTATAGACCCAGCACCCAGACTCACTGCAGACCCAGCACCCACACTCGCTACAGACACAGCGCCCACACTCACTACAGACCCAACGCCCACACTCACTACAGACCCACCGCCCACACTCACTGCAGACACAGCGCCCACACTCGTTACAGACCCAGCGCCCACATTCACTACAGACCCAACGCCCACACTCACTACAGACCCAGCGCCCACACTCACTGCAGACACAGCGCCCACACTCGCTGCAGACCCAGCGCTCACACTCACTACAGACTGATTGTCCAAACACGCTACATACCTAGCGCCCACACTTGCTACAGAACCAGCGCCCTCACTCAATATTGACCCAGCGCCCACACTCGCTAGAGACCCAGCGCCCACACTCGCTACAGACCCAGCGCCCACACTCACTGCAGACCTAGCACCCACACTCGCTTTTGACCCAGCGCCCACAATCGCTACAGACCCAGCGCCCACATTCACTGCAGACACAGCGCCCACACTCGTTACAGACCCAGCGCCCAAACTCACTACAGACCCAACGCCCACACTCACTACAGACACAGCGCCCACACTCACTGCAGACACAGCGCCCACACTCGCTGCAGACCCAGCGCTCACACTCACTACAGACTGATTGTCCAAACACGCTACATACCTAGCGCCCACACTTGTACAGACCCAGCGCCCTCACTCAATATTGACCCAGCGCCCACACTCGCTACAGACCCAGCACCCACACTCACTACAGACCCAGCGCCCACCCTCACTATTGGCCCAGCGCCCACACTCGCTATAGACCCTGGGCCCATACTCGCTACAGACCCAGTGCCCACACTCACTGCAAACACAGCGCCCACACTCGCTACAGACCCAGTGCCCACACTCATTGCAGACACAGCGCCCACACTCGCTACGGACCCACTGCCCACACTCGCTACGGACCCAGTGCCCACACTCGCTATTGACCCAGCACCCACACTCGCTACAGACACAGCGCCCACACTCACTACAGACCCCGCGCCCACACTCACTGCAGACCCAGCGCTAACACTCACTACAGACCCAGCGCCCTCACTCACTACAGACCCAGCGCCCACCTCACTACAGACACAGCGCCCACACTCGCTACGGACCCACTGCCCACACTCGCTACGGACCCAGTGCCCACACTCGCTACGGACCCAGCACCCACACTCGCTACAGACTCAGCGCCCACACTCACTGCAGACACAGCGCCCACACTCGCGATAGACGCAGCGTCCACACTCGTTATAGACCCAGCACCCAGACTCACTGCAGACCCAGCGCCCACACTCGCTACAGACACAGCGCCCACACTCACTACAGACCCAACGCCCACACTCACTACAGACCCACCGCCCACACTCACTGCAGACACAGCGCCCACACTCGTTACAGACCCAGCGCCCACACTCACTACAGACCCAACGCCCACACTCACTACAGACCCAGCGCCCACACTCACTGCAGACACAGCGCCCACACTCGCTGCAGACCCAGCGCTCACACTCACTACAGACTGATTGTCCAAACACGCTACATACCTAGCGCCCACACTTGCTACAGACCCAGCGCCCTCACTCACTACAGACCCAGCGCCCACCTCACTACAGACCCAGCGCCCACACTCGCTACAGACCCAGTGCCCACACTCATTGCAGACACAGCGCCCACACTCGATACGGACCCACTGCCCACACTCTCTACGGACCCAGTGCCCACACTCGCTATTGACCCAGCACCCACACTCGCTACAGACTCAGCGCCCACACTCACTGCAGACACAGCACCCACACTCGCGATAGACCCAGCGTCCACACTCGTTATAGACCCAGCACCCAGACTCACTGCAGACCCAGCGCCCACACTCGCTACAGACACAGCGCCCACACTCACTACAGACCCAACGCCCACACTCACTACAGACCCACCGCCCACACTCACTGCAGACACAGCGCCCACACTCGTTACAGACCCAGCGCCCACACTCACTACAGACCCAACGCCCACACTCACTACAGACCCAGCGCCCACACTCACTGCAGACACAGCGCCCACACTCGCTGCAGACCCAGCGCTCACACTCACTACAGACTGATTGTCCAAACACGCTACGTACCTAGCGCCCACACTTGCTACAGACCCAGCGCCCTCACTCAATATTGACCCAGCGCCCACACTCGCTAGAGACCCAGCGCCCACACTCGCTACAGACCCAGCGCCCACACTCACTGCAGACCTAGCACCCACACTCGCTTTTGACCCAGCGCCCACACTCGCTACAGACCCAGCGCCCACATTCACTGCAGACACAGCGCCCACACTCGCTACAGACCCAGCGCCCACACTCACTGCAGACCTAGCACCCACACTCGCTATTGACCCAGCGCCCACACTCGCTGCAAACCCAGCGCCCACACACACTACAGACCCAGCGCCCACACTCACTGCAGACACAAGGCCCACACTCGTTACAGACCCAGCGCCCACACTCACTGCAGACACAGTGCCCACACTCGCTATTGACCCAGTGCCCACACTCGCTGCAGACCCAAGGCCCACAAAAACTGCAGACACAGCGCCCACACTCACTACAGACCCAGAGCCCACACTCACTACAGACCCAGCGCCTACACTCACTACAGACCCAGAGCCCGCACTCGTTACTGACACAGCGCCCACACTCGCTACAAACCCAGTGCCCACACTCGGTGCAGACACAGCGCCCACACTCACTACAGACCCAGCGCCTACACTCATTACAGACACAGCACCCACAATCGCTACACACCCAGCGCCCACACTCGCTGCAGACCCAGAGCCCACACGCGCTACAGGCCCAGTGCCCACACTCGCTATAGACACAGAGCCCACACTCACTCCAGACCCAGCGCCCACACTCGCTATAGACTCAGCGCCCACCCTCGCTACAGACCCAGAGCCCAAACTCGCTACAGACCCAGCGCCCACACTCAGTACAGAACCAGCGCCCACACTCACTACAGACCCAGCGCCCACACTCACTACAGTCCCAGCATCCACACTCGCTACATATCCAGAGTCCACACTCACTGCAGACCCAGCACCCACACTCACTACAGACCCAGCACCCACACTCACTGCAGACCCAGCGCCGACACTCACTACAGACCTAGCACCCACACTCGCTGCAGACACAGCGCCCACACTCACTACAGACCCAGTGCCCACACTCGCTACAGATCCTGCGCGCACACTCGCTACAGACCCAGCGGCCACACTGGCTACAGAACCAGCGCCCACACTCACTACAGACCCAGCGCCCACACTCAGTACAGACCCAGCGCCCACACTCACTACAGACCCAGCGCCCACACTCGCTACGGACCCAGTGCCCACACTCGCTACAGACCCAGCGCCCACACTCACTACAGACCCAGCAACCACACTCAGTACAGACCCAGCGCCCACACTCACTACAGACCCAGCGCCCACCTCACTACAGACCCAGCGCCCACACTCGCGACTGACCCAGTGCCCACACTCATTGCAGACACAGCGCCCACACTCGCTACGGACCCAGTGCCCACACTCGCTACGGACCCATTGCCCACACTCGCTGCAGACCCAGGGCCCACAAAAACTGCAGACACAGCGCCCACACTCGCTTTAGACCCAGCACCCACACTCGCTACAGACCCAGCACCCACACTCACTACAGACCCAGCGCCCACACTCACTATTGACCCAGCGCCCACTCTCGCTATAGAACCTGGGCCCATACTCGCTACAGACCCAGTGCGCACACTCACTGCAAACACAGCGCCCACACTCGCTACAGACCCAGCGCCCACACTCACTGCAGACACAGCGCCCACACTGACTACAGACCCAAAGCCCACACTCACTGCAGACCCAGAGCCCACACTCGTTACTGACACAGAGCCCACACTCACTACAAACCCAGTGCCCACACTCGGTACAGACCCAGCGCCCACACTCACTACAGAACCAGCGCCCACACTCGCTACGGACCCAGTGCCCACACTCGCTACAGACCCAGCGCCCACACTCACTACAGAAGCAGCGCCCACACTCAGTACAGACCCAGCGCCCACACTCACTACAGACCCAGCGCCCACCTCACTACAGACCCAGCGCCCACACTCGCTACAGACCCAGTGCCCACACTCATTGCAGACACAGCGCTCACACTCGCTACGGACCCACTGCCCACACTCGCTACGGACCCAGTGCCCACACTCGCTATTGACCCAGCACCCACACTCGCTACAGACACAGCGCCCACACTCGCGATAGACCCAGCGTCCACACTCGTTAGAGACCCAGCACCCAGACTCACTGCAGACCCAGCGCCCACACTCGCTACAGACACAGCGCCCACACTCACTACAGTCCCAGCACCCACACTCGCTACATATCCAGAGTCCACACTCACTGCAGACCCAGCACCCACACTCACTACAGACCCAGCACCCACACTCACTACAGACCCAGCGCCCACACTCACTACAGACCCAGCACCCACACTCGCTGCAGACACAGCGCCCACACTCACTACAGACCCAGTGCCCACACTCGCTACAGATCCTGCGCGCACACTCGCTACAGACCCAGCGCCCACACTCACTACAGACCCAGCGCCCACACTCACTACAGACCCAGCGCCCACACTCGCTACGGACCCAGTGCCCACACTCGCTACAGACCCAGGGCCCACACTCACTACAGACCCAGCGCCCACACTCAGTACAGACCCAGCGCCCACACTCACTACAGACCCAGCGCCCACCTCACTACAGACCCAGCGCCCACACTCGCTACAGACCCAGTGCCCACACTCATTGCAGACACAGCGCCCACACTCGCTACAGACCCACTGCCCACACTCGCTACGGACCCAGTGCCCACACTCGCTATTGACCAAGCACCCACACTCGCTACAGACTCAGCGCCCACACTCACTGCAGACACAGCGCCCACACTCGCGATAGACCCAGCGTCCACACTCGTTATAGACCCAGCACCCAGACTCACTGCAGACCCAGCGCCCACACTCGCTACAGACACAGCGCCCACAATCACTACAGACCCAACGCCCACACTCACTACAGACCCACCGCCCATACTCACTGAAGACACAGCGCCCACACTCGTTACAGACCCAGCGCCCACACTCACTACAGACCCAACGCCCACACTCACTACAGACCCAGCGCCCACACTCACTGCAGACACAGCGCCCACACTCGCTGCAGACCCAGCGCTCACACTCACTACAGACTGATTGTCCAAACACGCTACATACCTAGCGCCCACACTTGCTACAGACCCAGCGCCCTCACTCACTACAGACCCAGCGCCCACCTCACTACAGACCCAGCGCCCACACTCGCTACAGACCCAGTGCCACACTCATTGCAGACACAGCGCCCACACTCGCTACGGACCCACTGCCCACACTCGCTACGGACCCAGTGCCCACACTCGCTACGGACCCAGCACCCACACTCGCTACAGACCCACCGCCCACACTCACTGCAGACACAGCGCCCACACTCGTTACAGACCCAGCGCCCACACTCACTACAGACCCAACGCCCACACTCACTACAGACCCAGCGCCCACACTCACTGCAGACACAGCGCCCACACTCGCTGCAGACCCAGCGCTCACACTCACTACAGACTGATTGTCCAAACACGCTACATACCTAGCGCCCACAGTTGCTACAGACCCAGCGCCCTCACTCACTACAGACCCAGCGCCCACCTCACTACAGACCCAGCGCCCACACTCGCTACAGACCCAGTGCCCACACTCATTGCAGACACAGCGCCCACACTCGCTACGGACCCACTGCCCACACTCGCTACGGACCCAGTGCCCACACTCGCTACGGACCCAGCACCCACACTCGCTACAGACTCAGCGCCCACACTCACTGCAGACACAGCGCCCACACTCGCGATAGACCCAGCGTCCACACTCGTTATAGACCCAGCACCCAGACTCACTGCAGACCCAGCGCCCACACTCGCAACAGACACAGCGCCCACACTCACTACAGACCCAACGCCCACACTCACTACAGACCCACCGCCCACACTCACTGCAGACACAGCGCCCACACTCGTTACAGACCCAGCGCCCACTCTCACTACAGACCCAACGCCCACACTCACTACAGACCCAGCGCCCACACTCACTGCAGACACAGCGCCCACACTCGCTGCAGACCCAGCGCTCACACTCACTACAGACTGATTGTCCAAACACGCTACATACCTAGCGCCCACACTTGCTACAGACCCAGCGCCCTCACTCACTACAGACCCAGCGCCCACCTCACTACAGACCCAGCGCCCACACTCGCTACAGACCCAGTGCCCACACTCATTGCAGACACAGCGCCCACACTCGATACGGTCCCACTGCCCACACTCGCTACGGACCCAGTGCCCACACTCGCTATTGACCCAGCACCCACACTCGCTACAGACTCAGCGCCCACACTCACTGCAGACACAGCGCCCACACTCGCGATAGACCCAGCGTCCACATTCGTTATAGACCCAGCACCCAGACACACTGCAGACCCAGCGCCCACACTCGCAACAGACACAGCGCCCACACTCACTACAGACCCAACGCCCACACTCACTACAGACCCACCGCCCACACTCACTGCAGACACAGCGCCCACACTCGTTACAGACCCAGCGCCCACTCTCACTACAGACCCAACGCCCACACTCACTACAGACCCAGCGCCCACACTCACTGCAGACACAGCGCCCACACTCGCTGCAGACCCAGCGCTCACACTCACTACAGACTGATTGTCCAAACACGCTACATACCTAGCGCCCACACTTGCTACAGACCCAGCGCCCTCACTCACTACAGACCCAGCGCCCACCTCACTACAGACGCAGCGCCCACACTCGCTACAGACCCAGTGCCCACACTCATTGCAGACACAGCGCCCACACTCGATACGGTCCCACTGCCCACACTCGCTACGGACCCAGTGCCCACACTCGCTATTGACCCAGCACCCACACTCGCTACAGACTCAGCGCCCACACTCACTGCAGACACAGCACCCACACTCGCGATAGACCCAGCGTCCACACTCGTTATAGACCCAGCACCCAGACTCACTGCAGACCCAGCGCCCACACTCGCTACAGACACAGCGCCCACACTCACTACAGACCCAACGCCCACACTCACTACAGACCCACCGCCCACACTCACTGCAGACACAGCGCCCACACTCGTTACAGACCCAGCGCCCACACTCACTACAGACCCAACGCCCACACTCACTACAGACCCAGCGCCCACACTCACTGCAGACACAGCGCCCACACTCGCTGCAGACCCAGCGCTCACACTCACTACAGACTGATTGTCCAAACACGCTACATACCTAGCGCCCACAGTTGCTACAGACCCAGCGCCCTCACTCACTACAGACCCAGCGCCCACCTCACTACAGACCCAGCGCCCACACTCGCTACAGACCCAGTGCCCACACTCATTGCAGACACAGCGCCCACACTCGCTACGGACCCACTGCCCACACTCGCTACGGACCCAGTGCCCACACTCGCTACGGACCCAGCACCCACACTCGCTACAGACTCAGCGCCCACACTCACTGCAGACACAGCGCCCACACTCGCGATAGACCCAGCGTCCACACTCGTTATAGACCCAGCACCCAGACTCACTGCAGACCCAGCGCCCACACTCGCTACGGACCCAGTGCCCACACTCGCTACAGACCCAGGGCCCACACTCACTACAGACCCAGCGCCCACACTCAGTACAGACCCAGCGCCCACACTCACTACAGACCCAGCGCCCACCTCACTACAGACCCAGCGCCCACACTCGCTACAGACCCAGTGCCCACACTCATTGCAGACACAGCGCCCACACTCGCTACAGACCCACTGCCCACACTCGCTACGGACCCAGTGCCCACACTCGCTATTGACCAAGCACCCACACTCGCTACAGACTCAGCGCCCACACTCACTGCAGACACAGCGCCCACACTCGCGATAGACCCAGCGTCCACACTCGTTATAGACCCAGCACCCAGACTCACTGCAGACCCAGCGCCCACACTCGCTACAGACACAGCGCCCACACTCACTACAGACCCAACGCCCACACTCACTACAGACCCACCGCCCACACTCACTGCAGACACAGCGCCCACACTCGTTACAGACTCAGCGCCCACACTCACTACAGACCCAACGCCCACACTCACTACAGACCCAGCGCCCACACTCACTGCAGACACAGCGCCCACACTCGCTACAGACCCAGCGCCCACACTCACTGCAGACACAGCGCCCACACTGACTACAGACCCAAAGCCCACACTCACTGCAGACCCAGAGCCCACACTCGTTACTGACACAGAGCCCACACTCACTACAAACCCAGTGCCCACACTCGGTACAGACCCAGCGCCCACACTCACTACAGAACCAGCGCCCACACTCGCTACGGACCCAGTGCCCACACTCGCTACAGACCCAGCGCCCACACTCACTACAGACCCAGCGCCCACACTCAGTACAGACCCAGCGCCCACACTCACTACAGACCCAGCGCCCACCTCACTACAGACCCAGCGCCCACACTCGCTACAGACCCAGTGCCCACACTCATTGCAGACACAGCGCTCACACTCGCTACGGACCCACTGCCCACACTCGCTACGGACCCAGTGCCCACACTCGCTATTGACCCAGCACCCACACTCGCTACAGACACAGCGCCCACACTCGCGATAGACCCAGCGTCCACACTCGTTAGAGACCCAGCACCCAGACTCACTGCAGACCCAGCGCCCACACTCGCTACAGACACAGCGCCCACACTCACTACAGTCCCAGCACCCACACTCGCTACATATCCAGAGTCCACACTCACTGCAGACCCAGCACCCACACTCACTACAGACCCAGCACCCACACTCACTACAGACCCAGCGCCCACACTCACTACAGACCCAGCACCCACACTCGCTGCAGACACAGCGCCCACACTCACTACAGACCCAGTGCCCACACTCGCTACAGATCCTGCGCGCACACTCGCTACAGACCCAGCGGCCACACTGGCTACAGACCCAGCGCCCACACTCACTACAGACCCAGCGCCCACACTCACTACAGACCCAGCGCCCACACTCGCTACGGACCCAGTGCCCACACTCGCTACAGACCCAGGGCCCACACTCACTACAGACCCAGCGCCCACACTCAGTACAGACCCAGCGCCCACACTCACTACAGACCCAGCTCCCACCTCACTACAGACCCAGCGCCCACACTCGCTACAGACCCAGTGCCCACACTCATTTCAGACACAGCGCCCACACTCGCTACAGACCCACTGCCCACACTCGCTACGGACCCAGTGCCCACACTCGCTATTGACCAAGCACCCACACTCGCTACAGACTCAGCGCCCACACTCACTGCAGACACAGCGCCCACACTCGCGATAGACCCAGCGTCCACACTCGTTATAGACCCAGCACCCAGACTCACTGCAGACCCAGCGCCCACACTCGCTACAGACACAGCGCCCACACTCACTACAGACCCAACGCCCACACTCACTACAGACCCACCGCCCACACTCACTGCAGACACAGCGCCCACACTCGTTACAGACCCAGCGCCCACACTCACTACAGACCCAACGCCCACACTCACTACAGACCCAGCGCCCACACTCACTGCAGACACAGCGCCCACACTCGCTGCAGACCCAGCGCTCACACTCACTACAGACTGATTGTCCAAACACGCTACATACCTAGCGCCCACAGTTGCTACAGACCCAGCGCCCTCACTCACTACAGACCCAGCGCCCACCTCACTACAGACCCAGCGCCCACACTCGCTACAGACCCAGTGCCCACACTCATTGCAGACACAGCGCCCACACTCGCTACGGACCCACTGCCCACACTCGCTACGGACCCAGTGCCCACACTCGCTACGGACCCAGCACCCACACTCGCTACAGACTCAGCGCCCACACTCACTGCAGACACAGCGCCCACACTCGCGATAGACCCAGCGTCCACACTCGTTATAGACCCAGCACCCAGACTCACTGCAGACCCAGCGCCCACACTCGCAACAGACACAGCGCCCACACTCACTACAGACCCAACGCCCACACTCACTACAGACCCACCGCCCACACTCACTGCAGACACAGCGCCCACACTCGTTACAGACCCAGCGCCCACTCTCACTACAGACCCAACGCCCACACTCACTACAGACCCAGCGCCCACACTCACTGCAGACACAGCGCCCACACTCGCTGCAGACCCAGCGCTCACACTCACTACAGACTGATTGTCCAAACACGCTACATACCTAGCGCCCACACTTGCTACAGACCCAGCGCCCTCACTCACTACAGACCCAGCGCCCACCTCACTACAGACCCAGCGCCCACACTCGCTACAGACCCAGTGCCCACACTCATTGCAGACACAGCGCCCACACTCGATACGGTCCCACTGCCCACACTCGCTACGGACCCAGTGCCCACACTCGCTATTGACCCAGCACCCACACTCGCTACAGACTCAGCGCCCACACTCACTGCAGACACAGCGCCCACACTCGCGATAGACCCAGCGTCCACATTCGTTATAGACCCAGCACCCAGACACACTGCAGACCCAGCGCCCACACTCGCAACAGACACAGCGCCCACACTCACTACAGACCCAACGCCCACACTCACTACAGACCCACCGCCCACACTCACTGCAGACACAGCGCCCACACTCGTTACAGACCCAGCGCCCACTCTCACTACAGACCCAACGCCCACACTCACTACAGACCCAGCGCCCACACTCACTGCAGACACAGCGCCCACACTCGCTGCAGACCCAGCGCTCACACTCACTACAGACTGATTGTCCAAACACGCTACATACCTAGCGCCCACACTTGCTACAGACCCAGCGCCCTCACTCACTACAGACCCAGCGCCCACCTCACTACAGACGCAGCGCCCACACTCGCTACAGACCCAGTGCCCACACTCATTGCAGACACAGCGCCCACACTCGATACGGTCCCACTGCCCACACTCGCTACGGACCCAGTGCCCACACTCGCTATTGACCCAGCACCCACACTCGCTACAGACTCAGCGCCCACACTCACTGCAGACACAGCACCCACACTCGCGATAGACCCAGCGTCCACACTCGTTATAGACCCAGCACCCAGACTCACTGCAGACCCAGCGCCCACACTCGCTACAGACACAGCGCCCACACTCACTACAGACCCAACGCCCACACTCACTACAGACCCACCGCCCACACTCACTGCAGACACAGCGCCCACACTCGTTACAGACCCAGCGCCCACACTCACTACAGACCCAACGCCCACACTCACTACAGACCCAGCGCCCACACTCACTGCAGACACAGCGCCCACACTCGCTGCAGACCCAGCGCTCACACTCACTACAGACTGATTGTCCAAACACGCTACATACCTAGCGCCCACAGTTGCTACAGACCCAGCGCCCTCACTCACTACAGACCCAGCGCCCACCTCACTACAGACCCAGCGCCCACACTCGCTACAGACCCAGTGCCCACACTCATTGCAGACACAGCGCCCACACTCGCTACGGACCCACTGCCCACACTCGCTACGGACCCAGTGCCCACACTCGCTACGGACCCAGCACCCACACTCGCTACAGACTCAGCGCCCACACTCACTGCAGACACAGCGCCCACACTCGCGATAGACCCAGCGTCCACACTCGTTATAGACCCAGCACCCAGACTCACTGCAGACCCAGCGCCCACACTCGCTACGGACCCAGTGCCCACACTCGCTACAGACCCAGGGCCCACACTCACTACAGACCCAGCGCCCACACTCAGTACAGACCCAGCGCCCACACTCACTACAGACCCAGCGCCCACCTCACTACAGACCCAGCGCCCACACTCGCTACAGACCCAGTGCCCACACTCATTGCAGACACAGCGCCCACACTCGCTACAGACCCACTGCCCACACTCGCTACGGACCCAGTGCCCACACTCGCTATTGACCAAGCACCCACACTCGCTACGGACCCAGTGCCCACACTCGCTACAGACCCAGGGCCCACACTCACTACAGACCCAGCGCCCACACTCAGTACAGACCCAGCGCCCACACTCACTACAGACCCAGCGCCCACCTCACTACAGACCCAGCGCCCACACTCGCTACAGACCCAGTGCCCACACTCATTGCAGACACAGCGCCCACACTCGCTACAGACCCACTGCCCACACTCGCTACGGACCCAGTGCCCACACTCGCTATTGACCAAGCACCCACACTCGCTACAGACTCAGCGCCCACACTCACTGCAGACACAGCGCCCACACTCGCGATAGACCCAGCGCCCACACTCGCTACAGACACAGCGCCCACACTCACTACAGACCCACCGCCCACACTCACTGCAGACACAGCGCCCACACTCGTTACAGACTCAGCGCCCACACTCACTACAGACCCAACGCCCACACTCACTACAGACCCAGCGCCCACACTCACTGCAGACACAGCGCCCACACTCGCTACAGACCCAGCGCCCACACTCACTGCAGACACAGCGCCCACACTGACTACAGACCCAAAGCCCACACTCACTGCAGACCCAGAGCCCACACTCGTTACTGACACAGAGCCCACACTCACTACAAACCCAGTGCCCACACTCGGTACAGACCCAGCGCCCACACTCACTACAGAACCAGCGCCCACACTCGCTACGGACCCAGTGCCCACACTCGCTACAGACCCAGCGCCCACACTCACTACAGACCCAGCGCCCACACTCAGTACAGACCCAGCGCCCACACTCACTACAGACCCAGCGCCCACCTCACTACAGACCCAGCGCCCACACTCGCTACAGACCCAGTGCCCACACTCATTGCAGACACAGCGCTCACACTCGCTACGGACCCACTGCCCACACTCGCTACGGACCCAGTGCCCACACTCGCTATTGACCCAGCACCCACACTCGCTACAGACACAGCGCCCACACTCGCGATAGACCCAGCGTCCACACTCGTTAGAGACCCAGCACCCAGACTCACTGCAGACCCAGCGCCCACACTCGCTACAGACACAGCGCCCACACTCACTACAGTCCCAGCACCCACACTCGCTACATATCCAGAGTCCACACTCACTGCAGACCCAGCACCCACACTCACTACAGACCCAGCACCCACACTCACTACAGACCCAGCGCCCACACTCACTACAGACCCAGCACCCACACTCGCTGCAGACACAGCGCCCACACTCACTACAGACCCAGTGCCCACACTCGCTACAGATCCTGCGCGCACACTCGCTACAGACCCAGCGGCCACACTGGCTACAGACCCAGCGCCCACACTCACTACAGACCCAGCGCCCACACTCACTACAGACCCAGCGCCCACACTCGCTACGGACCCAGTGCCCACACTCGCTACAGACCCAGGGCCCACACTCACTACAGACCCAGCGCCCACACTCAGTACAGACCCAGCGCCCACACTCACTACAGACCCAGCTCCCACCTCACTACAGACCCAGCGCCCACACTCGCTACAGACCCAGTGCCCACACTCATTGCAGACACAGCGCCCACACTCGCTACAGACCCACTGCCCACACTCGCTACGGACCCAGTGCCCACACTCGCTATTGACCAAGCACCCACACTCGCTACAGACTCAGCGCCCACACTCACTGCAGACACAGCGCCCACACTCGCGATAGACCCAGCGTCCACACTCGTTATAGACCCAGCACCCAGACTCACTGCAGACCCAGCGCCCACACTCGCTACAGACACAGCGCCCACACTCACTACAGACCCAACGCCCACACTCACTACAGACCCACCGCCCACACTCACTGCAGACACAGCGCCCACACTCGTTACAGACCCAGCGCCCACACTCACTACAGACCCAACGCCCACACTCACTACAGACCCAGCGCCCACACTCACTGCAGACACAGCGCCCACACTCGCTGCAGACCCAGCGCTCACACTCACTACAGACTGATTGTCCAAACACGCTACATACCTAGCGCCCACAGTTGCTACAGACCCAGCGCCCTCACTCACTACAGACCCAGCGCCCACCTCACTACAGACCCAGCGCCCACACTCGCTACAGACCCAGTGCCCACACTCATTGCAGACACAGCGCCCACACTCGCTACGGACCCACTGCCCACACTCGCTACGGACCCAGTGCCCACACTCGCTACGGACCCAGCACCCACACTCGCTACAGACTCAGCGCCCACACTCACTGCAGACACAGCGCCCACACTCGCGATAGACCCAGCGTCCACACTCGTTATAGACCCAGCACCCAGACTCACTGCAGACCCAGCGCCCACACTCGCAACAGACACAGCGCCCACACTCACTACAGACCCAACGCCCACACTCACTACAGACCCACCGCCCACACTCACTGCAGACACAGCGCCCACACTCGTTACAGACCCAGCGCCCACTCTCACTACAGACCCAACGCCCACACTCACTACAGACCCAGCGCCCACACTCACTGCAGACACAGCGCCCACACTCGCTGCAGACTCAGCGCTCACACTCACTACAGACTGATTGTCCAAACACGCTACATACCTAGCGCCCACAGTTGCTACAGACCCAGCGCCCTCACTCACTACAGACCCAGCGCCCACCTCACTACAGACCCAGCGCCCACACTCGCTACAGACCCAGTGCCCACACTCATTGCAGACACAGCGCCCACACTCGATACGGTCCCACTGCCCACACTCGCTACGGACCCAGTGCCCACACTCGCTATTGACCCAGCACCCACACTCGCTACAGACTCAGCGCCCACACTCACTGCAGACACAGCGCCCACACTCGCGATAGACCCAGCGTCCACATTCGTTATAGACCCAGCACCCAGACACACTGCAGACCCAGCGCCCACACTCGCAACAGACACAGCGCCCACACTCACTACAGACCCAACGCCCACACTCACTACAGACCCACCGCCCACACTCACTGCAGACACAGCGCCCACACTCGTTACAGACCCAGCGCCCACTCTCACTACAGACCCAACGCCCACACTCACTACAGACCCAGCGCCCACACTCACTGCAGACACAGCGCCCACACTCGCTGCAGACCCAGCGCTCACACTCACTACAGACTGATTGTCCAAACACGCTACATACCTAGCGCCCACACTTGCTACAGACCCAGCGCCCTCACTCACTACAGACCCAGCGCCCACCTCACTACAGACGCAGCGCCCACACTCGCTACAGACCCAGTGCCCACACTCATTGCAGACACAGCGCCCACACTCGATACGGTCCCACTGCCCACACTCGCTACGGACCCAGTGCCCACACTCGCTATTGACCCAGCACCCACACTCGCTACAGACTCAGCGCCCACACTCACTGCAGACACAGCACCCACACTCGCGATAGACCCAGCGTCCACACTCGTTATAGACCCAGCACCCAGACTCACTGCAGACCCAGCGCCCACACTCGCTACAGACACAGCGCCCACACTCACTACAGACCCAACGCCCACACTCACTACAGACCCACCGCCCACACTCACTGCAGACACAGCGCCCACACTCGTTACAGACCCAGCGCCCACACTCACTACAGACCCAACGCCCACACTCACTACAGACCCAGCGCCCACACTCACTGCAGACACAGCGCCCACACTCGCTGCAGACCCAGCGCTCACACTCACTACCGACTGATTGTCCAAACACGCTACATACCTAGCGCCCACAGTTGCTACAGACCCAGCGCCCTCACTCACTACAGACCCAGCGCCCACCTCACTACAGACCCAGCGCCCACACTCGCTACAGACCCAGTGCCCACACTCATTGCAGACACAGCGCCCACACTCGCTACGGACCCACTGCCCACACTCGCTACGGACCCAGTGCCCACACTCGCTACGGACCCAGCACCCACACTCGCTACAGACTCAGCGCCCACACTCACTGCAGACACAGCGCCCACACTCGCGATAGACCCAGCGTCCACACTCGTTATAGACCCAGCACCCAGACTCACTGCAGACCCAGCGCCCACACTCGCTACGGACCCAGTGCCCACACTCGCTACAGACCCAGGGCCCACACTCACTACAGACCCAGCGCCCACACTCAGTACAGACCCAGCGCCCACACTCACTACAGACCCAGCGCCCACCTCACTACAGACCCAGCGCCCACACTCGCTACAGACCCAGTGCCCACACTCATTGCAGACACAGCGCCCACACTCGCTACAGACCCACTGCCCACACTCGCTACGGACCCAGTGCCCACACTCGCTATTGACCAAGCACCCACACTCGCTACAGACTCAGCGCCCACACTCACTGCAGACACAGCGCCCACACTCGCGATAGACCCAGCGTCCACACTCGTTATAGACCCAGCACCCAGACTCACTGCAGACCCAGCGCCCACACTCGCTACAGACACAGCGCCCACACTCACTACAGACCCAACGCCCACACTCACTACAGACCCACCGCCCACACTCACTGCAGACACAGCGCCCACACTCGTTACAGACTCAGCGCCCACACTCACTACAGACCCAACGCCCACACTCACTACAGACCCAGCGCCCACACTCACTGCAGACACAGCGCCCACACTTGCTGCAGACCCAGCGCTCACACTCACTACAGACTGATTGTCCAAACACGCTACATACCTAGCGCCCACACTTGCTACAGACCCAGCGCCCTCACTCAATATTGACCCAGCGCCCACACTCGCTAGAGACCCAGCGCCCACACTCGCTACAGACCCAGCGCCCACACTCACTGCAGACCTAGCACCCACACTCGCTTTTGACCCAGCGCCCACACTCGCTACAGACCCAGCGCCCACATTCACTGCAGACACAGCGCCCACACTCGCTACAGACCCAGCGCCCACACTCACTGCAGACCTAGCACCCACACTCGCTATTGACCCAGCGCCCACACTCGCTGCAAACCCAGCGCCCACACACACTACAGACCCAGCGCCCACACTCACTGCAGACACAAGGCCCACACTCGTTACAGACCCAGCGCCCACACTCACTACAGACCCAGCGCCCACACTCACTGCAGACACAAGGCCCACACTCGTTACAGACCCAGCGCCCACACTCACTGCAGACACAGTGCCCACACTCGCTATTGACCCAGTGCCCACACTCGCTGCAGACCCAGGGCCCACAAAAACTGCAGACACAGCACCCACACTCACTACAGATCGAATGTCCAAATACGCTACATACCCGAGCCCAATTGCGCTACAGAACCAGAGCCCACACTCACTGCATACCCAGCGCCCGGACTCACTACAGACCCAGCACCCACACTCACTACAGACCCAGCGCCCACACTCACTATTGACCCAGCGCCCACTCTCGCTATAGACCCTGGGCCCATACTCGCTACAGACCCAGTGCCCACACTCACTGCAAACACAGCGCCCACACTCGCTACAGACCCAGCGCCCACACTCACTGCAGACACAGCGCCCACACTCACTACAGACCCAGCGCCCACACTCGTTACTGACACAGCGCCCACACTCGCTACAAACCCAGTGCCCACACTCGGTGCAGACACAGCGCCCACACTCACTACAGACCCAGCGCCTACACTCATTACAGACACAGCACCCACAATCGCTACACACCCAGCGCCCACACTCGCTGCAGACCCAGAGCCCACACGCGCTACAGGCCCAGTGCCCACACTCGCTATAGACACAGAGCCCACACTCACTCCAGACCCAGCGCCCACACTCGCTATAGACTCAGCGCCCACCCTCGCTACAGACCCAGAGCCCAAACTCGCTACAGACCCAGCGCCCACACTCACTACAGAACCAGCGCCCACACTCACTACAGACCCAGCGCCCACACTCACTACAGTCCCAGCATCCACACTCGCTACATATCCAGAGTCCACACTCACTGCAGACCCAGCACCCACACTCACTACAGACCCAGCACCCACACTCACTGCAGACCCAGCGCCCACACTCACTACAGACCTAGCACCCACACTCGCTGCAGACACAGCGCCCACACTCACTACAGACCCAGTGCCCACACTCGCTACAGATCCTGCGCGCACACTCGCTACAGACCCAGCGGCCACACTGGCTACAGACCCAGCGCCCACACTCACTACAGACCCAGCGCCCACACTCAGTACAGACCCAGCGCCCACACTCACTACAGACCCAGCGCCCACACTCGCTACGGACCCAGTGCCCACACTCGCTACAGACCCAGCGCCCACACTCGCTACAGACCCAGCGCCCACACTCGCTACGGACCCAGTGCCCACACTCACTACAAACCCAGTGCCCACACTCGGTACAGACCCAGCGCCCACACTCACTACAGACCCAGCGCCCACACTCGGTACAGACCCAGCGCCCACACTCACTACAGACCCAGCGCCCACACTCGCTACAAACCCAGTGCCCACACTCGGTGTAGACCCAGCGCCCACACTCACTGCAGACACAGCGCCCACACTCACTACAGACCCAAAGCCCTCACTCACTACAGACCCAGAGCCCACACTCACTACAGACCCAGCGTCCACACTCGCTACAGACAGAGCGCCCACACTCGCTACAGGCCCAGCACCCACACTCACTACAGACCCCGCGCCCACACTCACTACAGACCCAGTGCCCACACTCACTACAGACCCAGCGCCCACAATCGCTACAGACCAAGCGCCCACAATCGCTACAGACCCAGCGCCCACACTCACTACAGACCCAGAGCCCACACACGTTACAGACCCAGCGCCCACACTCACTACAGACCCAGCGCCCACACTCACTCCAGAGCCAGCACCCATACTCGCTACAGACCAAGCGCCCACACTCGCTACAGACACAGCGCCCACACTCGCTGTAGACCCAGCACCCACACTCACTACAGACCCAGCGCCCACAATCGATACAGATCCAGCGCCCACACTCGCTACAGAACCAGCGCCCACACTCGCTACTGACCCAGCGCCCACACTCGCTTCAGACACAGCGCCCACACTTGCTACAGACCCAGTGCCCACACTCGCTACAGACCCAGCGCCCACACTCACTACAGACCCAGCGCCCACAATCGCTACAGACCAAGCGCCCACAATCGATGCAGACCCAGCGCTCACACTTGCTACAGAACCACACGCGCCCAAACTCGCTGTAGACCCAGCACCCACACTCACTACAGACCCAGCGCCCACAATCGATACAGACCCAGCGCCCACACTCGCTACAGACCCAGCGCCCACACTCGCTTCAGACACAGCGCCCACACTTGCTACAGACCCAGCGCCCTCACTCAATATTGACCCAGTGCCCACACTCGCTATTGACCCAGTGCCCACACTCGCTGCAGACCCAGCGCGCACAAAAACTGCAGACACAGCACCCACACTCACTGCAGATCGAATGTCCAAACACGCTACATACCCGAGCCCTCACACGCTACAGACCCAGTGCCCACCCTCGATACAGACCCTGCGCCCTCACTCACTACAGAACCAGAGCACACACTCGCTACAGACCCAGCGCCCACACTTGATACATTACCAGAGCCCACACTCACTGCATACCCCGCGCCCGGACTCACTACAGACCCAGCGCCCACACTCACTATTGACCCAGCGCCCACACTCGCTACAGAACAAGGGCCCACACTCGCTACAGACCCAACGCCCACACTCACTATTGACCCAGCGACCACACTCACTACAGACCCAGCACCCACACTCACTACAGACCCAGCGCCCACACTCACTATTGACCCAGCGCCCACACTCGCTACAGAACAAGGGCCCACACTCGCTACAGACCCAACGCCCACACTCACTATTGACCCAGAACCCACACTCACTACAGACCCAGCGCCCACACTCACTATTGACCCAGCACCCACACTCGCTATAGACCCTGGGCCCACACTCCCTACAGACCCAGCGCCCACACTCACTGCAAACACAGCGCCCACACTCGCTACAGACCCAGCGCCCACACTCACTGCAGACACAGCGCCCACAATCGCTATAGACCCAGCGCCTACACTCACTACAGACCCAGCGCCTACACTCACTACAGACCCAGCGCCCACACTCGTTACAGACACAGAGACCACACTCACTACAAACCCAGTGCCCACACTCGGTGCAGACACAGCGCCCACACTCACTACAGACCCAGCGCCCACACTCACTACAGACCCAGCGCCCACACTCACTACAGACCCAGCGCCCACACTCATTACAGACCCAGCGCCCACACTCGGTACACAACCAGCGCCCACACTCGCTGCAGACCCAGAGCCCACACTCGCTACAGACCCAGCGCCCACACTCGCTGCAGACCCAGAGCCCACACCCGCTACAGGCCCAGTGCCCACACTCGCTATAGACACAGAGCCCACACTCACTCCAGACCCAGCGCCCACACTCGCTATAGACTCAGCGCCCACCCTCGCTACAGACCCAGAGCCCAAACTCGCTACAGACCCAGCGCCCACACTCGCTACAGACCCAGCACCCACATTCACTAGAGACCCAGCGCCCACTCTCGATACAGACCAAGCGCCCCCACTCACTACAGACCCAGAGCCGACACGCACTACAGACACAGCACCCACACTCGCTACAGACCCAGCATCCACACTCGCTACAGGCCCAGCAACCACACTCGCTACAGACCCAGCATCAAAACTCGCTACTGAGCCAGCGCCCACATTCACTGCAGACACTGCGCCCACACTCACTACAGTCCCAGCGCCCACAGTCGCTACAGACACAACTCCCACATTCACTACAGACCCAGCGCACACACTCAATACTGACTCAGCACCCACATT
The DNA here is from genome assembly GCA_026770705.1 of Isurus oxyrinchus. Taxonomy (NCBI): domain Eukaryota; kingdom Metazoa; phylum Chordata; class Chondrichthyes; order Lamniformes; family Lamnidae; genus Isurus; species Isurus oxyrinchus. The sequence goes on from JANJGN010000008.1 coordinate 164,971,392, forward strand.
CACTTCAGACCCATCACCCACGCTCACTAATACCCCAGCACCCACAATCAATACAGATCCAGCGCGCACACTCACTATTGACCCAGCGCCCACACTCACTACAGACCCAGCACCCACACTCGCTGCAGACAGAGCGCCCACACTCACTACAGACCCAGTGCCCACACTCGCTACAGATCCTGCGCCCACACTAGCTACAGACCCAGCGGCCACACTGGCTACAGACCCAGCGCCCACACTCACTACAGACCCAGCGCCCACACTCGCTACAGACCCAACGCCCACACTCACTATTGACCCAGCGACCACACTCACTACAGACCCAGCACCCACACTCACTACAGACCCAGCGCCCACACTCACTATTGACCCAGCGCCCACACTCGCTACAGAACAAGGGCCCACACTCGCTACAGACCCAACGCCCACACTCACTATTGACCCAGAACCCACACTCACTACAGACCCAGCGCCCACACTCAATATTGACCCAGCACCCACACTCGCTATAGACCCTGGGCCCACACTCCCTACAGACCCAGCGCCCACACTCACTGCAAACACAGCGCCCACACTCGCTACAGACCCAGCGCCCACACTCACTGCAGACACAGCGCCCACAATCGCTATAGACCCAGCGCCTACACTCACTACAGACCCAGCGCCTACACTCACTACAGACCCAGCGCCCACACTCGTTACAGACACAGAGACCACACTCACTACAAACCCAGTGCCCACACTCGGTGCAGACACAGCGCCCACACTCACTACAGACCCAGCGCCCACACTCACTACAGACCCAGCGCCCACACTCACTACAGACCCAGCGCCCACACTCATTACAGACCCAGCGCCCACACTCGGTACACAACCAGCGCCCACACTCGCTGCAGACCCAGAGCCCACACTCGCTACAGACCCAGCGCCCACACTCGCTGCAGACCCAGAGCCCACACCCGCTACAGGCCCAGTGCCCACACTCGCTATAGACACAGAGCCCACACTCACTCCAGACCCAGCGCCCACACTCGCTATAGACTCAGCGCCCACCCTCGCTACAGACCCAGAGCCCAAACTCGCTACAGACCCAGCGCCCACACTCGCTACAGACCCAGCACCCACATTCACTAGAGACCCAGCGCCCACTCTCGATACAGACCAAGCGCCCCCACTCACTACAGACCCAGAGCCGACACGCACTACAGACACAGCACCCACACTCGCTACAGACCCAGCATCCACACTCGCTACAGGCCCAGCAACCACACTCGCTACAGACCCAGCATCAAAACTCGCTACTGAGCCAGCGCCCACATTCACTGCAGACACTGCGCCCACACTCACTACAGTCCCAGCGCCCACAGTCGCTACAGACACAACTCCCACATTCACTACAGACCCAGCGCACACACTCAATACTGACTCAGCACCCACATTCACTTCAGACCCATCACCCAAGCTCACTAATACCCCAGCACCCACAATCAATACAGATCCAGCGCGCACACTCACTATTGACCCAGCGCCCACACTCACTACAGACCCAGCGCCCACACACACTACAGACCCAGCGCCCACACTCGCTACAGACCCAGCGCCCATACTCGATACATACCCAGCGCCCACACACACTACAGACCCAGCGCCCAACCTCACTACAGACACAGCGCCCACACTCGCTACAGAACCAGCGCCCACACTCGCTACAGCCCCAGCACCCACACTCACTACAGCCCAGCGCCGACAATCACTACAGACCCAGCGTCCACACTCGATACAGACCCAGCGTCCACACTCGCTACAGACAGAGCGCCCACACTCGCTACAGACCCAGCACCCACACTCACTACAGACCCCGCGCCCACACTCACTACAGACCCAGCGCCCACACTCACTACAGACACAGCGCCCACACTCGCTACAGACCCAGCGCCCACACTTACTAGAGAACCAGCACCCACACTCACTACAGACCCAGCGCCCTCACTCACTTCATACCCAGCGCCCACACTCGCTACAGACCAAGCGCCCACAATCACTACAGACCAAGCGCCCACACACGCTACAGACCCAGCGTCCACACTCGCTACAGAAACAGAGCACACACTCACTACAAAACCACAGCCCACACTCGCTACAGACCCAGCGCCCAACCTCACTACAGACACAGCGCCCACACTCACTAGAGAACCAGCACCCACACTCACTACAGACCCAGCACCCACACTCACTACAGACCCAGAGCTGACACTCACTGCAGACACAGCGCCCACACTCGTTACAGACCCAGAGCCCAAACTCACTACAGACCCAGCACCCACTCTCACTACAGACCCAGCGCCCACTCTCGATACAGACCCAGTGACCACACTCACTTCAGACACAGCGCCCACACTCGCTACAGACCCCACGCATACACTCGCTGCAGACCCAGCGCTGACAATCACTACAGACCCAGCGCCCACATTCGCTATTGACCCAGCGCCCACACTCGCTACAGACCCAGCGCCCACACTCGCTATTTAACCAGGGCCCACAATCGCTACAGACCCAGCGCCAACACTCACTGCAGACACAGGGCCCACACTCACTACAAACCCAGTGCCCACACTCGGTGCAGACACAGCGCCCACACTCACTACAGACCCAGCGCCCACACTCACTACAGACCAAGCGCCCACAATCGCTACACACCCAGCGCCCACAATCGCTGCAGACTCAGCGCCCACCCTCGATACAGACCCAGCGCCCACACTCACGAGAGAACCAGCGCCCACACTCTTTACAGACCCAGCGCCTACACTCAATACTGACCCACAGCCCACACTCGCTACAGACTCAGCGCCCACACTCGCTTCAGACACAGCGCCCACACTTGCTACAGACCCAGCGCCCTCACTCAATATTGACCCAGTGCCCACACTCGCTATTGACCCAGTGCCCACACTCGCTGCAGACCCAGCGCGCACAAAAACTGCAGACACAGCACCCACACTCACTGCAGATCGAATGTCCAAACACGCTACATACCCGAGCCCTCACACGCTACAGACCCAGCGCCCACCCTCGATACAGACCCTGCGCCCTCACTCACTACAGAACCAGAGCACACACTCGCTACAGACCCAGCGCCCACACTTGATACATTACCAGAGCCCACACTCACTGCATACCCCGCGCCCGGACTCACTACAGACCCAGCGCCCACACTCACTATTGACCCAGCGCCCACACTCGCTACAGAACAAGGGCCCACACTCGCTACAGACCCAACGCCCACACTCACTATTGACCCAGCGACCACACTCACTACAGACCCAGCACCCACACTCACTACAGACCCAGCGCCCACACTCACTATTGACCCAGCGCCCACACTCGCTACAGAACAAGGGCCCACACTCGCTACAGACCCAACGCCCACACTCACTATTGACCCAGCACCCACACTCACTACAGACCCAGCGCCCACACTCACTATTGACCCAGCACCCACACTCGCTATAGACCCTGGGCCCACACTCCCTACAGACCCAGCGCCCACACTCACTGCAAACACAGCGCCCACACTCGCTACAGACCCAGCGCCCACACTCACTGCAGACACAGCGCCCACAATCGCTATAGACCCAGCGCCTACACTCACTACAGACCCAGCGCCTACACTCACTACAGACCCAGCGCCCACACTCGTTACAGACACAGAGACCACACTCACTACAAACCCAGTGCCCACACTCGGTGCAGACACAGCGCCCACACTCACTACAGACCCAGCGCCCACACTCACTACAGACCCAGCGCCCACACTCACTACAGACCCAGCGCCCACACTCATTACAGACCCAGCGCCCACACTCGGTACACAACCAGCGCCCACACTCGCTGCAGACCCAGAGCCCACACTCGCTACAGACCCAGCGCCCACACTCGCTGCAGACCCAGAGCCCACACCCGCTACAGGCCCAGTGCCCACACTCGCTATAGACACAGAGCCCACACTCACTCCAGACCCAGCGCCCACTCTCGATACAGACCAAGCGCCCCCACTCACTACAGACCCAGAGCCCACACCCGCTACAGGCCCAGTGCCCACACTCGCTATAGACACAGAGCCCACACTCACTCCAGACCCAGCGCCCACTCTCGATACAGACTCAGCGCCCACACTCGCTACAGACCCAGCGCCCAACCTCACTACAGACACAGCGCCCACACTCACTAGAGAACCAGCACCCACACTCACTACAGAACCAGCACCCACACTCACTACAGACCCAGAGCTGACACTCACTGCAGACACAGCGCCCACACTCGTTACAGACCCAGAGCCCAAACTCACTACAGACCCAGCACCCACTCTCACTACAGACCCAGCGCCCACTCTCGATACAGACCCAGTGACCACACTCACTTCAGACACAGCGCCCACACTCGCTACAGACCCCACGCATACACTCGCTGCAGACCCAGCGCTGACAATCACTACAGACCCAGCGCCCACACTCACTGCAGACCCAGCGCCCACATTCGCTATTGACCCAGCGCCCACACTCGCTACAGACCCAGCGCCCACACTCGCTATTTAACCAGGGCCCACAATCGCTACAGACCCAGCGCCAACACTCACTGCAGACACAGGGCCCACACTCACTACAAACCCAGTGCCCACACTCGGTGCAGACACAGCGCCCACACTCACTACAGACCCAGCGCCCACACTCACTACAGACCAAGCGCCCACAATCGCTACACACCCAGCGCCCACAATCGCTGCAGACTCAGCGCCCACCCTCGATACAGACCCAGCGCCCACACTCACGAGAGAACCAGCGCCCACACTCTTTACAGACCCAGCGCCTACACTCAATACAGACCCACAGCCCACACTCGCTACAGACTCAGCGCCCACACTCGCTACAGACCCAGAGCCCACACTCGCTACAGACCCAGCGCCCACACTCGCTACAGACCCAGCAACCACACACGCTACAGACCCAGCGTCAAAACTCGCTACTGAGCCAGCGCCCACATTCACTCCAGACCCAGCGCCCACAGTCGCTACAGACACAACTCCCACACTCACTACAGACCCAGCGCACACCCTCAATATTGACTCAGCACCCACACTCACTTCAGACCCATCACCCATGCTCACTAATACCCCAGCACCCACAATCAATACAGATCCAGCGCGCACACTCACTATTGACCCAGCGCCCACACTCACTACAGACCCAGCGCCCACACTCACTACAGACCCAGCGCCCACACTCACTACAGACCCAGCACCCACACTCACTACAGACCCAGTGCCCAAACTCGCTACAGACCCAGCGCCCACACTCACTACAGACACAGCGCCCACACTCACTACAGACACAGCGCACACTCTCTTTCCAGACCCAGTGCCCACACTCGCTATACATAGTGCCCACACTCACTTCAGAGCCAGAAACCATACTCATTGCAGACCCAGCACCCACACTCGCTACAGACACCGCCCACACTCTCTTTCCAGACCCAGTGCCCACACTCGCTATACATAGCGCCCACACTCACTTCAGAGCCAGAAACCATACTCATTGCAGACCCAGCGCCCACACTCGCTACAGACACCGCCCACACTCACTACAGACCGAGCATCCACACTCACTACAGACCCAGCGCCCACATTCACTACAGACCCAGTGAACACACTCACTACAGACCTAGCGCCCACACTCGCTACTGACACAGCGCCCACAATCACTACAGACCCAGAGCCCACACTGGCTACAGACCCAGCGCCCACACTCACTACAGACACAGAGCCCACACTCACTACAGACCCAGCGCCCACACTTACTACAGAACCAGCACCCACACTCGCTACATATCCAGAGCCCACACTCACTATTGACCCAGCGCCCACACTCAATACCGACCCAGCACCCACACTCACTACAGACCCAGCACCCACACTCATACAGACCCAGAGCTGTCACTCACTGCAGACACAGCGCCCACACTCGTTAAAGACCCAGCGCCCACCCTCGATACAGACCCAGTGACCACACTCGCTTCAGACCCAGCGCCCACACTCGCAACAGACCCCACGCCACACTCGCTACAGACCCAGAGCTGACAATCACTACAGACCCAGCGCCCACACTCGATACAGACCCAGCGCCCACACTCACTGCAGACCCAGAGCCGACACTCACTACAGAACCAGCGCTCACATTCGCTATTGACCCAGCGCCCACACTCGCTACAGACCCAGCGACCACACTCGCTACAGACCCAGCGCCCACACTCACTACAGAACCAGCGCCCACACTCGCTACAGACCCAGCGCCCGCACTGACTACAGACCCTGCGCCCACAATCGCTATTTAACCAGGGCCCACAATCGCTACAGACCCAGCGCCCACACTCGCTGCAGACCCCGCGCCCACACTCACTGCAGACACAGCGCCCACACTCACTACAAACCCAGCACCCACACTCACTACAGACACATCGACCACACTCACTGCAGACACAGCGCCCACACTCACTACAAACCCAGTGCCCACACTCGGTGCAGACACAGCGCCCACACTCACTACAGACCCAGCGCCCACACTCACTACAGACCAAGCGCCCACAATCGCTACACACCCAGCGCCCACACTCGCTGCAGACTCAGCGCCCACCCTCGATACAGACCCAGCGCCCACACTCGCTGTTGACCCAGAGCCCACACACGCTACAGACCCAGCGTCCACACTCGCTACAGAAACAGAGTACACACTCACTACAAACCCACAGCCCACACTCGCTATAGACCCAGCGCCCAACCTCACTACAGACACAGCGCCCACACTCACTAGAGAACCAGCGCCCACACTCACTACAGACCCAGCGCCCACACTCGCTACAGACCCAGCTCCCACTCTCACTACAGACCCAGCACCCACACTCGCTACAGACGCAGCGCCCACACTCACTAAAGTCCCCGAGCCAACACTCACTGCAGACACTGCGCCCACACTCGTTACAGACCCAGAGCTGACACTCACTTCAGACCCAGCGCCCACACTCGCTACCGAACAAGCGCCCACACTCGCTACAGACACAGCGCCAAACCTCGCTATTGACCCAGTGCCCACACTCGCTACACACCCAGTGCCAAACCTCGCTATTGACCCAGTGCCCACACTCACTACAGACCCAGCACCCACACTCGATACAGACCCAGAGCCGACACTCACTACAGAACCAGCGCGCACATTCGCTATTGACACAGCACCCACAATCACTACAGACCCCGCGCCCACACTCACTACAGACCCCGCGCCCACACTCACTGCAGACACAGCACCCACACTCGCTACAGACCAAGCGCCCACAATCGCTACAGACACCGCGCCCACACTCACTGCAGACACAGCGCCCACACTCACTGCAAGCCCAGCGCCCACACTCACTACAGACCCAATGCCGGCACTCACTACATGCACAGCGCCCACACTCGCTACAGACCCAGCACCCACACTCGATACAGACCCAGAGCCGACACTCACTACAGAACCAGCGCGCACATTCGCTATTGACCCAGCACCCACAATCACTACAGACCCCGCGCCCACACTCACTACAGACCCCGCGCCCACACTCACTGCAGACCCAGCGCTAACACTCACTACAGACCCAGCGCCCTCACTCACTACAGACCCAGCGCCCACCTCACTACAGACCCAGCGCCCACACTCGCTACAGACCCAGTGCCCACACTCATTGCAGACACAGCGCCCACACTCGCTACGGACCCACTGCCCACACTCGCTACGGACCCAGTGCCCACACTCGCTACGGACCCAGCACCCACACTCGCTACAGACTCAGCGCCCACACTCACTGCAGACACAGCGCCCACACTCGCGATAGACCCAGCGTCCACACTCGTTATAGACCCAGCACCCAGACTCACTGCAGACCCAGCGCCCACACTCGCTACAGACACAGCGCCCACACTCACTACAGACCCAACGCCCACACTCACTACAGACCCACCGCCCACACTCACTGCAGACACAGCGCCCACACTCGTTACAGACCCAGCGCCCACACTCACTACAGACCCAACGCCCACACTCACTACAGACCCAGCGCCCACACTCACTGCAGACACAGCGCCCACACTCGCTGCAGACCCAGCGCTCACACTCACTACAGACTGATTGTCCAAACACGCTACATACCTAGCGCCCACACTTGCTACAGACCCAGCGCCCTCACTCACTACAGACCCAGCGCCCACCTCACTACAGACCCAGCGCCCACACTCGCTACAGACCCAGTGCCCACACTCATTGCAGACACAGCGCCCACACTCGATACGGACCCACTGCCCACACTCGCTACGGACCCAGTGCCCACACTCGCTATTGACCCAGCACCCACACTCGCTACAGACTCAGCGCCCACACTCACTGCAGACACAGCACCCACACTCGCGATAGACCCAGCGTCCACACTCGTTATAGACCCAGCACCCAGACTCACTGCAGACCCAGCGCCCACACTCGCTACAGACACAGCGCCCACACTCACTACAGACCCAACGCCCACACTCACTACAGACCCACCGCCCACACTCACTGCAGACACAGCGCCCACACTCGTTACAGACCCAGCGCCCACACTCACTACAGACCCAACGCCCACACTCACTACAGACCCAGCGCCCACACTCACTGCAGACACAGCGCCCACACTCGCTGCAGACCCAGCGCTCACACTCACTACAGACTGATTGTCCAAACACGCTACATACCTAGCGCCCACACTTGCTACAGACCCAGCGCCCTCACTCACTACAGACCCAGCGCCCACCTCACTACAGACCCAGCGCCCACACTTGCTACAGACCCAGTGCCCACACTCATTGCAGACACAGCGCCCACACTCGCTACGGACCCACTGCCCACACTCGCTACGGACCCAGTGCCCACACTCGCTACGGACCCAGCACCCACACTCGCTACAGACTCAGCGCCCACACTCACTGCAGACACAGCGCCCACACTCGCGATAGACCCAGCGTCCACACTCGTTATAGACCCAGCACCCAGACTCACTGCAGACCCAGCGCCCACACTCGCTACAGACACAGCGCCCACACTCACTACAGACCCAACGCCCACACTCACTACAGACCCACCGCCCACACTCACTGCAGACACAGCGCCCACACTCGTTACAGACCCAGCGCCCACACTCACTACAGACCCAACGCCCACACTCACTACAGACCCAGCGCCCACACTCACTGCAGACACAGCGCCCACACTCGCTGCAGACCCAGCGCTCACACTCACTACAGACTGATTGTCCAAACACGCTACATACCTAGCGCCCACACTTGCTACAGACCCAGCGCCCTCACTCAATATTGACCCAGCGCCCACACTCGCTAGAGACCCAGCGCCCACACTCGCTAGAGACCCAGCGCCCACACTCACTGCAGACCTAGCACCCACACTCGCTTTTGACCCAGCGCCCACACTCGCTACAGACCCAGCGCCCACATTCACTGCAGACACAGCGCCCACACTCGCTACAGACCCAGCGCCCACACTCACTGCAGACCTAGCACCCACACTCGCTATTGACCCAGCGCCCACACTCGCTGCAAACCCAGCGCCCACACACACTACAGACCCAGCGCCCACACTCACTGCAGACACAAGGCCCACACTCGTTACAGACCCAGCGCCCACACTCACTGCAGACACAGTGCCCACACTCGCTATTGACCCAGTGCCCACACTCGCTGCAGACCCAGGGCCCACAAAAACTGCAGACACAGCACCCACACTCACTACAGATCGAATGTCCAAACACGCTACATACCCGAGCCCAATTGCGCTACAGAACCAGAGCACACACTCGCTACAGACCCAGTGCCCACACTTGATACATTACCAGAGCCCACACTCACTGCATACCCCGCGCCCGGACTCACTACAGACCCAGCACCAACACTCACTACAGACCCAGCGCCCACACTCACTATTGACCCAGCGCCCACACTCACTACAGACCCAGCGCCCGGACTCACTACAGACCCAGCACCAACACTCACTACAGACCCAGCACCAACACTCACTACAGACCCAGCGCCCACACTCACTATTGACCCAGCGCCCACTCTCGCTATAGACCCTGGGCCCATACTCGCTACAGACCCAGTGCCCACACTCACTGCAAACACAGCGCCCACACTCGCTACAGACCCAGCGCCCACACTCACTGCAGACACAGCGCCCACACTCACTACAGGCCCAAAGCCCACACTCACTACAGACCCAGAGCCCACACTCACTACAGACCCAGCGCCTACACTCACTACAGACCCAGAGCCCACACTCGTTACTGACACAGCGCCCACACTCACTACAGACCCAGCGCCTACACTCATTACAGACACAGCATCCACAATCGCTACACACCCAGCGCCCACACTCGCTGCAGACCCAGAGCCCACACGCGCTACAGGCCCAGTGCCCACACTCGCTATAAACACAGAGCCCACACTCACTCCAGACCCAGCGCCCACACTCGCTATAGACTCAGCGCCCACCCTCGCTACAGACCCAGAGCCCAAACTCGCTACAGACCCAGCGCCCACACTCACTACAGAACCAGCGCCCACAATCACTACAGACCCAGCGCCCACACTCCCTACAGTCCCAGCATCCACACTCGCTACATATCCAGAGTCCACACTCACTGCAGACCCAGCACCCACACTCACTACAGACCCAGCACCCACACTCACTGCAGACCCAGCGCCCACACTCACTACAGACCTAGCACCCACACTCGCTGCAGACACAGCGCCCACACTCACTACAGACCCAGTGCCCACACTCGCTACAGATCCTGCGCGCACACTCGCTACAGACCCAGCGGCCACACTGGCTACAGACCCAGCGCCCACACTCACTACAGACCCAGCGCCCACACTCAGTACAGACCCAGCGCCCACACTCACTACAGACCCAGCGCCCACACTCGCTACGGACCCAGTGCCCACACTCGCTACAGACCCAGCGCCCACACTCACTACAGACCCAGCGCCCACACTCAGTACAGACCCAGCGCCCACACTCACTACAGACCCAGCGCCCACCTCACTACAGACCCAGCGCCCACACTCGCTACTGACCCAGTGCCCACACTCATTGCAGACACAGCACCCACACTCGCTACGGACCCAGTGCCCACACTGGCTGCAGACCCAGGGCCCACAAAAACTGCAGACATAGCGCCCACACTCGCTTTAGACCCAGCACCCACACTCGCTACAGACCCAGCACCCACACTCACTACAGACCCAGCGCCCACACTCACTATTGACCCAGCGCCCACTCTCGCTATAGAACCTGGGCCCATACTCGCTACAGACCCAGTGCCCACACTCACTGCAGACACAGCGCCCACACTCACTACAGACCCAAAGCCCACACTCACTGCAGACCCAGAGCCCACACTCGTTACTGACACAGAGCCCACACTCACTACAAACCCAGTGCCCACACTCGGTACAGACCCAGCGCCCACACTCACTGCAGACACAGCGCCCACACTCACTACAGACCCAGCGCCCACACTCACTACAAACCCAGTGCCCAAACTCGGTGCAGACCCAGCGCCCACACTCACTGCAGACACAGCGCCCACACTCACTACAGACCCAAAGCCCACACTCACTACAGACCCAGAGCCCACACTCACTACAGACCCAGCGCCCACACTCACTACAGACCCAGCGTCCACACTCGCTACAGACAGAGCGCCCACACTCGCTACAGACCCAGCACCCACACTCACTACAGACCCCTCGCCCACACTCACTACAGACCCAGCGCCCACACTCACTACAGACCCCGCGCCCACACTCACTACAGACCCAGCGCCCACACTCGCTACAGACCCAGCACCCACACTCACTACAGACCCCGCGCCCACACTCACTACAGACCCAGCGCCCACAATCGCTACAGACCAAGCGCCCACAATCGCTACAGACCCAGCGCCCACACTCACTACAGACCCAGAGCCCACACACGTTACAGACCCAGCGCCCACACTCACTACAGACACAGCGCCCACACTCACTCCAGAGCCAGCATCCATACTCGCTACAGACCAAGCGCCCACACTCGCTACAGACACAGCGCCCACACTCGCTGTAGACCCAGCACCCACACTCACTACAGACCCAGCGCCCACAATCGATACAGATCCAGCGCCCACACTCGCTACAGAACCAGCGCCCACACTCGCTACTGACCCAGCGCCCACACTCGCTTCAGACACAGCGCCCACACTCGCTTCAGACACAGCGCCCACACTTGCTACAGACCCAGCGCCCACACTCGCTACAGACCCAGCGCCCACACTCACTACAGACCCAGCGCCCACAATCGCTACAGACCAAGCGCCCACAATCGATGCAGACCCAGCGCTCACACTCGCTACAGAACCACACGCGCCCACACTCGCTGTAGACCCAGCACCCACACTCACTACAGACCCAGCGCCCACAATCGATACAGACCCAGCGCCCACACTCGCTACAGACCCAGCGCCCACACTCGCTTCAGACACAGCGCCCACACTTGCTACAGACCCAGCGCCCTCACTCAATATTGACCCAGTGCCCACACTCGCTATTGACCCAGTGCCCACACTCGCTGCAGACCCAGCGCGCACAAAAACTGCAGACACAGCACCCACACTCACTGCAGATCGAATGTCCAAACACGCTACATACCCGAGCCCTCACACGCTACAGACCCAGTGCCCACCCTCGATACAGACCCTGCGCCCTCACTCACTACAGAACCAGAGCACACACTCGCTACAGACCCAGCGCCCACACTTGATACATTACCAGAGCCCACACTCACTGCATACCCCGCGCCCGGACTCACTACAGACCCAGCGCCCACACTCACTATTGACCCAGCGCCCACACTCGCTACAGAACAAGGGCCCACACTCGCTACAGACCCAACGCCCACACTCACTATTGACCCAGCGACCACACTCACTACAGACCCAGCACCCACACTCACTACAGACCCAGCGCCCACACTCACTATTGACCCAGCGCCCACACTCGCTACAGAACAAGGGCCCACACTCGCTACAGACCCAACGCCCACACTCACTATTGACCCAGCACCCACACTCACTACAGACCCAGCGCCCACACTCACTATTGACCCAGCACCCACACTCGCTATAGACCCTGGGCCCACACTCCCTACAGACCCAGCGCCCACACTCACTGCAAACACAGCGCCCACACTCGCTACAGACCCAGCGCCCACACTCACTGCAGACACAGCGCCCACAATCGCTATAGACCCAGCGCCTACTCTCACTACAGACCCATCGCCTACACTCACTACAGACCCAGCGCCCACACTCGTTACAGACACAGAGACCACACTCACTACAAACCCAGTGCCCACACTCGGTGCAGACACAGCGCCCACACTCACTACAGACCCAGCGCCCACACTCACTACAGACCCAGCGCCCACACTCACTACAGACCCAGCGCCCACACTCATTACAGACCCAGCGCCCACACTCGGTACACAACCAGCGCCCACACTCGCTGCAGACCCAGAGCCCACACTCGCTACAGACCCAGCGCCCACACTCGCTGCAGACCCAGAGCCCACACCCGCTACAGGCCCAGTGCCCACACTCGCTATAGACACAGAGCCCACACTCACTCCAGACCCAGCGCCCACACTCGCTATAGACTCAGCGCCCACCCTCGCTACAGACCCAGAGCCCAAACTCGCTACAGACCCAGCGCCCACACTCGCTACAGACCCAGCACCCACATTCACTAGAGACCCAGCGCCCACTCTCGATACAGACCAAGCGCCCCCACTCACTACAGACCCAGAGCCGACACGCACTACAGACACAGCACCCACACTCGCTACAGACCCAGCATCCACACTCGCTACAGGCCCAGCAACCACACTCGCTACAGACCCAGCATCAAAACTCGCTACTGAGCCAGCGCCCACATTCACTGCAGACACTGCGCCCACACTCACTACAGTCCCAGCGCCCACAGTCGCTACAGACACAACTCCCACATTCACTACAGACCCAGCGCACACACTCAATACTGACTCAGCACCCACATTCACTTCAGACCCATCACCCAAGCTCACTAATACCCCAGCACCCACAATCAATACAGATCCAGCGCGCACACTCACTATTGACCCAGCGCCCACACTCACTACAGACCCAGCGCCCACACACACTACAGACCCAGCGCCCACACTCGCTACAGACCCAGCGCCCATACTCGATACATACCCAGCGCCCACACACACTACAGACCCAGCGCCCAACCTCACTACAGACACAGCGCCCACACTCGCTACAGAACCAGCGCCCACACTCGCTACAGCCCCAGCACCCACACTCACTACAGCCCCAGCGCCGACAATCACTACAGACCCAGCGCCCACACTCACTACAGACCCAGCGTCCACACTCGCTACAGACAGAGCGCCCACACTCGCTACAGACCCAGCACCCACACTCACTACAGACCCCGCGCCCACACTCACTACAGACCCAGCGCCCACACTCACTACAGACACAGCGCCCACACTCGCTACAGACCCAGCGCCCTCACTCACTTCATACCCAGCGCCCACACACGCTACAGACCCAGCGTCCACACTCGCTACAGAAACAGAGCACACACTCACTACAAAACCACAGCCCACACTCGCTACAGACCCAGCGCCCAACCTCACTACAGACACAGCGCCCACACTCACTAGAGAACCAGCACCCACACTCACTACAGAACCAGCACCCACACTCACTACAGACCCAGAGCTGACACTCACTGCAGACACAGCGCCCACACTCGTTACAGACCCAGAGCCCAAACTCACTACAGACCCAGCACCCACTCTCACTACAGACCCAGCGCCCACTCTCGATACAGACCCAGTGACCACACTCACTTCAGACACAGCGCCCACACTCGCTACAGACCCCACGCATACACTCGCTGCAGACCCAGCGCTGACAATCACTACAGACCCAGCGCCCACACTCACTGCAGACCCAGCGCCCACATTCGCTATTGACCCAGCGCCCACACTCGCTACAGACCCAGCGCCCACACTCGCTATTTAACCAGGGCCCACAATCGCTACAGACCCAGCGCCAACACTCACTGCAGACACAGGGCCCACACTCACTACAAACCCAGTGCCCACACTCGGTGCAGACACAGCGCCCACACTCACTACAGACCCAGCGCCCACACTCACTACAGACCAAGCGCCCACAATCGCTACACACCCAGCGCCCACAATCGCTGCAGACTCAGCGCCCACCCTTGATACAGACCCAGCGCCCACACTCACGAGAGAACCAGCGCCCACACTCTTTACAGACCCAGCGCCTACACTCAATACAGACCCACAGCCCACACTCGCTACAGACTCAGCGCCCACACTCGCTACAGACCCAGAGCCCACACTCGCTACAGACCCAGCGCCCACACTCGCTACAGACTCAGCGCCCACACTCGCTACAGACCCAGAGCCCACACTCGCTACAGACCCAGCAACCACACACGCTACAGACCCAGCGTCAAAACTCGCTACTGAGCCAGCGCCCACATTCACTCCAGACCCAGCGCCCACAGTCGCTACAGACACAACTCCCACACTCACTACAGACCCAGCGCACACCCTCAATATTGACTCAGCACCCACACTCACTTCAGACCCATCACCCATGCTCACTAATACCCCAGCACCCACAATCAATACAGATCCAGCGCGCACACTCACTATTGACCCAGCGCCCACACTCACTACAGACCCAGCGCCCACACTCACTACAGACCCAGCGCCCACACTCACTACAGACCCAGCACCCACACTCACTACAGACCCAGTGCCCAAACTCGCTACAGACCCAGCGCCCACACTCACTACAGACACAGCGCCCACACTCACTACAGACACAGCGCACACTCTCTTTCCAGACCCAGTGCCCACACTCGCTATACATAGTGCCCACACTCACTTCAGAGCCAGAAACCATACTCATTGCAGACCCAGCACCCACACTCGCTACAGACACCGCCCACACTCTCTTTCCAGACCCAGTGCCCACACTCGCTATACATAGCGCCCACACTCACTTCAGAGCCAGAAACCATACTCATTGCAGACCCAGCGCCCACACTCGCTACAGACACCGCCCACACTCACTACAGACCGAGCATCCACACTCACTACAGACCCAGCGCCCACATTCACTACAGACCCAGTGAACACACTCACTACAGACCTAGCGCCCACACTCGCTACAGACACAGCGCCCACAATCACTACAGACCCAGAGCCCACACTTGCTACAGACCCAGCGCCCACACTCACTACAGACACAGAGCCCACACTTACTACAGAACCAGCACCCACACTCGCTACATATCCAGAGCCCACACTCACTATTGACCCAGCGCCCACACTCAATACCGACCCAGCACCCACACTCACTCCAGACCCAGCACCCACACTCACTACAGACCCAGCGCCCACACTCACTACAGACACAGCACCCACACTCATACAGACCCAGAGCTGACACTCACTGCAGACACAGCGCCCACACTCATTAAAGACCCAGCGCCCACCCTCGATACAGACCCAGTGACCACACTCGCTTCAGACCCAGCGCCCACACTCGCAACAGACCCCACGCCACACTCGCTACAGACCCAGAGCTGACAATCACTACAGACCCAGCGCCCACACTCGATACAGACCCAGCGCCCACACTCACTGCAGACCCAGAGCCGACACTCACTACAGAACCAGCGCTCACATTCGCTATTGACCCAGCGCCCACACTCGCTACAGACCCAGCGCCCACACTCGCTACAGACCCAGCGCCCACACTCACTACAGAACCAGCGCCCACACTCGCTACAGACCCAGCGCCCGCACTGACTACAGACCCTGCGCCCACAATCGCTATTTAACCAGGGCCCACAATCGCTACAGACCCAGTGCCCACACTCGCTGCAGACCCCGCGCCCACACTCACTGCAGACACAGCGCCCACACTCACTACAAACCCAGCACCCACACTCACTACAGACACATCGACCACACTCACTGCAGACACAGCGCCCACACTCACTACAAACCCAGTGCCCACACTCGGTGCAGACACAGCGCCCACACTCACTACAGACCCAGCGCCCACACTCACTACAGACCAAGCGCCCACAATCGCTACACACCCAGCGCCCACAATCGCTGCAGACTCAGCGCCCACCCTCGATACAGACCCAGCGCCCACACTCGCCTTTGACCCAGAGCCCACACACGCTACAGACCCAGCATCCACACTCGCTACAGAAACAGAGTACACACTCACTACAAACCCACAGCCCACACTCGCTATAGACCCAGCGCCCAACCTCACTACAGACACAGCGCCCACACTCACTAGAGAACCAGCGCCCACACTCACTACAGACCCAGCGCCCACACTCGCTACAGACCCAGCTCCCACTCTCACTACAGACCCAGCACCCACACTCGCTACAGACGCAGCGCCCACACTCACTAAAGTCCCCGAGCCAACACTCACTGCAGACACTGCGCCCACACTCGTTACAGACCCAGAGCTGACACTCACTTCAGACCCAGCGCCCACACTCGCTACCGAACTAGCGCCCACACTCGCTACAGACCCAGCGCCAAACCTCGCTATTGACCCAGTGCCCACACTCGCTACACACCCAGTGCCAAACCTCGCTATTGACCCAGTGCCCACACTCACTACAGACCCAGCGCCCACACTCACTACAGACCCAGCGCCCACACTCGCTACGGACCCAGTGCCCACACTCACTACAGACCCAGCGCCCACACTCGCTACAGATCCAGCGCCCACACTCGCTACGGACCCAGTGCCCACACTCACTACAAACCCAGTGCCCAAACTCGGTACAGACCCAGCGCCCACACTCACTACAGACCCAGCGCCCACACTCGGTACAGACCCAGCGCCCACACTCACTACAGACCCAGCGCCCACACTCGCTACAAACCCAGTGCCCACACTCGGTGCAGACCCAGCGCCCACACTCACTGCAGACACAGCGCCCACACTCACTACAGACCCAAAGCCCACACTCACTACAGACCCAGCGCCCACACTCACTACAGACCCAGCGTCCACACTCGCTACAGACAGAGCGCCCACACTCGCTACAGACCCAGCACCCACACTCACTACAGACCCCGCGCCCACACTCACTACAGACCCAGTGCCCACACTCACTACAGACCCAGCGCCCACAATCGCTACAGACCAAGCGCCCACAATCGCTACAGACCCAGCGCCCACACTCACTACAGACCCAGAGCCCACACACGTTACAGACCCAGCGCCCACACTCACTACAGACACAGCGCCCACACTCACTCCAGAGCCAGCACCCATACTCGCTACAGACCAAGCGCCCACACTCGCTACAGACACAGCGCCCACACTCGCTGTAGACCCAGCACCCACACTCACTACAGACCCAGCGCCCACAATCGATACAGATCCAGCGCCCACACTCGCTACAGAACCAGCGCCCACACTCGCTACTGACCCAGCGCCCACACTCGCTTCAGACACAGCGCCCACACTCGCTTCAGACACAGCGCCCACACTTGCTACAGACCCAGCGCCCACACTCGCTACAGACCCAGCGCCCACACTCACTACAGACCCAGCGCCCACAATCGCTACAGACCAAGCGCCCACAATCGATGCAGACCCAGCGCTCACACTCGCTACAGAACCACACGCGCCCAAACTCGCTGTAGACCCAGCACCCACACTCACTACAGACCCAGCGCCCACAATCGATACAGACCCAGCGCCCACACTCGCTACAGACCCAGCGCCCACACTCGCTTCAGACACAGCGCCCACACTTGCTACAGACCCAGCGCCCTCACTCAATATTGACCCAGTGCCCACACTCGCTATTGACCCAGTGCCCACACTCGCTGCAGACCCAGCGCGCACAAAAACTGCAGACACAGCACCCACACTCACTGCAGATCGAATGTCCAAACACGCTACATACCCGAGCCCTCACACGCTACAGACCCAGTGCCCACCCTCGATACAGACCCTGCGCCCTCACTCACTACAGAACCAGAGCACACACTCGCTACAGACCCAGCGCCCACACTTGATACATTACCAGAGCCCACACTCACTGCATACCCCGCGCCCGGACTCACTACAGACCCAGCGCCCACACTCACTATTGACCCAGCGCCCACACTCGCTACAGAACAAGGGCCCACACTCGCTACAGACCCAACGCCCACACTCACTATTGACCCAGCGACCACACTCACTACAGACCCAGCACCCACACTCGCTACCGAACTAGCGCCCACACTCGCTACAGACCAAGCGCCCACAATCGATGCAGACCCAGCGCTCACACTCGCTACAGAACCACACGCGCCCACACTCGCTGTAGACCCAGCACCCACACTCACTACAGACCCAGCGCCCACAATCGATACAGACCCAGCGCCCACACTCGCTACAGACCCAGCGCCCACACTCGCTTCAGACACAGCGCCCACACTTGCTACAGACCCAGCGCCCTCACTCAATATTGACCCAGTGCCCACACTCGCTATTGACCCAGTGCCCACACTCGCTGCAGACCCAGCGCGCACAAAAACTGCAGACACAGCACCCACACTCACTGCAGATCGAATGTCCAAACACGCTACATACCCGAGCCCTCACACGCTACAGACCCAGCGCCCACCCTCGATACAGACCCTGCGCCCTCACTCACTACAGAACCAGAGCACACACTCGCTACAGACCCAGCGCCCACACTTGATACATTACCAGAGCCCACACTCACTGCATACCCCGCGCCCGGACTCACTACAGACCCAGCGCCCACACTCACTATTGACCCAGCGCCCACACTCGCTACAGAACAAGGGCCCACACTCGCTACAGACCCAACGCCCACACTCACTATTGACCCAGCGACCACACTCACTACAGACCCAGCACCCACACTCACTACAGACCCAGCGCCCACACTCACTATTGACCCAGCGCCCACACTCGCTACAGAACAAGGGCCCACACTCGCTACAGACCCAACGCCCACACTCACTATTGACCCAGCACCCACACTCACTACAGACCCAGCGCCCACACTCACTATTGACCCAGCACCCACACTCGCTATAGACCCTGGGCCCACACTCCCTACAGACCCAGCGCCCACACTCACTGCAAACACAGCGCCCACACTCGCTACAGACCCAGCGCCCACACTCACTGCAGACACAGCGCCCACAATCGCTATAGACCCAGCGCCTACTCTCACTACAGACCCATCGCCTACACTCACTACAGACCCAGCGCCCACACTCATTACAGACACAGAGACCACACTCACTACAAACCCAGTGCCCACACTCGGTGCAGACACAGCGCCCACACTCACTACAGACCCAGCGCCCACACTCACTACAGACCCAGCGCCCACACTCACTACAGACCCAGCGCCCACACTCATTACAGACCCAGCGCCCACACTCGGTACACAACCAGCGCCCACACTCGCTGCAGACCCAGAGCCCACACTCGCTACAGACCCAGCGCCCACACTCGCTGCAGACCCAGAGCCCACACCCGCTACAGGCCCAGTGCCCACACTCGCTATAGACACAGAGCCCACACTCACTCCAGACCCAGCGCCCACACTCGCTATAGACTCAGCGCCCACCCTCGCTACAGACCCAGAGCCCAAACTCGCTACAGACCCAGCGCCCACACTCGCTACAGACCCAGCACCCACATTCACTAGAGACCCAGCGCCCACTCTCGATACAGACCAAGCGCCCCCACTCACTACAGACCCAGAGCCGACACGCACTACAGACACAGCACCCACACTCGCTACAGACCCAGCATCCACACTCGCTACAGGCCCAGCAACCACACTCGCTACAGACCCAGCATCAAAACTCGCTACTGAGCCAGCGCCCACATTCACTGCAGACACTGCGCCCACACTCACTACAGTCCCAGCGCCCACAGTCGCTACAGACACAACTCCCACATTCACTACAGACCCAGCGCACACACTCAATACTGACTCAGCACCCACATTCACTTCAGACCCATCACCCAAGCTCACTAATACCCCAGCACCCACAATCAATACAGATCCAGCGCGCACACTCACAATTGACCCAGCGCCCACACTCACTACAGACCCAGCGCCCACACACACTACAGACCCAGCGCCCACACTCGCTACAGACCCAGCGCCCATACTCGATACATACCCAGCGCCCACACACACTACAGACCCAGCGCCCAACCTCACTACAGACACAGCGCCCACACTCGCTACAGAACCAGCGCCCACACTCGCTACAGCCCCAGCACCCACACTCACTACAGCCCCAGCGCCGACAATCACTACAGACCCAGCGCCCACACTCACTACAGACCCAGCGTCCACACTCGCTACAGACAGAGCGCCCACACTCGCTACAGACCCAGCACCCACACTCACTACAGACCCCGCGCCCACACTCACTACAGACCCAGCGCCCACACTCACTACAGACACAGCGCCCACACTCGCTACAGACCCAGTGCCCACACTCACTACAGACCCAGCGCCCTCACTCACTTCATACCCAGCGCCCACACTCGCTACAGACCAAGCGCCCACAATCACTACAGACCAAGCGCCCACACACGCTACAGACCCAGCGTCCACACTCGCTACAGAAACAGAGCACACACTCACTACAAAACCACAGCCCACACTCGCTACAGACACAGCGCCCACACTCACTAGAGAAACAGAGCACACACTCACTACAAAACCACAGCCCACACTCACTACAGACCCAGCACCCACACTCACTACAGACCCAGAGCTGACACTCACTGCAGACACAGCGCCCACACTCGTTACAGACCCAGAGCCCAAACTCACTACAGACCCAGCACCCACTCTCACTACAGACCCAGCGCCCACTCTCGATACAGACCCAGTGACCACACTCACTTCAGACACAGCGCCCACACTCGCTACAGACCCCACGCATACACTCGCTGCAGACCCAGCGCTGACAATCACTACAGACCCAGCGCCCACACTCACTGCAGACCCAGCGCCCACATTCGCTATTGACCCAGCGCCCACACTCGCTACAGACCCAGCGCCCACACTCGCTATTTAACCAGGGCCCACAATCGCTACAGACCCAGCGCCAACACTCACTGCAGACACAGGGCCCACACTCACTACAAACCCAGTGCCCACACTCGGTGCAGACACAGCGCCCACACTCACTACAGACCCAGCGCCCACACTCACTACAGACCAAGCGCCCACAATCGCTACACACCCAGCGCCCACAATCGCTGCAGACTCAGCGCCCACCCTCGATACAGACCCAGCGCCCACACTCACGAGAGAACCAGCGCCCACACTCTTTACAGACCCAGCGCCTACACTCAATACAGACCCACAGCCCACACTCGCTACAGACTCAGCGCCCACACTCGCTACAGACCCAGAGCCCACACTCGCTACAGACCCAGCGCCCACACTCGCTACAGACCCAGCAACCACACACGCTACAGACCCAGCGTCAAAACTCGCTACTGAGCCAGCGCCCACATTCACTCCAGACCCAGCGCCCACAGTCGCTACAGACACAACTCCCACACTCACTACAGACCCAGCGCACACCCTCAATATTGACTCAGCACCCACACTCACTTCAGACCCATCACCCATGCTCACTAATACCCCAGCACCCACAATCAATACAGATCCAGCGCCCACACTCACTATTGACCTAGCGCCCACACTCACTACAGACCCAGCGCCCACACTCACTACAGACCCAGCGCCCACACTCACTACAGACCCAGCACCCACACTCACTACAGACCCAGTGCCCAAACTCGCTACAGACCCAGCGCCCACACTCACTACAGACACAGCGCCCACACTCACTACAGACACAGCGCACACTCTCTTTCCAGACCCAGTGCCCACACTCGCTATACATAGCGCCCACACTCACTTCAGAGCCAGAAACCATACTCATTGCAGACCCAGCGCCCACACTCGCTACAGACACCGCCCACACTCACTACAGACCGAGCATCCACACTCACTACAGACCCAGCGCCCACATTCACTACAGACCCAGTGAACACACTCACTACAGACCTAGCGCCCACACTCGCTACAGACACAGCGCCCACAATCACTACAGACCCAGAGCCCACACTTGCTACAGACCCAGCGCCCACACTCACTACAGACACAGAGCCCACACTCACTACAGACCCAGCGCCCACACTTACTACAGAACCAGCACCCACACTCGCTACATATCCAGAGCCCACACTCACTATTGACCCAGCGCCCACACTCAATACCGACCCAGCACCCACACTCACTACAGACCCAGCACCCACACTCATACAGACCCAGAGCTGTCACTCACTGCAGACACAGCGCCCACACTCGTTAAAGACCCAGCGCCCACCCTCGATACAGACCCAGTGACCACACTCGCTTCAGACCCAGCGCCCACACTCGCAACAGACCCCACGCCACACTCGCTACAGACCCAGAGCTGACAATCACTACAGACCCAGCGCCCACACTCGATACAGACCCAGCGCCCACACTCACTGCAGACCCAGAGCCGACACTCACTACAGAACCAGCGCTCACATTCGCTATTGACCCAGCGCCCACACTCGCTACAGACCCAGCGCCCACACTCGCTACAGACCCAGCGCCCACACTCACTACAGAACCAGCGCCCACACTCGCTACAGACCCAGCGCCCGCACTGACTACAGACCCTGCGCCCACAATCGGTATTTAACCAGGGCCCACAATCGCTACAGACCCAGCGCCCACACTCGCTGCAGACCCCGCGCCCACACTCACTGCAGACACAGCGCCCACACTCACTACAAACCCAGCACCCACACTCACTACAGACACATCGACCACACTCACTGCAGACACAGCGCCCACACTCACTACAAACCCAGTGCCCACACTCGGTGCAGACACAGCGCCCACACTCACTACAGACCCAGCGCCCACACTCACTACAGACCAAGTGCCCACAATCGCTACACACCCAGCGCCCACACTCGCTGCAGACTCAGCGCCCACCCTCGATACAGACCCAGCGCCCACACTCGCTGTTGACCCAGAGCCCACACACGCTACAGACCCAGCGTCCACACTCGCTACAGAAACAGAGTACACACTCACTACAAACCCACAGCCCACACTCGCTATAGACCCAGCGCCCAACCTCACTACAGACACAGCGCCCACACTCACTAGAGAACCAGCGCCCACACTCACTACAGACCCAGCGCCCACACTCGCTACAGACCCAGCTCCCACTCTCACTACAGACCCAGCACCCACACTCGCTACAGACGCAGCGCCCACACTCACTAAAGTCCCCGAGCCAACACTCACTGCAGACACTGCGCCCACACTCGTTACAGACCCAGAGCTGACACTCACTTCAGACCCAGCGCCCACACTCGCTACCGAACTAGCGCCCACACTCGCTACAGACCCAGCGCCAAACCTCGCTATTGACCCAGTGCCCACACTCGCTACACACCCAGTGCCAAACCTCGCTATTGACCCAGTGCCCACACTCACTACAGACCCAGCACCCACACTCGATACAGACCCAGAGCCGACACTCACTACAGAACCAGCGCGCACATTCGCTATTGACACAGCACCCACAATCACTACAGACCCCGCGCCCACACTCACTACAGACCCCGCGCCCACACTCACTGCAGACACAGCACCCACACTCGCTACAGACCAAGCGCCCACAATCGCTACAGACACCGCGCCCACACTCACTGCAGACACAGCGCCCACACTCACTGCAAGCCCAGCGCCCACACTCACTACAGACCCAATGCCGGCACTCACTACATGCACAGCGCCCACACTCGCTACAGACCAAGCGCCCACAATTGCTACAGACCCAGCGCCCACACTCACTACAGACCCAGAGCCCACACACGCTACAGACCCAGCGCCCACACTCACTACAGACCCAGCGCCCACACACACTGCAGACACAGCGCCCACATTCGCTGCAGTCCCAGCGCCCACACTCGCTACAGACCAAGCACCCATACTCGCTACAGACCAAGCGCCCACACTCGCTGTAGACCCAGCGCACACACTCACTACAGACACAGCGCCCACACTCACTACAGACCCAGCGCCCACAATCGATACAGACCCAGCACCCACACTCGCTACAGACCCAGCGCCCACACTCGCTTCAGACACAGCGCCCACACTCGCTTCCGACACAGCGCCCACACTTGCTACAGACCCAGCGCCCACACTCACTACAGACCCAGTGCCCACAATCGCTACAGACCAAGCGCCCACAATCGATACAGACCCAGCGCCCACACTCGCTACAGAATCAGCGCCCACACTCGCTACAGACCCAGCGCCCACACTCGCTTCAGACACAGCGCCCACACTTGCTACAGACCCAACGCCGGCACTCACTACATGCACAGCGCCCACAATCGCTACAGACCAAGCGCCCACACTCGCTACAGACCCAGCGCCCACACTCGCTACAGACCCAGCAACCACACTCGCTACAGACCCAGCGTCAAAACTCGCTACTGAGCCAGCGCCCACATTCACTGCAGACACAGCGCCCACACTCACTACATTCCCAGTGCCCACAGTCACTACAGACACAACTCCCACACTCACTACAGACCCAGCGCACACACTCAATATTGACTCAGCACCCACACTCACTTCAGACCCATCACCCACGCTCACTAATACCCCAGCGCCCAAAATCAATACAGATCCAGCGCGCACACTCACTATTGACCCAGCACCGACACTCGCTACAGACCCAGTGACCACACTCGCTTCAGACCCAGCGCCCACACTCGCTACAGACACAGCACTCACACTCACTACAGACCCAGTGACCACACTCGCTACGGACCCAGCACTCACACTCACTACAGACCCAGTGACCACACTCGCTACAGACCCAGCGCCCTCACTCACTACAGACCCAGTGACCACACTCACTTCAGACCCAGCGCACACAATCACTACAGACCCAGCACCCACACTCGCATCAGACAATGCGCCCTCACTCGCTACAGACCCAGCGCCCACACTCGCTACAGACCCAGCGCCCACACTCGCCACACACCCAGTGACCTCATTTGCTACAGACCCAGCGCGCACACTCGCTACAGACCCAGTGCCCACACTCGCTACAGATCCAGCACCCACACTCGCTACAGTGCCAGAAACCATACTCATTGCAGACCCAGCGCCCACACTCATCACAGACCCAGAGCCCATACTCACTACAGACCCAGCACCTTCAATCAGTACAAACCCAGCGCCCACACTCGCTACAGACCCAGCGCACACACTCATTACAGACCCAGAACTCACATTCGCTACAGACCCAGCGCCCACACTCGCTACAGACCCAGCGCCCCCACAATCGCTACAGACCCAGCGCCCACACTCCCTACAGACCCAGTGACCACACTCGCTACAGACCCAGCGACCACACTCACTACAGACCCAGCGCCCACACTCAGTACAGACCCAGCGCCCACACTCACTGCAGACACAGCGCCCACACTCGCTACAGACCCAGCGCCAACAATCGTTATAGACCCAGCACCCACACTCACTACAGACCCAGCGCCCTCACTCACTTCATACCCAGCGCCCACACTCGCTACAGACCAAGCGCCCACAATCGCTACAGACCCAGCGCCCACACTCGCTGCTGACCCAGAGCCCACACACGCTACAGACCCAGTGACCACACTCGCTACAGACCCAGCGCCCAACTTCACTACAGACACAGCGCCCACACTCACTAGAGAACCAGTGCCCACACTCGCTACAGACCCAGCGCCCACACTCGCTACAGACCCAGCGCCCACACTCGCTACAGACACAGCTCCCACTCTCACTACAGACCCAGCGCCCACACTCGCTACAGACCCAGCGCCCACACTCGCTACAGACCCAGCACCCACACTCACTACAGACCCAGCGGCCACACTCGCTACAGACCCAGCACCCACACTCGCTACAGACCCATCGCCCACCCTTGATACAGACGCAGCGCCCACACTCACTAAAGTCCCCGAGCCGACACTCACTGCAGACACAGCGCCCACACTCGTTACAGACCCAGCGCCGACAATCACTACAGACCCAGCGCCCACCCTCGATACAGACCCAGAGCCGACACTCACTACAGAACCAGCGCTCACATTCGCTATTGACCCAGCACCCACAATCACTACAGACCCCGCGCCCACACTCACTACAGAGCCCGCGCCCACACTCACTGCAGACACAGCACCCACACTCGCTACAGACCAAGCGCCCACAATCGCTACAGACACCGCGCCCACACTCACTGCAGACACAGCGCCCACACTCACTGCAAGCCCAGCGCCCACACTCACTACAGACCCAATGCCGGCACTCACTACATGCACAGCGCCCACACTCGCTACAGACCAAGCACCCACAATTGCTACAGACCCAGCGCCCACACTCACTACAGACCCAGAGCCCACACACGCTACAGACCCAGCGCCCACACTCACTACAGACCCAGCGCCCACACTCACTGCAGACACAGCGCCCACATTCGCTGCAGACCCAGCGCCCACACTCGCTACAGACCAAGCACCCACACTCGCTACAGACCCAGCGCCAAACCTCGCTATTGTCCCAGTGCCCACACTCGCTACACACCCAGTGCCAAACCTCGCTATTGACCCAGTGCCCACACTCACTACAGACCCAGCACCCACACTCGATACAGACCCAGCGCCGACAATCACTACAGACCCAGCGCCCACCCTCGATACAGACCCAGAGCCGACACTCACTACAGAACCAGCGCTCACATTCGCTATTGACCCAGCGCTCACATTCGCTATTGACCCAGCACCCACAATCGCTACAGACCCCGCGCCCACACTCACTACAGACCCCGCACCCACACTCACTGCAGACACAGCGCCCACACTCGCTACAGACCAAGCGCCCACAATCGCTACAGACCCCGCGCCCACACTCACTGCAGACACAGCGCCCACACTCACTACAAACCCAACGCCGGCACTCACTACATGCACAGCGCCCACACTCGCTACAGACCAAGCGCCCACAATTGCTACAGACCCAGCGCCCACACTCACTACAGACCCAGAGCCCACACACGCTACAGACCCAGCGCTCACACTCACTACAGACACAGCGCCCACACTCACTACAGACCCAGCGCCCACACTCACTGCAGACACAGCGCCCACATTCGCTGCAGACCCAGCGCCCACACTCGCTACAGACCAAGCGCCCACACTCGCTACAGACACAGCGCCCACACTCGCTGTAGACCCAGCACCCACACTCACTACAGACCCAGCGCCCACAATCGATACAGACCCAGCGCCCACACTCGCTACAGTACCAGCGCCCACACTCGCTACAGACCCAGCGCCCACACTTGCTACTGACCCAGCGCCCACACTTGCTACAGACCCAGCGCCCACACTCGCTACAGACCCAGCGCCCACACTCGCTACAGACCCAGCGCCCACACTCACTACAGACCAAGCGCCCACAATCGCAACAGACCAAGCGCCCACAATCGATACAGACCCAGCGCCCACACTCGCTACATAACCAGCGCCCACACTCGCTACAGACCCAGCGCCCACACCCGCTTCAGACACAGCGCCCACACTTGCTACAGACCCAACGCCGGCACTCACTACATGCACAGCGCCCACAATCGCTACAGACCAAGCGCCCACAATCGCTACAGACCCAGCGCCCACACTCACTGCAGACACAACGCCTACACTCGCTACAGACCAAGCGCCCACAATCGCTACAAACCCAGCACCCACACTCACAACAGACCCAGAGACCACACACGCTACAGACCCAGCGCCCACACTCACAACAGACACAGCGCCCACACTCACTACAGACCCAGCGCCCTAACTCACTGCAGACACAGCGCCCACACTCACTGTAGACCCAGCGCCCATGCTCGCTACAGACCAAGCGCCCACACTCGCTACAGACACAGCGCCCACACTCGCTGTAGAACCAGCACCCACACTTGCTACAGACCCAGCGCCCACAATCGATACAGACCCAGCGCCCACACTCGCTTCAGACCAGCGCCCACACTCGCTACAGACCCAGCGCCCACACTCGCTTCAGACACAGCGCCCACACTCGCTTCAGACACGGCGCCCACACTTGCTACAGACCCAGCGCCCACACTCACTACAGACCCAGCGCCCACAATCGCTACAGACCAAGCGCCCACAATCGATACAGACCCAGCGCTCACACTCGCTACAGAACCACACGCGCCCACACTCGCTACAGACCCAGCGCCCACACTCGCTTCAGACACAGCGCCCACACTTGCTACAGACCCAGCGCCCTCACTCAATATTGACCCAGCGCCCACACTCACTATTGACCCAGCGCCCACACTCGCTACATACCCAGTGCCCACATTCACTGCAGACACAGCGCCCACACTCGCTACAGACCCAGCGCCCATACTCACTGCAGACCTAGCACCCACACTCGCTATTGACCCAGCGCCCACACTCGCTGCAAACCCAGCGCTCACACTCACTACAGACCCAGCGCCCACACTCACTGCAGACACAAGGCCCACACTCGTTACAGACCCAGCGCCCACACTCACTGCACAGTGTCCACACTCGCTATTGACCCAGTGCCCACACTCGCTGCAGACCCAGGGCCCACAAAAACTGCAGACACAGCACCCACACTCACTGCAGATCGAATGTCCAAACACGCTACATACCCGAGCCCACACGCGCTACAGACCCAGCGCCCACCCTCGATACAGACCCAGGGCCCTCACTCACTACAGAACCAGAGCACACACTCGCTACAGACCCAGCGCCCACACTTGATACATTACCAGAGCCCACACTCGCTGCATACCCCGCGCCCAGACTCACTACAGACCCATCGCCCACCCTTGATACAGACGCAGCGCCCACACTCACTAAAGTCCCCGAGCCGACACTCACTGCAGACACAGCGCCCACACTCGTTACAGACCCAGAGCTGACACTCACTTCAGACCCAGCGCCCAAACTCGCTAAAGACCCAGCGCCCACACTCGCTACAGACCCAGCGCCAAACCTCGCTATTGTCCCAGTGCCCACACTCGCTACACACCCAGTGCCAAACCTCGCTATTGACCCAGTGCCAACACTCACTACAGACCCAGCACCCACACTCGATACAGACCCAGCGCCGACAATCACTACAGACCCAGCGCCCACCCTCGATACAGACCCAGAGCCGACACTCACTACAGAACCAGCGCTCACATTCGCTATTGACCCAGCGCTCACATTCGCTATTGACCCAGCACCCACAATCGCTACAGACCCCGCGCCCACACTCACTGCAGACACAGCGCCCACACTCGCTACAGACCAAGCGCCCACAATCGCTACAGACCCCGCGCCCACACTCACTGCAGACACAGCGCCCACACTCACTACAAATCCAACGCCGGCACTCACTACATGCACAGCGCCCACACTCGCTACAGACCAAGCGCCCACAATTGCTACAGACCCAGCGCCCACACTCACTACAGACCCAGAGCCCACACACGCTACAGACCCAGCGCTCACACTCACTGCAGACACAGCGCCCACACTCACTACAGACCCAGCGCCCACACTCACTGCAGACACAGCGCCCACATTCGCTGCAGACCCAGCGCCCACACTCGCTACAGACCAAGCGCCCACACTCGCTACAGACACAGCGCCCACACTCGCTGTAGACCCAGCACCCACACTCACTACAGACCCAGCGCCCACACTCGCTACAGAACCAGCGCCCACACTCGCTACAGACCCAGCGCCCACACTTGCTACAGACCCAGCGCCCACACTCGCTACAGACCCAGCGCCCACACTCGCTACAGACCCAGCGCCCACACTCACTACAGACCCAGCGCCCACAATCGCTACAGACCAAGCGCCCACAATCGATACAGACCCAGCGCCCACACTCGCTACAGAACCAGCGCCCACACTCGCTACAGACCCAGCGCCCACACCCGCTTCAGACACAGCGCCCACACTTGCTACAGACCCAACGCCGGCACTCACTACATGCACAGCGCCCACAATCGCTACAGACCAAGCGCCCACAATCGCTACAGACCCAGCGCCCACACTCACTGCAGACACAGCGCCTACACTCGCTACAGACCAAGCGCCCACAATCGCTACAGACCCAGCACCCACACTCACTACAGACCCAGAGCCCACACATGCTACAGACCCAGCGCCCACACTCACAACAGACACAGCGCCCACACTCACTACAGACCCAGCGCCCTAACTCACTGCAGACACAGCGCCCACACTCACTGTAGACCCAGCGCCCATGCTCTCTACAGACCAAGCGCCCACACTCGCTACAGACACAGCGCCCACACTCGCTGTAGACCCAGCACCCACACTCACTACAGACCCAGCGCCCACAATCGATACAGACCCAGCGCCCACACTCGCTTCAGACCAGCGCCCACACTCGCTACAGACCCAGCGCCCACACTCGCTTCAGACACAGCGCCCACACTCGCTTCAGACACGGCGCCCACACTTGCTACAGACCCAGCGCCCACACTCGCTACAGACCCAGCGCCCACACTCACTACAGACCCAGCGCCCACAATCGCTACAGACCAAGCGCCCACAATCGATACAGACCCAGCGCTCACACTCGCTACAGAACCACACGCGCCCACACTCGCTACAGACACAGCGCCCACACTCGCTTCAGACACAGCGCCCACACTTGCTACAGACCCAGCGCCCTCACTCAATATTGACCCAGCGCCCACACTCACTATTGACCCAGCGCCCACACTCGCTACATACCCAGCGCCCACATTCACTGCAGACACAGCGCCCACACTCGCTACAGACCCAGCGCCCATACTCACTGCAGACCTAGCACCCACACTCGCTATTGACCCAGCGCCCACACTCGCTGCAAACCCAGCGCTCACACTCACTACAGACCCAGCGCCCACACTCACTGCAGACACAAGGCCCACACTCGTTACAGACCCAGCGCCCACACTCACTGCACAGTGTCCACACTCGCTATTGACCCAGTGCCCACACTCGCTGCAGACCCAGGGCCCACAAAAACTGCAGACACAGCACCCACACTCACTGCAGATCGAATGTCCAAACACGCTACATACCCGAGCCCACACGCGCTACAGACCCAGCGCCCACCCTCGATACAGACCCAGGGCCCTCACTCACTACAGAACCAGAGCACACACTCGCTACAGACCCAGCGCCCACACTTGATACATTACCAGAGCCCACACTCGCTGCATACCCCGCGCCCAGACTCACTACAGACCCAGCACACACACTCACTACAGACCCAGCGCCCACACTCACTATTGACCCAGCGCCCACACTCGCTACAGAACAAGGGCCCACACTCGCTACAGACCCAGCGCCCACACTCACTATTGACCCAGCGACCACACTCACTCCAGAACAAGGGCCCACTCTCGCTACAGACCCAGCGCCACACTCACTGCAGACACAGCGCCCACACTCGTTACAGACACAGAGACCACACTCACTACAAACCCAGTGCCCACACTCAGTGCAGACACAGCGCCCACACTCACTACAGACCCAGAGCCCACAATCGCTACACACCCAGCGCCCACACTCACTGCAGACCCAGAGCCGACACGCGCTACAGACCCAGTGCCCACACTCGCTACAGACCCAGCGCCCACACGCGCTACAGACCCAGCGCCCACACTCGCTACAGACCCAGCGCCCACACTTGCTACAGACCCAGCGCCCACACTAGCTACAGACCCAGTGCCCACACTCACTACAGACACTGCGCCAACACTCGCTACAGATCCTGCACCAACACTCGCTACAGACACTGCGCCCTCACTCGCTACAAACCCTGCGCCAACATTCGCCACATACCCAGTGACTTCACTCGCTACAGACCCAGCGGCCTCACTCGCTACAGGCCCAGTGCCCACACTCACTACAGACCCAGCACCCACAATCACTACAGACCCTGGGCCCACGCTCCCTGCAGACCCAGCGCCCACACTCGCTGTTGATCCAGCACCCACACTCGCTATTGACCCAGCGCCCACACTCGCTACAAGCCCAGTGCCCACAATCGGTGCAGACACAGCGTCCACACTCACTACAGACACAGCGCCCACACTCACTACAGACCAAGCGCCCACAATCGCTACACACCCAGTGCCCACACTCACTACAGACCCACAGCCCTCACTCGCTACAGACCCATCGCCCACACTCACTAGAGAACCAGCCCCCACAATCTTTACAGACCCAGCGCACACACTCGCGACAGACCCATCACCCACGCTCTCTACTACCCCAGCACCCACACTCAATACAGTCACAGCGCCCACACTAGCTACAGACCCAGCGCCCACACTCACTGCAAACACAGCGCCCACACTCGCTACAGACCCAGTGCCCACACTCACTGCAGACACAGCGCCCACACTCACTACAGACCCAGAGCCCACACTCGTTACAGACACAGAGACCACACTCACTACAAACCCAGTGCCCACACTCGGTACACACACAGCGCCCACACTCGCTGCAGACCCAGAGCCCACACTCACTACACACCCAGCGCCTACACTCATTACAGACCCAGAGCCCACACTCACTACACACCCAGCGCCTACACTCATTACAGACCCAGCGCCCACAATCGCTACACACCCAGCGCCCACACTCGCTGCAGACCCAGAGCCCACACTCGCTACAGACCCAGCGCCCACACTCGCTGCAGACCCAGAGCCCACACGCGCTACAGACCCAGCGCCCACAATCGCTATAGACCCAGGGCCCACACTCGCTACAGACCCAGCGCCCACACTCGCTATAGACCCTGGGCCCACACTCGCTACAGACCCAGCGCCCACACTCACTGCAAACACAGCGCCCACACTCGCTACAGACCCAGCGCCAACACTCGCTACAGACACTGCACCCTCACTCGCTACAGACCCTGCGCCCACATTCGCCACATACCCAGTGACTTCACTCGCTACAGACCCAGCGCCCTCACTCGTTACAGACCCTGGGCCCACACTCGCTACAGAACCTGGGCCCACACTCGCTACAGTCCCAGCACCCACACTCACTACAGACCCAGCGCCCACACTCACTACAGACCCAGCGCCCACACTCACTACAGACCCAACGCCCACACTCATTACAGACCCAACGCCCACACACACTACAGACCCAGCGGCCACACTCACTACAGACCCAACGCCCACACTCGCTACAGACCCAGTGCCCACACTCGCTACAGACACAGCACCCACACTCACTACAGCCCCAGCACCCACAATCACTACAGACCCTGGGCCCATGCTCCCTGCAGACATGGCGCCCACACTCGCTGTTGACCCAGCACCCACACTCACTATTGACCCAGCGCCCACACTAGCTACAGACCCAGCGCCCACACTCACTGCAAACACAGCGCCCACACTCGCTACAGACCCAGTGCCCACACTCACTGCAGACACAGCGCCCACACTCACTACAGACCCAGAGCCCACACTCGTTACAGACACAGAGACCACACTCACTACAAACCCAGTGCCCACACTCGGTACACACACAGCGCCCACACTCGCTGCAGACCCAGAGCCCACACTCACTACACACCCAGCGCCTACACTCATTACAGACCCAGAGCCCACACTCACTACACACCCAGCGCCTACACTCATTACAGACCCAGCGCCCACAATCGCTACACACCCAGCGCCCACACTCGCTGCAGACCCAGAGCCCACACTCGCTACAGACCCAGCGCCCACACTCGCTGCAGACCCAGAGCCCACACGCGCTACAGACCCAGCGCCCACAATCGCTATAGACCCAGGGCCCACACTCGCTACAGACCCAGCGCCCACACTCGCTATAGACCCTGGGCCCACACTCGCTACAGACCCAGCGCCCACACTCACTGCAAACACAGCGCCCACACTCGCTACAGACCCAGCGCCAACACTCGCTACAGACACTGCACCCTCACTCGCTACAGACCCTGCGCCCACATTCGCCACATACCCAGTGACTTCACTCGCTACAGACCCAGCGCCCTCACTCGTTACAGACCCTGGGCCCACACTCGCTACAGAACCTGGGCCCACACTCGCTACAGTCCCAGCACCCACACTCACTACAGACCCAGCGCCCACACTCACTACAGACCCAGCGCCCACACTCACTACAGACCCAACGCCCACACTCATTACAGACCCAACGCCCACACACACTACAGACCCAGCGGCCACACTCACTACAGACCCAACGCCCACACTCGCTACAGACCCAGTGCCCACACTCGCTACAGACACAGCACCCACACTCACTACAGCCCCAGCACCCACAATCACTACAGACCCTGGGCCCATGCTCCCTGCAGACATGGCGCCCACACTCGCTGTTGACCCAGCACCCACACTCACTATTGACCCAGCGCCCACACGCGCTACAGACCCAGAGCCCACAATCGGTGCAGACACAGCTCCCACACTCGCTACAAAATCAGTGCCCACACTCGGTGCAGACACAGCGCCCACACTCACTACATACCCAGCGCCCACACTCACTACAGACCAAGCGCCCACAATCGCTACACACCGAGCGCCCACACTCGCTGCAGACCCAGCGCCCACACTCACTACAGACCCACAGACCTCACTCACTACAGACCCATCGCCCACACTCACTAGAGAACCAGCACCCACACTCTTTACAGACCCAGCGCCCACACTCACTACAGACCCACAGACCTCACTCACTACAGACCCATCGCCCACACTCACTAGAGAACCAGCCCCCACAATCTTTACAGACCCAGCGCCCACACTCGCGACAGACCCATCACCCACGCTCTCTACTACCCCAGCACCCACACTCAATACAGACACAGCGCCCACATTCGCTCCAGTCCCAGCGCCCACACACACTACATACCCAGCGCCCACACTCACTACAGACCCATCACCCACGCTCACTACTACCCAAGCACCCACACTCAATACAGACACAGCGCCCACATTCGCTACAGTCCCAGCGCCCACACACACTACAGACCCAGCGCCCACACTCGATACATATCCAGCGACCACACTCACTACAGACCCAGCACCCACACTCGCTACAGACGCAGTGCCCAAACTCACTACAGACCCAGCGCCCAAACTCGCTATAGACCCAGCGCCCAAACTCGCTACAGACCCAGCGTCCACACTCGCTACAGAACCAGTGCCCACACTCGCTACAGACCCAGCGCCCACACTCGCTAGAGACCCAGCGCCGACAATCACTACAGACCCAGCGTCCACACTCGATACAGACCCAGCGCCCACACTCACTACAACCCCAGCGCCGACAATCGCTACAGACCCAGTGCCCACATTCGATACAGACCCAGCACCCACAATCACTGCAGACCCTGGGCCCACACTACCTGCAGACCCAGCGCCCACACTTGCTACAGACCTAACGCCCACACTCGCTATTGACCCAGCGCCCACACGCGCTACAGACCCAGCGCCCACACGCGCTACAGACCCAGCGCCCACACTCGCTACAGACACAGCGCCCACACTCAGTTCAGACCCAGCACCCACACTCGCTACAGATCCAGCGCCCAAACTCGCTACAGACCCAGCGCCCAAACTCGCCACAGACCCATCGTCCACACTCGCTACAGAACCAGCGCCCACACTCGCTACAGACCCAGCGCCCACACTCGCTAGAGACCCAGCACCGACAATCACTACAGACCCAGCGCCCAAACTCACTACAGACCCAGTGTCCACACTCGATACAGACCCAGAGCCGACAATCACTACAGACCCAGCGCCCACACTCACTACAGCCCCAGCGCCGACAATCACTACAGACCCAGCGCCCACATTCGATACAGACCCAGCACCCACAATCACTACAGACCCTGGGCCCACACTCAGTACAGACCCAGTGCCCACACTCACTACAGACCCAGCGTCCACACTCGCTACAGACCTAACGAGCACACTCGGTATTGACCCAGTGCCCACACGCGCTACAGACCCAGTGCCCACACGCACTACAGACCCAGCGCCCCCACTCGCTACAGACCCAGCGCCCACACGCGCTACAGACCCAGCACCCACACTCACTACAGACTCAGCGCCCACACGCGCTACAGACCCAGCGCCCACACTCGCTACAGACCCAGCGCCCACACTCGCTACAGACCCAGCGCCCACACGCGCTACAGACCCAGCACCCACACTCACTACAGACTCAGCGCCCACACGCGCTACAGACCCAGCGCCCACACTCGCTACAGACCCAGCGCCCACACTCGCTACAGACCCAGCGCCCACACTAGCTACAGACCCAGTGCCCACACTCACTACAGACACTGCGCCAACACTCGCTACAGATCCTGCACCAACACTCGCTACAGACACTGCGCCCTCACTCGCTACAGACCCTGCGCCCACATTCGCCACATACCCAGTGACTTCACTCGCTACAGACCCAGCGCCCTCACTCGCTACAGACCCAGTGCCCACACTCGGTACAGACTCAGCACCCACACTCACTACAGCCCCAGCACCCACAATCACTACAGACCCTGGGCTCACGCTCCCTGCAGACCCAGCGCCCACACTCGCTGTTGATCCAGCACCCACACTCGCTATTGACCCAGCGCCCACACTCGCTACAAGCCCAGTGCCCACACTCGGAGCAGACACAGCGCCCACACTCACTACAGACACAGCGCCCACACTCACTACATACCCAGCGCCCACACTCACTACAGACCAAGCGCCCACAATCGCTACACACCCAGTGCCCACACTCACTACAGACCCACAGCCCTCACTCGCTACAGACCCATCGCCCACACTCACTAGAGAACCAGCCCCCACAATCTTTACAGACCCAGCGCCCACACTCGCGACAGACCCAGGGCGCACACTCGATACATACCCAGCTACCACACTCGCTACAGACCCATCACCCACGCTCACTACTACCCCAGCACCCAAACTCAATACAGACACAGCGCCCACATTCGCCACAGTCCCAGCGCCCACACACACTACAGACCCTGCGCCCACACTCGATACATATCCAGCGCCCACACTCACTACAGACCCAAAGCCCACACTCACTAGAGATCCAGCGCCCAAACTCGCTACAGACCCAGCGTCCACACTCGCTACAGAACCAGCGCCCACACTCGCTGCAGACCCAGCGCCCACACTCGCTAGAGACCCAGCGCCGACAATCACTACAGTCCCAGCGTCCACACTCGATACAGACCCAGCGCCCACACTCACTACAGACCCAGAGCCGACAATCACTACAGACCCAGCGTCCACACTCACTACAGACACAGCGCCCACACTCATTACAGCCCCAGCGACGACAATCGCTACAGACCCAGCGCCCACATTCGATTCAGACCCAGCACCCACAATCACTACAGACCCGGTGCCCACGCTCCCTGCAGACCCAGCGCCCACACTCGCTACAGGCCTAACGCCCACACTCGCTATTGACCCAGCGCCCACACGCGCTACAGACCCAGCGCCCACACGCGCTACAGAACAAGGGCCCACACTCGCTACAGACCCAGCGACCACACTCGCTCCAGAACAAGGGCCCACACTCGCTACAGACCCAGCATCCACACTCACTATTGATCCAGCGCCCACACTCACTACAGACCCAGCGCCCACACTCGCTATTGACCCAGCGCCCACACGCGCTACAGAGCCAACGCCCACACGCGCTACAGAACAAGGGCCCACACTCGCTACAGACCCCGCGCCCACACTCACTATTGACCCAGCGACCGCACTCGCTCCAGAACAAGGGCCCACACTCGCTACAGACCCAGCATCCACACTCACTATTGACCCAGCGCCCACACTCACTACAGACTCAGTGCCCACACTAGCTACAGACCCAGCGCCCACACTCGCTACAGAACAAGGGCCCACACTCGCTACAGACCCAGCGCCCACACTCACTATTGACCCAGCGACCACACTCGCTCCAGAACAAGGGCCCACACTCGCTACAGACCCAGCATCCACACTCACTATTGACCCAGCGCCCACACTCACTACAGACTCAGTGCCCACACTCGCTACAGACCCAGCGCCCACACTCACTACAGACCATGGGCCCACACTCACTACAGACCCAGCGCCCACACTCACTGCAAACACAGCGCCCACACTCACTATTGACCCAGCGCCCACACTCACTACAGACTCAGTGCCCACACTCGCTACAGACCCAGCACCCACACTCACTACAGACTCAGTGCCCACACTCGCTACAGACCCAGCGCCCACACTCACTACAGACCCAGCGCCCACACTCACTGCAAACACAGCGCCCACACTAGCTACAGACCCAGCGCCCACACTCACTGCAAACACAGCGCCCACACTCGCTACAGACCCAGTGCCCACACTCACTGCAGACACAGCGCCCACACTCACTACAGACCCAGCGCCTACACTCACTACAGACCCAGAGCCCACACTCGTTACAGACACAGAGACCACACTCACTACAAACCCAGTGCCCACACTCGGTGCAGACACAGCGCCCACACTCAATACAGACCCAGCACCCACAATCACTACATACCCAGTGCCCACACTCGGTACACACACAGCGCCCTCACTCGCTGCAGACCCAGAGCCCACACTCGCTACAGACCCAGCGCCCACACTCGCTGCAGACCCAGAGCCCACACTCACTACACACCCAGCGCCTACACTCATTACAGACCCAGCGCCCACAATCGCTACACACCCAGCGCCCACACTCACTGCAGACCCAGAGCCCACACTCGCTACAGACCCAGCGCCCACACTCGCTGCAGACCCAGAGCCCACACGCGCTACAGGCCCAGTGCCCACACTCGCTATAGACACAGAGCCCACACTCAATCCAGACCCAGCGCCCACACTCGCTATAGACTCAGCGCCCACACTCGCTACAGACCCAGCGCCCACAATCGCTATAGACCCAGGGCCCACACTCGCTACAGACCCAGCGCCCACACTCGCTATAGACCCTGGGCCCACACTCGCTACAGACCCAGCGCCCACACTCACTGCAAACACAGCGCCCACACTCGCTACAGACCCAGCGCCAACACTCGCTACAGACACTGCACCCTCACTCGCTACAGACCCTGCGCCCACATTCGCCACATACCCAGTGACTTCACTCGCTACAGACCCAGCGCCCTCACTCGTTACAGACCCTGGGCCCACACTCGCTACAGAACCTGGGCCCACACTCGCTACAGTCCCAGCACCCACACTCACTACAGACCCAGCGCCC
The DNA here is from genome assembly GCA_026770705.1 of Isurus oxyrinchus. NCBI lineage: Eukaryota > Metazoa > Chordata > Chondrichthyes > Lamniformes > Lamnidae > Isurus > Isurus oxyrinchus. The sequence continues at coordinate 165,012,207 of JANJGN010000008.1, forward strand.
ACACTCACTACAGACCCAGCGCCCACACTCACTACAGACCCAACGCCCACACTCATTACAGACCCAACGCCCACACACACTACAGACCCAGCGGCCACACTCACTACAGACCCAAAGCCCACACTCGCTACAGACCTAGTGCCCACACTCGCTACAGACACAGCACCCACACTCACTACAGCCCCAGCACCCACAATCACTACAGACCCTGGGCCCACGCTCCCTGCAGACATGGCGCCCACACTCGCTGTTGACCCAGCACCCACACTCACTATTGACCCAGCGCCCACAGGCGCTACAGACCCAGAGCCCACAATCGGTGCAGACACAGCGCCCACACTCGCTACAAAATCAGTGCCCACACTCGGTGCAGACACAGCGCCCACACTCACTACATACCCAGCGCCTACACTCACTACAGACCAAGTGCCCACAATCGCTACACACCGAGCGCCCACACTCGCTGCAGACCCAGCGCCCACACGCACTACAGACCCACAGACCTCACTCACTACAGACCCATCGCCCACACTCACTAGAGAACCAGCCCCCACAATCTTTACAGACCCAGCGCCCACACTCGCGACAGACCCATCACCCACGCTCACTACTACCCCAGCGCCCACACTCAATACAGACACAGCGCCCACATTCGCTCCAGTCCCAGCGCCCACACACACTACATACCCAGCGCCCACACTCACTACAGACCCATCACCCACGCTCACTACTACCCAAGCACCCACACTAAATACAGACACAGCGCCCACATTCGCTACAGTCCCAGCGCCCACACACACTACAGACCCAGCGCCCACACTCGATACATATCCAGCGACCACACTCACTACAGACCCAGCACCCACACTCGCTACAGACCCAGTGCCCAAACTCACTACAGACCCAGCGTCCACACTCGATACAGACCCAGCGCCCACACTCACTACAGCCCCAGCGCCGACAATCGCTACAGACCCAGCGCCCACATTCGATACAGACCCAGCACCCACAATCACTGCAGACCCTGGGCCCACACTACCTGCAGACCCAGCGCCCACACTCGCTACAGACCTAACGCCCACACTCGCTATTGACCCAGCGCCCACACGCGCTACAGACCCAGCGCCCACACGCGCTACAGACCCAGCGCCCACACTCGCTACAAACACAGCGCCCACACTCAGTTCAGACCCAGCACCCACACTCGCTACAGATCCAGCGCCCAAACTCGCTACAGACCCAGCGCCCAAACTCGCCACAGACCCATCGTCCACACTCGCTACAGAACCAGCGCCCACACTCGCTACAGACCCAGCGCCCACACTCGCTAGAGACCCAGCGCCGACAATCACTACAGACCCAGCGCCCAAACTCACTACAGACCCAGCGTCCACACTCGATACAGACCCAGAGCCGACAATCACTACAGACCCAGCGCCCACACTCACTACAGCCCCAGCGCCGACAATCGCTACAGACCCAGCGCCCACATTCGATACAGACCCAGCACCCACAATCACTACAGACCCTGGGCCCACACTCAGTACAGACCCAGTGCCCACACTCGCTACAGACCCAGTGCCCACACTCACTACAGACCCAGCGCCCACACTCGCTACAGACCTAACGAGCACACTCGGTATTGACCCAGTGCCCACACGCGCTACAGACCCAGTGCCCACACGCACTACAGACCCAGCGCCCCCACTCGCTACAGACCCAGTGCCCACACGCGCTACAGACCCAGCACCACACTCACTACAGAATCAGCGCCCACACGCGCTACAGACCCAGCGCCCACACTCGCTACAGACACAGCGCCCACACTCAGTACAGACCGAGTGCCCACACTCGCTACAGACCCAGTGCCCTCACTCACTACAGACACAGCGCCCACACTCACTACAGATACAGCACCCACACTCACTACAGACACAGCGCCCACACTCGCTACAGACCCAGTGCCCACACTCACTACAGACACAGCGCCCACACTCACTACATACACAGTGCCCACACTCGGTACACACCCAGCGCCCACACTCGCTGCAGACCCAGAGCCCACACTCACTACACACCCAGCGCCTACACTCATTACAGACCCAGCGCCCACAATCGCTACACACCCAGCGCACACACTTGCTGCAGACCCAGAGCCCACACTCGCTACAGACCCAGCGTCCACACTCGCTGCAGACCCAGTGCCCACACCCACTACAGACACAGCGCCCACACTCACTACAGACCCATAGCCCTCACTCGCTACAGACGCATGGCACACACTCACTACAGACCCAGCACCCCCACACTCTTTACAGACCCAGCGCCCACATTCGCTACAGTCCCAGCGCCCACACACACTACAGACCCAGCGCCCACACTCGATACATACCCAGCACCCACATTCGCTACAGACCCATCACCCACGCTCACTACTACCCCAGCATCCACACTCAATACAGATACAGCGCCCACATTCGCTACAGTCCCAGCGCCCACACTCAATACATATCCAGCGCCCACACTCACTACAGACCCAGCGCCCACACTCACTACAGAGGCAGCGCCCACACTCGCTACAGATCCAGCGCCCAAACTCGCTACAGACCCAGCGCCCAAACTCGCCACAGACCCAGCGCCCACACTCGCTAGAGACCCAGCGCCGACAATCACTACAGACCCAGCGCCCACACACACTACAGACCCAGCGTCCACACTCGATACAGACCCAGAGCCGACACTCGATACACACCCAGCGCCCACACACACTACAGACCCAGCGCCCACACTCGCTAGAGACCCAGTGCCGACAATCGCTACAGATCCAGCGCCCACATTCGATACAGACCCAGCACCCACAATCACTACAGACCCTGGGCCCACACTCAGTACAGACCCAGTGCCCACACTCGCTACAGACCCAGTGCCCACACTCACTACAGACCCAGCGCCCACACTCGCTACAGACCTAACGCCCACACTCGCTACAGACCCAGCGCCCCCACTCGCTACAAACCCAGCGCCCACACGCCCTACAGACACAGCACCCACACTCACTACAGACACAGCGCCCACACTCAGCACAGACCGAGTGCCCACACTCGCTACAGACCCAGTGCCCTCACTCACTACAGACACAGCGCCCACACTCACTACAGATACAGCACCCACACTCACTACAGACACAGCGCCCACACTCGCTACAGACCCGGTGCCCACACTCACTACAGACACAGCGCCCACACTCACTACATACCCAGTGCCCACACTCGGTACACACCCAGCGCCCACACTAGCTGCAGACCCAGAGCACACACTCACTACACACCCAGCGCCTACACTCATTACAGATCCAGCGCCCACAATCGCTACACACCCAGCGCCCACACTTGCTGCAGACCCAGAGCCCACACGCGCTACAGACCCAGCGCCCACACTCGCTGCAGACCCAGAGCCCACACGCGCTACAGGCCCAGTGCCCACACTCGCTATAGACACAGAGCCCACACTCACTCCAGACCCAGCGCCCACACTCGCTATAGACTCAGCGCCCACTCTCGCTACAGACCCAGCGCCCACACTCGCTATAGACTTAGCGCCCACACTCACTACAGACCCTGGGCCCACACTCGCTACAGACACAGCGCCCACACTCACTGCAAACACAGCGCCCACACTCGCTACAGACCCTGGGCCCACACTCGCTATAGACACAGAGGCCACACTCACTCCAGAACCAGCGCCCACACTCGCTATAGACTCAGCGCCCACACTCGCTACAGACCCAGCGCCCACACTCACTGCAAACACAGCGCCCACACTCGCTACAGACCCAGCGCCAACACTCGCTACAGACACTGCGCCCTCACTCGCTACAGATCCTGCGCCCACATTCGCCACATACCCAGTGACTTGACTCGCTACAGACCCAGCGCCCTCACGCGTTACAGACCCTGGGCCCACACTCGCTACAGACCCAGAATCCACACGCTACAGACCCAGCACCCACACTCACTACAGACCCAGCGCCCACACTCACTACAGACCGAGCGCCCACACTCACTACAGACCCAGAGCCCACACTCGCTACAGACCCAGCACCCACACTCACTACAGACCCAGCACCCTCACTCACTACAGACCCAGCGCCCACACTCACTACAGACCCAGTGCCCACAATCACTACAGACACAGTGACCACACTCACTACAGACCCAGTGCCCACACTCACTACAGACCCTGCGCCCACACTCGCTGCAGACTCAGAGCCCACACTCAATACACACCCAACGCCCACACTCATTACAGACCCAACGCCCACACTCACTACAGACCCAGCGCCCACACTCACTACAGACCCAACGCCCACACTCGCTACAGACCCAGCGCCCACACTCACTACAGACCCAACGCCCACACTCGCTACAGACCCAGTGCCCACACTCGCTACAGACCAAGCGCCCACAATCGCTACAGACCCATCGCCCACACTCACTAGAGAACCAGCCCCCACAATCTTTACAGACCCAGCGCCCACACTCGCGACAGACCCAGCGCCCACACACACTACAGACACTGCGCCCACACTCGATACATATCCAGCGCCCACACTCACTACAGACCCAAAGCCCACACTCACTATTGAGGCAGCGCCCACACTCGCTGCAGACCCAGCGCCCACACTCGCTAGAGACCCAGCGCCGACAATCACTACAGACCCAGCGTCCACACTCGATACAGACCCAGCGCCCACACTCACTACAGACCCAGAGCCGACAATCACTACAGACCCAGCGTCCACACTCACTACAGACACAGCGCCCACACTCACTACAGCCCCAGCGCCGACAATCGCTACAGACCCAGCGCCCACATTCGATACATACCCAGCACCCACAATCACTACAGACCCGGTGCCCATGCTCCCTGCAGACCCAGCGCCCACACTCGCTACAGGTCTAACGCCCACACTCGCTATTGACCCAGCGCCCACACTCGCTATTGACCCAGCGCCCACACGCGCTACAGACCCAGCGCCCACACGCGCTACAGAACAAGGGCCCACACTCGCTACAGACCCAGCGCCCACACTCACTATTGACCCAGCGACCACACTCGCTCCAGAACAAGGGCCCACACGCGCTACAGACCCAGTATCCACACTCACTATTGACCCAGCGCCCACACTCACTACAGACCCAGCGCCCACACTCGCTATTGACCCAGCGCCCACACGCGCTACAGAGCCAATGCCCACACGCGCTACAGAACAAGGGCCCACACTCGCTACAGACCCCGCGCCCACACTCACTATTGACCCAGCGACCACACTCGCTCCAGAACAAGGGCCCACACTCGCTACAGACCCAGCATCCACACTCACTATTGACCCAGCGCCCACACTCACTACAGACTCAGTGCCCACACTCGCTACAGACCCAGCGCCCACACTCACTACAGACCATGGGCCCACACTCACTACAGACCCAGCGCCCACACTCACTGCAAACACAGCGCCCACACTCACTGCAAACACAGCGCCCACACTCACTATTGACCCAGCGCCCACACTCACTACAGACTCAGTGCCCACACTCGCTACAGACCCAGCGCCCACACTCACTACAGACTCAGTGCCCACACTCGCTACAGACCCAGCGCCCACACTCACTACAGACTCAGTGCCCACACTCGCTACAGACCCAGCGCCCACACTCACTACAGACCCAGCGCCCACACTCACTGCAAACACAGCGCCCACACTAGCTACAGACCCAGCGCCCACACTCACTGCAAACACAGCGCCCACACTCGCTACAGACCCAGTGCCCACACTCACTGCAGACACAGCGCCCACACTCACTACAGACCCAGCGCCTACACTCACTACAGACCCAGAGCCCACACTCGTTACAGACACAGAGACCACACTCACTACAAACCCAGTGCCCACACTCGGTGCAGACACAGCGCCCACACTCACTACAGACCCAGCGCCCACAATCACTACATACCCAGTGCCCACACTCGGTACACACACAGCGCCCACACTCGCTGCAGACCCAGAGTCCACACTCGCTACAGACCCAGCGCCCACACTCGCTGCAGACCCAGAGCCCACACTCACTACACACCCAGCGCCTACACTCATTACAGACCCAGCGCCCACAATCGCTACACACCCAGCGCCCACACTCGCTGCAGACCCAGAGCCCACACTCGCTACAGACCCAGCGCCCACACTCGCTGCAGACCCAGAGCCCACACGCGCTACAGGCCCAGTGCCCACACTCGCTATAGACACAGAGCCCACACTCAATCCAGACCCAGCGCCCACACTCGCTATAGATTCAGCGCCCACACTCGCTACAGACACAGCGCCCACAATCGCTATAGACCCAGGGCCCACACTCGCTACAGACCCAGCGCCCACACTCGCTATAGACCCTGGGCCCACACTCGCTGCAGACCCAGCGCCCACACTCACTGCAAACACAGCGCCCACACTCGCTACAGACCCAGCGCCAACACTCGCTACAGACACTGCACCCTCACTCGCTACAGACCCTGCGCCCACATTCGCCACATACCCAGTGACTTCACTCGCTACAGACCCAGCGCCCTCACTCGTTACAGACCCTGGGCCCACACTCGCTACAGAACCTGGGCCCACACTCGCTACAGTCCCAGCACCCACACTCACTACAGATCCAGCGCCCACACTCACTACAGACCCAGCGCCCACACTCACTACAGACCCAACGCCCACACTCATTACAGACCCAACGCCCACACACACTACAGACCCAGCGGCCACACTCACTACAGACCCAACGCCCACACTCGCTACAGACCTAGTGCCCACACTCGCTACAGACACAGCACCCACACTCACTACAGCCCCAGCACCCACAATCACTACAGACCCTGGGCCCATGCTCCCTGCAGACATGGCACCCACACTCGCTGTTGACCCAGCACCCACACTCACTATTGACCCAGCGCCCACACGCGCTACAGACCCAGAGCCCACAATCGGTGCAGACACAGCGCCCACACTCACTAGAGAACCAGCCCCCACAATCTTTACAGACCCAGCGCCCACACTCGCGACAGACCCATCACCCACGCTCACTACTACCCAAGCACCCACACTCAATACAGACACAGCGCCCACATTCGCTCCAGTCCCAGCGCCCACACACACTACATACCCAGCGCCCACACTCACTACAGACCCATCACCCACGCTCACTACTACCCAAGCACCCACACTCAATACAGACACAGCGCCCACATTCGCTACAGTCCCAGCGCCCACACACACTACAGACCCAGCGCCCATACTCGATACATATCCAGCGACCACACTCACTACAGACCCAGCACCCACACTCGCTACAGACGCAGTGCCCAAACTCACTACAGACCCAGCGCCCAAACTCGCTATAGACCCAGCGCCCAAACTCGCTACAGACCCAGCGTCCACACTCGCTACAGAACCAGTGCCCACACTCGCTACAGACCCAGCGCCCACACTCGCTAGAGACCCAGCGCCGACAATCACTACAGACCCAGCGTCCACACTCGATACAGACCCAGCGCCCACACTCACTACAACCCCAGCGCCGACAATCGCTACAGACCCAGCTCCCACATTCGATACAGACCCAGCACCCACAATCACTGCAGACCCTGGGCCCACACTACCTGCAGACCCAGCGCCCACACTCGCTACAGACCTAACGCCCACACTCGCTATTGACCCAGCGCCCACACGCGCTACAGACCCAGCGCCCACACGCGCTACAGACCCAGCGCCCACACTCGCTACAGACACAGCGCCCACACTCAGTTCAGACCCAGCACCCACACTCGCTACAGATCCAGCGCCCAAACTCGCTACAGACCCAGCGCCCAAACTCGCCACAGACCCATCGTCCACACTCGCTACAGAACCAGCGCCCACACTCGCTACAGACCCAGCGCCCACACTCGCTATTGACCCAGCACCGACAATCACTACAGACACAGCGCCCAAACTCACTACAGACCCAGCGTCCACACTCGATACAGACCCAGAGCCGACAATCACTACAGACCCAGCGCCCACACTCACTACAGCCCCAGCGCCGACAATCGCTACAGACCCAGCACCCACATTCGATACAGAGCCAGCACCCACAATCACTACAGACCCTGGGCCCACACTCAGTACAGACCCAGTGCCCACACTCGCTACAGACCCAGTGCCCACACTCACTACAGACCCAGCGCCCACACTCGCTACAGACCTAACGAGCACACTCGGTATTGACCCAGTGCCCACACGCGCTACAGACCCAGTGCCCACACCCCCTACAGACCCAGCGCCCCCACTCGCTACAGACCCAGCGCCCACACGCGCTACAGACCCAGCACCCACACTCACTACAGACTCAGCGCCCACACGCGCTACAGACCCAGCGCCCACACTCGCTACAGACACAGCGCCCACACTCAGTACAGACCGAGTGCCCACACTCGCTACAGACCCAGTGCCCTCACTCACTACAGACACAGCGCCCACACTCACTACAGATACAGCACCCACACTCACTACAGACTCAGCGCCCACACGCGCTACAGACCCAGCGCCCACACTCGCTACAGACACAGCGCCCACACTCAGTACAGACCGAGTGCCCACACTCGCTACAGACCCAGTGCCCTCACTCAATCCAGACCCAGCGCCCACACTCGCTATAGATTCAGCGCCCACACTCGCTACAGTCCCAGCGCCCACAATCGCTATAGACCCAGGGCCCACACTCGCTACAGACCCAGCGCCCACACTCGCTATAGACCCTGGGCCCACACTCGCTACAGACCCAGCGCCCACACTCACTGCAAACACAGCGCCCACACTCGCTACAGACCCAGCGCCAACACTCGCTACAGACACTGCACCCTCACTCGCTACAGACCCTGCGCCCACATTCGCCACATACCCAGTGACTTCACTCGCTACAGACCCAGCGCCCTCACTCGTTACAGACCCTGGGCCCACACTCGCTACAGAACCTGGGCCCACACTCGCTACAGTCCCAGCACCCACACTCACTACAGATCCAGCGCCCACACTCACTACAGACCCAGCGCCCACACTCACTACAGACCCAACGCCCACACTCATTACAGACCCAACGCCCACACACACTACAGACCCAGCGGCCACACTCACTACAGACCCAACGCCCACACTCGCTACAGACCTAGTGCCCACACTCGCTACAGACACAGCACCCACACTCACTACAGCCCCAGCACCCACAATCACTACAGACCCTGGGCCCATGCTCCCTGCAGACATGGCGCCCACACTCGCTGTTGACCCAGCACCCACACTCACTATTGACCCAGCGCCCACACGCGCTACAGACCCAGAGCCCACAATCGGTGCAGACACAGCGCCCACACTCGCTACAAAATCAGTGCCCACACTCGGTGCAGACACAGCGCCCACACTCACTACATACCCAGCGCCCACACTCACTACAGACCAAGCGCCCACAATCGCTACACACCGAGCGCCCACACTCGCTGCAGACACAGCGCCCACACTCACTACAGACCCACAGACCTCACTCACTACAGACCCATCGCCCACACTCACTAGAGAACCAGCACCCACACTCTTTACAGACCCAGCGCCCACACTCACTACAGACCCACAGACCTCACTCACTACAGACCCATCGCCCACACTCACTAGAGAACCAGCCCCCACAATCTTTACAGACCCAGCGCCCACACTCGCGACAGACCCATCACCCACGCTCTCTACTACCCAAGCACCCACACTCAATACAGACACAGCGCCCACATTCGCTCCAGTCCCAGCGCCCACACACACTACATACCCAGCGCCCACACTCACTACAGACCCATCACCCACGCTCACTACTACCCAAGCACCCACACTCACTACAGACCCAGCGCCCATACTCGATACACATCCAGCGACCACACTCACTACAGACCCAGCACCCACACTCGCTACAGACGCAGTGCCCAAACTCACTACAGACCCAGCGCCCAAACTCGCTATAGACCCAGCGCCCAAACTCGCTACAGACCCAGCGTCCACACTCGCTACAGAACCAGTGCCCACACTCGCTACAGACCCAGCGCCCACACTCGCTAGAGACCCAGCGCCGACAATCACTACAGACCCAGCGTCCACACTCGATACAGACCCAGCGCCCACACTCACTACAACCCCAGCGCCGACAATCGCTACAGAACCAGCTCCCACATTCGATACAGACCCAGCACCCACAATCACTGCAGACCCTGGGCCCACACTACCTGCAGACCCAGCGCCCACACTCGCTACAGACCTAACGCCCACACTCGCTACTGACCCAGCGCCCACACGCGCTACAGACCCAGCGCCCACACGCGCTACAGACCCAGCGCCCACACTCGCTACAGACACAGCGCCCACACTCAGTTCAGACCCAGCACCCACACTCGCTACAGATCCAGCGCCCAAACTCGCTACAGACCCAGCGCCCAAACTCGCCACAGACCCATCGTCCACACTCGCTACAGAACCAGCGCCCACACTCGCTACAGACCCAGCGCCCACACTCGCTATTGACCCAGCACCGACAATCACTACAGACACAGCGCCCAAACTCACTACAGACCCAGCGTCCACACTCGATACAGACCCAGAGCCGACAATCACTACAGACCCAGCGCCCACACTCACTACAGCCCCAGCGCCGACAATCGCTACAGACCCAGCACCCACATTCGATACAGAGCCAGCACCCACAATCACTACAGACCCTGGGCCCACACTCAGTACAGACCCAGTGCCCACACTCGCTACAGACCCAGTGCCCACACTCACTACAGACCCAGCGCCCACACTCGCTACAGACCTAACGAGCACACTCGGTATTGACCCAGTGCCCACACGCGCTACAGACCCAGTGCCCACACCCCCTACAGACCCAGCGCCCCCACTCGCTACAGACCCAGCGCCCACACGCGCTACAGACCCAGCACCCACACTCACTACAGACTCAGCGCCCACACGCGCTACAGACCCAGCGCCCACACTCGCTACAGACACAGCGCCCACACTCAGTACAGACCGAGTGCCCACACTCGCTACAGACCCAGTGCCCTCACTCACTACAGACACAGCGCCCACACTCACTACAGATACAGCACCCACACTCACTACAGACTCAGCGCCCACACGCGCTACAGACCCAGCGCCCACACTCGCTACAGACACAGCGCCCACACTCAGTACAGACCGAGTGCCCACACTCGCTACAGACCCAGTGCCCTCACTCAATCCAGACCCAGCGCCCACACTCGCTATAGATTCAGCGCCCACACTCGCTACAGTCCTAGCGCCCACAATCGCTATAGACCCAGGGCCCACACTCGCTACAGACCCAGCGCCCACACTCGCTATAGACCCTGGGCCCACACTCGCTACAGACCCAGCGCCCACACTCACTGCAAACACAGCGCCCACACTCGCTACAGACCCAGCGCCAACACTCGCTACAGACACTGCACCCTCACTCGCTACAGACCCTGCGCCCACATTCGCCACATACCCAGTGACTTCACTCGCTACAGACCCAGCGCCCTCACTCGTTACAGACCCTGGGCCCACACTCGCTACAGAACCTGGGCCCACACTCGCTACAGTCCCAGCACCCACACTCACTACAGATCCAGCGCCCACGCTCACTACAGACCCAGCGCCCACACTCACTACAGACCCAACGCCCACACTCATTACAGACCCAACGCCCACACACACTACAGACCCAGCGGCCACACTCACTACAGACCCAACGCCCACACTCGCTACAGACCTAGTGCCCACACTCGCTACAGACACAGCACCCACACTCACTACAGCCCCAGCACCCACAATCACTACAGACCCTGGGCCCATGCTCCCTGCAGACATGGCGCCCACACTCGCTGTTGACCCAGCACCCACACTCACTATTGACCCAGCGCCCACACGCGCTACAGACCCAGAGCCCACAATCGGTGCAGACACAGCGCCCACACTCGCTACAAAATCAGTGCCCACACTCGGTGCAGACACAGCGCCCACACTCACTACATACCCAGCGCCCACACTCACTACAGACCAAGCGCCCACAATCGCTACACACCGAGCGCCCACACTCGCTGCAGACACAGCGCCCACACTCACTACAGACCCACAGACCTCACTCACTACAGACCCATCGCCCACACTCACTAGAGAACCAGCACCCACACTCTTTACAGACCCAGCGCCCACACTCACTACAGACCCACAGACCTCACTCACTACAGACCCATCGCCCACACTCACTAGAGAACCAGCCCCCACAATCTTTACAGACCCAGTGCCCACACTCGCGACAGACCCATCACCCACGCTCTCTACTACCCCAGCACCCACACTCAATACAGACACAGCGCCCACATTCGCTCCAGTCCCAGCGCCCACACACACTACATACCCAGCGCCCACACTCACTACAGACCCATCACCCACGCTCACTACTACCCAAGCACCCACACTCAATACAGACACAGCGCCCACATTCGCTACAGTCCCAGCGCCCACACACACTACAGACCCAGCGCCCACACTCGATACATATCCAGCGACCACACTCACTACAGACCCAGCACCCACACTCGCTACAGACGCAGTGCCCAAACTCACTACAGACCCAGCGCCCAAACTCGCTATAGACCCAGCGCCCAAACTCGCTACAGACCCAGCGTCCACACTCGCTACAGAACCAGTGCCCACACTCGCTACAGACCCAGCACCCACACTCGCTAGAGACCCAGCGCCGACAATCACTACAGACCCAGCGTCCACACTCGATACAGACCCAGCGCCCACACTCACTACAACCCCAGCGCCGACAATCGCTACAGACCCAGCGCCCACATTCGATACAGACCCAGCACCCACAATCACTGCAGACCCTAGGCCCACACTACCTGCAGACCCAGCGCCCACACTCGCTACAGACCTAACGCCCACACTCGCTATTGACCCAGCGCCCACACGCGCTACAGACCCAGCGCCCACACGCGCTACAGTCCCAGCGCCCACACTCGCTACAGACACAGCGCCCACACTCAGTTCAGACCCAGCGCCCACACTCGCTACAGATCCAGCGCCCAAACTCGCTACAGACCCAGCGCCCAAACTCGCCACAGACCCATCGTCCACACTCGCTACAGAACCAGCGCCCACACTCGCTACAGACCCAGCGCCCACACTCGCTAGAGACCCAGCACCGACAATCACTACAGACACAGCGCCCAAACTCACTACAGACCCAGCGTCCACACTCGATACAGACCCAGAGCCGACAATCACTACAGACCCAGCGCCCACACTCACTACAGCCCCAGCGCCGACAATCGCTACAGACCCAGCACCCACATTCGATACAGACCCAGCACCCACAATCACTACAGACCCTGGGCCCACACTCAGTACAGACCCAGTGCCCACACTCGCTACAGACCCAGTGCCCACACTCACTACAGACCCAGCGCCCACACTCGCTACAGACCTAACGAGCACACTCGGTATTGACCCAGTGCCCACACGCGCTACAGACCCAGTGCCCACACCCCCTACAGACCCAGCGCCCCCACTCGCTACAGACCCAGCGCCCACACGCGCTACAGACCCAGCACCCACACTCACTACAGACTCAGCGCCCACACGCGCTACAGACCCAGCACCCACACTCGCTACAGACACAGCGCCCACACTCAGTACAGACCGAGTGCCCACACTCGCTACAGACCCAGTGCCCTCACTCACTACAGACACAGCGCCCACACTCACTACAGATACAGCACCCACACTCACTACAGACACAGCGCCCACACTCGCTACAAACCCAGTGCCCACACTCACTACAGACACAGCGCCCACACTCACTACATACACAGTGCCCACACTCGGTACACACCCAGCGCCCACACTCGCTGCAGACCCAGAGCCCACACTCACTACACACCCAGCGCCTACACTCATTACAGACCGAGCGCCCACAATCGCTACACACCCAGCGCACACACTTGCTGCAGACCCAGAGCCCACACTCGCTACAGACCCAGCGCCCACACTCGCTGCAGACCCAGTGCCCACACCCACTACAGACACAGCGCCCACACTCACTACAGACCCATAGCCCTCACTCGCTACAGACCCATGGCACACACTCACTACAGACCCAGCGCCCCCACACTCTTTACAGACCCAGCGCCCACATTCGCTACAGTCCCAGCGCCCACACACACTACAGATCCAGCGCCCACACTCGATACATACCCAGCACCCTCACTCACTACAGACCCATCACCCACGCTCACTACTACCCCAGCATCCACATTCAATACAGACCCAGCACCCACACTCACTACAGAGGCAGCGCCCACACTCGCTACAGATCCAGCGCCCAAACTCGCTACAGACCCAGCGCCCAAACTCGCCACAGACCCAGCGCCCACACTCGCTAGAGACCCAGCGCCGACAATCACTACAGACCCAGCGCCCACACACACTACAGTCCCAGCGTCCACACTCGATACAGACCCAGAGCCGACACTCGATACACACCCTGCGCCCACACAAACTACAGACCCAGCGCCCACACTCGCTAGAGACCCAGCGCCGACAATCGCTACAGACCCAGCGCCCACATTCGATACAGACCCAGCACCCACAATCACTACAGACCCTGGGCCCACACTCAGTACAGACCCAGTGCCCACACTCGCTACAGACCCAGTGCCCACACTCACTACAGACCCAGCGCCCACAATCGCTACAGACCTAACGCCCACACTCGCTATTGACCCAGCGCCCACACGCGCTACAGACCCAGTGCCCACACGCGCTACAGACCCAGCGCCCCCACTCGCTACAGACCCAGCGCCCACACGCCCTACAGACACAGCACCCACACTCACTACAGACTCAGCGCCCACACGCGCTGCAGAACTAGCGCCCACACTCGCTACAGACACAGCGCCCACACTCAGTACAGACCGAGTGCCCACACTCGCAACAGACCCAGTGCCCTCACTCACTACAGACACAGCGCCCACACTCACTACAGATACAGCACCCACACTCACTACAGACACAGCGCCCACACTCGCTACAGAACCAGTGCCCACACTCACTACAGACACAGCGGCCACACTCACTACATACCCAGTGCCCACACTCGGTACACACCCAGTGCCCACACTAGCTGCAGACCCAGAGCCCACACTCACTACACACCCAGCGCCTACACTCATTACAGATCCAGCGCCCACAATCGCTACACACCCAGCGCCCACACTTGCTGCAGACCCAGAGCCCACACGCGCTACAGACCCAGCGCCCACACTCGCTGCAGACCCAGAGCCCACACGCGCTACAGGCCCAGTGCCCACACTCGCTATAGACACAGAGCCCACACTCACTCCAGACCCAGCGCCCACACTCGCTATAGACTCAGCGCCCACTCTCGCTACAGACCCAGCGCCCACACTCGCTATAGACTTAGCACCCACACTCACTACAGACCCTGGGCCCACACTCGCTACAGACACAGCGCCCACACTCGCTACAGACCCAGCGCCCACACTCACTGCAAACACAGCGCCCACACTCGCTACAGACCCTGGGCCCACACTCGCTATAGACACAGAGGCCACATTCACTCCAGACCCAGCGCCCACACTCGCTATAGAGTCAGCGCCCACACTTGCTACAGACCCAGCGCCCACACTCACTGCAAACACAGCGCCCACACGCGCTACAGACCCAGCGCCAACACTCGCTACAGACACTGCGCCCACACTCAGTACAGACCGAGTGCCCACACTCGCTACAGACCCAGTGCCCTCACTCACTACAGACACAGCGCCCACACTCACTACAGATACAGCACCCACACTCACTACAGACACAGCGCCCACACTCGCTACAGACCCAGTGCCCACACTCACTACAGACACAGCGCCCACACTCACTACATACACAGTGCCCACACTCGGTACACACCCAGCGCCCACACTCGCTGCAGACCCAGAGCCCACACTCACTACACACCCAGCGCCTACACTCATTACAGACCCAGCGCCCACAATCGCTACACACCCAGCGCACACACTTGCTGCAGACCCAGAGCCCACACTCGCTACAGACCCAGCGCCCACACTCGCTGCAGACCCAGTGCCCACACCCACTACAGACACAGCGCCCACACTCACTACAGACCCATAGCCCTCACTCGCTACAGACCCATGGCACACACTCACTACAGACCCAGCGCCCCCACACTCTTTACAGACCCAGCGCCCACATTCGCTACAGTCCCAGCGCCCACACACACTACAGACCCAGCGCCCACACTCGATACATACCCAGCACCCACACTCACTACAGACCCATCACCCACGCTCACTACTACCCAAGCATCCACATTCAATACAGACCCAGCGCCCACACTCACTACAGAGGCAGCGCCCACACTCGCTACAGATCCAGCGCCCAAACTCGCTACAGACCCAGCGCCCAAACTCGCCACAGACCCAGCGCCCACACTCGCTAGAGACCCAGCGCCGACAATCACTACAGACCCAGCGCCCACACACACTACAGTCCCAGCGTCCACACTCGATACAGACCCAGAGCCGACACTCGATACACACCCTGCGCCCACACAAACTACAGACCCAGCGCCCACACTCGCTAGAGACCCAGCGCCGACAATCGCTACAGACCCAGCGCCCACATTCGATACAGACCCAGCACCCACAATCACTACAGACCCTGGGCCCACACTCAGTACAGACCCAGTGCCCACACTCGCTACAGACCCAGTGCCCACACTCACTACAGACCCAGCGCCCACACTCGCTACAGACCTAACGCCCACACTCGCTATTGACCCAGCGCCCACACGCGCTACAGACCCAGTGCCCACACGCGCTACAGACCCAGCGCCCCCACTCGCTACAGACCCAGCGCCCACACTCACTACAGATACAGCACCCACACTCACTACAGACACAGCGCCCACACTCGCTACAGAACCAGTGCCCACACTCACTACAGACACAGCGGCCACACTCACTACATACCCAGTGCCCACACTCGGTACACACCCAGTGCCCACACTAGCTGCAGACCCAGAGCCCACACTCACTACACACCCAGCGCCTACACTCATTACAGATCCAGCGCCCACAATCGCTACACACCCAGCGCCCACACTTGCTGCAGACCCAGAGCCCACACGCGCTACAGACCCAGCGCCCACACTCGCTGCAGACCCAGAGCCCACACGCGCTACAGGCCCAGTGCCCACACTCGCTATAGACACAGAGCCCACACTCACTCCAGACCCAGCGCCCACACTCGCTATAGACTCAGCGCCCACTCTCGCTACAGACCCAGCGCCCACACTCGCTATAGACTTAGCACCCACACTCACTACAGACCCTGGGCCCACACTCGCTACAGACACAGCGCCCACACTCGTTACAGACCCTGCGCCCACACTCACTGCAAACACAGCGCCCACACTCGCTACAGACCCTGGGCCCACACTCGCTATAGACACAGAGGCCACATTCACTCCAGACCCAGCGCCCACACTCGCTATAGACTCAGCGCCCACACTCGCTACAGACCCAGCGCCCACACTCACTGCAAACACAGCGCCCACACTCGCTACAGACCCAGCGCCAACACTCGCTACAGACACTGCGCCCTCACTCGCTACAGACCCTGCGCCCACATTCGCCACATACCCAGTGACTTGACTCGCTACAGACTCAGCGCCCTCACGCGTTACAGACCCTGGGCCCACACTCGCTACAGACCCAGAATCCACACTCGCTACAGACCCAGCACCCACACTCACTACAGACCCAGCACCCTCACTCACTCCAGACCCAGCGCCCACAATTGCTACAGACCCAGCGCCCACACTCACTACAGACCCAACGCCCACACTCACTACAGACCCAGCGCCCACACTCGCTGCAGACTCAGAGCCCACACTCAATACAGACCCAACGCCCACACTCATTACAGACCCAACGCCCACACTCACTACAGACCCAGCGCCCACACTCACTACAGACCCAACGCCCACACTCGCTACAGACCCAGTGCCCACACTCACTACAGACCCAACGCCCACACTCGCTACAGACCCAGTGCCCACACTCGCTACTGACTCAGCACCCGCACTCACTACAGACACAGCACCCACAATCATTACAGACCCTGGGCCCACGCTCCCTGCAGACCCAGCGCCCACACTCGCTGTTGACCCAGCACCCACACTCACTATTGACCCAGCGCCCACACGCGCTACAGACCCAGAGCCCACACTCGGTGCAGACACAGCGCCCACACTCGCTACAAACCCAGTGCCCACACTCGGTGCAGACACAGCGCCCACACTCACTACAGACACAGCACCCACACTCACTACATACCCAGCGCCCACACTCACTACAGACCAAGCGCCCACAATCGCTACACACCGAGCGCCCACACTCGCTGCAGACCCAGCGCCCACACTCACTACAGACCCACAGCCCTCACTCACTACAGACCCATCGCCCACACTCACTAGAGAACCAACCCCCACAATCTTTACAGACCCAGCGCCCACACTCGCGAAAGACCCATCACCCACGCTCACTACTACCCCAGCACCCACACTCAATACAGACACAGCGCCCACATTCGCTACAGTCCCAGCGCGCACACACACTACAGACCCAGCGTCCACACACGCTACAGAACCAGTGCCCACACTCGCTACAGACCCAGCGCCCACACTCGCTAGAGACCCAGCGCCGACAATCACTACAGACCCAGCGTCCACACTCAATACAGACCCAGCGCCCACATTCACTACAGCCCCAGCGCCGACAATCGCTACAGACCCAGCGCCCAGATTCGATACAGACCCAGCACCCACAATCACTACAGACCCTGGGCCCACGCTCCCTGCAGACCCAGCGCCCACACTCGCTACAGACCTAACGCCCACACTCGCTATTGACCCAGCGCCCACACGGGCTACAGACCCAGCGCCCACACGCGCTACAGACCCAGCGTCCCCACTCGCTACAGACCCAGCGCCCACACGCGCTACAGACCCAGCACCCACACTCACTACAGACTAAGCGCCCACACGCGCTACAGACCCAGCGCCCACACTCAGTTCAGACCCAGCGCCCAAACTCGCCACAGACCCAGCGCCCACACTCGCTACAGGGACAGCGCCCACACTCGCTACAGACCCAGCGCCCACACTCACTGCAAACACAGCGCCCACACTCGCTACAGACCCAGCGCCCACACTCACTGTAAACACAGCGCCCACACACGCTACAGACCCTGGGCCCACACTCGCTATAGACACAGAGCCCACACTCACTCCAGATCCAGCGCCCACACTCGCTATAGACTCAGCGCCCACACTCGCTACAGACCCAGCGCCCACACTCACTGCAAACACAGCGCCCACACTCGCTACAGACCCAGCGCCAACACTCGCTACAGACACTGCGCCCTCACTCGCTACAGACCCTGCGCCCACATTTGCCACATACCCAATGACTTCACTCGCTACAGACCCAGTGCCCTCACTCGTTACAGACCCAGCATCCACACTCGCTACAGACCCAGCGCCCACACTCGCTACAGACCCAGCATCCACACTCGCTACAGACCCAGCGCCCACACTCACTACAGACCCAGCGCCCACACTCACTACAGACCCAGAGCCCACACTCGCTACAGACCCAGCGCCCACACTCACTACAGACCCAGCACCCTCACTCACTCCAGACCCAGCGCCCACAATCGCTACAGACCCAGCGCCCACACTCACTACAGACCCAACGCCCACACTCACTACAGACCCAGCGCCCACACTCGCTGCAGACTCAGCGCCCACACTCATTACAGACCCAACGCCCACACTCACTACAGACCCAGCGCCCACACTCACTACAGACCCAACGCCCACACTCGCTACAGACCCAGTGCCCACACTCGCTACTGACTCAGCACCCACACTCACTACAGACACAGCACCCACAATCACTACAGACCCTGGGCCCACGCTCCCTGCAGACCCAGCGCCCACACTCGCTGTTGACCCAGCACCCACACTCACTATTGACCCAGCGCCCACACGCGCTACAGACCCAGAGCCCACACTCGGTGCAGACACAGCGCCCACACTCGCTACAAACCCAGTGCCCACACTCGGTGCAGACACAGCGCCTACACTCACTACAGACACAGCGCCCACACTCACTACATACCCAGCGCCCACACTCACTACAGAACAAGCGCCCACAATCGCTACACACCGAGCGCCCACACTCGCTGCAGACCCAGCGCCCACACTCACTACAGACCCACAGCCCACACTCGCTACAGACCCAGCGCCCACACTCGCTGCAGACCCTGTGCCCACACCCACTACAGACCCAGCGCCCACACTCGATACATACCCAGCACCCACACTCACTACAGACCCATCACCCACGCTCACTACTACCCCAGCATCCACACTCAATACAGACACAGCGCCCACATTCGCTACAGTCCCAGCGCCCACACTCAATACATATCCAGCGCCCACACTCACTACAGACCCAGCGCCCACACTCACTACAGAGGCAGCGCCCACACTCGCTACAGATCCAGCGCCCAAACTCGCTACAGACCCAGCGCCCAAACTCGCCACAGACCCAGCGCCCACACTCGCTAGAGACCCAGCGCCGACAATCACTACAGACCCAGCGCCCACACACACTACAGTCCCAGCGTCCACACTCGATACAGACCCAGAGCCGACACTCGATACACACCCTGCGCCCACACAAACTACAGACCCAGCGCCCACACTCGCTAGAGACCCAGCGCCGACAATCGCTACAGACCCAGCGCCCACATTCGATACAGACCCAGCACCCACAATCACTACAGACCCTGGGCCCACACTCAGTACAGACCCAGTGCCCACACTCGCTACAGACCCAGTGCCCACACTCACTACAGACCCTGCGCCCACACTCGCTACAGACCTAACGCCCACACTCGCTATTGACCCAGCGCCCACATGCGCTACAGACCCAGTGCCCACACGCCCTACAGACACAGCACCCACACTCACTACAGACTCAGCGCCCACACGCGCTGCAGAACTAGCGCCCACACTCGCTACAGACACAGCGCCCACACTCAGTACAGACCGAGTGCCCACACTCGCAACAGACCCAGTGCCCTCACTCACTACAGACACAGCGCCCACACTCACTACAGATACAGCACCCACACTCACTACAGACACAGCGCCCACACTCGCTACAGAACCAGTGCCCACACTCACTACAGACACAGCGCCCACACTCACTACATACCCAGTGCCCACACTCGGTACACACCCAGTGCCCACACTAGCTGCAGACCCAGAGCCCACACTCACTACACACCCAGCGCCTACACTCATTACAGATCCAGAGCCCACAATCGCTACACACCCAGCGCCCACACTTGCTGCAGACCCAGAGCCCACACGCGCTACAGGCCCAGTGCCCACACTCGCTATAGACACAGAGCCCACACTCACTCCAGACCCAGCGCCCACACTCGCTATAGACTCAGCGCCCACTCTCGCTACAGACCCAGCGCCCACACTCGCTATAGACTTAGCACCCACACTCACTACAGACCCTGGGCCCACACTCGCTACAGACACAGCGCCCACACTCGCTACAGACCCAGCGCCCACACTCACTGCAAACACAGCGCCCACACTCGCTACAGACCCTGGGCCCACACTCGCTATAGACACAGAGGCCACATTCACTCCAGACCCAGCGCCCACACTTGCTATAGAGTCAGCGCCCACACTCGCTACAGACCCAGCGCCCACACTCACTGCAAACACAGCGCCCACACTCGCTACAGACCCAGCGCCAACACTCGCTACAGACACTGCGCCCTCACTCGCTACAGACCCTGCGCCCACATTCGCCACATACCCAGTGACTTGACTCGCTACAGACCCAGCGCCCTCACGCGTTACAGACCCTGGGCCCACACTCGCTACAGACCCAGAATCCACACTCGCTACAGACCCAGCACCCACACTCACTACAGACCCAGCACCCTCACTCACTCCAGACCCAGCGCCCACAATCGCTACAGACCCAGCGCCCACACTCACTACAGACCCAACGCCCACACTCACTACAGACCCAGCGCCCACACTCGCTGCAGACTCAGAGCCCACACTCAATACAGACCCAACGCCCACACTCATTACAGACCCAACGCCCACACTCACTACAGACCCAGCGCCCACACTCACTACAGACCCAACGCCCACACTCGCTACAGACCCAGCGCCCACACTTCACTACAGACCCAACGCCCACAATCGCTACAGACCCAGTGCCCACACTCGCTACTGACTCAGCACCCACACTCACTACAAACACAGCACCCACAATCACTACAGACCCTGGGCCCACGCTCCCTGCAGACCCAGCGCCCACACTCGCTGTTGACCCAGCACCCACACTCACTATTGACCCAGCGCCCACACGCGCTACAGACCCAGAGCCCACACTCGGTGCAGACACAGCGCCCACACTCGCTACAAACCCAGTGCCCACACTCGGTGCAGACACAGCGCCCACACTCACTACAGACACAGCGCCCACACTCACTACATACCCAGCGCCCACACTCACTACAGACCAAGCGCCCACAATCGCTACACACCGAGCGCCCACACTCGCTGCAGACCCAGCGCCCACACTCACTACAGACCCACAGCCCTCACTCACTACAGACCCATCGCCCACACTCACTAGAGAACCAACCCCCACAATCTTTACAGACCCAGCGCCCACACTCGCGAAAGACCCATCACCCACGCTCACTACTACCCCAGCACCCACACTCAATACAGACACAGCGCCCACATTCGCTACAGTCCCAGCGCGCACACACACTACAGACCCAGCGTCCACACACGCTACAGAACCAGTGCCCACACTCGCTACAGGCCCAGCGCCCACACTCGCTAGAGACCCAGCGCCGACAATCACTACAGACCCAGCGTCCACACTCGATACAGACCCAGCGCCCACACTCACTACAGCCCCAGCGCCGACAATCGCTACAGACCCAGCGCCCAGATTCGATACAGACCCAGCACCCACAATCACTACAGACCCTGGGCCCACGCTCCCTGCAGACCCAGCGCCCACACTCGCTACAGACCTAACGCCCACACTCGCTATTGACCCAGCGCCCACACGGGCTACAGACCCAGCACCCACACGCGCTACAGACCCAGCGTCCCCACTCGCTACAGACCCAGCGCCCACACGCGCTACAGACCCAGCACCCACACTCACTACAGACTAAGCGCCCACACGCGCTACAGACCCAGCGCCCACACTCGCTACAGACACAGCGCCCACACTCAGTTCAGACCCAGCGCCCAAACTCGCTACAGATCCAGCGCCCAAACTCGCTACAGACCCAGCGCCCAAACTCGCCACAGACCCAGCGTCCACACTCGCTACAGAACCAGCGCCCACACTCGCTACAGAGACAGCGCCCACACTCGCTACAGACCCAGCGCCCACACTCACTGCAAACACAGCGCCCACACTCGCTACAGACCCAGCGCCCACACTCACTGCAAACACAGCGCCCACACACGCTACAGACCCTGGGCCCACACTCGCTATAGACACAGAGCCCACACTCACTCCAGATCCAGCGCCCACACTCGCTATAGACTCAGCGCCCACACTCGCTACAGACCCAGCGCCCACACTCACTGCAAACACAGCGCCCACACTCGCTACAGACCCAGCGCCAACACTCGCTACAGACACTGCGCCCTCACTCGCTACAGACCCTGCGCCCACATTTGCCACATACCCAATGACTTCACTCGCTACAGACCCAGCGCCCTCACTCGTTACAGACCCTGGGCCCACACTCGCTACAGACCCAGAATCCACACTCGCTACAGACCCAGCACCCACACTGACTACAGACCCAGCGCCCACACTCACTACAGACCCAGAGCCCACACTCGCTACAGACCCAGCGCCCACACTCACTACAGACCCAGCACCCTCACTCACTCCAGACCCAGCGCCCACAATCGCTACAGACCCAGCGCCCACACTCACTACAGACCCAACGCCCACACTCACTACAGACCCAGCGCCCACACTCGCTGCAGACTCAGCGCCCACACTCAATACAGACCCAGCGCCCACACTCACTACAGAAACAACGCCCACACTCATTACAGACCCAACGCCCACACTCACTACAGACCCAGCGCCCACACTCACTACAGACCCAACGCCCACACTCGCTACAGACCCAGTGCCCACACTCGCTACTGACTCAGCACCCACACTCACTACAGACACAGCACCCACAATCACTACAGACCCAGCGCCCACGCTCCCTGCAGACCCAGCGCCCACACTCGCTGTTGACCCAGCACCCACACTCACTATTGACCCAGCGCCCACACGCGCTACAGACCCAGAGCCCACACTCGGTGCAGACACAGCGCCCACACTCGCTACAAACCCAGTGCCCACACTCGGTGCAGACACAGCGCCTACACTCACTACAGACACAGCGCCCACACTCACTACATACCCAGCGCCCACACTCACTACAGACCAAGCGCCCACAATCGCTACACACCGAGCGCCCACACTCGCTGCAGACCCAGCGCCCACACTCACTACAGACCCACAGCCCTCACTAGCTACAGACCCATCGCCCACACTCACTAGAGAACCAGCCCCCACAATCTATACAGACCCATCACCCACGCTCACTACTACCCCAGCACCCACACTCAATACAGACACAGCGCCCACATTCGCTACAGTCCCAGCGCGCAAACACACTACAGACCCAGCGTCCACACACGCTACAGAACCAGTGCCCACACTCGCTACAGACCCAGCGCCCACACTCGCTAGGCACCCAGCGCCGACAATCACTACAGACCCAGTGTCCACACTCGATACAGACCCAGCGCCCACACTCACTACAACCCCAGCGCCGACAATCGCTACAGACCCAGCGCCCACATTCGATACAGACCCAGCACCCACAATCACTACAGACCCTGGGCCCACGCTCCCTGCAGACCCAGCGCCCACACTCGCTGCAGACCTAACGCCCACACTCGCTATTGACCCAGCGCCCACACAGGCTACAGACCCAGCACCCACAAGCGCTACAGACCCAGCGTCCCCTCTCGCTACAGACCCAGCGCCCACACGCACTACAGACCCAGCACCCACACACACTACAGACTAAGCGCCCACATTCGCTACAGACCCAGCGCCCACACTCGCTACAGACACAGCGCCCAAATTCGCCACAGATCCAGCGTCCACACTCGCTACAGAACCAGCGCCCACACTCGTTACAGACCCAGGCCCACACTCGCTGGAGACCCAGCGCCGACAATCACTACAGACCCAGCGTCCACACTCGATACAGACCCAGCGCCCACACTCACTACAGACCCAGGGCCGACAATCGCTACAGACCCTGCGCCCACATTCGATACAGACCCAGCACCCACAATCACTACAGACCCTGGGCCCACGCTCCCTGCAGACCCAGCGCCCACACTCGCTACAGACCTAAAGCCCACACTCACTATTGACCCAGCGCCCACACGCGCTACACACCCAGCGCCCACACTCGCTGCAGACCCAGAGCCAACACACTCGCTACAGACCCAGCGCTCACACTCGCTGCAGACCCAGAGCCCACACGCGCTACAGGCCCAGTGCCCACATTCGCTATAGACACAGAGACCACACTCAATCCAGACCCAGCGCCCACACTCGCTATAGACTCAGCGCCCACACTCGCTACAGACCCAGCGCCCACAATCGCTATAGACCCAGGGCACACACTCGCTACAGACCCAGCGCCCACACTCGCTATAGACCCTGGGCCCACACTCGCTACAGACCCAGCGCCCACACTCACTGCAAACACAGCGCCCACACTCGCTACAGACCCAGCGCCAACACTCGCTACAGACACAGCGCCCACACTCGCTACAGACCCAGCGCCAACACTCGCTACAGACCCAGCGCCCACACTCACTGCAAACACAGCGCCCACACTCGCTACAGACCCAGCGCCAACACTCGCTACAGACACTGCACCCTCACTCGCTACAGACCCTGCGCCCACATTCGCCACATACCCAGTGACTTCACTCGCTACAGACCCAGCGCCCTCACTCGTTACAGACCCTGGGCCCACACTCGCTACAGAACCTGGGCCCACACTCGCTACAGTCCCAGCACCCACACTCACTACAGACCCAACGCCCACACTCATTACAGACCCAACGCCCACACACACTACAGACCCAGCGGCCACACTCACTACAGACCCAACGCCCACACTCGCTACAGACCTAGTGCCCACACTCGCTACAGACACAGCACCCACACTCACTACAGCCCCAGCACCCACAATCACTACAGACCCTGGGCCCACGCTCCCTGCAGACATGGCGCCCACACTCGCTGTTGACCCAGCACCCACACTCACTATTGACCCAGCGCCCACACACGCTACAGACCCAGAGCCCACAATCGGTGCAGACACAGCGCCCACACTCGCTACAAAATCAGTGCCCACACTCGGTGCAGACACAGCGCCCACACTCACTACATACCCAGCGCCCACACTCACTACAGACCAAGCGCCCACAATCGCTACACACCGAGCGCCCACATTCGCTGCAGACCCAGCGCCCACACTCACTACAGACCCACAGACCTCACTCACTACAGACCCATCGCCCACACTCACTAGAGAACCAGCCCCCACAATCTTTACAGACCCAGCGCCCACACTCGCGACAGACCCATCACCCACGCTCTCTACTACCCCAGCACCCACACTCAATACAGACACAGCGCCCACATTCGCTCCAGTCCCAACGCCCACACACACTACATACCCAGCGCCCACACTCACTACAGACCCATCACCCACGCTCACTACTACCCAAGCACCCACACTCAATACAGACACAGCGCCCACATTCGCTACAGTCCCAGCGCCCACACACACTACAGACCCAGCGCCCACACTCGATACATATCCAGCGACCACACTCACTACAGACCCAGCGCCCACACTCGCTACAGACCTAACGCCCACACTCGCTATTTACCCAGCGCCCACACGAGCTACAGACCCAGCGCCCACACGCGCTACAGACCCAGCGCCCACACTCGCTACAGACACAGCGCCCAAACTCGCTACAGACCCAGCGCCCAAACTCGCCACAGACCCATCGTCCACACTCGCTACAGAACCAGCGCCCACACTCGCTACAGACCCAGCGCCCACACTCGCTAGAGACCCAGCACCGACAATCACTACAGACACAGCGCCCAAACTCACTACAGACCCAGCGTCCACATTCGATACAGACCCTGAGCCGACAATCACTACAGACCCAGCGCCCACACTCACTACAGCCCCAGCGCCGACAATCGCTACAGACCCAGCGCCCACATTCGATACAGACCCAGCACCCACAATCACTACAGACCCTGGGCCCACACTCAGTATAGACCCAGTGCCCACACTCGCTACAGACCCAGTGCCCACACTCACTACAGACCCAGCGCCCACACTCGCTACAGACCTAACGAGCACACTCGGTATTGACCCAGTGCCCACACGCGCTACAGACCCAGTGCCCACACGCACTACAGACCCAGCGCCCCCACTCGCTACAGACCCAGCGCCCACACGCGCTACAGACCCAGCACCCACACTCACTACAGACTCAGCGCCCACACGCGCTACAGACCCAGCGCCCACACTCGCTACAGACACAGCGCCCACACTCAGTACAGACCAAGTGCCCACACTCGCTACAGACCCAGTGCCCTCACTCACTACAGACACAGCGCCCACACTCACTACAGATACAGCACCCACACTCACTACAGACACAGCGCCCACACTCGCTACAGACCCAGTGCCCACACTCACTACAGACACAGCGCCCACACTCACTACATACACAGTGCCCACACTCGGTACACACCCAGCGCCCACACTCGCTGCAGACCCAGAGCCCACATTCACTACACACCCAGCGCCTACACTCATTACAGACCCAGCGCCCACAATCGCTACACACCCAGCGCACACACTTGCTGCAGACCCAGAGCCCACACTCGCTACAGACCCAGCGCCCACACTCGCTGCAGACCCAGTGCCCACCCCCACTACAGACACAGCGCCCACACTCAATACAGACCCATAGCCCTCACTCGCTACAGACCCATGGCACACACTCACTACAGACCCAGCGCCCCCACACTCTTTACAGACCCAGCGCCCACATTCGCTACAGTCCCAGCGCCCACACACACTACAGACCCAGCGCCCACACTCGATACATACCCAGCACCCACACTCACTACAGACCCATCACCCACGCTCACTACTACCCCAGCATCCACACTCAATACAGACACAGCGCCCACATTCGCTACAGTCCCAGCGCCCACACTCAATACATATCCAGCGCCCACACTCACTACAGACCCAGCACCCACACTCACTACAGAGGCAGCGCCCACACTCGCTACAGATCCAGCGCCAAAACTCGCTACAGACCCAGCGCCCAAACTCGCCACAGACCCAGCGCCCACACTCGCTAGAGACCCAGCGCCGACAATCACTACAGGCCCAGCGCCCACACACACTACAGTCCCAGCGTCCACACTCGATACAGACCCAGAGCCGACACTCGATACACACCCTGCGCCCACACAAACTACAGACCCAGCGCCCACACTCGCTAGAGACCCAGCGCCGACAATCGCTACAGACCCAGCGCCCACATTCGATACAGACCCAGCACCCACAATCACTACAGACCCTGGGCCCACACTCAGTACAGACCCAGTGCCCACACTCGCTACAGACCCAGTGCCCACACTCACTACAGACCCAGCGCCCACACTGGCTACAGACCTAACGCCCACACTCGCTATTGACCCAGCGCCGACACGCGCTACAGACCCAGTGCCCACACGCGCTACAGACCCTGCGCCCCCACTCGCTACAGACCCAGCGCCCACACGCCCTACAGACACAGCACCCACACTCACTGCAAACACAGCGCCCACACTCGCTACAGACCCTGGGCCCACACTCGCTATAGACACAGAGGCCACATTCACTCCAGACCCAGCGCCCACACTCGCTATAGAGTCAGCGCCCACACTCGCTACAGACCCAGCGCCCACACTCACTGCAAACACAGCGCCCACACTCGCTACAGACCCAGCGCCAACACTCGCTACAGACACTGCACCCTCACTCGCTACAGACCCTGCGCCCACATTCGCCACATACCCAGTGACTTGACTCGCTACAGACCCAGCGCCCTCACGCGTTACAGACCCTGGGCCCACACTCGCTACAGACCCAGAATCCACACTCGCTACAGACCCAGCACCCACACTCACTACAGACCCAGCACCCTCACTCACTCCAGACCCAGCGCCCACAATCGCTACAGACCCAGCGCCCACACTCACTACAGACCCAACGCCCACACTCACTACAGACCCAGCGCCCACACTCGCTGCAGACTCAGAGCCCACACTCAATACAGACCCAACGCCCACACTCATTACAGACCCAACGCCCACACTCACTACAGACCCAGCGCCCACACTCACTACAGACCCAACGCCCACACTCGCTACAGACCCAGCGCCCACACTCACTACAGACCCAACGCCCACACTCGCTACAGACCCAGTGCCCACACTCGCTACTGACTCAGCACCCACACTCACTACAGACACAGCACCCACAATCACTACAGACCCTGGGCCCACGCTCCCTGCAGACCCAGCGCCCACACTCGCTGTTGACCCAGCACCCACACTCACTATTGACCCAGCGCCCACACGCGCTACAGACCCAGAGCCCACACTCGGTGCAGACACAGCGCCCACACTCGCTACAAACCCAGTGCCCACACTCGGTGCAGACACAGCGCCCACACTCACTACAGACACAGCGCCCACACTCACTACATACCCAGCGCCCACACTCACTACAGACCAAGCGCCCACAATCGCTACACACCGAGCGCCCACACTCGCTGCAGACCCAGCGCCCACACTCACTACAGACCCACAGCCCTCACTCACTACAGACCCATCGCCCACACTCACTAGAGAACCAACCCTCACAATCTTTACAGACCCAGCGCCCACACTCGCGAAAGACCCATCACCCACGCTCACTACTACCCCAGCACCCACACTCAATACAGACACAGCGCCCACATTCGCTACAGTCCCAGCGCGCACACACACTACAGACCCAGCGTCCACACACGCTACAGAACCAGTGCCCACACTCGCTACAGACCCAGCGCCCACACTCGCTAGAGACCCAGCGCCAACAATCACTACAGACCCAGCGTCCACACTCGATACAGACCCAGCGCCCACACTCACTACAGCCCCAGCGCCGACAATCACTACAGACCCTGCGTCCACACTCGATACAGACCCAGCGCCCACACTCACTACAACCCCAGCACCGACAATCGCTACAGACCCAGCGCCCACATTCGATACAGACCCAGCACCCACAATCACTGCAGACCCTGGGCCCACACTACCTGCAGACCCAGCGCCCACACTCGCTACAGACCTAACGCCCACACTCGCTATTGACCCAGCGCCCACACGCGCTACAGACCCAGCGCCCACACGCGCTACAGACCCAGCGCCCACACTCGCTACAGACACAGCGCCCACACTCAGTTCAGACCCAGCACCCACACTCGCTACAGATCCAGCGCCCAAACTCGCTACAGACCCAGCGCCCAAACTCGCCACAGACCCATCGTCCACACTCGCTACAGAACCAGCGCCCACACTCGCTACAGACCCAGAGCCCACACTCGCTAGAGACCCAGCACCGACAATCACTACAGACACAGCGCCCAAACTCACTACAGACCCAGCGTCCACACTCGATACAGACCCAGAGCCGACAATCACTACAGACCCAGCGCCCACACTCACTACAGCCCCAGCGCCGACAATCGCTACAGACCCAGCGCCCACATTCGATACAGACCCAGCACCCACAATCACTACAGACCCTGGGCCCACACTCAGTACAGACCCAGTGCCCACACTCGCTACAGACCCAGTGCCCACACTCACTACAGACCCAGCGCCCACACTCGCTACAGAGCTAACGAGCACACTCGGTATTGACCCAGTGACCACACGCGCTACAGACCCATTGCCCACACGCACTACAGACCCAGCGCCCCCACTCGCTACAGACCCAGCGCCCACACGCGCTACAGACCCAGCACCCACACTCACTACAGACTCAGCGCCCACACGCGCTACAGACCCAGCGCCCACACTCGCTACAGACACAGCGCCCACACTCAGTACAGACCGAGTGCCCACACTCGCTACAGACCCAGTGCCCTCACTCACTACAGACACAGCGCCCACACTCACTACAGATACAGCACCCACACTCACTACAGACACAGCGCCCACACTCGCTACAGACCCAGTGCCCACACTCACTACAGACACAGCGCCCACACTCACTACATACACAGTGCCCACACTCGGTACACACCCAGCGCCCACACTCGCTGCAGACCCAGAGCCCACACTCACTACACACCCAGCGCCTACACTCATTACAGACCCAGCGCCCACAATCGCTACACACCCAGCGCACACACTTGCTGCAGACCCAGAGCCCACACTCGCTACAGACCCAGCGCCCACACTCGCTGCAGACCCAGTGCCCACACCCACTACAGACACAGCGCCCACACTCACTACAGACCCATAGCCCTCACTCGCTACAGACCCATGGCACACACTCACTACAGACCCAGCGCCCCCACACTCTTTACAGACGCAGCGCCCACATTCGCTACAGTCCCAGCGCCCACACACACTACAGACCCAGCGCCCACACTCGATACATACCCAGCACCCACACTCACTACAGACCCATCACCCACGCTCACTACTACCCCAGCATCCACACTCAATACAGACACAGCGCCCACATTCACTACAGTCCCAGCGCCCACACTCAATACATATCCAGCGCCCACACTCACTACAGACCCAGCGCCCACACTCACTACAGAGGCAGCGCCCACACTCGCTACAGATCCAGCGCCCAAACTCGCTACAGACCCAGCGCCCAAACTCGCCACAGACCCAGCACCCACACTCGCTAGAGACCCAGCGCCGACTATCACTACAGGCCCAGCGCCCACACACACTACAGTCCCAGCGTCCACACTCGATACAGACCCAGAGCCGACACTCGATGCACACCCTGCACCCACACAAACTACAGACCCAGCGCCCACACTCGCTAGAGACCCAGCGCCGACAATCGCTACAGACCCAGCGCCCACATTCGATACAGACCCAGCACCCACAATCACTACAGACCCTGGGCCCACACTCAGTACAGACCCAGTGCCCACACTCGCTACAGACCCAGTGCCCACACTCACTACAGACCCAGCGCCCACACTCGCTACAGACCTAACGCCCACACTCGCTATTGACCCAGCGCCCACACGCGATACAGACCCAGTGCCCACACGCGCTACAGACCCAGCGCCCCCACTCGCTACAGACCCAGCGCCCACACGCCCTACAGACACAGCACCCACACTCACTACAGACTCAGCGCCCACACGCGCTGCAGAACTAGCGCCCACACTCGCTACAGACACAGCGCCCACACTCAGTACAGACCGAGTGCCCACACTCGCTGCAGACCCAGTGCCCTCACTCACTACAGACACAGCGCCCACACTCACTACAGATACAGCACCCACACTCACTACAGACACAGCGCCCACACTCGCTACAGAACCAGTGCCCACACTCACTACAGACACAGCGCCCACACTCACTACATACCCAGTGCCCACACTCGGTACACACCCAGTGCCCACACTAGCTGCAGACCCAGAGCCCACACTCACTACACACCCAGCGCCTACACTCATTACAGATCCAGCGCCCACAATCGCTACACACCCAGCGCCCACACTTGCTGCAGACCCAGAGCCCACACGCGCTACAGACCCAGCGCCCACACTCGCTGCAGACCCAGAGCCCACACGCGCTACAGGCCCAGTGCCCACACTCGCTATAGACACAGAGCCCACACTCACTCCAGACCCAGCGCCCACACTCGCTATAGACTCAGCGCCCACTCTCGCTACAGACCCAGCGCCCACACTCGCTATAGACTTAGCACCCACACTCACTACAGACCCTGGGCCCACACTCGCTACAGACACAGCGCCCACACTCGCTACAGACCCAGCGCCCACACTCACTGCAAACACAGCGCCCACACTCGCTACAGACCCTGGGCCCACACTCGCTATAGACACAGAGGCCACATTCACTCCAGACCCAGCGCCCACACTCGCTATAGACTCAGCGCCCACACTCGCTACAGACCCAGCGCCCACACTCACTGCAAACACAGCGCCCACACTCGCTACAGACCCAGCGCCAACACTCGCTACAGACACTGCGCCCTCACTCGCTACAGACCCTGCGCCCACATTCGCCACATACCCAGTGACTTGACTCGCTACAGACCCAGCGCCCTCACGCGTTACAGACCCTGGGCCCACACTCGCTACAGACCCAGAATCCACACTCGCTACAGACCCAGCACCCACACTCACTACAGACCCAGCACCCTCACTCAATCCAGACCCAGCGCCCACAATCGCTACAGACCCAGCGCCCACACTCACTACAGACCCAACGCCCACACTCACTACAGACCCAGCGCCCACACTCGCTGCAGACTCAGAGCCAACACTCAATACAGACTCAACGCCCACACTCATTACAGACCCAACGCCCACACTCACTACAGACCCAGCGCCCACACTCACTACAGACCCAACGCCCACACTCGCTACAGACCCAGCGCCCACACTCACTACAGACCCAACGCCCACACTCGCTACAGACCCAGTGCCCACACTCGCTACTGACTCAGCACCCACACTCACTACAGACACAGCACCCACAATCACTACAGACCCTGGGCCCACGCTCCCTGCAGACCCAGCGCCCACACTCGCTGTTGACCCAGCACCCACACTCACTATTGACCCAGCGCCCACACGCGCTACAGACCCAGAGCCCACACTCGGTGCAGACACAGCGCCCACACTCGCTACAAACCCAGTGCCCACACTCGGTGCAGACACAGCGCCCACACTCACTACAGACACAGCGCCCACACTCACTACATACCCAGCGCCCACACTCACTACAGACCAAGCGCCCACAATCGCTACACACCGAGCGCCCACACTCGCTGCAGACCCAGCGCCCACACTCACTACAGACCCACAGCCCTCACTCACTACAGACCCATCGCCCACACTCACTAGAGAACCAACCCCCACAATCTTTACAGACCCAGCGCCCACTCTCGGGAAAGACCCATCACCCACGCTCACTACTACCCCAGCACCCACACTCAATACAGAAACAGCGCCCACATTCGCTACAGTCCCAGCGCGCACACACACTACAGACCCAGCGTCCACACACGCTACAGAACCAGTGCCCACACTCGCTACAGACCCAGCGCCCACACTCGCTAGAGACCCAGCGCCGACAATCACTACAGACCCAGCGTCCACACTCGATACAGACCCAGCGCCCACACTCACTACAGCCCCAGCGCCGACAATCGCTACAGACCCAGTGCCCAGATTCGATACAGACCCAGCACCCACAATCACTACAGACCCTGGGCCCACGCTCCCTGCAGACCCAGCGCCCACACTCGCTACAGACCTTTCGCCCACACTCGCCATTGACCCAGCGCCCACACGGGCTACAGACCCAGCACCCACACGCGCTACAGACCCAGCGTCCCCACTCGCTACAGTCCCAGCGCCCACACGCGCTACAGACCCAGCACCCACACTCACTACAGACTAAGCGCCCACACGCGCTACAGACCCAGCGCCCACACTCGCTACAGACACAGCGCCCACACTCAGTTCAGACCCAGCGCCCAAACTCGCTACAGATCCAGCGCCCAAACTCGCTACAGACCCAGCGCCCAAACTCGCCACAGACCCAGCGTCCACACTCGCTACAGAACCAGCGCCCACACTCGCTACAGAGACAGCGCCCACACTCGCTACAGACCCAGCGCCCACACTCACTGCAAACACAGCGCCCACACTCGCTACAGACCCAGCGCCCACACTCACTGCAAACACAGCGCCCACACACGCTACAGACCCTGGGCCCACACTCGCTAAAGACACAGAGCCCACACTCACTCCAGATCCAGCGCCCACACTCGATATAGACTGAGCGCCCACACTCACTACAGACCCAGCGCCCACACTCGCTACAGACCCAGCGCCAACACTCGCTACAGACACTGCGCCCTCACTCGCTACAGACCCTGCGCCCACATTCGCCACATACCCAATGACTTCACTCGCTACAGACCCAGCGCCCTCACTCGTTACAGACCCTGGGCCCACACTCGCTACAGACCCAGCATCCACAATCGCTACAGACCCAGCATCCACACTCGCTACAGACCCAGTGCCCACACTCACTACAGACCCAGCGCCCACACTCACTACAGACCCAGAGCCCACACTCGCTACAGACCCAGTGCCCACACTCACTACAGACCCAGCACCCTCACTCACTCCAGACCCAGCGCCCACACTCGATATAGACTCAGCGCCCACACTCGCTACAGACCCAGCGCCCACACTCGCTGCAGACTCAGCGCCCACACTCAATACAGACCCAGCGCCCACACTCACTACAGACCCAGCGCCCACACTCACTACAGACCCAGCGCCCACACTCACTACAGACCCAGCGCCCACACTCACTACAGACCCAACGCCCACACTCGCTACAGACCCAGTGCCCACACTCGCTACTGACTCAGCACCCACACTCACTACAGACACAGCACCCACAATCACTACAGACCCAGCGCCCACGCTCCCTGCAGACCCAGCGCCCACACTCACTGTTGACCCAGCACCCACACTCACTATTGACCCAGCGCCCACACACGCTACAGACCCAGAGCCCACACTCGGTGCAGACACAGCGCCCACACTCGCTACAAACCCAGTGCCCACACTCGGTGCAGACACTGCGCCTACACTCACTACAGACACAGCGCCCACACTCACTACATACCCAGCGCCCACACTCACTACAGACCAAGCGCCCACAATCGCTACACACCGAGCGCCCACACTCGCTGCAGACCCAGCGCCCACACTCACTACAGACCCACAGCCCTCACTCACTACAGACCCATCGCCCACACTCACTAGAGAACCAGCCCCCACAATCTATACAGACCCATCACCCACGCTCACTACTACCCCAGCACCCACACTCAATACAGACACAGCGCCCACATTCGCTACAGTCCCAGCGCGCACACACACTACAGACCCAGTGTCCACACACGCTACAGAACCAGTGCCCACACTCGCTACAGACCCAGCGCCGACAATCACTACAGACCCAGTGTCCACACTCGATACAGACCCAGCGCCCACACTCACTACAGCCCCAGCGCCGACAATCGCTACAGACCCAGCGCCCACATTCGATACAGACCCAGCACCCCCAATCACTACAGACCCTGGGCCCACACTCCCTGCAGACCCAGCGCCCACACTCGCTACAGACCTAACGCCCACACTCGCTATTGACCCAGCGCCCACACAGGCTACAGACCCAGCACCCACAAGCGCTACAGACCCAGCGTCCCCTCTCGCTACAGACCCAGCGCCCACACGCACTACAGACCCAGCACCCACACACACTACAGACTAAGCGCCCACATTCGCTACAGACCCAGCGCCCACACTCGCTACAGACACAGCGCCCACACACAGTTCAGACCCAGCGCCCACACTCGCTACAGATCCAGCGCCGAAACTCGCTACA
Organism: Isurus oxyrinchus; assembly: GCA_026770705.1. Classification (NCBI taxonomy): domain Eukaryota; kingdom Metazoa; phylum Chordata; class Chondrichthyes; order Lamniformes; family Lamnidae; genus Isurus; species Isurus oxyrinchus. Next base: position 165,049,476 of record JANJGN010000008.1, read on the forward strand.
GACCCAGCGCCCAAATTCGCCACAGATCCAGCGTCCACACTCGCAACAGAACCAGCGCCCACACTCGTTACAGACCCAGGGCCCACACTCGCTGGAGACCCAGCGCCGACAATCACTACAGACACAGCGTCCACACTCGATACGGACCCAGCGCCCACACTCACTACAGACCCAGCGCCGACAATCGCTACAGACCCTGCGCCCACATTCGATACAGACCCAGCACCCACAATCACTACAGACCCTGGGCCCACGCTCCCTGCAGACCCAGCGCCCACACTCGCTACAGACCTAACGCCCACACTCACTATTGACCCAGCGCCCACACGCGCTACACACCCAGCGCCCACACTCGCTGCAGACCCAGAGCCCACACTCGCTACAGACTCAGCGCCCACACTCGCTGCAGACCCAGAGCCCACACGCGCTACAGGCCCAGTGCCCACACTCGCTATAGACACAGAGCCCACACTCAATCCAGACCCAGCGCCCACACTCGCTATAGACTCAGCGCCCACACTCGCTACAGACCCAGCGCCCACAATCGCTATAGACCCAGGGCCCACACTCGCTACAGACCCAGCGCCCACACTCGCTATAGACCCTGGGCCCACACTCGCTACAGACCCAGCGCCCACACTCACTGCAAACACAGCGCCCACACTCGCTACAGACCCAGCGCCAACTCTCGCTACAGACACTGCACCCTCACTCGCTACAGACCCTGCGCCCACATTCGCCACATACCCAGTGACTTCACTCGCTACAGACCCAGCGCCCTCACTCGTTACAGACCCTGGGCCCACACTCGCTACAGAACCTGGGACCACACTCGCTACAGACCCAGCGCCCACACTCGCTAGAGACCCAGCACCGACAATCACTACAGACACAGCGCCCAAACTCACTACAGACCCAGCGTCCACACTCGATACAGACCCAGAGCCGACAATCGCTACAGACCCAGCGCCCACATTCGATACAGACCCAGCACCCACAATCACTACAGACCCTGGGCCCACACTCAGTACAGACCCAGTGCCCACACTCGCTACAGACCCAGTGCCCACACTCACTACAGACCCAGCGCCCACACTCGCTACAGACCTAACGAGCACACTCGGTATTGACCCAGTGCCCACACGCGCTACAGACCCAGTGCCCACACGCACTACAGACCCAGCGCCCCCACTCGCTACAGACCCAGCGCCCACACGCGCTACAGACCCAGCACCCACACTCACTACAGACTCAGCGCCCACACGCGCTACAGACCCAGCGCCCACACTCGCTACAGACACAGCGCCCACACTCAGTACAGACCGAGTGCCCACACTCGCTACAGACCCAGTGCCCTCACTCACTACAGACACAGCGCCCACACTCACTACAGATACAGCACCCACACTCACTACAGACACAGCGCCCACACTCGCTACAGACCCAGTGCCCACACTCACTACAGACACAGCGCCCACACTCACTACATACACAGTGCCCACACTCGGTACACACCCAGCGCCCACACTCGCTGCAGACCCAGAGCCCACACTCACTACACACCCAGCGCCTACACTCATTACAGACCCAGCGCCCACAATCGCTACACACCCAGCGCACACACTTGCTGCAGACCCAGAGCCCACACTCGCTACAGACCCAGCGCCCACACTCGCTGCAGACCCAGTGCCCACACCCACTACAGACACAGCGCCCACACTCACTACAGACCCATAGCCCTCACTCGCTACAGACCCATGGCACACACTCACTACAGACCCAGCGCCCCCACACTCTTTACAGACCCAGCGCCCACATTCGCTACAGTCCCAGCGCCCACACACACTACAGACCCAGCGCCCACACTCGATACATACCCAGCACCCACACTCACTACAGACCCATCACCCACGCTCACTACTACCCCAGCATCCACACTCAATACAGACACAGCGCCCACATTCGCTACAGTCCCAGCGCCCACACTCAATACATATCCAGCGCCCACACTCACTACAGACCCAGCGCCCACACTCACTACAGAGGCAGCGCCCACACTCGCTACAGATCCAGCGCCCAAACTCGCTACAGACCCAGCGCCCAAACTCGCCACAGACCCAGCGCCCACACTCGCTAGAGACCCAGCGCCGACAATCACTACAGGCCCAGCGCCCACACACACTACAGTCCCAGCGTCCACACTCGATACAGACCCAGAGCCGACACTCGATACACACCCAGCGCCCACACAAACTACAGACCCAGCGCCCACACTCGCTAGAGACCCAGCGCCGACAATCGCTACAGACCCAGCGCCCACATTCGATACAGACCCAGCACCCACAATCACTACAGACCCTGGGCCCACACTCAGTACAGACCCAGGGCCCACACTCGCTACAGACCCAGTGCCCACACTCACTACAGACCCAGCGCCCACACTCGCTACAGACCTAACGCCCACACTCGCTATTGACCCAGCGCCCACACGCGCTACAGACCCAGCGCCCACACGCGCTACAGACCCAGCGCCCACACTCGCTACAGACACAGCGCCCAAACTCGCTACAGACCCAGCGCCCAAACTCGCAACAGACCCATCGTCCACACTCGCTACAGAACCAGCGCCCACACTCGCTACAGACCCAGCGCCCACACTCGCTAGAGACCCAGCACCGACAATCACTACAGACACAGCGCCCAAACTCACTACAGACCCAGCGTCCACACTCGATACAGACCCAGAGCCGACAATCACTACAGACCCAGCGCCCACACTCACTACAGCCCCAGCGCCGACAATCGCTACAGACCCAGCGCCCACATTCGATACAGACCCAGCACCCACAATCACTACAGACCCTGGGCCCACACTCAGTACAGACCCAGTGCCCACACTCGCTACAGACCCAGTGCCCACACTCACTACAGACCCAGCGCCCACACTCGCTACAGACCTAACGAGCACACTCGCTATTGACCCAGCGCCCACACGCGCTACAGACCCAGTGCCCACACGCACTACAGACCCAGCGCCCCCACTCGCTACAGACCTAGGCCCACACGCCCTACAGACACAGCACCCACACTCACTACAGACTCAGCGCCCACACGCGCTGCAGAACTAGCGCCCACACTCGCTACAGACACAGCGCCCACACTCAGTACAGACCGAGTGCCCACACTCGCAACAGACCCAGTGCCCTCACTCACTACAGACACAGCGCCCACACTCACTACAGATACAGCACCCACACTCACTACAGACACAGCGCCCACACTCGCTACAGAACCAGTGCCCACACTCACTACAGACACAGCGCCCACACTCACTACATACCCAGTGCCCACACTCGGTACACACCCAGTGCCCACACTAGCTGCAGACCCAGAGCCCACACTCACTACACACCCAGCGCCTACACTCATTACAGATCCAGCGCCCACAATCGCTACACACCCAGCGCCCACACTTGCTGCAGACCCAGAGCCCACACGCGCTACAGACCCAGCACCCACACTCGCTGCAGACCCAGAGCCCACACGCGCTACAGGCCCAGTGCCCACACTCGCTATAGACACAGAGCCCACACTCACTCCAGACCCAGCGCCCACACTCGCTATAGACTCAGCGCCCACTCTCGCTACAGACCCAGCGCCCACACTCGCTATAGACTTAGCACCCACACTCACTACAGACCCTGGGCCCACACTCGCTACAGACACAGCGCCCACACTCGCTACAGACCCAGCGCCCACACTCACTGCAAACACAGCGCCCACACTCGCTACAGACCCTGGGCCCACACTCGCTATAGACACAGAGGCCACATTCACTCCAGACCCAGCGCCCACACTCGCTATAGACTCAGCGCCCACACTCGCTACAGACCCAGCGCCCACACTCACTGCAAACACAGCGCCCACACTCGCTACAGACCCAGCGCCAACACTCGCTACAGACACTGCGCCCTCACTCGCTACAGACCCTGCGCCCACATTCGCCACATACCCAGTGACTTCACTCGCTACAGACCTAGCGCCCTCACGCGTTACAGACCCTGGGCCCACACTCGCTACAGACCCAGAATCCACACTCGCTACAGACCCAGCACCCACACTCACTACAGACCCAGCACCCTCACTCACTCCAGACCCAGCGCCCACAATCGCTACAGACCCAGCGCCCACACTCACTACAGACCCAACGCCCACACTCACTACAGACCCAGCGCCCACACTCGCTGCAGACTCAGAGCCCACACTCTATACAGACCCAACGCCCACACTCATTACAGACCCAACGCCCACACTCACTACAGACCCAGCGCCCACACTCACTACAGACCCAACGCCCACACTCGCTACAGACCCAGCGCCCACACTCACTACAGACCCAACGCCCACACTCGCTACAGACCCAGTGCCCACACTCACTAGAGAACCAACCCCCACAATCTTTACAGACCCAGCGCCCACACTCGCGAAAGACCCATCACCCACGTTCACTACTACCCCAGCACCCACACTCAATACAGACACAGCGCCCACATTCGCAACAGTCCCAGCGCGCACACACACTACAGACCCAGCGTCCACACACGCTACAGAACCAGTGCCCACACTCGCTACAGACCCAGCGCCCACACTCGCTAGAGACCCAGCGCCGACAATCACTACAGACCCAGCGTCCACACTCGATACAGACCCAGCGCCCACACTCACTACAGCCCCAGCGCCAACAATCGCTACAGACCCAGCGCCCAGATTCGATACAGACCCAGCACCCACAATCACTACAGACCCTGGGCCCACGCTCCCTGCAGACCCAGCGCCCACACTCGCTACAGACCTAACGCCCACACTCGCTATTGACCCAGCGCCCACACGGGCTACAGACCCAGCACCCACACGCGCTACAGACCCAGCGCCCACACTCGCTACAGACACAGCGCCCACACTCAGTTCAGACCCAGCGCCCAAACTCGCTACAGAACCAGCGCCCACACTCGCTACAGAGACAGCGCCAACACTCGCTACAGACCCAGCGCCCACACTCACTGCAAACACAGCGCCCACACTCGCTACAGACCCAGCGCCCACACTCACTGCAAACACAGCGCCCACACACGCTACAGACCCTGGGCCCACACTCGCTATAGACACAGAGCCCACACTCACTCCAGATCCAGCGCCCACACTCGCTATAGACTCAGCGCCCACACTCGCTACAGACCCAGCGCCCACACTCACTGCAAACACAGCGCCCACACTCGCTACAGACCCAGCGCCAACACTCGCTACAGACACTGCGCCCTCACTCGCTACAGACCCTGCGCCCACATTCGCCACATACCCAATGACTTCACTCGCTACAGACCCAGCGCCCTCACTCGTTACAGACACTGGGCCCACACTCGCTACAGACCCAGCATCCACACTCGCTACAGACCCAGCACCCACACTCACTACAGACCCAGCGCCCACACTCACTACAGACCCAGAGCCCACACTCGCTACAGACCCAGCGCCCACACTCAGTACAGACACAGCACCCTCACTCACTCCAGACCCAGCGCCCACAATCGCGACAGACCCAGCGCCCACACTCACTACAGACCCAACGCCCACACTCACTACAGACCCAGCGCCCACACTCGCTGCAGACTCAGCGCCCACACTCAATACAGACCCAGCGCCCACACTCACTACAGACCCAACGCCCACACTCATTACAGACCCAACGCCCACACACACTACAGACCCAGCGCCCACACTCACTACAGACCCAACGCCCACACTCGCTACAGACCCAGTGCCCACACTCGCTACTGACTCAGCACCCACACTCACTACAGACACAGCACCCACAATCACTACAGACCCTGGGCCCACGCTCCCTGCAGACCCAGCGCCCACACTCGCTGTTGACCCAGCACCCACACTCACTATTGACCCAGCGCCCACACGCGCTACAGACCCAGAGCCCACACTCGGTGCAGACACAGCGCCTACACTCACTACAGACACAGCGCCCATACTCACTACATACCCAGCGACCACACTCACTACAGACCAAGCGCCCACAATCGCTACACACCGAGCGCCCACACTCGCTGCAGACCCAGCGCCCACACTCACTACAGACCCACAGCCCTCACTCACTACAGACCCATCGCCCACACTCACTAGAGAACCAGCCCCCACAATCTATACAGACCCATCACCCACGCTCACTACTACCCCAGCACCCACACTCAATACAGACACAGCGCCCACATTCGCTACAGTCCCAGCGCGCACACACACTACAGACCCAGCGTCCACACACGCTACAGAACCAGTGCCCACACTCGCTACAGACCCAGCGCCCACACTCGCTAGAGACCCAGCGCCGACAATCACTACAGACCCAGCGTCCACACTCGATACAGACCCAGCGCCCACACTCACTACAGCCCCAGCGCCGACAATCGCTACAGACCCAGCGCCCACATTCGATACAGACCCAGCACCCACAATCACTACAGACCCTGGGCCCACACTCCCTGCAGACCCAGCGCCCACACTCGCTACAGACCTAACGCCCACACTCGCTATTGACCCAGCGCCCACACAGGCTACAGACCCAGCACCCACAAGCGCTACAGACCCAGCGTCCCCTCTCGCTACAGACCCAGCGCCCACACGCACTACAGACCCAGCACCCACACACACTACAGACTTAGCGCCCACATTCGCTACAGACCCAGCGCCCACACTCGCTACAGACACAGCGCCCACACTCAGTTCAGACCCAGCGCCCACACTCGCTACAGATCCAGCGCCGAAACTCGCTACAGACCCAGCGCCCAAACTCGCCACAGATCCAGAGTCCACACTCGCTACAGAACCAGCGCCCACACTCGCTACAGACCCAGGGCCCACACTCGCTGGAGACCCAGCGCCGACAATCACTACAGACCCAGCGTCCACACTCGATACAGACCCAGCGCCCACACTCACTACAGACCCAGCGCCGACAATCGCTACAGACCCTGCGCCCACATTCGATACAGACCCAGCACCCAAAATCACTACAGACCCTGGGCCCACGCTCCCTGCAGACCCAGCGCCCACACTCGCTACAGACCTAACGCCCACACTCACTATTGACCCAGCGCCCACACGCGCTACACACCCAGCACCCACACTCGCTGCAGACCCAGAGCCCACACTCGCTACAGACCCAGCGCCCACAGTCGCTGCAGACCCAGAGCCCACACATGCTACAGGCCCAGTGCCCACACTCGCTATAGACACAGAGCCCACACTCAATCCAGACCCAGCGCCCACACTCGCTATAGACTCAGCGCCCACACTCGCTACAGACCCAGCGCCCACAATCGCTATAGACCCAGGGCCCACACTCGCTACAGACCCAGCGCCCACACTCGCTATAGACCCTGGGCCCACACTCGCTACAGACCCAGCGCCCACACTCACTGCAAACACAGCGCCCACACTCGCTACAGACCCAGCGCCAACACTCGCTACAGACACTGCACCCTCACTCGCTACAGACCCTGCGCCCACATTCGCCACATACCCAGTGACTTCACTCGCTACAGACGCAGCGCCCTCACTCGTTACAGACCCTGGGCCCACACTCGCTACAGAACCTGGGCCCACACTCGCTACAGTCCCAGCACCCACACTCACTACAGACCCAGCGCCCACACTCACTACAGACCCAGCGCCCACACTCACTACAGACCCAACGCCCACACTCATTACAGACCCAACGCCCACACACACTACAGACCCAGCGGCCACACTCACTACAGACCCAACGCCCACACTCGCTACAGACCTAGTGCCCACACTCGCTACAGACACAGCACCCACACTCACTACAGCCCCAGCACCCACAATCACTACAGACCCTGGGCCCACGCTCCCTGCAGACATGGCGCCCACACTCGCTGTTGACCCAGCACCCACACTCACTATTGACCCAGCGCCCACACGCGCTACAGACCCAGAGCCCACAATCGGTGCAGACACAGCGCCCACACTCGCTACAAAATCAGTGCCCACACTCGGTGCAGACACAGCGCCCACACTCACTACATACCCAGCGCCCACACTCACTACAGACCAAGCGCCCACAATCGCTACACACCGAGCGCCCACACTCGCTGCAGAACCAGCGCCCACACTCACTACAGACCCACAGACCTCACTCACTACAGACCCATCGCCCACACTCACTAGAGAACCAGCCCCCACAATCTTTACAGACCCAGTGCCCACACTCGCGACAGACCCATCACCCACGCTCTCTACTACCCCAGCACCCACACTCAATACAGACACAGCGCCCACATTCGCTCCAGTCCCAGCGCCCACACACACTACATACCCAGCGCCCACACTCACTACAGACCCATCACCCACGCTCACTACTACCCAAGCACCCACACTCAATACAGACACAGCGCCCACATTCGCTACAGTCCCAGCGCCCACACACACTACAGACCCAGCGCCCAAACTCGATACATATCCAGCGACCACAATCACTACAGACCCAGCACCCACACTCGCTACAGACCCAGTGCCCAAACTCACTACAGACCCAGCGCCCGAACTCGCTATAGACCCAGCGCCCAAACTCGCTACAGACCCAGCGTCCACACTCGCTACAGAACCAGTGCCCACACTCGCTACAGACCCAGCGCCCACACTCGCTAGAGACCCAGCGCCGACAATCACTACAGACCCAGCGTCCACACTCGATACAGACCCAGCGCACACACTCACTACAACCCCAGCGCCGACAATCGCTACAGACCCAGCGCCCACATTCGATACAGACCCAGCACCCACAATCACTGCAGACCCTGGGCCCACACTACCTGCAGACCCAGCGCCCACACTCGCTACAGACCTAACGCCCACACTCGCTATTGACCCAGCGCCCACACGCGCTACAGACCCAGCGCCCACAAGCGCTACAGACCCAGCGCCCACACTCGCTATAGACCCTGGGCCCACACTCGCTACAGACCCAGCGCCCACACTCACTGCAAACACAGCGCCCACACTCGCTACAGACCCAGCGCCAACACTCGCTACAGACACTGCACCCTCACTCGCTACAGACCCTGCGCCCACATTCGCCACATACCCAGTGACTTCACTCGCTACAGACGCAGCGCCCTCACTCGTTACAGACCCTGGGCCCACACTCGCTACAGAACCTGGGCCCACACTCGCTACAGTCCCAGCACCCACACTCACTACAGACCCAGCGCCCACACTCACTACAGACCCAGCGCCCACACTCACTACAGACCCAACGCCCACACTCATTACAGACCCAACGCCCACACACACTACAGACCCAGCAGCCACACTCACTACAGACCCAACGCCCACACTCGCTACAGACCTAGTGCCCACACTCGCTACAGACACAGCACCCACACTCACTACAGCCCCAGCACCCACAATCACTACAGACCCTGGGCCCACGCTCCCTGCAGACATGGCGCCCACACTCGCTGTTGACCCAGCACCCACACTCACTATTGACCCAGCGCCCACACGCGCTACAGACCCAGAGCCCACAATCGGTGCAGACACAGCGCCCACACTCGCTACAAAATCAGTGCCCACACTCGGTGCAGACACAGCGCCCACACTCACTACATACCCAGCGCCCACACTCACTACAGACCAAGCGCCCACAATCGCTACACACCGAGCGCCCACACTCGCTGCAGACCCAGCGCCCACACTCACTACAGACCCACAGACCTCACTCACTACAGACCCATCGCCCACACTCACTAGAGAACCAGCCCCCACAATCTTTACAGACCCAGTGCCCACACTCGCGACAGACCCATCACCCACGCTCTCTACTACCCCAGCACCCACACTCAATACAGACACAGCGCCCACATTCGCTCCAGTCCCAACGCCCACACACACTACATACCCAGCGCCCACACTCACTACAGACCCATCACCCACGCTCACTACTACCCAAGCACCCACACTCAATACAGACACAGCGCCCACATTCGCTACAGTCCCAGCGCCCACACACACTACAGACCCAGCGCCCAAACTCGATACATATCCAGCGACCACACTCACTACAGACCCAGCACCCACACTCGCTACAGACCCAGTGCCCAAACTCACTACAGACCCAGCGCCCGAACTCGCTATAGACCCAGCGCCCAAACTCGCTACAGACCCAGCGTCCACACTCGCTACAGAACCAGTGCCCACACTCGCTACAGACCCAGCGCCCACACTCGCTAGAGACCCAGCGCCGACAATCACTACAGACCCAGCGTCCACACTCGATACAGACCCAGCGCACACACTCACTACAACCCCAGCGCCGACAATCGCTACAGACCCAGCGCCCACATTCGATACAGACCCAGCACCCACAATCACTGCAGACCCTGGGCCCACACTACCTGCAGACCCAGCGCCCACACTCGCTACAGACCTAACGCCCACACTCGCTATTGACCCAGCGCCCACACGCGCTACAGACCCAGCGCCCACAAGCGCTACAGACCCAGCGCCCACACTCGCTACAGACACAGCGCCCACACTCAGTTCAGACCCAGCACCCACACTCGCTACAGATCCAGCGCCCAAACTCGCTACAGACCCAGCGCCCAAACTCGCCACAGACTCATCGTCCACACTCGCTACAGAACCAGCGCCCACACTCGCTACAGACCCAGCGCCCACACTCGCTAGAGACCCAGCGCCGACAATCACTACAGACCCAGCGCCCAAACTCACTACAGACCCAGCGTCCACACTCGATACAGACCCAGAGCCGACAATCACTACAGACCCAGCGCCCACACTCACTACAGCCCAGCGCCGACAATCGCTACAGACCCAGCGCCCACATTCGATACAGACCCAGCACCCACAATCACTACAGACCCTGGGCCCACACTCAGTACAGACCCAGTGCCCACACTCGCTACAGACCCAGTGCCCACACTCACTACAGACCAGCGCCCACACTCGCTACAGACCCAGTGCCCACAAGCACTACAGACCCAGCGCCCCCACTCGCTACAGACCCAGCGCCCACACGCGCTACAGACCCAGCACCCACACTCACTACAGACTCAGCGCCCACACGCGCTACAGACCCAGCGCCCACACTCGCTACAGACACAGCGCCCACACTCAGTACAGACCGAGTGCCCACACTCGCTACAGACCCAGTGCCCTCACTCACTACAGACACAGCGCCCACACTCACTACAGATACAGCACCCACACTCACTACAGACACAGCGCCCACACTCGCTACAGACCCAGTGCCCACACTCACTACAGACACAGCGCCCACACTCACTACATACACAGTGCCCACACTCGGTACACACCCAGCGCCCACACTCGCTGCAGACCCAGAGCCCACACTCACTACACACCCAGCGCCTACACTCATTACAGACCCAGCGCCCACAATCGCTACACACCCAGCGCACACACTTGCTGCAGACCCAGAGCCCACACTCGCTACAGACCCAGCACCCACACTCGCTGCAGACCCAGTGCCCACACCCACTACAGACACAGCGCCCACACTCACTACAGACCCATAGCCCTCACTCGCTACAGACCCATGGCACACACTCACTACAGACCCAGCGCCCCCACACTCTTTACAGACCCAGCGCCCACATTCGCTACAGTCCCAGCGCCCACACACACTACAGACCCAGTGCCCACACTCGATACATACCCAGCACCCACACTCACTACAGACCCATCACCCACGCTCACTACTACCCCAGCATCCACACTCAATACAGACACAGCGCCCACATTCGCTACAGTCCCAGCGCCCACACTCAATACATATCCAGCGCCCACACTCACTACAGACCCAGCGCCCACACTCACTACAGAGGCAGCGCCCACACTCGCTACAGATCCAGCGCCCAAACTCGCTACAGACCCAGCGCCCAAACTCGCCACAGACCCAGCGCCCACACTCGCTAGAGACCCAGCGCCGACAATCACTACAGACCCAGCGCCCACACACACTACTGACCCAGCGTCCACACTCGATACAGACCCAGAGCCGACACTCGATACACACCCAGCGCCCACACAAACTACAGACCCAGCGCCCACACTCGCTAGAGACCCAGCGCCGACAATCGCTACAGACCCAGCGCCCACATTCGATACAGACCCAGCACCCACAATCACTACAGACCCTGGGCCCACACTCAGTACAGACCCAGTGCCCACACTCGCTACAGACCCAGTGCCCACACTCACTACAGACCCAGCGCCCACACTCGCTACAGACCTAACGCCCACACTCGCTATTGACCCAGCGCCCACACGCGCTACAGACCCAGTGCCCACACGCGCTACAGACCCAGCGCCCCCACTCGCTACAAACCCAGCGCCCACACGCGCTGCAGAACTAGCGCCCACACTCGCTACAGACACAGCGCCCACACTCAGTACAGACCGAGTGCCCACACTCGCAACAGATCAAGTGCCCTCACTCACTACAGACACAGCGCCCACACTCACTACAGATACAGCACCCACACTCACTACAGACACAGCGCCCACACTCGCTACAGAACCAGTGCCCACACTCAATACAGACACAGCGCCCACACTCACTACATACCCAGTGCCCACACTCGCTATAGACACAGAGCCCACACTCACTCCAGACCCAGCGCCCACACTCGCTATAGACTCAGCGCCCACTCTCGCTACAGACCCAGCGCCCACACTCGCTATAGACTTAGCACCCACACTCACTACAGACCCTGGGCCCACACTCGCTACAGACACAGCGCCCACACTCGCTACAGACCCAGCGCCCACACTCACTGCAAACACAGCACCCACACTCGCTACAGACCCAGCGCCAACACTCGCTACAGACACTGCACCCTCACTCGCTACAGACCCTGCGCCCACATTCGCCACGTACCCAGTGACTTCACTCGCTACAGACCCAGCGCCCTCACTCGTTACAGACCCTGGGCCCACACTCGCTACAGAACCTGGGCCCACACTCGCTACAGTCCCAGCACCCACACTCACTACAGACCCAGCGCCCACACTCACTACAGACTCAGCGCCCACACGCGCTGCAGAACTAGCGCCCACACTCGCTACAGACACAGCGCCCACACTCAGTACAGACCGAGTGCCCACACTCGCAACAGACCCAGTGCCCTCACTCACTACAGACACAGCGCCCACACTCACTACAGATACAGCACCCACACTCACTACAGACACAGCGCCCACACTCGCTACAGACCCAGTGCCCACACTCACTACAGACACAGCGCCCATACTCACTACATACCCAGTGCCCACACTCGGTACACACCCAGCGCCCACACTAGCTGCAGACCCAGAGCCCACACTCACTACACACCCAGCGCCTACACTCATTACAGATCCAGCGCCCACAATCGCTACACACCCAGCGCCCACACTTGCTGCAGACCCAGAGCCCACACGCGCTACAGACCCAGCGCCCACACTCGCTGCAGACCCAGAGCCCACACGCGCTAGAGGCCCAGTGCCCACACTCGCTATAGACACAGAGCCAACACTCACTCCAGACCCAGCGCCCACACTCGCTATAGACTCAGCGCCCACTCTCGCTACAGACCCAGCGCCCACACTCGCTATAGACTTAGCGCCCACACTCACTACAGACCCTGGGCCCACACTCGCTACAGACACAGCGCCCACACTCGCTACAGACCCAGCGCCCACACTCACTGCAAACACAGCGCCCACACTCGCTACAGACCCTGGGCCCACACTCGCTATAGACACAGAGGCCACATTCACTCCAGACCCAGCGCCCACACTCGCTATAGACTCAGCGCCCACACTCGCTACAGACCCAGCGCCCACACTCACTGCAAACACAGCGCCCACACTCGCTACAGACCCAGCGCCAACACTCGCTACAGACACTGCGCCCTCACTCGCTACAGACCCTGCGCCCACATTCGCCACATACCCAGTGACTTGATTCGCTACAGACCCAGCGGCCTCACGCGTTACAGACCCTGGGCCCACACTCGCTACAGACCCAGAATCCACACTCGCTACAGACCCAGCACCCACACTCACTACAGACCCAGCGCCCACACTCACTACAGACCGAGTGCCCACACTCGCAACAGATCAAGTGCCCTCACTCACTACAGACACAGCGCCCACACTCACTACAGATACAGCACCCACACTCACTACAGACACAGCGCCCACACTCGCTACAGAACCAGTGCCCACACTCACTACAGACGCAGCGCCCACACTCACTACATACCCAGTGCCCACACTCGCTATAGACACAGAGCCCACACTCACTCCAGACCCAGCGCCCACACTCGCTATAGACTCAGCGCCCACTATCGCTACAGACCCAGCGCCCACACTCGCTATAGACTTAGCACCCACACTCACTACAGACCCTGGGCCCACACTCGCTACAGACACAGCGCCCACACTCGCTACAGACCCAGCGCCCACACTCACTGCAAACACAGCACCCACACTCGCTACAGACCCAGCGCCAACACTCGCTACAGACACTGCACCCTCACTCGCTACAGACCCTGCGCCCACATTCGCCACGTACCCAGTGACTTCACTCGCTACAGACCCAGCGCCCTCACTCGTTACAGACCCTGGGCCCACACTCGCTACAGAACCTGGGCCCACACTCGCTACAGTCCGAGCACCCACACTCACTACAGACCCAGCGCCCACACTCACTACAGACTCAGCGCCCACACGCGCTGCAGAACTAGCGCCCACACTCGCTACAGACACAGCGCCCACACTCAGTACAGACCGAGTGCCCACACTCGCAACAGACCCAGTGCCCTCACTCACTACAGACACAGCGCCCACACTCACTACAGATACAGCACCCACACTCACTACAGACACAGCGCCCACACTCGCTACAGACCCAGTGCCCACACTCACTACAGACACAGCGCCCATACTCACTACATACCCAGTGCCCACACTCGGTACACACCCAGCGCCCACACTAGCTGCAGACCCAGAGCCCACACTCGCTACAGACCCAGCGCCCACACTCAGTACAGACCCAGCACCCTCACTCACTCCAGACGCAGCGCCCACAATCGCTACAGACCCAGCGCCCACACTCACTACAGACCCAACGCCCACACTCACTACAGACCCAGCGCCCACACTCGCTGCAGACTCAGAGCCCACACTCAATACAGACCCAGCGCCCACACTCATTACAGACCCAACGCCCACACTCACTACAGACCCAGCGCCCACACTCACTACAGACCCAACGCCCACACTCGCTACAGACCCAGCGCCCACACTCACTACAGACCCAACGCCCACACTCGCTACAGACCCAGTGCCCACACTCGCTACTGACTCAGCACCCACACTCACTACAGACACAGCACCCACAATCACTACAGACCCTGGGCCCACGCTCCCTGCAGACCCAGCGCCCACACTTGCTGTTGACCCAGCACCCACACTCACTATTGACCCAGCGCCCACACGCGCTACAGACCCAGAGCCCACACTCGGTGCAGACACAGCGCCCATACTCGCTACAAACCCAGTGCCCATACTCGGTGCAGACACAGCGCCCACACTCACTACAGACACAGCGCCCACACTCACTACATACCCAGCGCCCACACTCACTACAGACCAAGCGCCCACAATCGCTACACACCGAGCGCCCACACTCGCTGCAGACCCAGCGCCCACACTCACTGCAGACCCACAGCCCTCACTCACTACAGACCCATCGCCCACACTCACTAGAGAACCAACCCCCACAATCTTTACAGACCCAGCGCCCACACTCGCGAAAGACCCATCACCCACGCTCACTACTACCCCAGCACCCACACTCAATACAGACACAGCGCCCACATTCGCTACAGTCCCAGCGCGCACACACACTACAGACCCAGCGTCCACACACGCTACAGAACCAGTGCCCACACTCGCTACAGACCCAGCGCCCACACTCGCTAGACACCCAGCGCCGACAATCACTACAGACCCAGCGTCCACACTCAATACAGACCCAGCGCCCACACTCACTACAGCCCCAGCGCCGACAATCGCTACAGACCCAGCGCCCAGATTCGATACAGACCCAGCACCCACAATCACTACAGACCCTGGGCCCACGCTCCCTGCAGACCCAGCGCCCACACTCGCTTCAGACCTAACGCCCACACTCGCTATTGACCCAGCGCCCACACGGGCTACAGAACCAGCACCCACACGCGCTACAGACCCAGCGTCCCCACTCGCTACAGACCCAGCGCCCACACGCGCTACAGACCCAGCACCCACACACACTACAGACTAAGCGCCCACACGCGCTACAGACCCAGCGCCCACACTCGCTACAGACACAGCGCCCACACTCAGTTCAGACCCAGCGCCCACACTCGCTACAGATCCAGCGCCCAAACTCGCTATAGACCCAGCGCCCAAACTCGCCACAGACCCAGCGCCCACACGGGCTACAGAACCAGCACCCACACGCGCTACAGACCCAGCGTCCCCACTCGCTACTGACCCAGCGCCCACACGCGCTACAGACCCAGCACCCACACACACTACAGACTAAGCGCCCACACGCGCTACAGACCCAGCGCCCACACTCGCTACAGACACAGCGCCCACACTCAGTTCAGACCCAGCGCCCACACTCGCTACAGATCCAGCGCCCAAACTCGCTATAGACCCAGCGCCCAAACTCGCCACAGACCCAGCGCCCACACTCGCTACAGAACCAGCGCCCACACTCGCTACAGAGACAGCGCCCACACTCGCTACAGACCCAGCGCCCACACTCACTGCAAACACAGCGCCCACACTCGCTACAGACCCAGCGCCCACACTCACTGCAAACACAGCGCCCACACACGCTACAGACCCTGGGCCCACACTCGCTATAGACACAGAGCCCACACTCACTCCAGATCCAGCGCCCACACTCGCTATAGACTCAGCGCCCACACGCGCTACAGACCCAGCGCCCACACTCACTGCAAACACAGCGCCCACACTCGCTACAGACCCAGCGCCAACACTCGCTACAGACACTGCGCCCTCACTCGCTACAGACCCTGCGCCCACATTCACCACATACCCAGTGACTTCACTCGCTACAGAACCAGCGCCCTCACTCGTTACAGACCCTGGGCCCACACTCGCTACAGACCCAGCATCCACACTCGCTACAGACCCAGCACCCACACTCACTACAGACCCAGCGCCCACATTCGATACAGACCCAGCACCCACAATCACTACAGGCCCTGGGCCCACACTCAGTACAGACCCAGTGCCCACACTCGCTACAGACCCAGTGCCCACACTCACAACAGACCCAGCGCCCACACTCGCTACAGACCTACCGCCCACACTCACTACAGCCCCAGCGCCGACAATCACTACAGACCCAGCGCCCACAATCACTACAGACCCTGGGCCCACGCTCCCTGCAGACCCAGCGCCCACACTCGCTGTTGACCCAGCACCCACACTCGCTATTGACCCAGCGCCCACACGCGCTACAGACCCAGAGCCCACACTCGGTGCAGACACAGCACCCACACTCGCTACAGACCCAGTGCCCACACTCGGTGCAGACACAGCACCCACACTCACTACAGACCCAGTGCCCACACTCACTACAGATCAAGCGCCCACAATCGCTACACACCCAGCGCCCACACTCGCTGCAGACACAGCGCCCGCACTCACTACAGACCCACAGCCCTCACTCGCTACAGACCCATCGCACACACTCACTAGAGAACCAGCCTCCACACTCTTTACAGACCCAGCGCGCACAATCGCTACAGTCCCAGCGCCCACACACACTACAGACCCAGCACCCACACTCGCTACAGACCCATCACCCACGCTCACTACTACCCCAGCATCCACACTCAATACAGACACAGCGCCCACACTCGCTACATATGCAGCGCCCACACTCACTACAGACCCAGCGCCCACACTCACTACAGAGGCAGCGCCCACACTCGCTACAGATCCAGCGCCCAAACTCGCTACAGACCCAGCGCCCAAACTTGCCACAGACACAGCGTCCACACTCGCTACAGAACCAGCGCCCACACTCGCTACAGACCCAGCGCCCACAATCGCTACACACCCAGCGCCCACACTCGCTGCAGTCCCAGAGCCCACACTCGCTACAGACCCAGTGCCCACACTCGCTGCAGACCCAGAGCCCACACGCGCTACAGGCCCAGTGCCCACACTCGCTATAGACACAGAGCCCACACTAACTCCAGACCCAGCGCCCACACTCGCTATAGACTCAGCACCCACACTCGCTACAGACCCAGCGCCCACACTCGCTATAGACTTAGCACCCACACTCACTACAGACCCTGGGCCCACACTCGCTACAGACACAGCGCCCACACTCGCTACAGACCCAGCGCCCACACTCACTGCAAACACAGCGCCCACACTCGCTACAGATCCTGGGCCCACACTCGCTATAGACACAGAGGCCACATTCACTCCAGACCCAGCGCCCACACTCGCTATAGACTCAGCGCCCACACTCGCTACAGACCCAGCGCCCACACTCACTGCAAACACAGCGCCCACACTCGCTACAGACCCAGCGCCAACACTCGCTACAGACACTGCGCCCTCACTCGCTACAGACCCTGCGCCCACATTCGCCACATACCCAGTGACTTGATTCGCTACAGACCCAGCGGCCTCACGCGTTACAGACCCTGGGCCCACACTCGCTACAGACCCAGAATCCACACTCGCTACAGACCCAGCACCCACACTCACTACAGACCCAGCGCCCACACTCACTACAGACCGAGTGCCCACACTCGCAACAGATCAAGTGCCCTCACTCACTACAGACACAGCGCCCACACTCACTACAGATACAGCACCCACACTCACTACAGACACAGCGCCCACACTCGCTACAGAACCAGTGCCCACACTCACTACAGACGCAGCGCCCACACTCACTACATACCCAGTGCCCACACTCGCTATAGACACAGAGCCCACACTCACTCCAGACCCAGCGCCCACACTCGCTACAGACCCAGCGCCCACACTCGCTATAGACTTAGCACCCACACTCACTACAGACCCTGGGCCCACACTCGCTACAGACACAGCGCCCACACTCGCTACAGACCCAGCGCCCACACTCACTGCAAACACAGCACCCACACTCGCTACAGACCCAGCGCCAACACTCGCTACAGACACTGCACCCTCACTCGCTACAGACCCTGCGCCCACATTCGCCACGTACCCAGTGACTTCACTCGCTACAGACCCAGCGCCCTCACTCGTTACAGACCCTGGGCCCACACTCGCTACAGAACCTGGGCCCACACTCGCTACAGTCCCAGCACCCACACTCACTACAGACCCAGCGCCCACACTCACTACAGACTCAGCGCCCACACGCGCTGCAGAACTAGCGCCCACACTCGCTACAGACACAGCGCCCACACTCAGTACAGACCGAGTGCCCACACTCGCAACAGATCCAGTGCCCTCACTCACTACAGACACAGCGCCCACACTCACTACAGATACAGCACCCACACTCACTACAGACACAGCGCCCACACTCGCTACAGACCCAGTGCCCACACTCACTACAGACACAGCGCCCACACTCGCTACAGACCCAGTGCCCACACTCGCTACAGACCCAGCGCCCACACTAGCTGCAGACCCAGAGCCCACACTCGCTACAGACCCAGCGCCCACACTCAGTACAGACCCAGCACCCTCACTCACTCCAGACGCAGCGCCCACAATCGCTACAGACCCAGCGCCCACACTCACTACAGACCCAACGCCCACACTCACTACAGACCCAGTGCCCACACTCGCTGCAGACTCAGAGCCCACACTCAATACAGACCCAGCGCCCACACTCATTACAGACCCAACGCCCACACTCACTACAGACCCAGCGCCCACACTCACTACAGACCCAACGCCCACACTCGCTACAGACCCAGCGCCCACACTCACTACAGACCCAACGCCCACACTCGCTACAGACCCAGTGCCCACACTCGCTACTGACTCAGCACCCACACTCACTACAGACACAGCACCCACAATCACTACAGACCCTGGGCCCACGCTCCCTGCAGACCCAGCGCCCACACTTGCTGTTGACCCAGCACCCACACTCACTATTGACCCAGCGCCCACACGCGCTACAGACGCAGAGCCCACACTCGGTGCAGACACAGCGCCCATACTCGCTACAAACCCAGTGCCCACACTCGGTGCAGACACAGCGCCCACACTCACTACAGACACAGCGCCCACACTCACTACATACCCAGCGCCCACACTCACTACAGACCAAGCGCCCACAATCGCTACACACCGAGCGCCCACACTCGCTGCAGACCCAGCGCCCACACTCACTGCAGACCCACAGCCCTCACTCACTACAGACCCATCGCCCACACTCACTAGAGAACCAACCCCCACAATCTTTACAGACCCAGCGCCCACACTCGCGAAAGACCCATCACCCACGCTCACTACTACCCCAGCACCCACACTCAATACAGACACAGCGCCCACATTCGCTACAGTCCCAGCGCGCACACACACTACAGACCCAGCGTCCACACACGCTACAGAACCAGTGCCCACACTCGCTACAGACCCAGCGCCCACACTCGCTAGACACCCAGCGCCGACAATCACTACAGACCCAGCGTCCACACTCAATACAGACCCAGCGCCCACACTCACTACAGCCCCAGCGCCGACAATCGCTACAGACCCAGCGCCCAGATTCGATACAGACCCAGCACCCACAATCACTACAGACCCTGGGCCCACACTCCCTGCAGACCCAGCGCCCACACTCGCTTCAGACCTAACGCCCACACTCGCTATTGACCCAGCGCCCACACGGGCTACAGAACCAGCACCCACACGCGCTACAGACCCAGCGTCCCCACTCGCTACAGACCCAGCGCCCACACGCGCTACAGACCCAGCACCCACACACACTACAGACTAAGCGCCCACACGCGCTACAGACCCAGCGCCCACACTCGCTACAGACACAGCGCCCACACTCAGTTCAGACCCAGCGCCCACACTCGCTACAGATCCAGCGCCCAAACTCGCTATAGACCCAGCGCCCAAACTCGCCACAGACCCAGCGCCCACACTCGCTACAGAACCAGCGCCCACACTCGCTACAGAGACAGCGCCCACACTCGCTACAGACCCAGCGCCCACACTCACTGCAAACACAGCGCCCACACTCGCTACAGACCCAGCGCCCACACTCACTGCAAACACAGCGCCCACACACGCTACAGACCCTGGGCCCACA
This sequence comes from Isurus oxyrinchus, assembly GCA_026770705.1. NCBI lineage: Eukaryota > Metazoa > Chordata > Chondrichthyes > Lamniformes > Lamnidae > Isurus > Isurus oxyrinchus. Next base: position 165,070,972 of record JANJGN010000008.1, read on the forward strand.
CTCGCTATAGACACAGAGCCCACACTCACTCCAGATCCAGCGCCCACACTCGCTATAGACTCAGCGCCCACACTCGCTACAGACCCAGCGCCCACACTCACTGCAAACACAGCGCCCACACTCGCTACAGACCCAGCGCCAACACTCGCTACAGACACTGCGCCCTCACTCGCTACAGACCCTGCGCCCACATTCGCCACATACCCAATGACTTCACTCGCTACAGACCCAGCGCCCTCACTCGTTACAGACACTGGGCCCACACTCGCTACAGACCCAGCATCCACACTCGCTACAGACCCAGCACCCACACTCACTACAGACCCAGCGCCCACACTCACTACAGACCCAGAGCCCACACTCGCTACAGACCCAGCGCCCACACTCAGTACAGACACAGCACCCTCACTCACTCCAGACCCAGCGCCCACAATCGCGACAGACCCAGCGCCCACACTCACTACAGACCCAACGCCCACACTCACTACAGACCCAGCGCCCACACTCGCTGCAGACTCAGCGCCCACACTCAATACAGACCCAGCGCCCACACTCACTACAGACCCAACGCCCACACTCATTACAGACCCAACGCCCACACACACTACAGACCCAGCGCCCACACTCACTACAGACCCAACGCCCACACTCGCTACAGACCCAGTGCCCACACTCGCTACTGACTCAGCACCCACACTCACTACAGACACAGCACCCACAATCACTACAGACCCTGGGCCCACGCTCCCTGCAGACCCAGCGCCCACACTCGCTGTTGACCCAGCACCCACACTCGCTATTGACCCAGCGCCCACACGCGCTACAGACCCAGAGCCCACACTCGGTGCAGACACAGCACCCACACTCGCTACAAACCCAGTGCCCACACTCGGTGCAGACACAACACCCACACTCACTACAGACCCAGTGCCCACACTCACTACAGATCAAGCGCCCACAATCGCTACACACCCAGCGCCCACACTCGCTGCAGACACAGCGCCCGCACTCACTACAGACCCACAGCCCTCACTCGCTACAGACCCATCGCACACACTCACTAGAGAACCAGCCTCCACACTCTTTACAGACCCAGCGCGCACAATCGCTACAGTCCCAGCGCCCACACACACTACAGACCCAGCACCCACACTCGCTACAGACCCATCACCCACGCTCACTACTACCCCAGCATCCACACTCAATACAGACACAGCGCCCACACTCGCTACATATGCAGCGCCCACACTCACTACAGACCCAGCGCCCACACTCACTACAGAGGCAGCGCCCACACTCGCTACAGATCCAGCGCCCAAACTCGCTACAGACCCAGCGCCCAAACTTGCCACAGACACAGCGTCCACACTCGCTACAGAACCAGCGCCCACACTCGCTACAGACCCAGCGCCCACAATCGCTACACACCCAGCGCCCACACTCGCTGCAGTCCCAGAGCCCACACTCGCTACAGACCCAGTGCCCACACTCGCTGCAGACCCAGAGCCCACACGCGCTACAGGCCAAGTGCCCACACTCGCTATAGACACAGAGCCCACACTAACTCCAGACCCAGCGCCCACACTCGCTATAGACTCAGCACCCACACTCGCTACAGACCCAGTGCCCACACTCGCTATAGACTCAGCGCCCACACTCACTACAGACCCTGGGCCCACACTCGCTACAGACACAGCGCCCACACTCGCTACAGACCCAGCGCCCACTCTCACTGCAAACACAGCGCCCACACTCGCTACAGACCCTGGGCCCACACTCGCTATAGACACAGAGCCCACACTCACTCCAGACCCAGCGCCAACACTTGCTATAGACACAGCGCCCACACTCGCTACAGACCCAGCGCCCACACTCACTGCAAACAAAGCGCCCACAATCGCTACAGACCCAGCGCCAACACTCGCTACAGACACTGCGCCCTCACTCGCTACAGACCCTGCGCCCTCATTCGCCACATACCCATGACTTCACTCGCTACAGACCCAGCGCCCTCACTCGTTACAGACCCTGGGCCCACACTCGCTACAGACCCAGCATCCACACTCGCTACAGACCCAGCACCCACACTCACTACAGACCCAGCGCCCACACTCACTACAGACACAGCGCCCACACTCACTACAGACCCAGAGCCCACACTCACTACAGACCCAGCGCCCACACTCACTACAGACCCAGCACCCTCACTCACTCCAGACCCAGCGCCCACAATCGCTACAGACCCAGCGCCCACACTCACTACAGACCCAACGCCCACACTCACTACAGACCCAGTGCCCACACACGCTGCAGACTCAGCGCCCACACTCAATAGAGACCCAGCGCCCACACTCACTACAGACCCAGTGCCCACACTCGCTACTGACTCAGCACCCACACTCACTACAGCCCCAGCACCCACAATCACTACAGATCCTGGGCCCATGCTCCCTGCAAACCCAGCGCCCACACTCGCTGTTGACCCAGCACCCACACTCACTATTGACCCAGCGCCCACACGCGCTACAGACCCAGAGCCCACACTCGGTGCAGACACAGCGCCCACACTCGCTACAAACCCAGTGCCCACACTCGGTGCAGACACAGCGCCCACACTCACTACAGAAACAGCGCCCACACTCACTACATACCCAGCGCCCACACTCACTACAGACCAAGCGCCCACAATCGCTAGACACCGAGCGCCCACACTCGCTGCAGACCCAGCGCCCACACTCACTACAGACCCATCACCCACGCTCACTACTACCCCAGCACCCACACTCAATACAGACACAGCGCCCACATTCGCTACAGTCCCAGCGCCCACACACACTACAGACCCAGCGCCCACACTCGATACATATCCAGCACCCACACTCACTACAGACCCAGCGCCCACACTCCTTACAGACCCAGTGCCCAAACTCGCTACAGACCCAGCGCCCAAACTCGGTACAGACCCAGCGCCCAAACTCGCTACAGACACAGCGTCCACACTCGCTACAGAACCAGTGCCCACACTCGCTACAGACCCAGCGCCCACACTCGCTAGACACCCAGCGCCGACAATCACTGCAGACCCAGCGTCCACACTCAATACAGACCCAGCGCCCACACTCACTACAGCCCCAGCGCCGACAATCGCTACAGACCCAGCGCCCACATTCGATACAGACCCAGCACCCACAATCACTACAGACCCTGGGCCCACGCTCTCTGCAGACCCAGCGCACACACTCGCTACAGACCTAACGCCCACACTCGCTATTGACCCAGCGCCCACACGCGCTACAGACCCAGCACCCACACACGCTACAGACACAGCGTCCCCACTCGCTACAGACCCAGCGCCCACACGCGCTACAGACCCAGCACCCACACTCACTACAGACTAAGCGCCCACACGCGCTACAGACCCAGAGCCCACACTCGCTACAGACACAGCGCCCACACTCAGTTCAGACCCAGCGCCCACACTCACTACAGACCAAGCGCCCACAATCGCTACACACCCAGCGCCCACACTCACTACAGACCCATCGCCCACACTCACTAGAGAACCGGCCCCCATACTCTTTACAGACCCGGCGCCCACACTCGCTACAGTCCCAGCGCCCACACACACTACAGACCCAGCGCCCACACTCGATACATATCCAGCGCCCACACACACTACAGAACTAGCGCCCACACTCGATACATATCCCACGCCCACACTCACTACAGACCCAGCACCCACACACACTACAGAGGCAGCACCCACATTCGCGACAGATCCAGTGCCCAAACTCGCTACAGACCCAGAGCCCACACTCGCTACAGACCCAGCGCCCACACTCAGTAGAGACCCAGCACCCTCACTCACTCCAGACCCAGCTCCCACAATCGCTACAGACCCAGCGCCCACACTCACTACAGACCCAACGCCCACACTCACTACAGACACAGCGCCCACACTCACTACACACCGAGCGCCCACACTCGCTGCAGACCCAGCGCCCACACTCACTACAGACCCACAGCCCTCACTCACTACAGACCCATTGCCCACACTCACTAGAGAACCAGCCCCCACAATCTTTACAGACCCAGCGCCCACACTCGCGACAGACCCATCACCCACGCTCACTACTACCCCAGCACCCACACTCAATACAGACACAGTGCCCACATTCGCTCCAGTCCCAGCGCCCACACACACTACAGACCCAGCGCCCACACTCGATACAGACCCAGCGCCCACAATCACTACAGACCCTGGGCCCACGCTCTCTGCAGACCCAGCGCCCACACTCGCTATTGACCCAGCGCCCACACGTGCTACAGACCCAGCACCCACACGCACTACAGACCCAGCATCCCCACTCGCTACAGACCCAGTGCCCACACGCGCGACAGACCCAGCACCCACACTCACTACAGACTAAGCACCCACACGCGCTACAGACCCAGAGCCCACACTCGCTACAGACACAGCGCCCACACTCAGTTCAGACCCAGCGCCCACACTCACTACAGACCAAGCGCCCACAATCGCTACACACCCAGCGCCCACACTCACTACAGACCCATCGCCCACACTCACTAGAGAACCGGCCCCCACACTCTTTACAGACCCGGCGCCCACACTCGCTACAGTCCCAGCGCCCACGCACACTACAGAACCAGCGCCCACACTCGATACATATCCAGCGCCCACACTCACTACAGACCCGGCACCCACACTCACTACAGAGGCAGCACCAACACTCGCTACAGATCCAGTGCCCACACTCGCTACAGACCCAGCGCCCACACTCGCTAGAGACCCAGCGCCGACAATCACTACAGACCCAGCGTCCACACTCGATACAGACCCAGCGCCCACACTCACTACAACCCCAGCGCCGACAATCGCTACAGACCCAGCGCCCACATTCGATACAGACCCAGCACCCACAATCACTGCAGACCCTGGGCCCACACTACCTGCAGACCCAGCGCCCACACTCGCTACAGACCTAACGCCCACACTCGCTATTGACCCAGCGCCCACACGCGCTACAGACCCAGCGCCCACACGCGCTATTGACCCAGCGCCCACACTCGCTACAGACACAGCGCCCACACTCAGTTCAGACCCAGCACCCACACTCGCTACAGATCCAGCGCCCAAACTCGCTACAGACCCAGCGCCCAAACTCGCCACAGACCCATCGTCCACACTCGCTACAGAACCAGCGCCCACACTCGCTATAGACCCAGCGCCCACACTCGCTAGAGACCCAGCGCCGACAATCACTACAGACCCAGCGCCCAAACTCACTACAGACCCAGCGTCCACACTCGATACAGACCCAGAGCCGACAATCACTACAGACCCAGCGCCCACACTCACTACAGCCCCAGCGCCGACAATCGCTACAGACCCAGCGCCCACATTCGATACAGACCCAGCACCCACAATCACTACAGACCCTGGGCCCACACTCAGTACAGACCCAGTGCCCACACTCGCTACAGACCCAGTGCCCACACTCACTACAGACCCAGCGCCCACACTCGCTACAGACCTAACGAGCACACTCGGTATTGACCCAGTGCCCACACGCGCTACAGACCCAGTGCCCACAAGCACTACAGACCCAGCGCCCCCACTCGCTACAGACCCAGCGCCCACACGCGCTACAGACCCAGCACCCACACTCACTACAGACTCAGCGCCCACACGCGCTACAGACCCAGCGCCCACACTCGCTACAGACACAGCGCCCACACTCAGTACAGACCGAGTGCCCACACTCGCTACAGACCCAGTGCCCTCACTCACTACAGACACAGCGCCCACACTCACTACAGATACAGCACCCACACTCACTACAGACACAGCGCCCACACTCGCTACAGACCCAGTGCCCACACTCACTACAGACACAGCGCCCACACTCACTACATACACAGTGCCCACACTCGGTACACACCCAGCGCCCACACTCGCTGCAGACCCAGAGCCCACACTCACTACACACCCAGCGCCTACACTCATTACAGACCCAGCGCCCACAATCGCTACACACCCAGCGCACACACTTGCTGCAGACCCAGAGCCCACACTCGCTACAGACCCAGCGCCCACACTCGCTGCAGACCCAGTGCCCACACCCACTACAGACACAGCGCCCACACTCACTACAGACCCATAGCCCTCACTCGCTACAGACCCATGGCACACACTCACTACAGACCCAGCGCCCCCACACTCTTTACAGACCCAGCGCCCACATTCGCTACAGTCCCAGCGCCCACACACACTACAGACCCAGCGCCCACACTCGATACATACCCAGCACCCACACTCACTACAGACCCATCACCCACGCTCACTACTACCCCAGCATCCACACTCAATACAGACACAGCGCCCACATTCGCTACAGTCCCAGCGCCCACACTCAATACATATCCAGCGCCCACACTCACTACAGACCCAGCGCCCACACTCACTACAGAGGCAGCGCCCACACTCGCTACAGATCCAGCGCCCAAACTCGCTACAGACCCAGCGCCCACACTCGCTGCAGACCCAGTGCCCACACCCACTACAGACACAGCGCCCACACTCACTACAGACCCATAGCCCTCACGCGCTACAGACCCATCGCACACACTCACTACAGACCCAGCGCCCCCACACTCTTTACAGACCCAGCGCCCACATTCGCTACAGTCCCAGCGCCCACACACACTACAGACCTAGCGCCCACACTCGATACATACCGAGCACCCACACTCACTACAGACCCATCACCCACGCTCACTACTACCCCAGCATCCACACTCAATACAGACACAGCGCCCACATTCGCTACAGTCCCAGCGCCCACACTCAATACATATCCAGCGCCCACACTCACTACAGACCCAGCGCCCACACTCACTACAGAGGCAGCGCCCACACTCGCTACAGATCCAGCGCCCAAACTCGCTACAGACCCAGCGCCCAAACTCGCCACAGACCCAGCGCCAACACTCGCTAGAGACCCAGCGCCGACAATCACTACAGACGCAGCGCCCACACACACTACAGACCCAGCGTCCACACTCGATACAGACCCAGAGCCGACACTCGATACACACCCAGCGCCCACACAAACTACAGACCCAGCGCCCACACTCGCTAGAGACCCAGCGCCGACAATCGCTACAGACCCAGCGCCCACATTCGATACAGACCCAGCACCCACAATCACTACAGACCCTGGGCCCACACTCAGTACAGACCCAGTGCCCACACTCGCTACAGACCCAGTGCCCACACTCACTACAGACCCAGCGCCCACACTCGCTACAGACCTAACGCCCACACTCGCTATTGACCCAGCGCCCACACGCGCTACAGACCCAGTGCCCACACGCGCTACAGACCCAGCGCCCCCACTCGCTACAAACCCAGCACCCACACGCCCTACAGACACAGCACCCACACTCACTACAGACTCAGCGCCCACACGCGCTGCAGAACTAGCGCCCACACTCGCTACAGACACAGCGCCCACACTCAGTACAGACCGAGTGCCCACACTCGCAACAGACCCAGTGCCCTCACTCACTACAGACACAGCGCCCACACTCACTACAGATACAGCACCCACACTCACTACAGACACAGCGCCCACACTCGCTACAGACCCAGTGCCCACACTCACTACAGACACAGCGCCCACACTCACTACATACACAGTGCCCACACTCGGTACACACCCAGCGCCCACACTCGCTGCAGACCCAGAGCCCACACTCACTACACACCCAGCGCCTACACTCATTACAGACCCAGCGCCCACAATCGCTACACACCCAGCGCACACACTTGCTGCAGACCCAGAGCCCACACTCGCTACAGACCCAGCGCCCACACTCGCTGCAGACCCAGTGCCCACACCCACTACAGACACAGCGCCCACACTCACTACAGACCCATAGCCCTCACTCGCTACAGACCCATGGCACACACTCACTACAGACCCAGCGCCCCCACACTCTTTACAGACCCAGCGCCCACATTCGCTACAGTCCCAGCGCCCACACACACTACAGACCCAGCGCCCACACTCGATACATACCCAGCACCCACACTCACTACAGACCCATCACCCACGCTCACTACTACCCCAGCATCCACACTCAATACAGACACAGCGCCCACATTCGCTACAGTCCCAGCGCCCACACTCAATACATATCCAGCGCCCACACTCACTACAGACCCAGCGCCCACACTCACTACAGAGGCAGCGCCCACACTCGCTACAGATCCAGCGCCCAAACTCGCTACAGACCCAGCGCCCACACTCGCTGCAGACCCAGTGCCCACACCCACTACAGACACAGCGCCCACACTCACTACAGACCCATAGCCCTCACTCGCTACAGACCCATCGCACACACTCACTACAGACCCAGCGCCCCCACACTCTTTACAGACCCAGCGCCCACATTCACTACAGTCCCAGCGCCCACACACACTACAGACCCAGCGCCCACACTCGATACATACCGAGCACCCACACTCACTACAGACCCATCACCCACGCTCACTACTACCCCAGCATCCACACTCAATACAGACACAGCGCCCACATTCGCTACAGTCCCAGCGTCCACACTCAATACATATCCAGCGCCCACACTCACTACAGACCCAGCGCCCACACTCACTACAGAGGCAGCGCCCACACTCGCTACAGATCCAGCGCCCAAACTCGCTACAGACCCAGCGCCCAAACTCGCCACAGACCCAGCGCCAACACTCGCTAGAGACCCAGCGCCGACAATCACTACAGACCCAGCGCCCACACACACTACAGACCCAGCGTCCACAATCGATACAGACCCAGAGCCGACACTCGATACACACCCAGCGCCCACACAAACTACAGACCCAGCGCCCACACTCGCTAGAGACCCAGCGCCGACAATCGCTACAGACACAGCGCCTACACTCAGTTCAGACCCAGCGCCCACACTCACTACAGACCAAGCGCCCACAATCGCTACACACCCAGCGCCCACACTCACTACAGACCCATCGCCCACACTCACTAGAGAACCGGCCCCCACACTCTTTACAGACCCGGCGCCCACACTCGCTACAGTCCCAGCGCCCACACACACTACAGACCCAGCGCCCACACTCGATACATATCCAGCGCCCACACACACTACAGAACCAGCGCCCACACTCGATACATATCCCACGCCCACACTCACTACAGACCCAGCACCCACACACACTACAGAGGCAGCACCCACATTCGCGACAGATCCAGCGCCCAAACTCGCTACAGACCCAGCGCCCACACTCGCTGCAGACCCAGTGCCCACACCCACTACAGACACAGCGCCCACACTCACTACAGACCCATAGCCCTCACTCGCTACAGACCCATCGCACACACTCACTACAGACCCAGCGCCCCCACACTCTTTACAGACCCAGCGCCCACATTCGCTACAGTCCCAGCGCCCACACACACTACAGACCCAGCGCCCACACTCGATACATACCGAGCACCCACACTCACTACAGACCCATCACCCACGCTCACTACTACCCCAGCATCCACACTCAATACAGACACAGCGCCCACATTCGCTACAGTCCCAGCGCCCACACTCAATACATATCCAGCGCCCACACTCACTACAGACCCAGCGCCCACACTCACTACAGAGGCAGCGCCCACACTCGCTACAGATCCAGCGCCCAAACTCGCTACAGACCCAGCGCCCAAACTCGCCACAGACCCAGCGCCAACACTCGCTAGAGACCCAGCGCCGACAATCACTACAGACCCAGCGCCCACACACACTACAGACCCAGCGTCCACACTCGATACAGACCCAGAGCCGACACTCGATACACACCCAGCGCCCACACAAACTACAGACGCAGCGCCCACACTCGCTAGAGACCCAGCGCCGACAATCGCTACAGACCCAGCGCCCACATTCGATACAGACCCAGCACCCACAATCACTACAGACCCTGGGCCCACACTCAGTACAGACCCAGTGCCCACACTCGCTACAGACCCAGTGCCCACACTCACTACAGACCCAGCGCCCACACTCGCTACAGACCTAACGCCCACACTCGCTATTGACCCAGCGCCCACACGCGCTACAGACCCAGTGCCCACACGCGCTACAGACCCAGCGCCCCCACTCGCTACAAACCCAGCACCCACACGCCCTACAAACACAGCGCCCACACTCAGTACAGACCGAGTGCCCACACTCGCAACAGACCCAGTGCCCTCACTCACTACAGACACAGCGCCCACACTCACTACAGATACAGCACCCACACTCACTACAGACACAGCGCCCACACTCGCTACAGACCCAGTGCCCACACTCACTACAGACACAGCGCCCACACTCACTACATACCCAGTGCCCACACTCGGTACACACCCAGCGCCCACACTAGCTGCAGACCCAGAGCCCACACTCACTACACACCCAGCGCCTACACTCATTACAGATCCAGCGCCCACAATCGCTACACACCCAGCGCCCACACTTGCTGCAGACCCAGAGCCCACACGCGCTACAGACCCAGCACCCACACTCGCTGCAGACCCAGAGCCCACACGCGCTACAGGCCCAGTGCCCACACTCGCTATAGACACAGAGTCCACACTCACTCCAGACCCAGCGCCCACACTCGCTATAGACTCAGCGCCCACTCTCACTACAGACCCAGCGCCCACACTCGCTATAGACTTAGCGCCCACACTCACTACAGACCCTGGGCCCACACTCGCTACAGACACAGCGCCCACACTCGCTACAGACCCAGCGCCCACACTCACTGCAAACACAGCGCCCACACTCGCTACAGACCCTGGGCCCACACTCGCTATAGACACAGAGGCCACATTCACTCCAGACCCAGCGCCCACACTCGCTATAGAGTCAGCGCCCACACTCGCTACAGACCCAGCGCCCACACTCACTGCAAACACAGCGCCCACACTCGCTACAGACCCAGCGCCAACACTCGCTACAGACACTGCGCCCTCACTTGCTACAGACCCTACGCCCACATTCGCCACATACCCAGTGACTTGACTCGCTACAGACCGAGCGGCCTCACGCGTTACAGACCCTGGGCCCACACTCACTACAGACCCAGAACCCACACTCACTACAGACACAGCGCCCACACTCACTACAGACCCAGCGCCCACACTCACTACAGACCCAGAGCCCACACTCGCTACAGACCCAGCGCCCACACTCACTACAGAACCAGCGCCCACACTCGCTGCAGACTCAGAGCCCACACTCAATACAGACCCAACGCCCAAACTCATTACAGAACCAACGCCCACACTCACTACAGACCCAGCGCCCACACTCACTACAGACCCAACGCCCACACTCGCTACAGACCCAGCGCCCACACTCACTACAGACCCAACGCCCACACTCGCTACAGACCCAGTGCCCACACTCGCTACTGACTCAGCACCCACACTCACTACAGACACAGCACCCACAATCACTAGAGACCCTGGGCCCACGCTCCCTGCAGACCCAGCGCCCACACTCGCTGTTGACCCAGCACCCACACTCACTATTGACCCAGCGCCCACACGCGCTACAGACGCAGAGCCCACACTCGGTGCAGACACAGCGCCCACACTCGCTACAAACCCAGTGCCCACACTCGGCGCAGACACAGCGCCCACACTCACTACAGACACAGCGCCCACACTCACTACATACCCAGCGCCCACACTCACTACAGACCAAGCGCCCACAGTCGCTACACACCGAGCGCCCACACTCGCTGCAGACCCAGCGCCCACACTCACTGCAGACCCACAGCCCTCACTCACTACAGACCCATCGCCCACACTCACTAGAGAACCAACCCCCACAATCTTTACAGACCCAGCGCCCACACTCGCGAAAGACCCATCACCCACGCTCACTACTACCCCAGCACCCACACTCAATACAGACACAGCGCCCACATTCGCTACAGTCCCAGCGCGCACACACACTACAGACCCAGCGTCCACACACGCTACAGAACTAGTGCCCACACTCGCTACAGACCCAGCGCCCACACTCGCTAGACACCCAGCGCCGACAATCACTACAGACCCAGCGTCCACACTCAATACAGACCCAGCGCCCACACTCACTACAGCCCCAGCGCCGACAATCGCTACAGACCCAGCGCCCAGATTCGATACAGACCCAGCACCCACAATCACTACAGACCCTGGGCCCACACTCCCTGCAGACCCAGCGCCCACACTCGCTACAGACCTAACGCCCACACTCGCTATTGACCCAGCGCCCACACGGGCTACAGAACCAGCACCCACACGCGCTACAGACCCAGCGTCCCCACTCGCTACAGACCCAGCGCCCACACACACTACAGACTAAGCGCCCACACGCGCTACAGACCCAGCGCCCACACTTGCTACAGACACAGCGCCCACACTCAGTTCAGACCCAGCGCCCACACTCGCTACAGATCCAGCGCCCAAACTCGCTACAGACCCAGCGCCCAAACTCGCCACAGACCCAGCGTCCACACTCGCTACAGAACCAGCGCCCACACTCGCTGCAGAGACAGCGCCCACACTCGCTACAGACCCAGCGCCCACACTCACTGCAAACACAGCGCCCACACTCGCTACAGACCCAGCGCCCACACTCACTGCAAACACAGCGCCCACACACGCTACAGACCCTGGGCCCACACTCGCTATAGACACAGAGCCCACACTCACTCCAGATCCAGCGCCCACACTCGCTATAGACTCAGCGCCCACACGCGCTACAGACCCAGCGCCCACACTCACTGCAAACACAGCGCCCACACTCGCTACAGACCCAGCGCCAACACTCGCTACAGACACAGCGCCCTCACTCGCTACAGACCCTGCGCCCACATTCGCCACATACCCAGTGACTTCACTCGCTACAGAACCAGCGCCCTCACTCGTTACAGACCCTGGGCCCACACTCACTACAGACACAGCGCCCACACTCACTACATACCCAGCGCCCACACTCACTACAGACCAAGCGCCCACAATCGCTACACACCGAGCGCCCACACTCGCTGCAGACCCAGCGCCCACACTCACTGCAGACCCACAGCCCTCACTCACTACAGACCCATCGCCCACACTCACTAGAGAACCAACCCCCACAATCTTTACAGACCCAGCGCCCACACTCGCGAAAGACCCATCACCCACGCTCACTACTACCCCAGCACCCACACTCAATACAGACACAGCGCCCACATTCGCTCCAGTCCCAGCGCGCACACACACTACAGACCCAGCGTCCACACACGCTACAGAACCAATGCCCACACTCGCTACAGACCCAGCGCCCACACTCGCTAGACACCCAGCGCCGACAATCACTACAGACCCAGCGTCCACACTCAATACAGACCCAGCGCCCACACTCACTACAGCCCCAGCGCCGACAATCGCTACAGACCCAGCGCCCAGATTCGATACAGACCCAGCACCCACAATCACTACAGACCCTGGGCCCACACTCCCTGCAGACCCAGCGCCCACACTCGCTACAGACCTAACGCCCACACTCGCTATTGACCCAGCGCCCACACGGGCTACAGAACCAGCACCCACACGCGCTACAGACCCAGCGTCCCCACTCGCTACAGACCCAGCGCCCACACACACTACAGACTAAGCGCCCACACGCGCTACAGACCCAGCGCCCACACTCGCTACAGACACAGCGCCCACACTCAGTTCAGACCCAGCGCCCACACTCGCTACAGATCCAGCGCCCAAACTCGCTACAGACCCAGCGCCCAAACTCGCCACAGACCCAGCGTCCACACTCGCTACAGAACCAGCGCCCACACTCGCTGCAGAGACAGCGCCCACACTCGCTACAGACCCAGCGCCCACACTCACTGCAAACACAGCGCCACACTCGCTACAGACCCAGCGCCCACACTCACTGCAAACACAGCGCCCACACACGCTACAGACCCTGGGCCCACACTCGCTATAGACACAGAGCCCACACTCACTCCAGATCCAGCGCCCACACTCGCTATAGACTCAGCGCCCACACGCGCTACAGACCCAGCGCCCACACTCACTGCAAACACAGCGCCCACACTCGCTACAGACCCAGCGCCAACACTCGCTACAGACACTGCGCCCTCACTCGCTACAGACCCTGCGCCCACATTCGCCACATACCCAGTGACTTCACTCGCTACAGAACCAGCGCCCTCACTCGTTACAGACCCTGGGCCCACACTCGCTACAGACCCAGCATCCACACTCGCTACAGACCCAGCACCCACACTCACTACAGACCCAGCGCCCACATTCGATACAGACCCAGCACCCACAATCACTACAGACCCTGGGCCCACACTCAGTACAGACCCAGTGCCCACACTCGCTACAGACCCAGTGCCCACACTCACAACAGACCCAGCGCCCACACTCGCTACAGACCTACCGCCCACACTCACTACAGCCCCAGCGCCGACAATCACTACAGACCCAGCGCCCACATTCAATACAGACCCAGCACCCACAATCACTACAGACCCTGGGCCCACGCTCCCTGCAGACCCAGCGCCCACACTCGCTGTTGACCCAGCACCCACACTCGCTATTGACCCAGCGCCCACACGCGCTACAGACCCAGAGCCCACACTCGGTGCAGACACAGCACCCACACTCGCTACAAACCCAGTGCCCACACTCGGTGCAGACACAGCGCCCACACTCACTACAGACCCAGTGCCCACACTCACTACAGATCAAGCGCCCACAATCGCTACACACCCAGCGCCCACACTCGCTGCAGACACAGCGCCCGCACTCACTACAGACCCACAGCCCTCACTCGCTACAGACCCATCGCACACACTCACTAGAGAACCAGCCTCCACACTCTTTACAGACCCAGCGCGCACAATCGCTACAGTCCCAGCGCCCACACACACTACAGACCCAGCACCCACACTCGCTACAGACCCATCACCCACGCTCACTACTACCCCAGCATCCACACTCAATACAGACACAGCGCCCACACTCGCTACATATGCAGCGCCCACACTCACTACAGACCCAGCGCCCACACTCACTACAGAGGCAGCGCCCACACTCGCTACAGATCCAGCGCCCAAACTCGCTACAGACCCAGCGCCCAAACTTGCCACAGACACAGCGTCCACACTCGCTACAGAACCAGCGCCCACACTCGCTACAGACCCAGCGCCCACAATCGCTACACACCCAGCGCCCACACTCGCTGCAGTCCCAGAGCCCACACTCGCTACAGACCCAGTGCCCACACTCGCTGCAGACCCAGAGCCCACACGCGCTACAGGCCCAGTGCCCACACTCGCTATAGACACAGAGCCCACACTAACTCCAGACCCAGCGCCCACACTAGCTATAGACTCAGCACCCACACTCGCTACAGACCCAGTGCCCACACTCGCTATAGACTCAGCGCCCACACTCACTACAGACCCTGGGCCCACACTCGCTACAGACACAGCGCCCACACTCGCTACAGACCCAGCGCCCACTCTCACTGCAAACACAGCGCCCACACTCGCTACAGACCCTGGGCCCACACTCGCTATAGACACAGAGCCCACACTCACTCCAGACCCAGCGCCCACACTTGCTATAGACACAGCGCCCACACTCGCTACAGACCCAGCGCCCACACTCACTGCAAACAAAGCGCCCACAATCGCTAGAGACCCAGCGCCAACACTCTCTACAGACACTGCGCCCTCACTCGCTACAGACCCTGCGCCCTCATTCGCCACATACCCATGACTTCACTCGCTACAGACCCAGCGCCCTCACTCGTTACAGACCCTGGGCCCACACTCGCTACAGACCCAGCATCCACACTCGCTACAGACCCAGCACCCACACTCACTACAGACCCAGCGCCCACACTCACTACAGACACAGCGCCCACACTCACTACAGACCCAGAGCCCACACTCACTACAGACCCAGCGCCCACACTCACTACAGACCCAGCACCCTCACTCACTCCAGACCGAGCGCCCACAATCGCTACAGACCCAGCGCCCACACTCACTACAGACCCAACGCCCACACTCACTACAGACCCAGTGCCCATACACGCTGCAGACTCAGCGCCCACACTCAATAGAGACCCAGCGCCCACACTCACTACAGACCCAGTGCCCACACTCGCTACTGACTCAGCACCCACACTCACTACAGCCCCAGCACCCACAATCACTACAGACCCTGGGCCCACGCTCCCTGCAGACCCAGCGCCCACACTCGCTGTTGACCCAGCACCCACACTCACTATTGACCCAGCGCCCACACGCGCTACAGACCCAGAGCCCACACTCGGTGCAGACACAGCGCCCACACTCGCTACAAACCCAGTGCCCACACTCGGTGCAGACACAGCGCCCACACTCACTACAGAAACAGCGCCCACACTCACTACATACCCAGCGCCCACACTCACTACAGACCAAGCGCCCACAATCGCTAGACACCGAGCGCCCACACTCGCTGCAGACCCAGCGCCCACACTCACTACAGACCCACAGCCCTCACTCACTACAGACCCAGCGCCCACACTCGCGACAGACCCATCACCCACGCTCACTACTACCCCAGCACCCACACTCAATACAGACACAGCGCCCACATTCGCTACAGTCCCAGCGCCCACACACACTACAGACCCAGCGCCCACACTCGATACATATCCAGCGCCCACACTCACTACAGACCCAGCGCCCACACTCCTTACAGACCCAGTGCCCAAACTCGCTACAGACCCAGCGCCCAAACTCGGTACAGACCCAGCGCCCAAACTCGCTACAGACCCAGCGTCCACACTCGCTACAGAACCAGTGCCCACACTCGCTACAGACCCAGCGCCCACACTCGCTAGACACCCAGCGCCGACAATCACTGCAGACCCAGCGTCCACACTCAATACAGACCCAGCGCCCACACTCACTACAGACCCAGCGCCGACAATCGCTACAGACCCAGCACCCACATTCGATACAGACCCAGCACCCACAATCACTACAGACCCTGGGCCCACGCTCTCTGCAGACCCAGCGCACACACTCGCTACAGACCTAACGCCCACACTCGCTATTGACCTAGCGCCCACACGCGCTACAGACCCAGCACCCACACACGCTACAGACACAGCGTCCCCACTCGCTACAGACCCAGCGCCCACACGCGCTACAGACCCAGCGCCCACACTCGCTACAGACCTAACGCCCACACTCGCTATTGACCCAGCGCCCACACGGGCTACAGAACCAGCACCCACACGCGCTACAGACCCAGCGTCCCCACTCGCTACAGACCCAGCGCCCACACACACTACAGACTAAGCGCCCACACGCGCTACAGACCCAGCGCCCACACTCGCTACAGACACAGCGCCCACACTCAGTTCAGACCCAGCGCCCACACTCGCTACAGATCCAGCGCCCAAACTCGCTACAGACCCAGCGCCCAAACTCGCCACAGACCCAGCGTCCACACTCGCTACAGAACCAGCGCCCACACTCGCTGCAGAGACAGCGCCCACACTCGCTACAGACCCAGCGCCCACACTCACTGCAAACACAGCGCCACACTCGCTACAGACCCAGCGCCCACACTCACTGCAAACACAGCGCCCACACACGCTACAGACCCTGGGCCCACACTCGCTATAGACACAGAGCCCACACTCACTCCAGATCCAGCGCCCACACTCGCTATAGACTCAGCGCCCACACGCGCTACAGACCCAGCGCCCACACTCACTGCAAACACAGCGCCCACACTCGCTACAGACCCAGCGCCAACACTCGCTACAGACACTGCGCCCTCACTCGCTACAGACCCTGCGCCCACATTCGCCACATACCCAGTGACTTCACTCGCTACAGAACCAGCGCCCTCACTCGTTACAGACCCTGGGCCCACACTCGCTACAGACCCAGCATCCACACTCGCTACAGACCCAGCACCCACACTCACTACAGACCCAGCGCCCACATTCGATACAGACCCAGCACCCACAATCACTACAGACCCTGGGCCCACACTCAGTACAGACCCAGTGCCCACACTCGCTACAGACCCAGTGCCCACACTCACAACAGACCCAGCGCCCACACTCGCTACAGACCTACCGCCCACACTCACTACAGCCCCAGCGCCGACAATCACTACAGACCCAGCGCCCACATTCAATACAGACCCAGCACCCACAATCACTACAGACCCTGGGCCCACGCTCCCTGCAGACCCAGCGCCCACACTCGCTGTTGACCCAGCACCCACACTCGCTATTGACCCAGCGCCCACACGCGCTACAGACCCAGAGCCCACACTCGGTGCAGACACAGCACCCACACTCGCTACAAACCCAGTGCCCACACTCGGTGCAGACACAGCGCCCACACTCACTACAGACCCAGTGCCCACACTCACTACAGATCAAGCGCCCACAATCGCTACACACCCAGCGCCCACACTCGCTGCAGACACAGCGCCCGCACTCACTACAGACCCACAGCCCTCACTCGCTACAGACCCATCGCACACACTCACTAGAGAACCAGCCTCCACACTCTTTACAGACCCAGCGCGCACAATCGCTACAGTCCCAGCGCCCACACACACTACAGACCCAGCACCCACACTCGCTACAGACCCATCACCCACGCTCACTACTACCCCAGCATCCACACTCAATACAGACACAGCGCCCACACTCGCTACATATGCAGCGCCCACACTCACTACAGACCCAGCGCCCACACTCACTACAGAGGCAGCGCCCACACTCGCTACAGATCCAGCGCCCAAACTCGCTACAGACCCAGCGCCCAAACTTGCCACAGACACAGCGTCCACACTCGCTACAGAACCAGCGCCCACACTCGCTACAGACCCAGCGCCCACAATCGCTACACACCCAGCGCCCACACTCGCTGCAGTCCCAGAGCCCACACTCGCTACAGACCCAGTGCCCACACTCGCTGCAGACCCAGAGCCCACACGCGCTACAGGCCCAGTGCCCACACTCGCTATAGACACAGAGCCCACACTAACTCCAGACCCAGCGCCCACACTAGCTATAGACTCAGCACCCACACTCGCTACAGACCCAGTGCCCACACTCGCTATAGACTCAGCGCCCACACTCACTACAGACCCTGGGCCCACACTCGCTACAGACACAGCGCCCACACTCGCTACAGACCCAGCGCCCACTCTCACTGCAAACACAGCGCCCACACTCGCTACAGACCCTGGGCCCACACTCGCTATAGACACAGAGCCCACACTCACTCCAGACCCAGCGCCCACACTTGCTATAGACACAGCGCCCACACTCGCTACAGACCCAGCGCCCACACTCACTGCAAACAAAGCGCCCACAATCGCTAGAGACCCAGCGCCAACACTCTCTACAGACACTGCGCCCTCACTCGCTACAGACCCTGCGCCCTCATTCGCCACATACCCATGACTTCACTCGCTACAGACCCAGCGCCCTCACTCGTTACAGACCCTGGGCCCACACTCGCTACAGACCCAGCATCCACACTCGCTACAGACCCAGCACCCACACTCACTACAGACCCAGCGCCCACACTCACTACAGACACAGCGCCCACACTCACTACAGACCCAGAGCCCACACTCACTACAGACCCAGCGCCCACACTCACTACAGACCCAGCACCCTCACTCACTCCAGACCGAGCGCCCACAATCGCTACAGACCCAGCGCCCACACTCACTACAGACCCAACGCCCACACTCACTACAGACCCAGTGCCCATACACGCTGCAGACTCAGCGCCCACACTCAATAGAGACCCAGCGCCCACACTCACTACAGACCCAGTGCCCACACTCGCTACTGACTCAGCACCCACACTCACTACAGCCCCAGCACCCACAATCACTACAGACCCTGGGCCCACGCTCCCTGCAGACCCAGCGCCCACACTCGCTGTTGACCCAGCACCCACACTCACTATTGACCCAGCGCCCACACGCGCTACAGACCCAGAGCCCACACTCGGTGCAGACACAGCGCCCACACTCGCTACAAACCCAGTGCCCACACTCGGTGCAGACACAGCGCCCACACTCACTACAGAAACAGCGCCCACACTCACTACATACCCAGCGCCCACACTCACTACAGACCAAGCGCCCACAATCGCTAGACACCGAGCGCCCACACTCGCTGCAGACCCAGCGCCCACACTCACTACAGACCCACAGCCCTCACTCACTACAGACCCAGCGCCCACACTCGCGACAGACCCATCACCCACGCTCACTACTACCCCAGCACCCACACTCAATACAGACACAGCGCCCACATTCGCTACAGTCCCAGCGCCCACACACACTACAGACCCAGCGCCCACACTCGATACATATCCAGCGCCCACACTCACTACAGACCCAGCGCCCACACTCCTTACAGACCCAGTGCCCAAACTCGCTACAGACCCAGCGCCCAAACTCGGTACAGACCCAGCGCCCAAACTCGCTACAGACCCAGCGTCCACACTCGCTACAGAACCAGTGCCCACACTCGCTACAGACCCAGCGCCCACACTCGCTAGACACCCAGCGCCGACAATCACTGCAGACCCAGCGTCCACACTCAATACAGACCCAGCGCCCACACTCACTACAGACCCAGCGCCGACAATCGCTACAGACCCAGCACCCACATTCGATACAGACCCAGCACCCACAATCACTACAGACCCTGGGCCCACGCTCTCTGCAGACCCAGCGCACACACTCGCTACAGACCTAACGCCCACACTCGCTATTGACCTAGCGCCCACACGCGCTACAGACCCAGCACCCACACACGCTACAGACACAGCGTCCCCACTCGCTACAGACCCAGCGCCCACACGCGCTACAGACCCAGCACCCACACTCACTACAGACTAAGCGCCCACACGCGCTACAGACCCAGAGCCCACACTCGCTACAGACACAGCGCCCACACTCAGTTCAGACCCAGCGCCCACACTCACTACAGACCAAGCGCCCACAATCGCTACACACCCAGCGCCCACACTCACTACAGACCCATCGCCCACACTCACTAAAGAACCGGCCCCCACACTCTTTACAGACCCGGCGCCCACACTCGCTACAGTCCCAGCGCCCACACACACTACAGACCCAGCGCCCACACTCGATACATATCCAGCGCCCACACACACTACAGAACCAGCGCCCACACTCGATACATATCCCACGCCCACACTCACTACAGACCCAGCACCCACACACACTACAGAGGCAGCACCCACATTCGCGACAGATCCAGCGCCCAAACTCGCTACAGACCCAGAGCCCACACTCGCTACAGACCCAGCGCCCACACTCAGTAGAGACAAGCACCCTCACTCACTCCAGACCCAGCTCACACAATCGCTACAGACCCAGCGCCCACACTCACTACAGACCCAACGCCCACACTCACTACAGACACAGCGCCCACACTCACTACACACCGAGCGCCCACACTCGCTGCAGACCCAGCGCCCACACTCACTACAGACCCACAGCCCTCACTCACTACAGACCCATTGCCCACACTCACTAGAGAACCAGCCCCCACAATCTTTACAGACCCAGCGCCCACACTCGCGACAGACCCATCACCCACGCTCACTACTACCCCAGCACCCACACTCAATACAGACACAGTGCCCACATTCGCTCCAGTCCCAGCGCCCACACACACTACAGACCCAGCGCCCACACTCGATACAGACCCAGCGCCCACAATCACTACAGACCCTGGGCCCACGCTCTCTGCAGACCCAGCGCCCACACTCGCTATTGACCCAGCGCCCACACGCGCTACAGACCCAGCACCCACACGCGCTACAGACCCAGCATCCCCACTCGCTACAGACCCAGTGCCCACACGCGCGACAGACCCAGCACCCACACTCACTACAGACTAAGCACCCACACGCGCTACAGACCCAGAGCCCACACTCGCTACAGACACAGCGCCCACACTCAGTTCAGACCCAGCGCCCACACTCACTACAGACCAAGCGCCCACAATCGCTACACACCCAGCGCCCACACTCACTACAGACCCATCGCCCACACTCACTAGAGAACCGGCCCCCACACTCTTTACAGACCCGGTGCCCACACTCGCTACAGTCCCACCGCCCACACACAGTAGAGAACCAGCGCCCACACTCGATACATATCCAGCGCCCACACACACTACAGAACCAGCGCCCACACTCGATACATATCCAGCGCCCACACTCACTACAGACCCGGCACCCACACTCACTACAGAGGCAGCACCAACACTCGCTACTGATCCAGTGCCCAAACTCGCTACAGACCCAGCGCCCAAACTCGCTACAGACCCAGCGTCCACACTCGCTACAGAACCAGCGCCCACACTCGCTACAGTCCCAGCGCCCACACACACTACAGAACCAGAGCCCACACTCGATACATATCCAGCGCCCACACACACTACAGAACCAGCGCCCACACTCGATACATATCCCACGCCCACACTCACTACAGACCCAGCACCCACACACACTACAGAGGCAGCACCCACATTCGCGACAGATCCAGCGCCCAAACTCGCTACAGACCCAGAGCCCACACTCGCTACAGACCCAGCGCCCACACTCAGTAGGGACCCAGCACCCTCACTCACTCTAGACCCAGCTCCCACAATCGCTACAGACCCAGCGCCCACACTCACTACAGACCCAACGCCCACACTCACTACAGACACAGCGCCCACACTCACTACACACCGAGCGCCCACACTCGCTGCAGACCCAGCGCCCACACTCACTACAGACCCACAGCCCGCACTCACTACAGACCCATTGCCCACACTCACTAGCGAACCAGCCCCCACAATCTTTACAGACCCAGCGCCCACACTCGCGACAGACCCATCACCCACGCTCACTACTACCCCAGCACCCACACTCAATACAGACACAGTTCCCACATTCGCTCCAGTCCCAGCGCCCACACACACTACAGACCCAGCGCCCACACTCGATACAGACCCAGCGCCCACAATCACTACAGACCCTGGGCCCACGCTCTCTGCAGACCCAGCGCCCACACTCGCTATTGACCCAGCGCCCACACGCGCTACAGACCCAGCACCCACACGCGCTACAGACCCAGCATCCCCACTCGCTACAGACCCAGTGCCCACACGCGCGACAGACCCAGCACCCACACTCACTACACACTAAGCACCCACACGCGCTACAGACCCAGCGCCCACACTCGGTACAGACACAGCGCCCACACTCAGTTCAGACCCAGCGCCCACACTCACTACAGACCAAGCGCCCACAATCGCTACACACCCAGCGCACACACTCACTACAGACCCATCGCCCACACTCACTAGAGAACCGGCCCCCACACTCTTTACAGACCCAGCGCCCACACTCGTTACAGTCCCAGCGCCCACACACACTACAGAACCAGCGCCCACACTCGATACATATCCAGCGCCCACACACACTACAGAACCAGCGCCCACACTCGATACATATCCAGCGCCCACACTCACTACAGACCCGACACCCACACTCACTACAGAGGCAGCACCAACACTCGCTACAGATCCAGTGCCCAAACTCGCTACAGACCCAGCGCCCAAACTCGCTACAGACCCAGCGTCCACACTCGCTACAGAACCAGCGCCCACACTCGCTACAGACCCAGCGCACACACTCGCTAGAGAACCTGCACCCACACTCACTACAGCCCCAGCGCCGACAATCACTACAGTCCCAGCGTCCACACTCGATACAGACCCAACGCCCACACTCACTACAGCCCCAGCGCCGACAATCTCTAAAGACTCAGCGCCCACACTCACTACAGCCGCAGCGCCGACAATCGCTACAGACCCAGCGCCCACATTCGATACAGACCCAACACCCACAATCACTACAGACCCTGGGCCCACGCTCCCTGCAGACCCAGCGCCCACACTCGCTGTTGACCCAGCACCCACACTCGCTATTGACCCAGCGCCCACACGCGCTACAGACCCAGAGCCCACACTCGGTGCAGACACAGCGCCCACACTCGCTAAAACCTAGTGCCCACACTCGGTGCAGACCCAGCGCCCACACGCGCTACAGACCCAGCACCCACACTCACTACAGACTAAGCGCCCACACGCGCTACAGACCCAGAGCCCACACTCGCTACAGACACAGCGCCCACACTCAGTTCAGACCCAGCGCCCACACTCACTACAGACCAAGCGCCCACAATCGCTACACACCCAGCGCCCACACGCGCTACACACCCAGCGCCCACACTCACTACAGACCCATCGCCCACACTCACTAGAGAACCGGCCCCCACACTCTTTACAGACCCGGCGCCCACACTCGTTACAGTCCCAGCGCCCACAC
Organism: Isurus oxyrinchus; assembly: GCA_026770705.1. NCBI lineage: Eukaryota > Metazoa > Chordata > Chondrichthyes > Lamniformes > Lamnidae > Isurus > Isurus oxyrinchus. The sequence goes on from JANJGN010000008.1 coordinate 165,095,552, forward strand.
ACACTACAGAACCAGCGCCCACACTCGATACATATCCAGCGCCCACACACACTACAGAACCAGCGCCCACACTCGATACATATCCAGCGCCCACACTCACTACAGACCCGGCACCCACACTCACTACAGAGGCAGCACCAACACTCGCTACAGATCCAGTGCCCAAACTCGCTACAGACCCAGCGCCCAAACTCGCTACAGACCCAGCGTCCACACTCGCTACAGAACCAGCGCCCACACTCGCTACAGTCCCAGCGCCCACACACACTACAGACCCAGCGCCCACACTCGATACATATCCAGCGCCCACACTCACTACAGACCCAGCGCCCACACTCGATACATATCCCACGCCCACACTCACTACAGACCCAGCACCCACACACACTACAGAGGCAGCACCCACATTCGCGACAGATCCAGATCCCAAACTCGCTACAGACCCAGAGCCCACACTCGCTACAGACCCAGCGCCCACACTCAGTAGAGACCCAGCACCCTCACTCACTCCAGACCCAGGTCCCACAATCGCTACAGACCCAGCGCCCACACTCACTACAGACCCAACGCCCACACTCACTACAGACACAGCGCCCACACTCACTACACACCGAGCGCCCACACTCGCTGCAGACCCAGCGCCCACACTCACTACAGACCCACAGCCCGCACTCACTACAGACCCATTGCCCACACTCACTAGAGAACCAGCCCCCACAATCTTTACAGACCCAGCGCCCACACTCGCGACAGACCCATCACCCACGCTCACTACTACCCCAGCACCCACACTCAATACAGACACAGTGCCCACATTCGCTCCAGTCCCAGCGCCCACACACACTACAGACCCAGCGCCCACACTCGATACAGACCCAGCGCCCACAATCACTACAGACCCTGGGCCCACGCTCTCTGCAGACCCAGCGCCCACACTCGCTATTGACCCAGCGCCCACACGCGCTACAGACCCAGCACCCACACGCGCTACAGACCCAGCATCCCCACTCGCTACAGACCCAGTGCCCACACGCGCGACAGACCCAGCACCCACACTCACTACACACTAAGCACACACACGCGCTACAGACCCAGCGCCCACACTCGCTACAGACAGAGTGCCCACACTCAGTTCAGACCCAGCGCCCACACTCACCACAGACCAAGCGCCCACAATCGCTACACACCCAGCGCACACACTCACTACAGACCCATCGCCCACACTCACTAGAGAACCGGCCCCCACACTCTTTACAGACCCGGCGCCCACACTCGTTACAGTCCCAGCGCCCACACACACTACAGAACCAGCGCCCACACTCGATACATATCCAGCGCCCACACACACTACAGAACCAGCGCCCACACTCGATACATATCCAGCGCCCACACTCACTACAGACCCGGCACCCACACTCACTACAGAGGCAGCACCAACACTCGCTACAGATCCAGTGCCCAAACTCGCTACAGACCCAGCGCCCAAACTCGCTACAGACCCAGCGTCCACACTCGCTACAGAACCAGCGCCCACACTCACTACAGACCCAGCGCACACACTCGCTAGAGAACCTGCACCCACACTCACTACAGCCCCAGCGCCGACAATCACTACAGACCCAGCGTCCACACTCGATACAGACCCAACGCCCACACTCACTACAGCCCCAGCGCCGACAATCACGAAAGACTCAGCGCCCACACTCACTACAGCCGCAGCGCCGACAATCGCTACAGACCCAGCGCCCACATTCGATACAGACCCAGCACCCACAATCACTACAGACCCTGGGCCCACGCACCCTGCAGACCCAGCGCCCACACTCGCTGTTGACCCAGCACCCACACTCGCTATAAACCCAGCGCCAACACGCGCTACAGACCCAGAGCCCACACTCGGTGCAGACACAGCGCCCACACTCGCAAAAACCTAGTGCCCACACTCGGTGCAGACCCAGCGCCCACACGCGCTACAGACCCAGCACCCACACTCACTACAGACTAAGCGCCCACACGCGCTACAGACCCAGAGCCCACACTCGCTACAGACACAGCGCCCACACTCAGTTCAGACCCAGCGCCCACACTCACTACAGACCAAGCGCCCACAATCGCTACACACCCAGCGCCCACACTCACTACAGACCCATCGCCCACACTCACTCGAGAACCGGCCCCCACACTCTTTACAGACCCGGCGCCCACACTCGCTACAGTCCCAGCGCCCACACACACTACAGAACCAGCGCCCACACTCGATACATATCCAGCGCCCACACACACTACAGAACCAGCGCCCACACTCGATACATATCCCACGCCCACACTCACTACAGACCCAGCACCCACACACACTACAGAGGCAGCACCCACATTCGCGACAGATCCAGCGCCCAAACTCGCTACAGACCCAGAGCCCACACTCGCTACAGACCCAGCGCCCACACTCAGTAGAGACCCAGCACCCTCACTCACTCCAGACCCAGCTCCCACAATCGCTACAGACCCAGCGTCCACACTCACTACAGACCCAACGCCCACACTCACTACAGACACAGCGCCCACACTCACTACACACCGAGCGCCCACACTCGCTGCAGACCCAGCGCCCACACTCACTGCAGACCCACAGCCCTCACTCACTACAGACCCATTGCCCACACTCACTAGAGAACCAGCCCCCACAATCTTTACAGACCCAGCGCCCACACTCGCGACAGACCCATCACCCACGCTCACTACTACCCCAGCACCCACACTCAATACAGACACAGTGCCCACATTCGCTCCAGTCCCAGCGCCCACACACACTACAGACCCAGCGCCCACACTCGATACAGACCCAGCGCCCACAATCACTACAGACCCTGGGCCCACGCTCCCTGCAGACCCAGTGCCCACACTCGCTATTGACCCAGCGCCCACACGCGCTACAGACACAGCACCCACACGCGCTACAGACCCAGCATCCCCACTCGCTACAGACCCAGTGCCCACACGCGCGACAGACCCAGCACCCACACTCACTACAGACTAAGCACCCACACGCGCTACAGACCCAGAGCCCACACTCGCTACAGACACAGCACCCACACTCAGTTCAGACCCAGCGCCCACACTCACTACAGACCAAGCGCCCACAATCGCTACACACCCAGCGCCCACACTCACTACAGACCCATCGCCCACACTCACTAGAGAACCGGCCCCCACACTCTTTACAGACCCGGCGCCCACACTCGCTACAGTCCCACCGCCCACACACACTACAGAACCAGCGCCCACACTCGATACATATCCAGCGCCCACACACACTACAGAACCAGCGCCCACACTCGATACATATCCAGCGCCCACACTCACTACAGACCCAGCACCCACACTCACTACAGAGGCAGCACCCACACTCGCTACAGATCCAGTGCCCAAACTCGCTACAGACCCAGCGCCCAAACTCGCTACAGACCCAGCGTCCACACTCGCTACAGAGCCAGCACCCACACTCGCTACAGACCCAGCGCCCACACTCGCTCGAGAACCTGCACCCACACTCACTACAGCCCCAGCGCCGACAATCACTACAGTCCCATCGTCCACACTCGATACAGACCCAACGCCCACACTCACTACAGCCCCAGCGCCGACAATCACTAAAGACTCAGCGCCCACACTCACTACAGCCGCACCGCCGACAATCGCTACAGACCCAGCGCCCACATTTGATACAGACCCAGCACCCACAATCACTACAGACCCTGGGCCCACGCTCCCTGCAGACCCAGCGCCCACACTCGTTGTTGACCCAGCACCCACACTCGCTATTGACCCAGCGCCCACACGCGCTACAGACCCAGGGCCCACACTCGGTGCAGACACAGCGCCCACACTCGCTACAAACCCAGTGCCCACACTCGGTGCAGACACAGCGCCCACACTCACTACAGACCCTGTGCCCACACTCACTACAGATCAAGCGCCCACAATCGCTACACACCCAGCGCCAACACTCGCTGCAGACACAGCGCCCACACTCACTACAGACCCACAGCCCTCACTTGCTACAGACCCATCAAACACACTCACTAGAGAACCAGCATCCACACTCTTTACAGACCCAGCGCCCACATTCGCTACAGTCCCAGCGCCCACACACACTACAGACCCAGCACCCACACTCGCTACAGACCCATCATCCACGCTCACTACTACCCCAGCATCCACACTCAATACAGACACAGCGCCCACATTCGCTACAGTCCCAGCGCCCACACTCGATACATATCCAGCGCCCGCACTCACTACAGACCCAGCGCCCACACTCACTACAGAGGCAGCGCCCACACTCGCTACAGATCCAGCGCCCAAACTCGCTACAGACCCAGCGCCCAAACTCGCCACAGACACAGCGTCCACACTCGCCACAGAACCAGCGCCCACACTCGCTACAGTCCCAGTGCCCACACTCGCTAGAGACCCAGCGCCGACAATCACTACAGACCCAGCGCCCACACACACTATAGACCCAGCGTCCACACTCGATACAGACCCAGAGCCGACAATCACTACAGACCCAGCGCCCACACTCGCTACAGACCCAGCGCCCACACTCACTGCAGCCCCAGCGTCCACACTCGATACAGACCCAGAGCCGACAATCACTACAGACCCAGCGCCCAAACTCGCTACAGACCCAGCGTCCACACTCGCTACAGAACCAGCGCCCACACTCGCTACAGATCCAGCGCCCACACTCGCTAGAGAACCTGCACCCACACTCACTACAGCCCCAGCGCCGACAATCACTACAGACCCAGCGTCCACACTCGATACAGAACCAGCGCCCACACTCACTACAGACCCAGAGCCGACAATCAATACGGACCCAGTGTCCACACTCGATACAGACCCAGCGCCCACAATCACTACAGACCCAGCGCCCACACTCGCTAGAGAACCTGCACCCGCACGCACTACAGCCCCAGCGCCAACAATCACTACAGACCCAGCGCCCACATTTGATACAGACCCAGCACCCACAATCACTACAGACCCTGGGCCCACGCGCCCTGCAGACCCAACGCCGACACTCGCTGTTGACTCAGCACCCACACTCGCTATTGACCCAGCGCCCACACGCGCTACAGACCCAGCACCCACACGCGCTACAGACACAGCGTCCCCACTCGCTACAGACCCAGCGCCCACACGCGCTACAGACCCAGCACCCACACTCACTACAGACTAAGCGCCCACACGCGCTACAGACCCAGAGCCCACACTCGCTACAGACACAGCGCCCACACTCAGTTCAGACCCAGCGCCCACACTCACTACAGACCAAGCGCCCACAATCGCTACACACCCAGCGCCCACACTCACTACAGACCCATCGCCCACACTCACTAGAGAACCGGCCCCCACACTCTTTACAGACCCGGCGCCCACACTCGCTACAGTCCCAGCGCCCACACACACTACAGAACCAGCGCCCACACTCGATACATATCCAGCGCCCACACACACTACAGAACCAGCGCCCACACTCGATACATATCCCACGCCCACACTCACTACAGACCCAGCACCCACACACACTACAGAGGCAGCACCCACATTCGCGACAGATCCAGCGCCCAAACTCGCTACAGACCCAGAGCCCACACTCGCTACAGACCCAGCGCCCACACTCAGTAGAGACCCAGCACCCTCACTCACTCCAGACCCAGCTCCCACAATCGCTACAGACCCAGCGCCCACACTCACTACAGACCCAACGCCCACACTCACTACAGACACAGCGCCCACACTCACTACACACCGAGCGCCCACACTCGCTGCAGACCCAGCGCCCACACTCACTACAGACCCACAGCCCTCACTCACTACAGACCCATTGCCCACACTCACTAGAGAACCAGCCCCCACAATCTTTACAGACCCAGCGCCCACACTCGCGACAGACCCATCACCCACGCTCACTACTAACTCAGCACCCACACTCAATACAGACACAGCGCCCACATTCGCTCCAGTCCCAGCGCCCACACACACTACAGACCCAGCGCCCACACTCGATACAGACCCAGCGCCCACAATCACTACAGACCCTGGGCCCACGCTCTCTGCAGACCCAGCGCCCACACTCGCTATTGACCCAGCGCCCACACGTGCTACAGACCCAGCACCCACACGCGCTACAGAACCAGCATCCCCACTCGCTACAGACCCAGTGCCCACACGCGCAACAGACCCAGCACCCACACTCACTACAGACTAAGCACCCACACGCGCTACAGACCCAGAGCCCACACTCGCTACAGACACAGCGCCCACACTCAGTTCAGACCCAGCGCCCACACTCACTACAGACCAAGCGCCCACAATCGCTACACACCCAGCGCACACACTCACTACAGACCCATCGCCCACACTCACTACAGACCCATCGCCCACACTCACTAGAGAACCAGCCCCCACACTCTTTACAGACCCGGCGCCCACACTCGTTACAGTCCCAGCGCCCACACACACTACAGAACCAGCGCCCACACTCGATACATATCCAGCGCCCACACACACTACAGAACCAGCGCCCACACTCGATACATATCCAGCGCCCACACTGACTACAGACCCGGAACCCACACTCACTACAGAGGCAGCACCAACACTCGCTACAGATCCAGTGCCCAAACTCGCTACAGACCCAGCGTCCACACTCGCTACAGAACCAGCGCCCACACTCGCTACAGTCCCAGCGCCCACACACACTACAGACCCAGCGCCCACACTCGATACATATCCAGTGCCCACACTCACTACAGACCCAGCGCCCACACTCGATACATATCCCACGCCCACACTCACTACAGACCCAGCACCCACACACACTACAGAGGCAGCACCCACATTCGCGACAGATCCAGATCCCAAACTCGCTACAGACCCAGAGCCCACACTCGCTACAGACCCAGCGCCCACACTCAGTAGAGACCCAGCACCCTCACTCAGTCCAGACCCAGCTCCCACAATCGCTACAGACCCAGCGCCCACACTCACTACAGACCCAACGCCCACACTCACTACAGACACAGCGCCCACACTCACTACACACCGAGCGCCCACACTCGCTGCAGACCCAGCGCCCACACTCACTACAGACCCACAGCCCTCACTCACTACAGACCCATTGCCCACACTCACTAGAGAACCAGCCCCCACAATCTTTACAGACCCAGCGCCCACACTCGCGACAGACCCATCACCCACGCTCACTACTACCCCAGCACCCACACTCAATACAGACACAGTGCCCACATTCGCTCCAGTCCCAGCGCCCACACACACTACAGACCCAGCGCCCACACTCGATACAGACCCGGCGCCCACAATCACTACAGACCCTGGGCCCACGCTCTCTGCAGACCCAGAGCCCACACTCGCTATTGACCCAGCGCCCACACGCGCTACAGACCCAGCACCCACACGCGCTACAGACCCAGCATCCCCACTCGCTACAGACCCAGTGCCCACACGCGCGACAGACCCAGCACCCACACTCACTACACACTAAGCACCCACACGCGCTACAGACCCAGCGCCCACACTCGCTACAGACACAGCGCCCACACTCAGTTCAGACCCAGCGCCCACACTCACTACAGACCAAGCGCCCACAATCGCTACACACCCAGCGCACACACTCACTACAGACCCATCGCCCACACTCACTAGAGAACCGGCCCCCACACTCTTTACAGACCCGGCGCCCACACTCGTTACAGTCCCAGCGCCCACACACACTACAGAACCAGCGCCCACACTCGATACATATCCAGCGCCCACACACACTACAGAACCAGCGCCCACACTCGATACATATCCAGCGCCCACACTCACTACAGACCCGGCACCCACACTCACTACAGAGGCAGCACCAACACTCGCTACAGATCCAGTGCCCAAACTCGCTACAGACCCAGCGCCCAAACTCGCTACAGACCCAGCGTCCACACTCGCTACAGAACCAGCGCCCACACTCGCTACAGACCCAGCGCACACACTCGCTAGAGAACCTGCACCCACACTCACTACAGCCCCAGCGCCGACAATCACTACAGTCCCAGCGTCCACACTCGATACAGACCCAACGCCCACACTCACTACAGCCCCAGCGCCGACAATCACTAAAGACTCAGCGCCCACACTCACTACAGCCGCAGCGCCGACAATCGCTACAGACCCAGTGCCCACATTCGATACAGACCCAGCACCCACAATCACTACAGACCCTGGGCCCACGCTCCCTGCAGACCCAGCGCCCACACTCGCTGTTGACCCAGCACCCACACTCGCTATTGACCCAGCGCCCACACGCGCTACAGACCCAGAGCCCACGCTCGGTGCAGACACAGCGCCCACACTCGCTAAAACCTAGTGCCCACACTCGGTGCAGACCCAGCGCCCACACGCGCTACAGACCCAGCACCCACACTCACTACAGACTAAGCGCCCACACGCGCTACAGACCCAAAGCCCACACTCGCTACAGACAGAGCGCCCACACTCAGTTCAGACCCAGCGCCCACACTCACTACAGACCAAGCGCCCACAATCGCTACACACCCAGCGCCCACACTCACTACAGACCCATCGCCCACACTCACTCGAGAACCGGCCCCCACACTCTTTACAGACCCGGCGCCCACACTCGCTACAGTCCCAGCGCCCACACACACTACAGAACCAGCGCCCACACTCGATACATATCCAGCGCCCACACACACTACAGAACCAGCGCCCACACTCGATACATATCCCACGCCCACACTCACTACAGACCCAGCACCCACACACACTACAGAGGCAGCACCCACATTCGCGACAGATCCAGCGCCCAAACTCGCTACAGACCCAGAGCCCACACTCGCTACAGACCCAGCGCCCAAACTCACTACAGACCCAACGCCCACACTCACTACAGACACAGCGCCCACACTCACTACACACCGAGCGCCCACACTCGCTGCAGACCCAGCGCCCACACTCACTACAGACCCACAGCCCTCACTCACTACAGACCCATTGCCCACACTCACTAGAGAACCAGCCCCCACAATCTTTACAGACCCAGCGCCCACACTCGCGACAGACCCATCACCCACGCTCACTACTACCCCAGCACCCACACTCAATACAGACACAGTGCCCACATTCGCTCCAGTCCCAGCGCCCACACACACTACAGACCCAGCGCCCACACTCGATACAGACCCAGCGCCCACAATCACTACAGACCCTGGGCCCACGCTCTCTGCAGACCCAGCGCCCACACTCGCTATTGACCCAGCGCCCACACGCGCTACAGACCCAGCACCCACACGCGCTACAGACCCAGCATCCCCACTCGCTACAGACCCAGTGCCCACACGCGCGACAGACCCAGCACCCACACTCACTACAGACTAAGCACCCACACGCGCTACAGACCCAGAGCCCACACTCGCTACAGACACAGCGCCCACACTCAGTTCAGACCCAGCGCCCACACTCACTACAGACCTAGCGCCCACAATCGCTACACACCCAGCGCCCACACTCACTACAGACCCATCGCCCACACTCACTAGAGAACCGGCCCCCACACTCTTTACAGACCCGGCGCCCACACTCGCTACAGTCCCAGCGCCCACACACAGTAGAGAACCAGCGCCCACACTCGATACATATCCAGCGCCCACACACACTACAGAACCAGCGCCCACACTCGATACATATCCAGCGCCCACACTCACTACAGACCCAGCACCCACACTCACTACAGAGGCAGCACCCACACTCGCTACAGATCCAGTGCCCAAACTCGCTACAGACCCAGCGCCCAAACTCGCTACAGACCCAGCGTCCACCCTCGCTACAGAACCAGCGCCCACACTCGCTACAGACCCAGCGCCCACACTCGCTCGAGAACCTGCACCCACACTCACTACAGCCCCAGCGCCGACAATCACTACAGTCCCATCGTCCACACTCGATACAGACCCAACGCCCACACTCACTACAGCCCCAGCGCCGACAATCACTAAAGACTCAGCGCCCACACTCACTACAGCCGCAGCGCCGACAATCGCTACAGACCCAGCGCCCACATTTGATACAGACCCAGCACCCACAATCACTACAGACCCTGGGCCCACGCTCCCTGCAGACCCAGCGCCCACACTCGCTGTTGACCCAGCACCCACACTCGCTATTGACCCAGCGCCCACACGCGCTACAGACCCAGGGCCCACACTCGGTGCAGACACAGCGCCCACACTCGCTACAAACTCAGTGCCCACACTCGGTGCAGACACAGCGCCCACACTCACTACAGACCCTGTGCCCACACTCACTACAGATCAAGCGCCCACAATCGCTACACACCCAGCGCCAACACTCGCTGCAGACACAGCGCCCACACTCACTACAGACCCACAGCCCTCACTCGCTACAGACCCATCGCACACACTCAGTAGAGAACCAGCACCCACACTCTTTACAGACCCAGCGCCCGCATTCGCTACAGTCCCAGCGCCCACACACACTACAGACCCAGCACCCACACTCGCTACAGACCCATCATCCACGCTCACTACTACCCCAGCATCCACACTCAATACAGACACAGCGCCCACATTTGCTACAGTCCCAGCGCCCACACTCGATACATATCCAGCGCCCACACTCACTACAGACCCAGCGCCCACACTCACTACAGAGGCAGCGCCCACACTCGCTACAGATCCAGCGCCCAAACTCGCTACAGACCCAGCGCCCAAACTCGCCACAGACACAGCGTCCACACTCGCCACAGAACCAGCGCCCACACTCGCTACAGTCCCAGTGCCAACATTCGCTAGAGACCCAGCGCCGACAATCACTACAGACCCAGCGCCCACACACACTACAGACCCAGCGTCCACACTCGATACAGACCCAGAGCCGACAATCACTACAGACCCAGCGCCCACACTCGATACAGACCCAGCGCCCACACTCACTGCAGCCCCAGCGTCCACACTCGATACAGACCCAGAGCCGACAATCACTACAGACCCAGCACCCAAACTCGCTACAGACCCAGCGTCCACACTCGCTACAGAACCAGCGCCCACACTCGCTACAGACCCAGCGTCCACACTCACTACAGCCCCAGCGCCGACAATCACTACAGACCCAGCGTCCACACTCGATACAGAACCAGCGCCCACACTCACTACAGACTCAGAGCCGACAATCAATACGGACCCAGTGTCCACACTCGATACAGACCCAGCGCCCACAATCACTACAGACCCAGCGCCCACACTCGCTAGAGAACCTGCACCCGCACTCACTACAGCCCCAGCGCCGACAATCACTACAGACCCAGCGCCCACATTTGATACAGACCCAGCACCCACAATCAGTACAGACCCTAGGCCCACGCGCCCTGCAGACCCAGCGCCGACACTCGCTGTTGACTCAGCACCCACACTCGCTATTGATCCAGCGCCCACATGCGCTACAGACCCAGCGCCCACACTCGGTACAGACACAGCGCCCACACTCTCTACAAACCCAGTGCCCACACTCGGTGCAGACACAGCGCCCACACTCATTACAGACCCACAGCCCTCACTCGCTACAGACCCATCGCACACACTCACTAGAGAACCAGCCCCCACACTCTTTACAGACCCAGCGCACACATTCGCTACAGTCCCAGCGCCCACACACACTACAGACCCAGCGCCCACACTCGATACATACCCATCACCCACACTCGCTACAGACCCATCACCCACGCTCACTACTACCCCAGCATCCACACTCAATACAGACACATTCGCTACAGTCCCAGCGCCCACACTCGATACATATCCAGCGCCCACACTCACTACAGACCCAGCGCCCACACTCACTACAGAGGCAGCGCCCACACTCGCTACAGACCCAGCGCCCACATTCGATACAGACCCAGCACCCACACTCGCTACAGCCCCAGTGCCCACACTCACTACAGACCCAGCGCCCACACTGCTACAGACCTAACGCCCACACTCGCTATTGACCCAGCGCCCACACGCGCTACAGACCCAGTGCCCACACGCACTACAGACCCACCGCCCCCACTCGCTACAGACCCAGCGCCCACACTCACTGCAAACACAGCGCCCACACTCGCTACAGACCCAGCGCCCTCACTCGTTACAGACCCAGCATCCACACTCGCTACAGACCCAGCGCCCACACTCGCTACAGACCCAGCATCCACACTCGCTACAGACCCAGCGCCCACACGCGCTACAGACCCAGCGCCCACACTCACTGTAGACACAGCGCCCACACTCGCTATAGACCTTGGGCCCACACTCGCTACAGACCCAGCGCCCACACTCACTGCAAACACAGCGCCCACACTCGCTACAGACCCAGCGCCCTCACTCGTTACAGACCCAGCATCCACACTCGCTACAGACCCAGCGCCCACACTCGCTACAGACCCAGCATCCACACTCGCTACAGCCCCAGCACCCACAATCACTACAGAACCTGGGCCCACGCTCCCTGCAGACCCAGCGCCCACACTCGCTGTTGACACAGCACCCACACTCACTATTGACCCAGCGCCCACACGCGCTACAGACCCAGAGCCCACACTCGGTGCAAACACAGCGCCCACACTCGCTACAAACCCAGTGCCCACACTCGGTGCAGACACAGCGCCCACACTCACTACAGGAACAGTGCCCTCACTCACTACATACCCAGCGCCCACACTCACTACAGACCAAGCGCCCACAATCGCTACACACCGAGCGCCCACACTCGCTGCAGACCCAGCGCCCACACTCACTACAGACCCACAGCCCTCACTCACTACAGACCCATCGCCCACACTCACTAGAGAACCAGCCCCCACAATCTTAACAGACCCAGCGCCCACACTCGCGACAGACCCATCACCCACGCTCACTACTACCCCAGCACCCACACTCAATACAGACACAGCGCCCACATTCGATACAGTCCCAGCGCCCACACACACTACAGACTCAGCGCCCACACTCGATACATATCCAGCGACCACACTCACTACAGACCCAGCGCCCAAACTCGCTACAGACCCAGCACCCAAACTCGCTAGAGACCCAGCGCCGACAATCACTACAGACCCAGCGTCCACACTCGATACAGACCCAACGCCCACACGCGCTACAGACCCAGCACCCACACTCACTACAGACTCAGCGCCCACACGCGCTACAGACCCAGCGCCCTCACTCGCTACAGCCACAGCTCCCACACTCAGTACAGACCGAGTGCCCACACTCGCTACAGACCCAGTGCCCTCACTCACTTCAGAAACAGCGCCCACACTCACTACAGATACAGCATCCACACTCACTACAGACACAGAGCCCACACTCGCTACAGACCAAGTGCCCACACTCACTACAGACACAGCGCCCACACTCACTACATACCCAGTGCCCACACTCGGTACACACCCAGCGCCCAGACTCGCTGCAGACCCAGAGCCCACACTCACTACACACCCAGCGCCCACACTCACTACAGACCAAGCGCCCACAATCGCTACACACCGAGCGCCCACACTCGCTGCAGACCCAGCGCCCACACTCACTACAGACCCACAGCCCTCACTCACTACAGACCCATCGCCCACACTCACTAGAGAACCAGCCCCCACAATCTTTACAGACCCAGCGCCCACACTCGCGACAGACCCATCACCCACGCTCACTACTACCCCAGCACCCACACTCAATACAGACACAGCGGCCACATTCGCTACAGCCACAGCGCCCACACTCAGTACAGACCGAGTGCCCACACTCGCTACAGACCCAGTGCCCTCACTCACTTCAGAAACAGCGCCCACACTCACTACAGATACAGCATCCACACTCACTACAGACACAGAGCCCACACTCGCTACAGACCAAGTGCCCACACTCACTACAGACACAGCGCCCACACTCACTACATACCCAGTGCCCACACTCGGTACACACCCAGCGCCCACACTCGCTGCAGACCCAGAGCCCACACTCACTACACACCCAGCGCCTACACTCATTACAGACCCAGCGCCCACAATCGCTACACACCCAGCGCCCACACTCGCTGCAGTCCCAGAGCCCACACTCGCTACAGAACCAGCGCCCACACTCGCTGCAGACCCAGAGCCCACACGCGCTACAGGCCCAGTGCCCACACTCGCTATAGATACAGAGCCCACACTCACTCCAGACCCAGCGCCCACACTCGCTATAGACTCAGCGCCCACACTCGCTACAGACCCAGCGCTCACACTCGCTATCGACTCAGCGCCCACACTCACTACAGACCCTGGGCCCACACTCGCTACAGACACAGCACCCACACTCGCTACAGACCCAGCGCCCACACTCACTGCAAACACAGCGCCCACACTCGCTACAGACCCTGGGCCCACACTCGCTATAGACACAGAGCCCACACTCACTACAGACCCAGCGCCCACAATCGGTATAGACTCAGCGCCCACACTCACTGCAGACCCAGCGCCCACACTCACTACAGACCCAACGCCCACACTCGCTACAGACCCAGTGCCCACACTCGCTACAGACTCAGCACCCACACTCACTACAGCCCCAGCTCCCACAATCACTACAGGCCCTGGGCCCACGCTCCCTGCAGACCCAGCGCCCACACTCGCTGTTGACCCAGCACCCACACTCACTATTGACCCAGCTCCCACACGCGCTACAGACCCAGAGCCCACACTCGGTGCAGACACAGCGCCCACACTCGCTACAAACCCAGTGCCCACACTCGGTGCAGACACAGCGCCCACACTCACTACAGACACAGCGCCCACACTCACTACATACCCAGCGCCCACACTCACTACAGACCAAGCGCCCACAATCGCTACACACCGAGTGCCCACACTCGCTGCAGACCCAGCGCCCACACTCACTACAGACCCACAGCCCTCACTCACTACAGACCCATCGCCCACACTCACTAGAGAACCAGCCCCCACAATCTTTACAGACCCAGCGACAACACTCGCGACAGACCCATCACCCACGCTCACTACTACCCCAGCACCCACACTCAATACAGACACAGCGCCCACATTCGCTACAGTCCCAGCACCCACACACATTACAGACCCAGCGCCCACACTCGATACATATCCAGCGCCCACACTCACTACAGACCCAGCGCCCACACTCCCTACAGACCCAGTGCCCAAACTCGCTACAGACCCAGCGCCCACACTCACTACAGCCCCAGCGCCGACAATCGCTACAGACCAAGTGCCCACATTCGATACAGACCCAGCGCCCACAATCACTACAGACCCTGGGCCCACGCTCCCTGCAGACCCAGCGCCTACACTCGCTACAGACCTAACGCCCACACTCGCTATTGACCCAGCGCCCACACGTGCTACAGACACAGCACCCACACACGCTACAGACACAGCGTCCCCACTCGCTAAAGACCCAGCGCCCACACGCGCGACAGACCCAGCACCCACACTCACTACAGACTAAGCACCCACACGCGCTACAGACCCAGAGCCCACACTCGCTACAGACACAGCGCCCACACTCAGTTCAGACCCAGCGCCCACACTCACTACAGACCAAGAGCCCACAATCGCTACACACCCAGCGCCCACACTCACTACAGACCCATCGGCCACACTCACTAGAGAACCGACCCCCACACTCTTTACAGACCCGGCGCCCACACTCGCTACAGTCCCAGCGCCCACACACACTACAGACCCAGCGCCCACACTCACTACAGACCCATCGGCCACACACACTACAGAACCAGCGCCCACACTCGATACATATCCAACGCCCACACACACTACAGAACCAGCGCCCACACTCGATACATATCCAGCGCCCACACTCACTACAGACACAGCACCCACACTCACTACAGAGGCAGCACCCACACTCGCTACAGACCCAGCGTCCACACTCGCTACAGAACCAGCACCCACACTCGCTACAGACCCAGCACCCACACTCGCTACAGACCCAGCGCCCACACTCGCTAGAGACCCTGCACCCACACTCACTACAGCCCCAGCGCCGACAATCACTACAGACCCAGCGTCCACACTCGATACAGAACCAGCGCCCACACTCACTACAGACCCAGAGCCGACAATCAATACAGACCCAGCGTCCACACTCGATACAGACCCAACACCCACACTCACTACAGACCCAGAGCCGACAATCACTACAGACCCAGCGTCCACACTCACTACAGCCGCAGCGCCGACAATCACTACGGACCCAGTGCCCACATTCGATACAGACCCAGCACCCACAATCACTACAGACCCTGGGCCCACGCTCGCTGCAGACCCAACGCCCACACTCGCTGTTGACCCAGCACCCACACTCGCTATTGACCCAGCGCCCACAGGCACTACAGACCCAGAGCCCACACTCGGTGCAGACACAGCGCCCACACTCGCTACAAACCCAGTGCCCACACTCGGTGCAGACACAGCGCCCACACTCACTACAGACCCAGTGCCCACACTCACTACAGATCAAGCGCCCACAATCGCTACACACCCAGCGCCCACACTCGCTGCAGACGCAGCGCCCACACTCACTACAGACCCACAGCCCTCACTCGCTACAGACCCATCGCACACACTCACTAGAGAACCAGCCCCCACACTCTTTACAGACCCAGCGCCCACATTCGCTACAGACCCAGCGCCGACACACACTACAGACCCAGCACCCACACTCGCTACAGACACATCACCCACGCTCACTACTACCCCAGCATCCACACTCAATACAGACACAGCGCCCACATTCGCTACAGTCCCAGCGCCCACACTCGCTACATATCCAGCACCCACACTCACTACAGACCCAGCGCCCACACTCACAACAGAGGCAGCGCCCACACTCGCTACAGATCCAGCGCCCAAACTCGCTACAGACCCAGCGCCCAAACTCGCCACAGACACAGCGTCCACACTCGCAACAGAACCAGCGCCCACACTCGCTACAGACCCAGCGCCCACACTCGCTAGAGACCCAGCGCCGACAATCACTACAGCCCCAGCGCCCACACACACTACAGACCCAGCGTCCACACTCGATACAGACCCAGAGCCGACAATCACTACAGACCCAGCGCCCACACTCGATACAGACCCAGCGCCCACACTCACTGCAGCCCCAGCGTCCACACTCGATACAGACCCAGAGCCGACAATCACTACAGACCCAGCGCCCAAACTGGCTACAGACCCAGCGTCCACACTCGCTACATAACCAGCGCCCACACTCGCCACAGACCCAGCGCCCAAACTCGCTAGAGAACCAGCGCCCACACTCACTACAGACCCAGCGCCGACAATCACTACAGACCCAGCGTCCACACTCGATACAGAACCAGCGCCCACACTCACTACAGACCCAGAGCCGACAATCAATACAGACCTAGCGTCCACACTCGATACAGAACCAGCGCCCACACTCACTACAGACCCAGAGCCGACAATCAATACAGACCCAGCGTCCACACTCGATACAGAACCACCGCCCACACTCACTACAGACCCAGAGCCGACAATCAATACAGACCCAGCGTCCACACTCGATACAGAACCAGCACCCACACTCACTACAGCCCCAGCACCCACAATCACTGCAGACCCTGGGCCCACGCTCCCTGCAGACCCAGCGCCCACACTCGCTGTTGACCCAGCACCCACACTCGCTGTTGACCCAGCGCCCACACGCGCTACAGACCCAGCGCCCACACTCGGTGCAGACACAGCGCCCACACTCACTACAGACCCAGTGCCCACACTCACTACAGATCAAGCGCCCACAATCGCTACACACCCAGCGCCCACACTCGCTGCAGACCCAGCGCCCACACTCACTAGAGCCCCAGCGCCGACAATCGCTACAGACCCAGCGCCCACATTCGATACAGACCCAGCACCCACAATCACTACAGACCCACAGCCCTCACTCGCTACAGACCCACAGCCCTCACTCGCTACAGACCCATCGCACACACTCACTAGAGAACCAACACCCACACTCTTTACAGACCCAGCGCCCACATTCGCTACATGCCCAGCGCCCACACACAATACAGACCCAGCGCCCACACTCGCTACAGACCCATCACCCACGCTCACTACTACCCCAGCATCCACACTCAATACAGACACAGCGCCCACATTCGCTACAGTCCCAGCGCCCACACTCGATACATATCCAGCACCCACACTCACTACAGACCCAGCGCCCACACTCACTACAGAGGCAGCGCCCACACTCGCTACAGATCCAGCGCCCAAACTCGCTACAGACCCAGCACCCACACTCACTACAGACCCAGCGCCCAAACTCGCCAGAGACCCAGCGTCCACACTTGCTACAGAACCAGCGCTCACACACACTACAGACCCAGCGTCCACACTCGATACAGACCCAGCGCCCACACTCACTGCAGCCCCAGCGTCCACACTCGATACAGACCCAGAGCCGACAATCACTACAGACCCAGCGCCAACACTCGATACACACCCAGCGCCCACACAAACTACAGACCCAGTGCCCACACTCGATACAGACCCAGCGCCCACACTCACTATTGCCCCAGCGCCGACAATCGCTACAGACCCAGCGCCCAAATTCGATACAGACCCAGCACCAACAATCACTACAGACCCTGGGCCCACGCTCAGTACAGACGCAGTGCCCACACTCGCTACAGACCCAGTGCCCACACTCACTACAGACCTCACGCCCACACTCGCTATTGACCCAGCGCCCACAGGCGCTACAGACCCAGCGCCCACACTCGCTACAGACCTCACGCCCACACTCGATATTGACCCAGCGCCCACAGGCGCTACAGACCCAGAGCCCACACTCGGTGCAGACACAGCGCCCACACTCGCTACAAACCCAGTGCCCACACACGGTGCAGACACAGCGCCCACACTCACTAAAGACCCAGTGCCCACACTCACTACAGATCAAGCGCCCACAATCGCTACACACCCAGCGCCCACACTCGCTGCAGACGCAGCGCCCACACTCACTACAGACCCACAGCCCTCACTCGCTACAGACCCATCGCACACACTCACTAGAGAACCAGCCCCCACACTCTTTACAGACCCAGCGCCCACATTCGCTACAGACCCAGCGCCGACATACACTACAGACCCAGAACCCACACTCGCTACAGACACATCACCCACGCTCACTACTACCCCAGCATCCACACTCAATACAGACACAGCGCCCACATTCGCTACAGTCCCAGCGCCCACACTCGATACATATCCAGCGCCCACACTCACTACAGACCCAGCGCCCACACTCACTACAGAGGCAGCGCCCACACTCGCTACAGATCCAGCGCCCAAACTCGCTACAGACCCAGCGCCCAAACTCGCCACAGACACAGCGTCCACACTCGCTACAGACCCAGCGCCCACACTCGCTAGAGACCCAGCGCCGACAATCACTACAGACCCAGCGCCCACACACACTACAGACCCAGCGTCCACACTCGATACAGACCCAGAGCCGACAATCACTACAGACCCAGCGCCCACACTCGATACAGACCCAGCGCCCACACTCACTGCAGCACCAGCGTCCACACTCGATACAGACCCAGAGCCGACAATCACTACAGACCCAGCGCCCAAACTCGCTACAGACCCAGCGTCCACACTCGCTACAGAACCAGCGCCCACACTCGCCACAGACCCAGCGCCCACACTCGCTAGAGAACCAGCGCCCACACTCACTACAGACCCAGCGCCGACAATCACTACAGACCCAGCGTCCACACTCGATACAGAACCAGCGCCCACACTCACTACAGACCCAGAGCCGACAATCAATACAGACCCAGCGTCCACACTCGATACAGAACCAGCGCCCACACTCACTACAGACCCAGAGCCGACAATCTCAACAGACCCAGCGCCCACATTCGATACAGACCCAGCACCCACAATCAATGCAGACCCTGGGCCCACGCTCCCTGCAGACCCAGCGCCCACACTCGCTGTTGACCCAGCACCCACACTCGCTGTTGACCCAGCGCCCACACGCGCTACAGACCCAGCGCCCACACTCGGTGCAGACACAGCGCCCACACTCACTACAGACCCAGTGCCCACACTCACTACAGATCAAGCGCCCACAATCGCTACACACCCAGCGCCTACACTCGCTGCAGACCCAGCGCCCACACTCACTACAGCCGCAGCGCCGACAATCACTACAGACCCAGCGCCCACATTCGATACAGACCCAGCACCCACAATCACTACAGACCCACAGCCCTCACTCGCTACAGACCCACAGCCCTCACTCGCTACAGACCCATCGCACACACTCACTAGAGAACCAGCACCCACACTCTTTACAGACCCAGCGCCCACATTCGCTACAGTCCCAGCGCCCACACACACTACAGACCCAGCGCCCACACTCGCTACAGACCCATCACCCACGCTCACTACTACCCCAGCATCCACACTCAATACAGACACAGTGCCCACATTCGCTACAGTCCCAGCGCCCACACTCGATACATATCCAGCGCCCACACTCACTACAGACCCAGCGCCCACACTCACTACAGAGGCAGCGCCCACACTCGCTACAGATCCAGCGCCCAAACTCGCTACAGACCCAGCGCTCAAACTCGCCAGAGACCCAGCGTCCACACTTGCTACAGAACCAGCGCTCACACACACTACAGACCCAGCGTCCACACTCGTTACAGACCCAGCGCCCAAACTCACTGCAGCCCCAGCGTCCACACTCGATACAGACCCAGAGCCGACAATCACTACAGACCCAGCGCCAACACTCGATACACACCCAGCGCCCACACAAACTACAGACCCAGCGCCCACACTCGATACAGACCCGGCGCCCAAACTCACTACTGCCCCAGCGCCGACAATCGCTACAGACCCAGCGCCCAAATTCGATACAGACCCAGCACCAACAATCACTACAGACTCTGGGCCCACACTCAGTACAGACGCAGTGCCCACACTCGCTACAGACCCAGTGCCCACACTCACTACAGACCCAGCGCCCACACTCGCTTCAGACCTCACGCCCACACTCACTATTGACCCAGCACCCACACGCGCTACAGACCCAGTGCCCACACGCGCTACAGACCCAGCGCCCCCACTCGCTACAGACCCAGCGCCCACACTCGCTACAGACACAGCGCCCACACTCACTACAGATACAGCACCCACACTCACTACAGACACAGCGCCCACACTCGCTACAGACCCAGTGCCCACACTCACTACAGACACAGCGCCCACACTCACTACATACCCAGTGCCCACACTCGGTACATACGCAGCGCCCGCACTCGCTGCAGACCCAGAGCCCACACTCGCTACAGACCCAGCGCCCACACTCGCTGCAGACACAGAGCCCACACGCGCTACAGGCCCAGTGCCCACACTCGCTATAGACACAGAGCCCACACTCACTCCAGACCCAGCGCCCACACTCGCTATAGAATCAGCGCCCACACTCGCTACAGACCCAGCGCCCACACTCACTGTAGACACAGCGCCCACAATCGCTATAGACCCAGGGCCGACACTCACTCCAGACCCAGCGCCCACACTCGCTATAGACCCTGGGCCCACACTCGCTACAGACCCAGCGCCCACACTCACTGCAAACACAGCGCCCACACTCGCTACAGACCCAGCGCCAACACTCGCTACAGACACTGTGCCCTCACTCGCTACAGACCCTGCGCCCACATTCGCCACATACCCAGTGACTTCACTCGCTACAGACCCAGCGCCACACTCGCTGCATACTCAGCGCCCACACTCAATACAGACCCAGCGCCCACACTCACTACAGACCCAACGCCCACACTCATTACAGACCCAACGCCCACACTCACTACAGACCCAGCGGCCACACTCACTACAGACCCAACGCCCACACTCGCTACAGACCCAGTGCCCACACTCGCTACAGACTCAGCACCCACACTCACTACAGCCCAAGCACCCACAATCACTACAGACCCTGGGCCCACGCTCCCTGCAGGCCCAGCGCCCACACTCGCTGTTGACCCAGCACCCACACTCACTATTGACCCAGCGCCCACACGCGCTTCAGAACCAGAGCCCACACTCGGTGCAGACACAGCGCCCACACTCGCTACATCCCAGTGCCCACACTCGGTGCAGACACAGCGCCCACACTCACTACAGGCACAGCGCCCACACTCACTACATACCCAGCGCCCACACTCACTACAGACCAAGCGCCCACAATCGCTACACACCGAGCGCCCACACTCGCTGCAGACCCATAGCCCACACTCACTACAGACCCACAGCCCTCACTCACTACAGACCCATCGCCCACACTCACTAGAGAACCAGCCCCCACAATCTTTACAGACCCAGCGCCCACACTCGCGACAGACCCATCACCCACGCTCACTACTACCCCAGCACCCACACTCAATACAGACACAGCGCCCACATTCGCTACAGTCCCAGCGCCCACACACACTACGACCCAGCGCCCACACTCGATACATATCCAGCGACCACACTCACTACAGACCCAGTGCCCACACTCGCTACAGACCCAGTGCCCAAACTCGCTACAGACCCAGCGCCCAAACTCGCTACAGACCCAGCGCCCAAACTCGCTACAGACCAAGCGCCCACGCTCGCTAGAGACCCAGCGCCGACAATCACTACAGACCCAGCGTCCACACTCGATACAGACCCAGCGCCCACACGCGCTACAGACCCAGCACCCACACTCACTACAGACTCAGCGCCCACACGCGCTACAGACCCAGCGCCCACACTCGCTACAGACACAGCGCCCACACTCAGTACAGACCGAGTGCCCACACTCGCTACAGACCCAGTGCCCTCACTCACTACACACAGTGCCCACACTCACTACAGATACAGCATCCACACTCACTACAGACAGAGCGCCCACACTCGCTACAGACCCGGTGCCCACACTCACTACAGACACAGCGCCCACACTCACTACATACCCAGTGCCCACACTCGGTACACACCCAGCGCCCACACTCGCTGCAGACCCAGTGCCCACACTCACTACACACCCAGCGCCTACACTCATTACAGACCCAGCGCCCACAATCGCTACACACCCAGCGCCCACACTCGCTGCAGTCCCAGAGCCCACACTCGCTACAGAACCAGCGCCCACACTCGCTGCAGACCCAGAGCCCACACGCGCTACAGGCCCGGTGCCCACACGCGCTATAGACCCAGAGCCCACACTCACTCCAGACCCAGCGCCCACACTCGCTATAGAATCAGCGCCCACACTCGCTACAGACCCAGCGCCCACACTCGC
The DNA here is from genome assembly GCA_026770705.1 of Isurus oxyrinchus. Taxonomy (NCBI): domain Eukaryota; kingdom Metazoa; phylum Chordata; class Chondrichthyes; order Lamniformes; family Lamnidae; genus Isurus; species Isurus oxyrinchus. Next base: position 165,119,059 of record JANJGN010000008.1, read on the forward strand.
TATAGACTCAGCGCCCACACTCACTACAGACCCTGGGCCCACACTCGCTACAGACACAGCGCCCACACTCGCTACAGACCCAGCGCCCACACTCACTGCAAACACAGCGCCCACACTCGCTACAGACCCTGGGCCCACACTCGCTATAGACACAGAGCCCACACTCACTCCAGACCCAGCGCCCACACTCGCTATAGACTCAGCGCCCACACTCGCTACAGACCCAGCGCCCACACTCACTGCAAACACAGCGCCCACACTCGCTACAGACCCAGCGCCAACACTCGCTACAGACACTGCGCCCTCACTCGCTACAGACCCTGCGCCCACATTCGCCACATACCCAGTGACTTGACTCGCTACAGACCCAGCGCCCTCACCCGTTACAGACCCTGGGCCCACACTCACTACAGAACCAGAGCCCACACTCGCTACAGACCCAGCGCCCACACTCACTGCAAACACAGCGGCCACACTCGCTACAGACCCAGCGTCCACACTCGCTACAGAACCAGCGCCCACACTCGCCACTGACCCAGCGCCCACACTCGCTAGAGAACCAGCGCCCACACTCACTACAGACCCAGCGCCGACAATCACTACAGACCCAGCGTCCACACTCGATACAGAACCAGCGCCCACACTCACTACAGACCCAGAGCCGACAATCAATACAGACCCAGCGTCCACACTCGATACAGAACCAGCGCCCACACTCACTACAGACCCAGAGCCGACAATCTCAACAGACCCAGCGCCCACATTCGATACAGACCCAGCACCCACAATCAATGCAGACCCTGGGCCCACGCTCCCTGCAGACCCAGCGCCCACACTCGCTGTTGACCCAGCACCCACACTCGCTGTTGACCCAGCGCCCACACGCGCTACAGACCCAGCGCCCACACTCGGTGCAGACACAGCACCCACACTCACTACAGACCCAGTGCCCACACTCACTACAGATCAAGCGCCCACAATCGCTACACACCCAGCGCCTACACTCGCTGCAGACCCAGCGCCCACACTCACTACAGCCGCAGCGCCGACAATCACTACAGACCCAGCGCCCACATTCGATACAGACCCAGCACCCACAATCACTACAGACCCACAGCCCTCACTCGCTACAGACCCACAGCCCTCACTCGCTACAGACCCATCGCACACACTCACTAGAGAACCAGCACCCACACTCTTTACAGACCCAGCGCCCACATTCGCTACAGTCCCAGCGCCCACACACACTACAGACCCAGCGCCCACACTCGCTACAGACCCATCACCCACGCTCACTACTACCCCAGCATCCACACTCAATACAGACACAGCGCCCACATTCGCTACAGTCCCAGCGTCCACACTCGATACATATCCAGCGCCCACACTCACTACAGACCCAGCGCCCACACTCACTACAGAGGCAGCGCCCACACTCGCTACAGATCCAGCGCCCAAACTCGCTACAGACCCAGCGCTCAAACTCGCCAGAGACCCAGCGTCCACACTTGCTACAGAACCAGCGCTCACACACACTACAGACCCAGCGTCCACACTCGATACAGACCCAGCGCCCAAACTCACTGCAGCCCCAGCGTCCACACTCGATACAGACCCAGAGCCGACAATCACTACAGACCCAGCGCCAACACTCGATACACACCCAGCGCCCACACAAACTACAGACCCAGCGCCCACACTCGATACAGACCAGGCGCCCAAACTCACTACTGCCCCAGCGCCGACAATCGCTACAGACCCAGCGCCCAAATTCGATACAGACCCAGCACCAACAATCACTACAGACCCTGGGCCCACACTCAGTACAGACGCAGTGCCCACACTCGCTACAGACCCAGTGCCCACACTCACTACAGACCCAGCGCCCACACTCGCTACAGACCTCACGCCGACACTCACTATTGACCCAGCACCCACACGCGCTACAGACCCAGTGCCCACACGCGCTACAGACCCAGCGCCCCCACTCGCTACAGACCCAGCGCCCACACTCGCTACAGACACAGCGCCCACACTCACTACAGATACAGCACCCACACTCACTACAGACACAGCGCCCACACTCGCTACAGACCCAGTGCCCACACTCACTACATACCCAGTGCCCACACTCGGTACATACGCAGCGCCCGCACTCGCTGCAGACCCAGAGCCCACACTCGCTACAGACCCAGCGCCCACACTCGCTGCAGACACAGAGCCCACACGCGCTACAGGCCCAGTGCCCACACTCGCTATAGACACAGAGCCCACACTCACTCCAGACCCAGCGCCCACACTCGCTATAGACTCAGCGCCCACACTTGCTACAGACCCAGTGCCCACACTTACTGTAGACACAGCGCCCACAATCGCTATAGACCCAGGGCCGACACTCACTCCAGACCCAGCGCCCACACTCGCTATAAACCCTGGGCCCACACTCGCTACAGACCCAGCGCCCACAATCACTGCAAACACAGCGCCCACACTCGCTACAGACCCAGCGCCAACACTCGCTACAGACACTGTGCCCTCACTCGCTACAGACCCTGCGCCCACATTCGCCACATACCCAGTGACTTCACTCGCTACAGACCCAGCGCCACACTCGCTGCATACTCAGCGCCCACACTCAATACAGACCCAGCGCCCACACTCACTACAGACCCAACGCCCACACTCATTACAGACCCAACGCCCACACTCACTACAGACCCAGCGCCCACACTCACTACAGACCCAACGCCCACACTCGCTACAGACCCAGTGCCCACACTCGCTACAGACTCAGCACCCACACTCACTACAGCCCAAGCACCCACAATCACTACAGACCCTGGGCCCACGCTCCCTGCAGGCCCAGCGCCCACACTCGCTGTTGACCCAGCACCCACACTCACTATTGACCCAGCGCCCACACGCGCTTCAGAACCAGAGCCCACACTCGGTGCAGACACAGCGCCCACACTCGCTACATCCCAGGGCCCACACTCGGTGCAGACACAGCGCCCACACTCACTACAGGCACAGCGCCCACACTCACTACATACCCAGCGCCCACACTCACTACAGACCAAGCGCCCACAATCGCTACACACCGAGCGCCCACACTCGCTGCAGACCCATAGCCCACACTCACTACAGACCCACAGCCCTCACTCACTACAGACCCATCGCCCACACTCACTAGAGGACCAGCCCCCACAATCTTTACAGACCCAGCGCCCACACTCGCGACAGACCCATCACCCACGCTCACTACTACCCCAGCACCCACACTCAATACAGACACAGCGCCCACATTCGCTACAGTCCCAGCGCCCACACACACTACAGACCCAGCGCCCACACTCGATACATATCCAGCGACCACACTCACTACAGACCCAGTGCCCACACTCGCTACAGACCCAGTGCCCAAACTCGCTACAGACCCAGCGCCCAAACTCGCTACAGACCCAGCGCCCAAACTCGCTACAGACCCAGCGCCCACACTCGCTAGAGACCCAGCGCCGACAATCACTACAGACCCAGCGTCCACACTCGATACAGACCCAGCACCCACACGCGCTACAGACCCAGCACCCACACTCACTACAGACTCAGCGCCCACACGCGCTACAGACCCAGCGTCCACACTCGCTACAGACACAGCGCCCACACTCAGTACAGACCGAGTGCCCACACTCGCTACAGACCCAGTGCCGTCACTCACTACACACAGTGCCCACACTCACTACAGATACAGCATCCACACTCACTACAGACAGAGCGCCCACACTCGCTACAGACCCGGTGCCCACACTCACTACAGACACAGCGCCCACACTCACTACATACCCAGTGCCCACACTCGGTACACACCCAGCGCCCACACTCGCTGCAGACCCAGTGCCCACACTCACTACACACCCAGCGCCTACACTCATTACAGACCCAGCGCCCACAATCGCTACCCAGCGCCCACACTCGCTGCAGTCCCAGAGCCCACACTCGCTACAGAACCAGCGCCCACACTCGCTGCAGACCCAGAGCCCACACGCGCTACAGGCCCGGTGCCCACACTCGCTATAGACCCAGAGCCCACACTCACTCCAGACCCAGCGCCCACACTCGCTATAGAATCAGCGCCCACACTCGCTATAGACTCAGCGCCCACACTCACTACAGACCCTGGGCCCACACTCGCTACAGACACAGCGTCCACACTCGCTACAGACCCAGCGCCCACACTCACTGCAAACACAGCGCCCACACTCGCTACAGACCCTGGGCCCACACTCGCTATAGACACAGAGCCCACACTCACTCCAGACCCAGCGCCCACACTCGCTATAGACTCAGCGCCCACACTCGCTACAGACCCAGCGCCCACACTCACTGCAAACACAGCGCCCACACTCACTACAGACCCAGCGCCAACACTCGCTACAGACACTGCGCCCTCACTCGCTACAGACCCTGCGCCCACATTCGCCACATACCCAGCGACTTGACTCGCTACAGACGCAGCGCCCTCACCCGTTACAGACCCTGGGCCCACACTCACTACAGAACCAGAGCCCACACTCGCTACAGACCCAGCACCCACACTCAGTACAGACCCAGCACCCTCACTCACTACAGACCCAGCGCCCACACTCACTACAGACCCAACCCCCACACTCACTACAGACCCAGCGCCCACACTCACTACAGACCCAGCGCCCACACTCACTATTGAGCCAGCGCCCACACGCGCTACAGACCCAGAGCCCACACTCGGTGCAGACACAGCGCCCACACTCGCTACATACCCAGCGCCCACACTCACTACAGACCAAGCGCCCACAATCGCTACAGACCCACAGCCCTCACTCACTACAGACCCACAGCCCTCACTCACTACAGACCCAGCGCCCACACTCACTAGAGAACCAGCTCCCACAATCTTTACAGACCCAGCGCCCACACTCGCGACAGACCCATCACCCACGCTCACTACTACCCCAGCACCCACACTCAATACAGACACAGCGCCCACATTCGCTACAGTCCCAGCGCCCACACACACTACAGACCCAGCGCCCACACTCGATACATATCCTGCGCCCACACTCACTACAGACCCAGCGCCCACACTCCCTACAGACCGAGTGCCCAAACTCGCTACAGACCCAGCGCCCACACTCACTACAGCCCCAGCGCCGACAATCGCTACAGACCCAGTGCCCACATTCGATACAGACCCAGCGCCCACCATCACTACAGACCCTGGGCCCACGCTCCCTGCAGACCCAGCGCCCACACTCGCTACATAGCTAACGCACACACTCGCTATTGACCCAGCGCCCACACGCGCTACAGACCCAGCACCCACACGCGCTACAGACACAGCGTCCCCACTCGCTACAGACCCAGCGCCCACACGCGCTACAGACCCAGAACCCACACTCACTACAGACTAAGCACCCACACGCGCTACAGACCCAGAGCCCACACTCGCTACAGACACAGCGCCCACACTCAGTTCAGACCCAGCGCCCACACTCACTACAGACCAAGCGCCCACCATCGCTACACACCCAGCGCCCACACTCACTACAGACCCATCGCCCACACTCACTAGAGAACCGGCCCCCACACTCTTTACAGACCCGGCGCCCACACTCGCTACAGTCCCAGCGCCCACACACACTACAGAACCAGCGCCCACACTCGATACATATCCAGCGCCCACACACACCACAGAACCAGCGCCCACACTCGATACATATCCAGCGCCCACACTCACTACAGACCCAGCACCCACACTCACTACAGAGGCAGCACCTACACTGGCTACAGATCCAGCGCCCAAACTCGCTACAGATCCAGCGCCCAAACTCGCTACAGACCCAGCGTCCACACTCGCTACAGAACCAGCACCCACACTCGCTACAGACCCAGCGCCCACACTCGCTAGAGAACCTGCACCCACACTCACTACAGCCCCAGCGCCGACAATCACTACAGACCCAGCGTCCACACTCGATACAGAACCAGCGCCCACACTCACTACAGACCCAGAGCCGACAATCAATACAGACCCAGCGTCCACACTCGATACAGACCCAACGCCCACACTCAATACAGACCCAGAGCCGACAATCACTACAGACCCAGCGCCCACACTCACTACAGCCGCAGCGCCGACAATCGCTACAGAACCAGCGCCCACATTCGATACAGACCCAGCACCCACAATCACTACAGACCCTGGGCACACGCTCCCTGCAGACCCAGCACCCACACTCGCTGTCGACCCAGCACCCACACTCGCTATTGACCCAGCGCCCACACGCGCTACAGACCCAGAGCCCACACTCGGTGCAGACACAGTGCCCACACTCGCTACAAACCCAGTGCCCACACTCGGTGCAGACACAGCGCCCACACTCACTACAGACCCAGTGCTCACACTCACTACAGATCAAGCGCCCACAATCGCTACACACCCAGCGCCCACACTCGCTGCAGACGCAGCGCCCACACTCGCTACAGATCCAACGCCCAAACTCGCTACAGACCCAGCGCCCAAACTCGCCACAGACCCATCGCACACACTCACTAGAGAACCAGCCCCCACACTCTTTACAGACCCAGCGCCCACATTCGCTACAGTCCCAGCGCCCACACACACGACAGACCCAGCACCCACACTCGCTACAGACCCATCACCCACGCTCACTACTACCCCAGCATCCACACTCAATACAGACACAGCGCCCACATTCGCTACAGTCCCAGCGCCCACACTCGATACATATCCAGCGCCCACACTCACTACAGACCCAGCGCCCACACTCACTACAGAGGCAGCGCCCACACTCGCTACAGATCCAGCGCCCAAACTCGCCACAGACACAGCGTCCACACTCGCTACAGAACCAGCGCCCACACTCGCTACAGACCCAGCGCCCACACTCGCTAGAGACCCAGCGCCGACAATCACTACAGACCCAGCGCCCACACACACTACAGACCCAGCGTCCACACTCGATACAGACCCAGAGCCGACAATGACTACAGACCCAGCGCCCACACTCGATACAGACCCAGCGCCCACACTCACTGCAGCACCAGCGTCCACACTCGATACAGACCCAGAGCCGACAATCACTACAGACCCAGCGCCCAAACTCGCTACAGACCCAGCGTCCACACTCACTACAGAACCAGCGCCCACACTCGCCACAGACCCAGCGCCCACACTTGCTAGAGAACCAGCACCCACACTCACTACAGACCCAGCGCCGACAATCACTACAGACCCAGCGTCCACACTCGATACAGAACCAGCGCCCACACTCACTACAGACCCAGAGCCGACAATCAATACAGACCCAGCGTCCACACTCGATACAGAACCAGCGCCCACACTCACTACAGACCCTGGGCCCACGCTCCCTGCAGACCCAGCGCCCACACTCGCTGTTGACCCAGCACCCACACTCGCTATTGACCCAGCGCCCACATGCGCTACAGATCCAGCGCCCACACTCAGTGCAGACACAGCGCCCACACTCACTACAGACCCAGTGCCCACACTCACTACAGATCAAGCGCCCACAATCGCTACTCACCCAGCGCCCACACTCGCTGCTGACACAGCGCCCACACTCACTACAGACCCACAGCCCTCACTCGCTACAGACCCATCGCACACACTCACTAGCGAACCAGCCCCCACACTCTTTACAGTCACAGCGCCCACATTCGCTACAGTCCCTTCGCCCACACACACTACAGACCCAGCGCCCACACTCGATACATACCCAGCACCCACACTCGCTACAGACCCATCACCCACGCTCACTACTACCCCAGCATCCACACTCAATACAGACACAGCGCCCACATTCGATACAGACCCAGCGCCCACACTCGATACGTATCCAGCGCCCACACTCACTACAGACCCAGCGCCCACACTCACTACAGAGGCAGCGCCCACCTTCGCTACAGATCCAACGCCCAAACTCGCTACAGACCCAGCGCCCAAACTCGCCACAGACCCAGCGTCCACACTCGCTACAGAACCAGCACCCACACTCGCTACAGACCCAGCGCCCACGCTCGCTAGAGACCCAGCCCCGACAATCACTACAGACCCAGCGCCCACACACACTACAGACCCAGCGTCCACACTCGATACAGACCCAGAGCCGAGAATCACTACAGCCCCAGCGCCCACACTCGATACAGACCCAGCGCCCACACTCACTACAGACCCAGCGCCCACACTCGATACACACCCAGCGCCCACACAAACTACAGACCCAGCGCCCACACTCGATGTAGACACAGCGCCCACACTAACTACAGCCCCAGCGCCGACAATTGCTACAGAGCCAGCGCCCCCACTCGCTACAGACCCAGCGCACACCCGCGCTACAGACCGAGTGCCCACACTCGCTAGAGACCCAGCGCCGACAATCACTACAGACCCAGCGCCCACACACACTACAGACCCAGCGTCCACACTCGATACATATCCAGCGCCCACACTCACTACAGACCCAGCGCCCACACTCACTACAGAGGCAGCGCCCACACTCGCTACAGATCCAGCGCCCAAACTCGCTACAGGCCCAGCGCCCAAACTCGCCACAGACACAGCGTCCACACTCGCTACAGAACCAGCGCCCACACTCGCTATAGACACAGCGCCCACACTCGCTAGAGACCCAGCGCCGACAATCACTACAGACCCAGCGCCCACACACACTACAGACCCAGCGTCCACACTCGATACAGACCCAGAGCCGACAATCACTACAGACCCAGGGCCCACACTCGATACAGACCCAGCGCCCACACTCCCTGCAGCCCCAGCGTCCACACTCGATACAGACCCAGAGCCGACAATCACTACAGACCCAGCGCCCACACTCGATACACACCCTGTGCCCACACAAACTACAGACCCAGCGCCCACACTCGATACAGACCCAGCGCCCACACTCACTACAGCCCCAGCGCCGACAATCGCTACAGACCAGCGCCCACATTCGATACAGACCCAGCACCCACAATCACTACAGACCCTGGGCCCACATTCGCTACAGACCCAGTGCCCACACTCACTACAGACCCAGCGCCCACACTCGCTACAGACCTAACGCCCACACTCGCTATTGACCCAGCGCCCACACGCGCTACAGACCCAGTGCCCACACGCGCTACAGACCCAGCGCCCCCACTCGCTACAGACCCAGCGCCCACACGCGCTACAGACCGAGCACCCACACTCACTACAGACTCAGTGCCCACACGCGCTACAGACCCAGCGCCCACACTCGCTACAGACACAGCGCCCACACTCAGTACAGATCGAGAGCCCACACTCGCTACAGACCCAGTGCCCTCACTCACTACAGACACAGCGCCCACACTCACTACAGATACAGCACCCACACTCACTACAGACACAGCGCCCACACTCGCTACAGACCCAGTGCCCACACTCACTACAGACACAGCACCCACACGCGCTACAGACCCAGAGCCCACACTCGCTACAGACACAGCGCCCACACTCAGTTCAGACCCAGCGCCCACACTCACTACAGACCAAGCGCCCACAATCGCTACACACCCAGCGCCCACACTCACTACAGACCCATCGCCCACACTCTCTAGAGAACCGGCCCCCACACTCTTTACAGACCCGGCGCCCACACTCGCTACAGTCCCAGCGCCCACACACACTACAGAACCAGCGCCCACATTCGATAAATATCCAGCGCCCACGCACACTACAGAACCAGCGCCCACACTCGATACATATCCAGCGCCCATACTCACTACAGACCCAGCACCCACACTCACTACAGAGGCAGCACCCACACTCGCTACAGATCCAGCGCCCAAACTCGCTACAGACCTAGCGTCCTCACTCGCTACAGAACCAGCACCCACACTCGCTACAGACCCAGCGCCCACACTCGCTAGAGAACCTGCACCCACACTCACTGCAGCCCCAGCGCCGACAATCACTACAGACCCAGCGTCCACACTCGATACAGAACCAGCGCCCACACTCACTACAGACCCAGAGCCGACAATCAATACAGACCCAGCGTCCACACTCGATACAGACCCAACGCCCACACTCACTACAGACCCAGAGGCGACAATCACTACAGACCCAGCGCCCACACTCACTACAGCCGCAGCGCCGACAATCGCTACAGAACCAGCGCCCACAATCGATGCAGACCCAGCACCCACAATCACTACAGACCCTGGGCCCACGCTCCCTGCAGACCCAGAGCCCACACTCGCTGTTGACCCAGGACCAACACTTGCTATTGACCCAGCGCCCAACGCGCTACAGACCCAGAGCCCACACTCGGTGCAGACACAGCGCCCACACTCGCTACAAACCCAGTGCCCACACTCGGTGCAGACACAGCGCCCAAACTCACTACAGACCCAGTGCCCACACTCACTACAGATCAAGCGCCCACAATCGCTACACACCCAGCGCCCACACTCGCTGCAGACGCAGCGCCCACACTCACTACAGACCCACAGCCCTCACTCACTACAGACCCATCGCACACACTCAGTAGAGAACCAGCCCCCACACTCTTTACAGACCCAGCGCCCACATTCGCTACAGCCCCAGCACCCACACACACTACAGACCCAGCACCCACACTCGCTACAGACCCATCACCCACGCTCACTACTACCCCAGCATCCACACTCAATACAGACACAGCGCCCACATTCGCTACAGTCCCAGCGCCCACACTCGATACATATCCAGCGCCCACACTCACTACAGACCCAGCGCCCACACTCACTACAGAGGCAGCGCCCACACTCGCTACAGATCCAGCGCCCAAACTCGCTACAGACCCAGCGCCCAAACTCGCCACAGACACAGCGTCCACAGTCGCTACAGAACCAGCGCCACACTCGCTACAGACCCAGCGCCCACACTCGCTAGAGACCCAGCGCCGACAATCACTACAGACCCAGCGCCCACACACACTACAGACCCAGCGTCCACACTCGATACAGACCCAGAGCCGACAATCACTACAGACATAGCGCCCACACTCGATACAGACCCAGCGCCCACACTCACTGCAGCCCCAGCGTCCACACTCGATACAGACCCAGAGCCGACAATCACTACAGACCCAGCGCCCAAACTCGCTACAGACCCAGCGTCCACACTCGCTACAGAACCAGCGCCCACACTCGCCACAGACCCAGCGTCCACACTCGACTCAGAACCAGCGCCCACACTCACTGCAGACCCAGAGCCGACAATCAATACAGACCCAGCGTCCACACTCGATACAGAACCAGCGCCCACACTCACTACAGACCCTGGGCGCTCGCTCCCTGCAGACCCAGCGCCCACACTCGCTGTTGACCCAGCACCCACACTCGCTATTGACCCAGCGCCCACACGCGCTACAGACCCAGAGCCCACACTCGGTGCAGACACAGCGCCCACACTCGCTACAAACCCAGTGCCCACACTCGGAGCAGACACAGCGCCCACAGTCACTACAGACCCAGTGCCCACACTCACTACAGATCAAGCGCCCACAATCGCTACACACCCAGCGCCCACACTCGCTGCAGACGCAGCGCCCACACTCACTACAGACCCACAGCCCTCACTCACTACAGACCCATCGCACACACTCACTAGAGAACCAGCCCCCACACTCTTTACAGACCCAGCGCCCACATTCGCTACAGCCCCAGCGCCCACACACACTACAGACCCAGCACCCACACTCGCTACAGACCCAACACCCACGCTCACTACTACCCCAGCATCCACACTCAATACAGACACAGCGCCCACATTCGCTACAGTCCCAGCGCCCACACTCGATACATATCCAGCGCCCACACTCACTACAGACCCAGCGCCCACACTCACTACAGAGGCAGCGCCCACACTCGCTACAGATCCAGCGCCCAAACTCGCTACAGACCCAGCGCCCAAACTCGCCACAGACACAGCGTCCACACTCAGTTCAGACCCAGCGCCCACACTCACTACAGACCAAGCGCCCACAATCGCTACACACCCAGCGCCCACACTCACTACAGACCCATCGCCCACACTCTCTAGAGAACCGGCCCCCACACTCTTTACAGACCCGGCGCCCACACTCGCTACAGTCCCAGCGCCCACACACACTACAGAACCAGCGCCCACATTCGATAAATATCCAGCGCCCACGCACACTACAGAACCAGCGCCCACACTCGATACATATCCAGCGCCCATACTCACTACAGACCCAGCACCCACACTCACTACAGAGGCAGCACCCACACTCGCTACAGATCCAGCGCCCAAACTCGCTACAGACCTAGCGTCCTCACTCGCTACAGAACCAGCACCCACACTCGCTACAGACCCAGCGCCCACACTCGCTAGAGAACCAGCACCCACACTCACTGCAGCCCCAGCGCCGACAATCACTACAGACCCAGCGTCCACACTCGATACAGAACCAGCGCCCACACTCACTACAGACCCAGAGCCGACAATCAATACAGACCCAGCGTCCACACTCGATACAGACCCAACGCCCACACTCACTACAGACCCAGAGCCGACAATCACTACAGACCCAGCGCCCACACTCACTACAGCCGCAGCGCCGACAATCGCTACAGAACCAGCGCCCACAATCGATGCAGACCCAGCACCCACAATCACTACAGACCCTGGGCCCACGCTCCCTGCAGACCCAGAGCCCACACTCGCTGTTGACCCAGGACCAACACTTGCTATTGACCCAGCGCCCAACGCGCTACAGACCCAGAGCCCACACTCGGTGCAGACACAGCGCCCACACTCGCTACAAACCCAGTGCCCACACTCGGTGCAGACACAGCGCCCAAACTCACTACAGACCCACAGCCCTCACTCACTACAGACCCAGCGCCCACACTCGGTGCAGACACAGCGCCCACACTCGCTACAGACCCAGTGCCCACACTCACTACAGATCAAGCGCCCACAATCGCTACACACCCAGCGCCCACACTCGCTGCAGACACAGAGCCCACACTCACTACAGACCCACAGCCCTCACTCACTACAGACCCATCGCACACACTCATTAGAGAACCAGCCCCCACACTCTTTACAGACCCAGCGCCCACATTCGCTACAGTCCCAGCGCCCACACACACTACAGTCCCAGCGCCCACACTCACTACAGACCCAGCGCCCACACTCACTACAGAGGCAGCGCCCACACTCGCTACAGATCCAGAGCCCTAACTCGCTACAGACCCAGCGCCCAAACTCGCCACAGACCCAGCGTCCACACTCGCTACAGAACCAGCGCCCACACTCGCTACAGACCCAGCGCCCACACGCGCTAGAGACCCAGCGCCGACAATCACTACAGACCCAGCGCCCACACACACTACAGACCCAGCGTCCACACTCGATACATATCCAGCGCCCACACTCACTACAGACCCATGGCCCACACTCACTACAGAGGCAGCGCCCACACTCGCTACAGATCCAGCGCCCAAACTCGCTACAGGCCCAGCGCCCAAACTCGCCACAGACACAGCGTCCACACTCGCTACAGAACCAGCGCCCACACGCGCTACAGACCCAGCGCCCACACTCGGTGCAGACACAGCGCCCACACTCACTACAGACCCAGTGCCCACACTCACTACAGATCAAGCGCCCACAATCGCTACTCACCCAGCGCCCACACTCGCTGCAGACACAGCGCCCACACTCACTACAGACCCACAGCCCTCACTCGCTACAGACCCATCGCACACACTCACTAGAGAACCAGCCCCCACACTCTTTACAGACACAGCGCCCACATTCGCTACAGTCCCAGCGCCCACACACACTACAGACCCAGCGCCCACACTCGATACATACCCAGCACCCACACTCGCTACATACCCATCACCCACGCTCACTACTACCCCAGCATCCACACTCAATACAGACACAGCGCCCACATTCGCTACAGTCCCAGCGCCCACACTCGATACGTATCCAGCGCCCACACTCACTACAGACCCAGCGCCCACACTCACTACAGAGGCAGCGCCCACACTCGCTACAGATCCAGCGCCCAAACTCGCCACAGACCCAGCGCCCAAACTCGCCACAGACACAGCGTCCACACTCGCTACAGAACCAGCGCCCACACTCGCTACAGACCAAGCGTCCACACTCGCTAGAGACCCAGCGCCGACAATCACTACAGACCCAGCGCCCACATTCGCTACAGTCCCAGCGACCACACACACTACAGACCCAGCGCCCTCACTCGATACATATCCAGCAACCACACTCACTACAGACCCAGCGCCCACACTCGCTACAGACCCATTGCCCAAACTCGCTACAGACCCAGCGCCCAAACTGGCTACAGACCCAGCGCCCAAACTCGCTACAGACCCTGCGCCCACACTCACTAGAGACCCAGCGCCGACAATCACTACAGACCCAGCGTCCACACTCGATACAGACCCAGCGCCCACACTCACTACAGCCCCAGCGCCGACAATCGCTACAGACCCAGCGCCCACATTCGATACAGACCCAGCACCCACAATCACTACAGACCCTGGGCCCACGCTCCCTGCAGACCCAGCGCCCACACTCGCTACAGACCTAACGCCCACTCTCGCTATTGACCCAGCGCCCACACGCGCTACAGACCCAGCACCCACACGCGCTACAGACCCAGCGTCCCCACTCGCTACAGACCCAGCGCCCACACGCGCTACAGACCCAGCACCCACACTCACTACAGACTAAGCGCCCACACGCGCTACAGACCCAGCGCCCACACTCGCTACAGACACAGCGCCCACACTCGCTGCAGACTCAGCGCCCACACTCAATACAGACCCAGCGCCCACACTCACTACAGACCCAACGCCCACACTCATTACAGACCCAACGCACACACTCACTACAGACCCAGCGCCCACACTCACTACAGACCCAACGCCCACACTCGCTACAGACCCAGAGCCCACACTCGCTACAGACACAGCGCCCACACTCAGTTCAGACCCAGCGCCCACACTCACTACAGACCAAGCGCCCACAATCGCTACACACCCAGCGCCCACACTCACTACAGACCCATCGCCCACACTCTCTAGAGAACCGGCCCCCACACTCTTTACAGACCCGGCGCCCACACTCGCTACAGTCCCAGCGCCCACACACACTACAGAACCAGCGCCCACATTCGATAAATATCCAGCGCCCAAGCACACTACAGAACCAGCGCCCACACTCGATACATATCCAGCGCCCATACTCACTACAGACCCAGCACCCACACTCACTACAGAGGCAGCACCCACACTCGCTACAGATCCAGTGCCCAAACTCGCTACAGACCTAGCGTCCTCACTCGCTACAGAACCAGCACCCACACTCGCTACAGACCCAGCGCCCACACTCGCTAGAGAACCTGCACCCACACTCACTGCAGCCCCAGCGCCGACAATCACTACACACCCAGCGTCCACACTCGAACAGAACCAGCGCCCACACTCACTACAGACCCAGAGCCGACAATCAATACAGACCCAGTGTCCACACTCGATACAGACCCAACGCCCACACTCACTACAGACCCAGAGCCGACAATCACTACAGACCCAGCGCCCACACTCACTACAGCCGCAGCGCCGACAATCGCTACAGAACCAGCGCCCACAATCGATGCAGACCCAGCGCCCACACTCACTACAGCCGCAGCGCCGACAATCGCTACAGAACCAGCGCCCACAATCGATACAGACCCAGCACCCACAATCACTACAGACCCTGGGCCCACGCTCCTTGCAGACCCAGAGCCCACACTCGCTGTTGACCCAGGACCCACACTCGCTATTGACCCAGCGTCCACACGCGCTACAGACCCAGAGCCCACACTCGGTGCAGACACAGCGCCCACACTCGCTACAAACACAGTGCCCACACGGTGCAGACACAACGCCCACAGTCACTACAGACCCAGTGCCCACACTCACTACAGATCAAGCGCCCACAATCGCTACACACCCAGCGCCCACACTCGCTGCAGACGCAGCGCCCACACTCACTACAGACCCACAGCCCTCACTCACTACAGACCCATCGCACACACTCACTAGAGAACCAGCCCCCACACTCTTTACAGACCCAGCGCCCACATTCGCTACAGCCCCAGCGCCCACACACACTACAGACCCAGCACCCACACTCGCTACAGACCCATCACCCACGCTCACTACTACCCCAGCATCCACACTCAATACAGACACAGCGCCCACATTCGCTACAGTCCCAGCGCCCACACTCGATACATATCCAGCGCCCACACTCACTACAGACCCAGCGCCCACACTCACTACAGAGGCAGCGCCCACACTCGCTACAGATCCAGCGCCCAAACTCGCTACAGACCCAGCGCCCAAACTCGCCACAGACACAGCGTCCACAGTCGCTACAGAACCAGCGCCACACTCGCTACAGACCCAGCGCCCACACTCGCTAGAGACCCAGCGCCGACAATCACTACAGACCCAGCGCCCACACACACTACAGACCCAGCGTCCACACTCGATACAGACCCAGAGCCGACAATCACTACAGACATAGCGCCCACACTCGATACAGACCCAGCGCCCACACTCACTGCAGCCCCAGCGTCTACACTCGATACAGACCCAGAGCCGACAATCACTACAGACCCAGCGCCCAAACTCGCTACAGACCCAGCGTCCACACTCGCTACAGAACCAGCGCCCACACTCGCCACAGACCCAGCGTCCACACTCGACTCAGAACCAGCGCCCACACTCACTACAGACCCAGAGCCGACAATCAATACAGAACCAGCGTCCACACTCGATACAGAACCAGCGCCCACACTCACTACAGACCCTGGGCGCTCGCTCCCTGCAGACCCAGCGCCCACACTCGCTGTTGACCCAGCACCCACACTCGCTATTGACCCAGCGCCCACACGCGCTACAGACCCAGAGCCCACACTCGGTGCAGACACAGCGCCCACACTCGCTACAAACCCAGTGCCCACACTCGGTGCAGACACAGCGCCCACAGTCACTACAGACCCAGTGCCCACACTCACTACAGATCAAGCGCCCACAATCGCTACACACCCAGCGCCCACACTCACTACAGACCCACAGCCCTCACTCACTACAGACCCATCGCACACACTCACTAGAGAACCAGCCCCCACACTCTTTACAGACCCAGCGCCCACATTCGCTACAGCCCCAGCGCCCACACACACTACAGACCCAGCACCCACACTCGCTACAGACCCATCACCCACGCTCACTACTACCCCAGCATCCACACTCAATACAGACACAGCGCCCACATTCGCTACAGTCCCAGCGCCCACACTCGATACATATCCAGCGCCCACACTCACTACAGACCCAGCGCCCACACTCACTACAGAGGCAGCGCCCACACTCGCTACAGATCCAGCGCCCAAACTCGCTACAGACCCAGCGCCCAAACTCGCCACAGACACAGCGTCCACAGTCGCTACAGAACCAGCGCCACACTCGCTACAGACCCAGCGCCCACACTCGCTAGAGACCCAGCGCCGACAATCACTACAGACCCAGCGCCCACACACACTACAGACCCAGCGTCCACACTCGATACAGACCCAGAGCCGACAATCACTACAGACATAGCGCCCACACTCGATACAGACCCAGCGCCCACACTCACTGCAGCCCCAGCGTCCACACTCGATACAGACCCAGAGCCGACAATCACTACAGACCCAGCGCCCAAACTCGCTACAGACCCAGCGTCCACACTCGCTACAGAACCAGCGCCCACACTCGCCACAGACCCAGCGTCCACACTCGACTCAGAACCAGCGCCCACACTCACTACAGACCCAGAGCCGACAATCAATACAGACCCAGCGTCCACACTCGATACAGAACCAGCGCCCACACTCACTACAGACCCTGGGCGCTCGCTCCCTGCAGACCCAGCGCCCACACTCGCTGTTGACCCAGCACCCACACTCGCTATTGACCCAGCGCCCACACGCGCTACAGACCCAGCGCCCACACTCGGTGCAGACACAGCGCCCACACTCACTACAAACCCAGTGCCCACACTCACTACAGATCGAGCGCCCACAATCGCTCCTCACCCAGTGCCCACACTCGCTGCAGACACAGGGCCCACACTCACTACAGACCCACAGCCCTCACTCGCTACAGACCCATCGCACACACTCACTAGAGAACCAGCCCCCACACTCTTTACAGACCCAGCGCCCACATTCGCTACAGTCCCAGCGCCCACACACACTACAGACCCAGCGCCCACACTCGATACATACCCAGCACCCACACTCGCTACAGACCCATCACCCACGCTCACTACTACCCCAGCATCCACACTCAATACAGACACAGCGCCCACATTCGCTACAGTCCCAGCGCCCACACTCGATACGTATCCAGCGCCCACACTCACTACAGACCCAGCGCCCACACTCACTACAGAGGCAGCGCCCACACTCGCTACAGATCCAGCGCCCAAACTCGCTACAGACCCAGCGCCCAAACTCGCCACAGACACAGCGTCCACACTCGTTACAGAACCAGCGCCCACTCTCGCTACAGACCCAGCGCCCACACTCGCTAGAGACCCAGCGCCGACAATCACTACAGACCCAGCGCCCATACACACTACAGATCCAGCGCCCACACTCGATACAGACCCAGAGCCTACAATCACTACAGACCCAGCGCCTACACTCGATACAGACCCAGCGCCCACACTCACTGCAGCCCCAGCGTCCACACTCACTACAGACCCAGCGCCCACACTCGATACACAGCCAGCGCCCACACAAACTACAGACCCAGCGCCCACACTCGATATAGAACCAGCGCCCACACTCACTACAGCCCCAGCGCCGACAATTGCTACAGACCCAGCGCCCACATTCGATACAGACCCAGCACCCACAATCACTACAGACCCTGGGCCCACACTCGCTACAGACCCAGTGCCCACACTCACTACAGACCCAGCGCCCACACTCGCTACAGACCTAACGCCCACACTCGCTATTTACCCAGCGCCCACACGCGCTACACACCCAGCGCCCACACTCACTACAGACCCATCGCCCACACTCACTAGAGAACCGGCCCCCACACTCTTTACAGACCCGGCGCCCACACTCGCTACAGTCCCAGCGCCCACACACACTACAAACCAGCGCCCACACTCGATACATATCCAGCGCCCACACACACTACAGAACCAGCGCCCACACTCGATACATATCCAGCGCCCACACTCACTACAGACCCAGCACCCAAACTCACTACAGAGGCAGGACTCACACTCGCTACAGATCCAGCGCCCAAACTCGCTACAGACCCAGCGTCCACACTCGCTCCAGAACCAGCACCCACACTCGCTACAGACCCAGCGCCCACACTCGCTAGAGAACCTGCACCCACACTCTCTACAGCCCCAGCGCCGACAATCACTACAGACCCAGCGTCCACACTCAATACAGAACCAGCGCCCACACTCACTACAGACCAAGAGCCGACAATCAATACAGACCCAGCGTCCACACTCGATACAGACCCAACGCCCACACTCACTACAGACCCAGAGCCGACAATCACTACAGACCCAGCGCCCACACTCACTACAGCCGCAGCGCCGACAATCGCTACAGAACAAACGCCCACATTCGATACAGACCCAGCACCCACAATCACTACAGACCCTGGGCCCACGCTCCCTGCAGACCCAGCGCCCACACTCGCTGTTGACCCAGCACCCACGCTCGCTATTGACCCAGCGCCAACACGCGCTACAGACCCAGAGCCCACACTTGGTGCAGACACAGCGCCCACACTCGCTACAAACCCAGTGCCCACACTCGGTGCAGACACAGCGCCCACACTCACTACAGACCCAGTGCCCACACTCACTACAGTTCAAGCGCCCACAATCGCTACACACCCAGCGCCCACACTCGCTGCAGACGCAGCGCCCACACTCACTACAGACCCACAGCCCTCACTCGCTACAGACCCATCGCACACACTCACTAGAGAACCAGCCCCCACACTCTTTACAGACCCAGCGCCCACATTCGCTACAGTCCCAGCGCCCACGCACACTACAGACCCAGCACCCACACTCGCTACAGACCCATCACGCACACTCACTACTACCCCAGAATCCACACTCAATACAGACACAGCGCCCACATTCGCTACAGTCCCAGCGCCCACACTCGATACATATCCAGCGCCCACACTCACTACAGACCCAGCGCCCACACTCACTACAGAGGCAGCGCCCACACTCGCTACAGATGCAGCGCCCAAACGCGCTACAGACCCAGCGCCCAAACTCGCCACAGACACAGCATCCACACTCGCTATAGAACCAGCGCCCACACTCGCTATAGACCCAGCGCCCACACTCGATACAGACCCAGAGCCGACAATCACTACAGACCCAGAGCCCACAATCGATACAGACCCAGCGCCCACACTCACTGCAGCACCAGCGTCCACACTCGATACAGACCCAGAGCCAGCAATCACTACAGACCCAGCGCCCAAACTCGCTACAGACCCAGCGTCCACACTCGCTACAGAACCAGCGCACACACTCGCCACAGACCCAGCGTCCACACTCGATACAGAACCAGCGCCCACACTCACTAAAGACACAGAGCCGACAATCAATACAGACCCAGCGTCCACACTCGATACAGAACCAGCGCCCACACTCACTACAGACCCAGAGCCGACAATCAATACAGACCCAGCGTCCACACTCGATACAGAACAGCGCCCACACTCACTACAGACCCTGGGCCCACGCTCCCTTTAGACCCAGCGCCCACACTCGCTGTTGACCCAGCACCCACACTCGCTATTGACCCAGCACCCACACGCGCTACAGACCCAGCGCCCACACTCGGTGCAGACACAGCGCCCACACTCACTACAGACCCAGTGCCCACACCCACTACAGATCGAGCGCCCACAATCGCTACTCACCCAGCGCCCACACTCGCTGCAGACACAGCGCCCACACTCACTACAGACCCACAGCCCTCACTCGCTACAGACCCATCGCACACACTCACTAGAGAACCAGCCCCCACACTCTTTACAGTCCCAGCGCCCACACACACTACAGACCCAGCGCCCACACTCGATACATACCCAGCACCCACACTCGCTACAGATCCATCACCCACGCTCACTACTACCCCAGTATCCACACTCAATACAGACACAGCGCCCACATTCGCTACAGTCCCAGCGCCCACACTCGATACGTATCCAGCGCCCACACTCACTACAGACCCAGCGCCCACACTCACTACAGAGGCAGCGCCCACACTCGCTACAGATCCAGCGCCCAAACTCGCTACACACCCAGCGCCCAAACTCGCCACAGACACAGCGTCCACACTCGCTACAGAACCAGCGCCCACACTCGCTACAGACCAAGCGCCCACACTCGCTAGAGAACCAGTGCCGACAATCACTACAGACCCAGCGCCCACACACACTACAGACCCAGCGTCCACACTCGATACAGACCCAGAGCCGACAATCACTTACAGACCCAGCGCCCACACTCGATACAGACCCAGCGCCCACACTCGCTGCAGACACAGCGCCCACACTCAATACAGACCCATAGCCCTCACTCGCTACAGACCCATCGCACACACTCACTAGAGAACCAGCCCCCACATTCTTTACAGACCCAACGCCCACATTCGCTACAGTCCCAGCGCCCACACACACTACAGTCCCAGCGCCCACACTCACTACAGACCCAGCGCCCACACTCACTACAGAGGCAGCGCCCACACTCGCTACAGATCCAGAGCCCTAACTCGCTAGAGACCCAGCGCCCAAACTCGCCACAGACCCAGCTTCCACACTCGCTACAGAACCAGCGCCCACACTCGCTACAGACCGAGCGCCCACACGCGCTAGAGACCCAGCGCCGACAATCACTACAGACCCAGCGCCCACACACACTACAGGCCCAGCATCCACACTCGATACATATCCAGCGCCCACACTCACTACAGACCCAGCGCCCACAATCACTACAGAGGCAGCGCCCACACTCGCTACAGATCCTGCGCCCAAACTCGCTACAGGGCCAGCGCCCAAACTCGCCACAGACACAGCGTCCACACTCGCTACAGAACCAGCGCCCACACGCGCTACAGACCCAGCGCCCACACTCGGTGCAGACACAGCGCCCACACTCACTACAGACCCAGTGCCCACACTCACTACAGATCAAGCGCCCACAATCGCTACTCACCCAGCGCCCACACTCGCTGCAGACACAGCGCCCACACTCACTACAGACCCACAGCCCTCACTCGCTACAGACCCATCGCACACACTCACTAGAGAACCAGCCCCCACACTCTTTACAGACACAGCGCCCACATTCGCTACAGTCCCAGCGCCCACACACACTACAGACCCAGCGCCCACACTCGATACATACCCAGCACCCACACTCGCTACATACCCATCACCCACGCTCACTACTACCCCAGCATCCACACTCAATACAGACACAGCGCCCACATTCGCTACAGTCCCAGCGCCCACACTCGATACGTATCCAGCGCCCACACTCACTACAGACCCAGCGCCCACACTCACTACAGAGGCAGCGCCCACACTCGCTACAGATCCAGCGCCCAAACTCGCTACAGACCCAGCGCCCAAACTCGCCACAGACACAGCGTCCACACTCGCTACAGAACCAGCGCCCACACTCGCTACAGACCAAGCGTCCACACTCGCTAGAGACCCAGCGCCGACAATCACTACAGACCCAGCGCCCACATTCGCGACAGTCCCAGCGACCACACACACTACAGACCCAGCGCCCACACTCGATACATATCCAGCAACCACACTCACTACAGACCCAGCGCCCACAGTCGCTACAGACCCATTGCCCAAACTCGCTACAGACCCAGTGCCCAAACTCGCTACAGACCCAGCGCCCAAACTCGCTACAGACCCAGCGCCACACTCACTAGAGACCCAGCGCCGACAATCACTACAGACCCAGCGTCCACACTCGATACAGACCCAGCGCCTACACTCACTACAGCCCCAGCGCCGACAATCGCTACAGACCCAGCACCCACATTCGATACAGACCCAGCACCCACAATCACTACAGACCCTGGGCCCACGCTCCCTGCAGACCCAGCGCCCACACTCGCTACAGACCTAACGCCGTCTCTCGCTATTGACCCAGCGCCCACACACGCTACAGACCCAGCACCAACACGAGCTACAGACCCAGCGTCCCCACTCGCTACAGACCCAGCGCCCACACGCGCTACAGACCCAGCACCCACACTCACTACAGACTAAGCACCCACACGCGCTACAGACCCAGCGCCCACACTCGCTACAGACACAGCGTCCACACTCAGTTCAGACCCAGCGCCCACACTCACTACAGACCAAGCGCCCACAATCGCTACACACCCAGCGCCCACACTCACTACAGACCCATCGCCCACACTCACTAGAGAACCGGCCCCCACACTCTTTACAGACCCGGCGCCCACACTCGCTACAGTCCCAGCGCCCACACACACTACAGAACCAGTTGCCCACACTCAATAAATATCCAGCGCCCACACACATTACAGAACCAGCGCCCACACTCGATACATATCCAGCGCCCACACTCACTACAGACCCAGCACCCACACTCACTACAGAGGCAGCGCCCACACTCGCTACAGATCCAGCGCCCAAACTCGCTACAGACCCAGCGCCCAAACTCACTACAGACTCAGCGTCCACACTCGCTACAGACCCAGCGCCCACACTCGATACGTATCCAGCGCCCACACTCACTACAGACCCAGCGCCCACACTCACTACAGAGGCAGCGCCCACACTCGCTACAGATCCAGAGCCCTAACTCGCTACAGACCCAGCGCCCAAACTCGCCGCAGACCCAGCGTCCACACTCGCTACAGAACCAGCGCCCACACTCGCTACAGACCCAGCGCCCACACGCGCTAGAGACCCAGCGCTGACAATCACTACAGACCCAGCGCCCACACACACTACAGACCCAGCGTCCACACTCGATACATATCCAGCGCCCACACTCACTACAGACCCAGCGCCCACACTCACTACAGAGGCAGCGCCCACACTCGCTACAGATCCAGCGCCCAAACTTGCTACAGGCCCAGCGCCCAAATTCGCCACAGACACAGCGTCCACACTCGCCAGAGAACCACCGCCCACACGCGCTACAGACCCAGCGCCCACACTCGGTGCAGACACAGCGCCCACACTCAATACAGACCCAGTGCCCACACTCACTACAGATCAAGCGCCCACAATCGCTACTCACCCAGCGCCCACACTCGCTGCAGACACAGCGCCCACACTCACTACAGACCCACAGCCCTCACTCGCTACAGACCCATCGCACACACTCACTAGAGAACCAGCCCCAACACTCTTTACAGACCCAGCGCCCACATTCGCTACAGTCCCAGCGCCCACACACACTACAGACCCAGCGCCCACACTCGATACATACCCAGCACCCACACACACTACAGAACCAGCGCCCACATTCGCTACAGTCCCAGCGCCCACACACACTACAGACCCAGCGCCCACACTCGATACATACCCAGCACCCACACTCGCTACAGACTCATCACCCACGCTCACTACTACCCCAGCATCCACACTCAATACAGACACAGCGCCCACATTCGCTACAGTCCCAGCGCCCACACTCGATACGTATCCAGCGCCCACACTCACTACAGACCCAGCGCCCACACTCACTACAGAGGCAGCGCCCACACTCGCTACAGATCCAGCGCCCAAACTCGCTACAGACCCAGCGCCCAAAATCGCCACAGACACAGCGTCCACACTCGCTACAGAACCAGCGCCCACACTCGCTACAGACCAAGCGCCCACACTCGCTAGAGACCCAGCGCCGACAATCACTACAGACCCAGCGCCCACACTCGATACAGACCCAGCGCCCACACTCACTACAGACCCAGCGCCCACACTCGATACACACCCAGCGCCCACACAAACTACAGACCCAGCGCCCACACACGATACAGACCCAGCGCCCACACTCACTACAGCCCCAGCGCCGACAATTGCTACAGACCCAGCGCCCACATTCGATACAGACCCAGCACCAACAATCACTACAGACCCTGGGCCCACACTCGCTACAGACCCAGTGCCCACACTCACTACAGACCCAGCGCCCACACTCGCTACAGACCTAACGCCCACACTCGCTATTGACCCAGCGCCCACACGCGCTACAGACCCAGTGCCCACACGCGCTACAGACCCAGCGCCCCCACTCGCTACAGACCCAGCGCCCACACTCGCTACAGACCTAACGCCCACACTCGCTATTGACCCAGCGCCCACACGCGCTACAAACCCAGTGCCCACACGCGCTACAGACCCAGCGCCCCCACTCGCTACAGACCCAGCGCCCACACGCGCTACAGACCCAGCACCCACACTCACTACAGACTCAGCGCCCACACGCGCTACAGACCCAGCGCCCACACTCGCTCGAGACCCAGCGCCGACAATCACTACAGACCCCGCGCCCACACTCACTACAGAGGCAGCGCCCACACTCGCTACAGATCCAGCGCCCAAACTCGCTACAGACCCAGCGCCCAAACTCGCCACAGACAGAGCGTCCACACTCGCTACAGAACCAGCGCCCACACTCGCTACAGACCCAGCGCCCACACTCGCTAGAGACCCAGCGCCGACAATCACTACAGACCCCGCGCCCACACACACTACAGACCCAGCGTCCACACTCGATACAGACCCAGAGCCGACAATCACTACAGACCCAGCGCCCACACTCGATACAGACCCAGCGCCCACACTCACTGCAGCCCCAGCGTCCACACTCGATACAGACCCAGAGCCGACAATCACTACAGACCCATCGCCCACACTCGATACACAACCAGCGCCCACACAAACTACAGACCCAGTGCCCACACTCACTACAGACCCAGCACCCACACTCGCTACAGACCTAACGCCCACACTTGCTATTGACCCAGCGCCCACACACGCTACAGACCCAGTGCCCACACGTGCTACAGACTCAGCTCCCCCACTCGCTACAGACCCAGCGCCCACACGCGCTACAGACCGAGCACCCACACTCACTACAGACTCAGTGCCCACACGCGCTACAGACCCAGCGCCCACACTCGCTACAGACACAGCGCCCACACTCAGTACAGACCGAGTGCCCACACTCGCTACAGAACCAGTGCCCTCACTCACTACAGACACAGCGCCCACACTCACTACAGATACAGCACCCACACTCACTACAGACACAGCGCCCACACTCGCTACAGACCCAGTGCCCACACTCACTACAGAAACAGCGCCCACACTCACTACATACCCAGTCCCCTCACTCGGTACACACCCAGCGCCCACACTCGCTGCAGACCCAGAGCCCACACTCACTACACACCCAGCGCCTACACTCATTACAGACCCAGCGCCCACAATCGCTACACACCCAGCGCCCACACTCGCTGCAGTCCCAGAGCCCACACTCGCTACAGACCCAGCGCCCACACTCGCTGCAGACACAGAGCCCGCACGCTCTACGGGCCCAGTGCCCACACTCGCTATAGACACAGAGCCCACACTCACTCCAGACCCAGCCCCCACACTCGCTATAGACCCAGCGCCCACACTCACTGCAGACACAGCGCCCACCATCGCTATAGACCCTGGGCCCACACTCGCTACGGAGCCAGCGCCCACACTCACTGCAAACACAGCGCCCACACTCGCTACCGACCCAGCGCCAACACTCGCTACAGACACTGCGCCCTCACTCACTACAGACCCAGCGCCCACACTCACTACAGACCCAGAGCCCACACTCGCTACAGACCCAGCACCCTCACTCACTCCAGACCCAGCGCCCACAATCGCTACAGACCCAGCGCCCACACTCACTACGGACCCAATGCCCACACTCACTACAGACCCAGCGCCCACACTCGCTGCAGACTCAGCGCCCACACTCAATACAGACACAGCGCCCACACTCACTACAGACCCAACGCCCACACTCACTACAGACACAACGCCCACACTCGCTACAGACCCAGTGCTCACACTCGCTACAGAATCAGCACCCACACTCACTACAGCCCCAGCACCCACAATCACTACAGACCCTGGGCCCACGCTCCCTGCAGACCTTGCGCCCACACTCGCTGTTGACCCAGAACCCACACTCACTATTGACCCAGCGCCCACACGCGTTACAGACCCAGAGCCCACACTCGGTGCAGACACAGCGCCCACACTCGCTACAAGCCCAGTGCCCACACTCGGTGCAGACACAGCGCCCACACTCACTACAGACACAGCGCCCACACTCACTACATACCCAGCGCCCACACTCACTACAGACCAAGCGCCCACAATCGCTACACACCGAGCGCCCACACTCGCTGCAGACCCAGCGCCCACACTCACTACAGACCCACAGCCCTCACTCACTACAGACCCATCGCCCACACTCACTAGAGAACCAGCCCCCACAATCTTTACAGACCCAGCGCCCACACTCACTACGGACCCAATGCCCACACTCACTACAGACCCAGCGCCCACACTCGCTGCAGACTCAGCGCCCACACTCAATACAGACACAGCGCCCACACTCACTACAGACCCAACGCCCACACTCACTACAGACACAACGCCCACACTCGCTACAGACCCAGTGCTCACACTCGCTACAGAATCAGCACCCACACTCACTACAGCCCCAGCACCCACAATCACTACAGACCCTGGGCCCACGCTCCCTGCAGACCTAGCGCCCACACTCGCTGTTGACCCAGCACCCACACTCACTATTGACCCAGCGCCCACACGCGTTACAGACCCAGAGCCCACACTCGGTGCAGACACAGCGCCCACACTCGCTACAAGCCCAGTGCCCACACTCGGTGCAGACACAGCGCCCACACTCACTACAGACACAGCGCCCACACTCACTACATACCCAGCGCCCACACTCACTACAGACCAAGCGCCCACAATCGCTACACACCGAGCGCCCACACTCGCTGCAGACCCAGCGCCCACACTCACTACAGACCCACAGCCCTCACTCACTACAGACCCATCGCCCACACTCACTAGAGAACCAGCCCCCACAATCTTTACAGACCCAGCGCCCACACTCGCGACAAACCCATCACCCACGCTCACTACTACCCCAGCACCCACACTCAATACAGACACAGCGCCCACATTCGCTACAGTCCCAGCGACCACACACACTACAGACCCAGCGCCCACACTCGATACATATCCAGCGACCACACTCACTACAGACCCAGCGCCCACACTCGCTACAGACCCAGTGCCCAAACTCGCTACAGACCCAGCGCCCAAACTCGCTACAGACCCAGCGCCCACACTCACTAGAGACCCAGCGCCGACAATCACTACAGACCCAGCGTCCACACTCGATACAGACCCAGCGCCTACACTCACTACAGCCCCAGCGCCGACAATCGCTACAGACCCAGCGCCCACATTCGATGCAGACCCAGCACCCACAATCACTACAGACCCTGGGCCCACGCTCCCTGCAGACCCAGAGCCCACACTCGCTACAGACCTAACGCCCACTCTCGCTATTGACCCAGCGCCCACACACGCTACAGACCCAGCACCCACACGCGCTACAGACCCAGCGTCCCCACTCGCTACAGAACCAGCGCCCACACGCGCTACAGACCCAGCACCCACACTCACTACAGACTCAGCACCCACACTCGCTATTGACCCAGCGCCCACACACGCTACAGACCCAGTGCCCACACGTGCTACAGACCCAGCTCCCCCACTCGCTACAGACCCAGCGCCCACACGCGCTACAGACCGAGCACCCACACTCACTACAGACTCAGTGCCCACACGCGCTACAGACCCAGCGCCCACACTCGCTACAGACACAGCGCCCACACTCAGTACAGACCGAGTGCCCACACTCGCTACAGAACCAGTGCCCTCACTCACTACAGACACAGCGCCCACACTCACTACAGATACAGCACCCACACTCACTACAGACACTGCGCCCACACTCGCTACAGACCCAGTGCCCACACTCACTACAGACACAGCGCCCACACTCACTACATACCCAGTCCCCTCACTCGGTACACACCCAGCGCACACACTCGCTGCAGACCCAGAGCCCACACTCACTACGCACCCAGCGCCTACACTCATTACAGACCCAGCGCCCACAATCGCTACACACCCAGCGCCCACACTCGCTGCAGTCCCAGAGCCCACACTCGCTACAGACCCAGCGCCCACACTCGCTGCAGACACAGAGCCCACACGCTCTACGGGCCCAGTGCCCACACTCGCTATAGACACAGAGCCCACACTCACTCCAGACCCAGCCCCCACACTCGCTATAGACTCAGCGCCCACACTCGCTACAGACCCAGCGCCCACACTCACTGCAGACACAGCGACCACCATCGCTATAGACCCTGGGCCCACACTCGCTACAGAGCCAGCGCCCACACTCACTGCAAACACAGCGCCCACACTCGCTACCGACCCAGCGCCAACACTCGCTACAGACACTGCGCCCTCACTCACTACAGACCCTGCGCCCACATTTGCCACATACCCAGTGACTTCACTCGCTACAGACCCAGCGCCCTCACTCACTACAGACCCAGCGCCCACACTCACTACAGACCCAGCGCCCACACTCACTACAGACCCAGAGTCCACACTCGCTACAGACCCAGCGCCCACACTCACTACAGACCCAGCACCCTCACTCACTCCAGACCCAGCGCCCACAATCGCTACAGACCCAGCGCCCACACTCACTACGGACCCAACGCCCACACTCACTACAGACCCAGCGCCCACACTCGCTGCAGACTCAGCGCCCACACTCAATACAGACCCAGCGCCCACACTCACTACAGACCCAACGCCCACACTCATTACAGACCCAACGCCCACACTCACTACAGACCCAGCGCCCACACTCACTACAGACACAACGCCCACACTCGCTACAGACCCAGTGCTCACACTCGCTACAGACTCAGCACCCACACTCACTACAGCCCCAGCACCCACAATCACTACAGACCCTGGGCCCACGCTCCCTGCAGACCTAGCGCCCACACTCGCTGTTGACCCAGCACCCACAGTCACTATTGACCCAGCGCCCACACGCGCTACAGACCCAGAGCCCACACTCGGTGCAGACACAGCGCCCACACTCGCTACAGATACAGCGCCCACACTCACTACATACCCAGCGCCCACACTCACTACATACCCAGCGCCCACACTCACTACAGACCCAGCGCCCAAACTCACTAGAGAACCAGCCCCCACAATCTTGACAGACCCATCACCCACGCTCACTACTACCCCAGCACCCACACTCAATACAGACACAGCGCCCACATTCGCTACAGTCCCAGCGACCACACACACTACAGACCCAGCGCCCACACTCGATACATATCCAGCGACCACACTCACTACAGACCCAGCGCCCACACTCGCTACAGACCCAGTGCCCAAACTCGCTACAGACCCAGCGCCCAAACTCGCTACAGACCCAGCGCCCAAACTCGCTACAGACCCAGCGCCCACACTCACTAGAGACCCAGCGCCGACAATCACTACAGACCCAGTTTCCACACTCGATACAGACCCAGCGCCTACACTCACTACAGCCCCAGCGCCGACAATCGCTACAGACCCAGCGCCCACATTCGATACAGACCCAGCACCCACAATCACTACAGACCCTGGGCCCACGCTCCCTGCAGACCCAGCGCACACACTCGCTACAGACCTAACGCCCACACGCGCTACAGACCCAGCGTCCCCACTCGCTACAGACCCAGCGCCCACACGCGCTACAGACCCAGCACCCACACTCACTACAGACTAAGCGCCCACACGCGCTACAGACCCAGCCCCCACACTCGCTACAGACACAGCGCCCACACTCAGTTCAGACCCAGCGCCCACACTCACTACAGACCAAGCGCCCACAATCGCTACACACCCAGCGCCCACACTCACTACAGACCCATCGCCCACACTCACTAGAGAACCTGCACCCACACTCACTACAGCCCCAGCGCCGAAAATCACTACAGACCCAGCGTCCACACTGGATACAGACCCAACGCCCACACTCACTACAGCCCCAGCGCCGACAATCACTACAGACCCAGCGCCCACACTCACTACAGCCCCAGCGCCGACAATCACTACAGACCCAGCGTCCACACTCGATACAGACCCAGCGCCCACACTCACTACAGCCGCAGCGCCGACAATCGCTACAGACCCAGCGCCCACATTCGATACAGACCCAGCACCCACAATCACTACAGTCCCTGGGCCCACGCTCCCTGCAGACCCAGCGCACACACTCGCTGTTGACCCAGCACCCACACTCGCTATTGACCCAGCGCCCACACGCGCTACAGACCCAGAGCCCACACTCGGTGCAGACACAGCGCCCACACTCGCTACAAACCTAGTGCCCACACTCAGTGCAGACACAGCGCCCACACTCACTACAGATCAAGCGCCCACAATCGCTACACACCCGGCGCCCACACTCGCTGCAGACACAGCGCCCACACTCACTACAGACCCACAGCCCTCACTCGCTATAGACCCATCGCACACACTCACTAGAGAACCAGCACCCACACTCTTTACAGACCCAGCGCCCACACTCGCTACAGTCCCAGCGCACACACACACTACAGACCCAGCGCCCACACTCGATACATACCCAGCACCCACACTCGCTACAGACCCATCACCCACGCTCACTACTACCCCAGCATCCACACTCAATACAGACAAGCGCCCACATTCGCTACAGTCCCAGCGCCCACACTCGATACATATCCAGCGCCCACACTCACTACAGACCCAGCGCCCACATTCACTACAGAGGCAGCGCCCACACTCGCTACAGATCCAGCGCCCAAACTCACTGCAGACCCAGCGCCCACACTCGCTACAGACCCAGTGCCCACACTCGGTACAGCCACATCGCCCACACTCGCTACAAACCCAGTGCCCACACTCGGTGCAGACACAGAGCCCACACTCACTACAGACCCAGCGCCCACACTCACTACAGACCCAGCGCCTCCACTCATTACAGACCCAGCGCCCAAACTGGCTACAGACCCAGCGTCCACACTCGCTGCAGAACCAGCGCCCACACTCGCTACAAACCCAGCGCTCACAGTCACTACAGACCCAGCACCCACACTCGCTAGAGACCCAGCGCCCTCAATCACTACAGAACCAGCGTCCACACTCGATACAGAACCAGTGCCCACACTCACTACAGACCCAGAGCCGACAATCAATACAGACCCAGCGTCCACACTCGATACAGACCAAACGCCCACACTCACTACAGACCCAGAGCCGACAATCACTACAGATCCAGCGCCCACACTCACTACAGCCGCAGCGCCGACAATCGCTACAGAACCAGCGTCCACATTCGATACAGACCCAGCACCCACAATCACTACAGACCCTGGGCCCACGCTCCCTGCAGACCCAGCACCCACACTCGCTGTTGACCCAGCACCCACACTCGCTATTGACCCAGCGCCCACACGCGCTACAGACCCAGAGCCCACACTTGGTGCAGACACAGCGCCCACACTCGCTACAAACCCAGTGCCCACACTCGGTGCAGACACAGCGCCCACACTCACTACAGACCCAGTGCCCACACTCACTACAGATCAAGCGCCCACAATCGCTACACACCCAGCGCTCACACTCGCTGCAGACACAGCGCCCACACTCACTACAGACCCACAGCCCTCACTCGCTACAGACGCATCGCACACACTCACTAGAGAACTAGCCCCCACACTCTTTACAGACCCAGCGCCCACATTCACTACAGTCCCAGCGCCCACACACACTACAGACCCAGCACCCACACTCGCTACAGACCCATCACCCACGCTCACTACTACCCCAGCATCCACACTCAATACAGACACAGCGCCCACATTCGCTACAGTCCCAGCGCCCACACTTGATACATATCCAGCGCCCACACTCACTACAGACCCAGCGCCCAAACTCACTACAGAGGCAGCGCCCACACTCGCTACAGATCCAGCGCCCAAACTCGCTACAGACCCAGCGCCCAAACTCGCCACAGACACAGCGTCCACACTCGCTACAGAACCAGCGCCCACACTCGCTACAGACCCAGCGCCCACACTCGCTAGAGACCCAGCGCCGACAATCACTACAGCCCCAGCGCCCACACACACTACAGACCCAGCGTCCAGACTCGATACAGACCCAGAGCCGACAATCACTACAGACCCAGCGCCCACACTCGATACAGACCCAGCGCCCACACTCACTGCAGCACCAGCGTCCACACTCGATACAGACCCAGAGCCGACAATCACTACAGACCCAGCGCCCAAACTCGCTACAGACCCAGCGTCCACACTCGCTACAGAACCAGCGCCCACACTCGCCACAGACCCAGCGTCCACACTCGATACAGAACCAGCGCCCACACTCACTGCAGACCCAGAGCCGACAATCAATACAGACCCAGCGTCCACACTCGATACAGAACCAGCGCCCACACTCACTACAGACCCAGAGCCGACAATCAATACAGACCCAGCGTCCACACTCGATACAGAACCAGCGCCCACACTCGCTGTTGACCCAGCACCCACACTCGCTATTGACCCAGCGCCCACAGGTGCTACAGACCCAGCGCCCACACTCGGTGCAGACACAGCGCCCACACTCACTACAGACCCAGTGCCCACACTCAGTACAGATCGAGCGCCCACAATCGCTACTCACCCAGCGCCCACACTCGCTGCAGACACAGCGCCCACACTCACTACAGACCCACAGCCCTCACACGCTACAGACCCATCGCACACACTCACTAGAGAACCAGCCCCCACACTCTTTACAGACCCAGCGCCCACATTCGCTACAGTCCCAGCGCCCACACACACTACAGACCCAGCGCCCACACTCGATACATACCCAGCACCCACACTCGCTACAGACCCAGCACCCACACTCGCTACAGACCCATCACCCACGCTCACTACTACCCCAGCATCCACACTCAATACAGACACAGCGCACACATTCGCTACAGTCCCAGCGCCCACACTCGATACGTATCCAGTGCCCACATTCGCTACAGTCCCAGCGCCCACACTCGATACGTATCCAGTGCCCACACTCACTACAGACCCAGCGCCCACACTCACTACAGAGGCAGCGCCCACACTCGCTACAGATCCAGCGCCCAAACTCGCTACAGACCCAGCGCCCAAACTCGCCACAGACACAGCGTCCACACTCGCTACAGAACCAGCGCCCACACGCGCTACAGACCCAGCGCCCACACTCGGTGCAGACACAGCGCCCACACTCACTACAGACCCAGTGCCCACATTCACTACAGATCGAGCGCCCACAATCGCTACACACCCAGCGCCCCCACTCACTGCAGACACAGCGCCCACACTCACTACAGACCCACAGCCCTCACTCGCTACAGACCCATCGCACACACTCACTAGAGAACCAGCCCCCACACTCTTTACAGACCCAGAGCCCACATTCGCTACAGTCCCAGCGCCCACACACACTACAGACCCAGCGCCCACACTCGATACATACCCAGCACCCACACTCGCTACAGACCCATCACCCACGCTCACTACTACCCCAGCATTAACACTCAATACAGACACAGCACCCACATTCGCTACAGTCCCAGCGCCCACACTCGATACGTATCCAGCGCCCACACTCACTACAGACCCAGCGCCCACACTCACTACAGAGGCAGCACCCACACTCGCTACAGATCCAGCGCCCAAACTCGCTATAGACCCAGCGCCCAAACTCGCCACAGACCCAGCGTCCACACTCGCTGCAGAACCAGCGCCCACACTCGCTACAGACCCAGCGCCCACACTCGCTAGAGACCCAGCGCCGACAATCACTACAGACCCAGCGCCCACACACACTACAGACCCAGCGTCCACACTCGATACATATCCAGCGCCCACACTCACTACAGACCCAGCGCCCACACTCACCACCGAGGCAGCGCCCACACTCGCTACAGATCCAGCGCCCAAACTCTCTACTGACCCAGCGCCCAAACTCGCCACAGACACAGCGTCCACACTCGCTACAGAACCAGCGCCCACACTCACTACAGACCAAGCGCCCACACTCGCTAGAGACCCAGCGCCGACAATCACTACAGACCCAGAGCCCACACACACTACAGACCCAGCGTCCACACTCGATACAGACCCAGAGCCGACAATCACTACAGACCCAGCGCCCACACTCGATACAGACCCAGCGCCCACACTCACTACAGACCCAGCGCCCACACTCGATACACACCCAGCGCCCACACAAACTACAGACCCAGCGCCCACACTCGATAGAGACCCAGCGCCCACACTCACTACAGCCCCAGCGCCGACAATTGCTACAGACCCAGCGCCCACATTCGATACAGACCCAGCACCCAAAATCACTACAGACCCTGGGCCCACACTCGCTACAAACCCAGTGCCCACACTCACTACAGACCCAGTGCCCACACTCGCTACAGACCTAACGCCCACACTCGCTATTGACCCAGCGCCCACACGCGCTACAGACCCAGTGCCCACACGCGCTACAGACCCAGCGCCCCCCACTCGCTACAGACCCAGCGCCCACTCGCGCTACAGACCCAGCGCCCACACTCGCTACAGACCCAGCGCCAACACTCGCTACAGACCCATCACCCACGCTCACTACTACCCCAGCATCCACACTCAATACTGACGCAGCGCCCACCTTCGCTACAGTCCCAGCACCCACACTCGATACGTATCCAGCGCCCACACTCACTACAGACCCAGCGCCCACACTCACTACTGAGGCAGCGCCCACACTCGCTTCAGATCCAGCGCCCAAACTCGCTACAGACCCAGCGCCCAAACTCGCCACAGACACAGCGTCCACACTCGCTACAGAACCAGCGCCCACACGCGCTACAGACCCAGAGCCCACACTCGGTGCAGACACAGCGCCCACACTCGCTACAAACCCAGTGACCACACTCGGTGCAGACACAGCGCCCACACTCACTACAGACACAGCGCCCACACTCACTACATACCCAGCGCCCACACTCACTACAGACCAAGCGCCCACAATCGCTACACACCGAGCGCCCACACTCGCTGCAGACCCAGTGCCCACACTCACTACAGTCCCACAGCCCTCACTCACTACAGACCCATCGCCCACACTCACTACAGACCCAGCGCCCACACTTGATACATATCCAGCGACCACACTCACTACAGACCCAGCGCCCACACTCGCTACAGACCCAGTGCCCAAACTCGCTACAGACCCAGCGCCCAAACTCGCTACAGACCCAGCGCCCAAACTCGCTACAGACCCAGCTCCCACACTCACTAGAGACCCAGCGCCGACAATCACTACAGACCCAGCGTCCACACTCGATACAGACCCAGCGCCCACACTCACTACAGCCCCAGCGCCGACAATCGCTACAGACCCAGCGCCCACATTCGATACAGACCCAGCACCCACAATCACTACAGACCCTGGGCCCACGCTCCCTGCAGACCCAGCGCCCACACTCGCTACAGACCTAACGCCCACTCTCGCTATTGACCCAGCGCCCACACGCGCTACAGACCCAGCACCCACACGCGCTACAGACCCAGCGTCCCCACTCGCTACAGACCCAGCGCCCACACGCGCTACAGACCCAGCACCCACACTCACTACAGACTAAGCGCCCACACGCGCTACAGACCCAGCGCCCACACTCGCTACAGACACAGCGCCCACACTCAGTTCAGACCCAGCGCCCACACTCACTACAGACCATGCGCCCACAATCGCTACACACCCAGCGCACACACTCACTACAGACCCATCGCCCACACTCACTAGAGAACCGGCCCCCACACTCTTTACAGACCCGGCGCCCACACTCGCTACAGTCCCAGCGCCCACACACACTACAGAACCAGTTGCCCACACTCGATAAATATCCAGCGCCCACACACACTAGAGAACCAGCGCCCACACTCGATACATATCCAGCGCCCACACTCACTACAGACCCAGCACCCACACTCACTACAGAGGCAGCGCCCTCACTCGCTACAGATCCAGCGCCCAAACTCGCTACAGACACAGCGCCCAAACTCACTACAGACCCAGCGTCCACACTCGCTACAGAACCAGTGCCCACACTCGCTACAGACCCAGCGCCCACATTCGCTAGAGAACCTGCACCCACACTCACTACAGCCCCAGCGCCGACAATCACTACAGACCCAGCGTCCACACTGGATACAGACCCAACGCACACACTCACTACAGCCCCAGCGCCGACAATCACTACAGACCCAGCGCCCACACTCACTGCAAACACAGCGCCCACACTCGCTACCGACCCAGCGCCAACACTCGCTACAGACACTGCGCCCTCACTCACTACAGACCCTGCGCCCACATTCGCCACATACCCAGTGACTTCACTCGCTACAGACCCAGCGCCCTCACTCACTACAGACCCAGCGCCCACACTCACTACAGACCCAGCGCCCACACTCACTACAGACCCAGAGCCCACATTCGCTACAGACCCAGCGCCCACACTCACTACAGACCCAGCACCCTCACTCACTCCAGACCCAGCGCCCACAATCGCTACAGACCCAGCGCCCACACTCACTACAGACCCAACGCCCACACTCATTACAGACCCAACGCCAACACTCACTACAGACCCAGCGCCCACACTCACTACAGACCCAACGCCCACACTCGCTACAGAACCAGTGCTCACACTCGCTACAGACTCAGCACCCACACTCACTACAGCCCCAGCACCCACAATCACTACAGACCCTGGGCCCACGCTCCCTGCAGACCTAGCGCCCACACTCGCTGTTGACCCAGCACCCACACTCACTATTGACCCAGCGCCCACACGCGCTACAGACCCAGAGCCCACACTCGGTGCAGACACAGCGCCCACACTCGCTACAAACCCAGTGCCCACACTCGGTGCAGACACAGCGCCCACACTCACTACAGACACAGCGCCCACACTCACTACATACCCAGCGCCCACACTCACTACAGACCAAGCGCCCACAATCGCTACACACCAAGCGCCCACACTCGCTGCAGACCCAGCGCCCACACTCACTACAGACCCACAGCCCTCACTCACTACAGACCCATCGCCCACACTCACTAGAGAACCAGCCCCCACAATCTTTACAGACCCAGCGACCACACACACTACAGACCCAGCGCCCACACTCGATACATATCCAGCGACCACACTCACTACAGACCCAGCGCCCACACTCACTACAGACCCAGTGCCCAAACTCGCTACAGACCCAGCGCCCAAACTCGCTACAGACCCAGCGCCCAAACTCGCTACAGACCCAGCGCCCACACTCACTAAAGACCCAGCGCCGACAATCACTACAGACCCAGCGTCCACACTCGATACAGACCCAGCGCCTACACTCACTACAGCCCCAGCGCCGACAATCGCTACAGACCCAGCGCCCACATTCGATACAGACCCAGCACCCACAATCACTACAGACCCTGGGCCCACGCTCCCTGCAGACCCAGCGCCCACACTCGCTACAGACCTAACGCCCACACTCGCTATTGACCCAGCGCCCACACGCGCTACAGACCCAGCACCCACACGCGCTACAGACCCAGC
The DNA here is from genome assembly GCA_026770705.1 of Isurus oxyrinchus. Classification (NCBI taxonomy): domain Eukaryota; kingdom Metazoa; phylum Chordata; class Chondrichthyes; order Lamniformes; family Lamnidae; genus Isurus; species Isurus oxyrinchus. The sequence goes on from JANJGN010000008.1 coordinate 165,158,174, forward strand.
GTCCCCACTCGCTACAGACCCGGCGCCCACACGCACTACAGACCCAGCACCCACACTCACTACAGACTAAGCGCCCACACGCGCTACAGACCCAGCGCCCATACTCGCTACAGACACAGCGCCCACACTCAGTTCAGACCCAGCGCCCACACTCACTACAGACCAAGCGCCCACAATCGCTACACACCCAGCGCCCACACTCACTACAGACCCATCGCCCACACTCACTAGAGAACCGGCCCCCACACTCTTTACAGACCCGGCGCCCACGCTCGCTACAGTCCCAGAGCCCACACACACTACAGAGCCAGTTGCCCACACTCGATAAATATCCAGCGCCCACACACACTACAGAACCAGCGCCCACACTCGATACATATCCAGCGCCCACACTCACTACAGACCCAGCACCCACACTCACTACAGAGGCAGCGCCCACACTCGCTACAGATCCAGCGCCCAAACTCGCTACAGACCCAGCGCCCAAACTCACTACAGACCCAGCGTCCACACTCGCTACAGAACCAACGCCCACACTCGCTACAGACCCAGCACCCACACTCACTACAGCCCCAGCGCCGACAATCACTACAGACCCAGCGTCCACACTGGATACAGACCCAACGCCCACACTCACTACAGCCCCAGCGCCGACAATCACTACAGACCCAGCGCCCACACTCACTACAGCCCCAGCGCCGACAATCACTACAGACCCAGCGTCCACACTCGATACAGACCCAGCGCCCACATTCACTACAGCCGCAGCGCCGACAATCGCTACAGACCCAGCGCCCACATTCGATACAGACCCAGCACCCACAATCACTACAGACCCTGGGCCCACGCTCCCTGCAGACCCAACGCCCACACTCGATACAGACCCAGCGCCCACACTCACTACAGCCCCAGCTCCGACAATCGCTACAGACCCAGCGCCCACATTCGATACAGACCCAGCACCCACAATCACTACAGACCCTGGGCCCACGCTCCCTGCAGAACCAGTGCCCACACTCGCTGTTGACCCAGCACCCACACTCGCTATTGACCCAGCGCCCACACGCGCTACAGACCCAGAGCTCACACTCGGTGCAGACACAGCACCCACATTCGCTACAAACCTAGTGCCCACACTCGGTGCAGACACAGCGCCCACACTAACTACAGACCCAGCGCCCACACTCACTACAGATCAAGCGCCCACAATCGCTACACACCCAGCGCCCACACTCGCTGCAGACACAGCGCCCACACTCACTACAGACCCACAGCCCTCACTCGCTACAGACCCATCGCACACACTCACTAGAGAACCAGCCCCCACACTCTTTACAGACCCAGCGCTCACACTCGCTACAGTCCCAGCGCACACACACACTACAGACCCAGCGCTCACACTCGATACATACCCAGCACCCACACTCGCTACAGACCCATCACCCACGCTCACTACTACCCCAGCATCCAGACTCAATACAGACACAGCGCCCACATTCGCTACAGTCCCAGCGCCCACACTCGATACATATCCAGCGCCCACACTCACTACAGACCCAGCGCCCACATTCACTACAGAGGCAGCGCCCACACTCGCTACAGATCCAGCGCCCAAATTCGCTACAGACCCAGCGCCCAAACTCGCCACAGACCCAGCGTCCACACTCGCTACAGAACCAGCGCCCACACTCGCTACAGACCCAGTGCCCACACTCGGTACAGCCACATCGCCCACACTCGCTACAAACCCAGTGCCCACACTCGGTGCAGACACAGAGCCCACACTCACTACAGACCCAGCGCCCACACTCACTACAGACCCAGCGCCTCCAGTCATTACAGACCCAGCGCCCAAACTGGCTACAGACCCAGCGTCCACACTCGCTACAGAACCAGCGCCCACACTCGCTACAAACCCAGCGCTCAAAGTCACTACAGACCCAGCGCCCACACTCGCTAGAGACCCAGCGCCCTCAATCACTACAGACCCAGCGTCCACACTCGATACAGAACCAGTGCCCACACTCACTACAGACCCAGAGCTGACAATCAATACAGACCCAGCGTCCACACTCGATACAGACCCAACGCCCACACTCACTACAGCCGCAGCGCCGACAATCGCTACAGAACCAGCGCCCACATTCGATACAGACCCAGCACCCACAATCACTACAGACCCTGGGCCCACGCTCCCTGCAGACCCAGCGCCCACACTCGCTGTTGACCCAGCACCCACACTCGCTATTGACCCAGCGCCCACACGCGCTACAGACCCAGAGCCCACACTTTTGGCAGACACAGCGCCCACACTCGCTACAAACCCAGTGCCCACACTCAGTGCAGACCCAGCGCCCACACTCACTACAGACCCAGTGCCCACACTCACTACAGATCAAGCGCCCACAATCGCTACACACCCAGCGCCCACACTCGCTGCAGACACAGCGCCCACACTCACTACAGACCCACAGCCCTCACTCGCTACAGACCCATCGCACACACTCACTAGAGAACTAGCCCCCACACTCTTTACAGACCCAGCGCCCACATTCGCTACAGTCCCAGCGCACACAAACACTACAGACCCAACACCCACACTCGCTACAGACCCATCACCCACGCTCACTACTACCCCAGCATCCACACTCAATACAGACACAGCGCCCACATTCGCTACAGTCCCAGCGCCCACACTCGATACATATCCAGCGCCCACACTCACTACAGACCCAGCGCCCACACTCACTACAGAGGCAGCGCCCACACTCGCTACAGATCCAGCGCCCAAACTTGCTACAGACCCAGCGCCCAAACTCGCCACAGACACAGCGTCCACACTCGCTACAGAACCAGCGCCCACACTCGCTACAGACCCAGCGCCCACACTCGCTAGAGACCCAGCGCCGACAATCACTACAGACCCAGCGCCCACACACACTACAGACCCAGCGTCCACACTCGATACAGACCCAGAGCCGACAATCACAACAGACCCAGCGCCCACACTCGATACAGACCCAGCGCCCACACTCACTGCAGCACCAGCGTCCACACTCGATACAGACCCAGAGCCGACAATCACTACAGACCCAGCGCCCAAACTTGCTACAGACCCAGCGTCCACACTCGCTACAGAACCAGCGCCCACACTCGCTTCAGACCCAGCGCCCAAACTCGCTAGAGACCCAGCGCCGACAATCACTACAGACCCAGCGCCCACACACACTACAGACCCAGCGTCCACACTCGATACAGACCCAGAGCCGACAATCACTACAGACCCAGCGCCCACACTCGATACAGACCCAGCGCCCACACTCACTGCAGCACCAGCGTCCACACTCGATACAGACCCAGAGCCGACAATCACTACAGACCCAGCGCCCAAACTTGCTACAGACCCACCGTCCACACTCGCTACAGAACCAGCGCCCACACTCGCCACAGACCCAGCGTCCACACTCGATACAGAACCAGCGCCCACACTCACTACAGACCCAGAGCCGACAATCAATACAGACCCAGCGTCCACACTCGATACAGAACCAGCGCCCACACTCGCTGTTGACCCAGCACCCACACTCGCTATTGACCCAGCGCCCACAGGCGCTACAGAACCAGCGCCCACACTCGGTGCAGACACAGCGCCCACACTCACTACAGACCCAGTGCCCACACTCACTACAGATCGAGCGCCCACAATCGCTGCTCACCCAGCGCCCACACTCGCTACAGACCCAGCGCCCACACTCACTATAGCCCCAGCGCCGACAATCGCTACAGACCCAGCGCCCACATTCGATACAGACCCAGCACCCACAATCACTACAGACCCTGGGCCCACGCTCCCTGCAGACCCAGCGCCCACACTCGCTACAGACCTAACGCCCACTCTCGCTATTGACCCAGCGCCCACACGCGCTACAGACCCAGCACACACACGCGCTACAGACCCAGCGTCCCCACTCACTACAGATCCAGCGCCCACACGCGCTACAGACCCAGCACCCACACTCACTACAGACTAAGCGCCCACACGCGCTACAGACCCAGCGCCCACACTCGCTACAGACACAGCGCCCACACTCAGTTCAGACCCAGCGCCCACACTCACTACAGACCCATCGCCCACACTCACTAGAGAACCGGCCCCCACACTCTTTACAGACCCGGCGCCCACACTCGCTACAGTCCCAGCGCCCACACACACTACAGAACCAGTTGCCCACACTCGATAAATATCCAGCGCCCACACAAACTACAGAACCAGCGCCCACACTCGATACATATCCAGCGCCCACACTCACTACAGACCCAGCACCCACACTCACTACAGAGGCAGCGCCCACACTCGCTACAGATCCAGCGCCCAAACTCGCTACAGACCCAGCGCCCAAACTCACTACAGACCCAGCGTCCACACTCGCTACAGAACCAGCGCCCACACTCGCTACAGACCCAGCGCCCACACTCGCTAGAGAACCTGCACCCACACTCACTACAGCCCCAGCGCCGACAATCACTACAGACCCAGCGTCCACACTGGATACAGACCCAACGCCCACACTCACTACAGCCCCAGCGCCGACAATCACTACAGACCCAGCGCCCACACTCACTACAGCCCCAGCACCGACAATCACTACAGACCCAGCGTCCACACTCGATACAGACCCAGCACCCACACTCACTACAGCCGCAGCGCCGACAATCGCTACAGACCCAGCGCCCACATTCGATACAGACCCAGCACCCACAATCACTACAGACCCTGGGCCCACGCTCCCTGCAGACCCAGCGCCCACACTCGCTGTTGACCCAGCACCCACACTCGCTATTGACCCAGCGCCCACACGCGCTACTGACCCAGAGCCCACACTCGGTGCTGACACAGCGCCCACACTCGCTACAAACCTAGTGCCCACACTCGGTGCAGACACAGCGCCCACACTCACTACAGACCCAGCGCCCACACTCACTACAGATCAAGCGCCCACAATCGCTACACACCCAGCGCCCACACTCGCTGCAGACACAGCGCCCACACTCACTACAGACCCACAGCCCTCACTCGCTACAGACCCATCGCACACACTCACTAGAGAACCAGCACCCACACTCTTTACAGACCCAGCGCCCACACTCGCTACAGTCCCAGCGCACACACACACTACAGACCCAGCGCCCACACTCGATACATACCCAGCACCCACACTCGCTACAGACCCATCACCCACGCTCACTACTACCCCAGCATCCACACTCAATACAGACACAGCGCCCACATTCGCTACAGTCCCAGCGCCCACACTCGATACATATCCAGCGCCCACACTCACTACAGACCCAGCGCCCACATTCACTACAGAGGCAGCGCCCACACTCGCTACAGATCCAGCGCCCAAACTCGCTACAGACCCAGCGCCCAAACTCGCCACAGACCCAGCGTCCACACTCGCTACAGAACCAGCGCCCACACTCGCTACAGACCCAGTGCCCACACTCGGTACAGCCACATCGCCCACACTCGCTACAAACCCAGTGCCCACACTCGGTGCAGACACAGAGCCCACACTCACTACAGACCCAGCGCCCACACTCACTACAGACCCAGCGCCTCCACTCATTACAGACCCAGCGCCCACACGCGGTACAGGCACAGCGCCCACACTCGTTACAGAAACAGCGCCCACACTCACTAAAGACCCAGAGCCCACACTCACTACAGACCAAGCGCCCACAATCGCTACACACCCAGCGCCCACACTCGCTGCAGACCCAGAGCCCACATGCGCTACAGCCCCAGTGCCCACACTCGCTATAGATACAGAGCCCACACTCAATACATACCCAGCGCCTACACTCGATACAGACTCAGCGCCCACACTCACTACAGACCCACAGCCCACACTCGCTACAGACTCAGCGCCCACACTCGCTACAGACCCAGCGCAAACACACTCACTAGAGAACCAGCGCCCACACTCTTTACAGACCCAGCGCCCACACTCGCTACAGACCCAGCACCCACATTCACTAGAGACCCAGCGCCCACTCTCGATACAGACCAAGCGCCCCCACTCACTACAGACCCAGAGCCGACACGCACTACAGACACAGCGCCCACACTCACTACAGACCGAGCAACCACACTCGCTACAGACACAGCGCCCACACTCGCTACAGATCCAGCAACCACACTCGCTACAGACCCAGCGCCCACACTCACTACAGCCCCAGCGCCGACAATCACTACAGACCCAGCGCCCACACTCACTACAGTCCCAGCGCCCACATTCACTGCAGACACAGCACCCACACTCACTACAGTCCCAGCGCCCACAGTCGCTGCAGACACAACTCCCACACTCACTACAGACCCAGCGCACACACTCAATATTGACTCAGCACCCACACTCACTTGAGACCCATCACCCACGCTCACTAATACCCCAGCACCCACAATCAATACAGATCCAGTGCGCACACTCACTATTGACCCAGCGCCCACACTCACTACAGACCCAGCGCCCACAATCAATACAGACACAGCGCCCACACTCGTTACATACCCAGCGCCCACACACACTACAGACCCAGCGCCCACACTCGATACATACCCAGCGCCCACACACACTACAGACCCAGCGCCCACCCACGATACAGACAAAACTTACTACATATCCAGACCCCACACTCACTACAGACACAGCGCCCACACTCACTACAGACCCAGCGCCCACACTCACTACAGACACAGCGCCCACACTCACTACAGACCCAGCGCACACACTCACTACAGACACAGCGCCCACACTCACTACAGACCCAGCGCCCACACTCGCTACAGACCCAGCACCCACACTCACTACAGACCCAGCACCCACACTCACTACAACCCCAACGCCGACAATAACTACAGACCCAGTTTCCACGCTCGATACAACCCAGCGCCCAAACTCACTAGAGACCCAGAGCCGATACTCACTACAGAACCAGCGCCCACACTCGATACATTACTAGTGCCCACACTCACTGCATAGCCAGCGCCCACACTCGCCATTTAACCAGGGCCCACAATCGCTACAGACCCAGCGCCCACACGCGCTACAGACCCAGCGCCCACACTCGCCATTTTACCAGGGCCCACAATCGCTACAGACCAGGCGCCCACACGCGCTACAGACCCAGCGCCCACACGCGCTTCAGACCCAGCGCCCACACTCACTACAGACCCAGCGCCCACACTCACTACATACGCCGCGCCCACACTCACTACAGACCAAGCGCCCATACTCACTACAGAACAATGGCCCACACTCGCTACAGACCCAGCGCCCACACTCACTATTGACCCAGTGCCCACACTCGTTACAGACACAGAGCCTACACACACTACAAACCTAGTGCCCACACTCGGTACAGACACAGCGCCCACACTCGCTACAAACACAGTGCCTGCACTCATTACAGACCGAGCGCCCACAATAGCTACACACCCAGCGCCCACACTCGCTGCAGACCCAGAGCCCTCACGCAATACAGACCTAGTGCCCACACTCGCTATAGGCACAGAGCCCACACTCACTCCAGACCCAGCGCCCACACTCGCTATAGACTCAGCGCCCACCCTCGCTACAGACCCAGAGCCCAAACTCGCTACAGACCAGGCGCCCACACTCGCTACAGACCCAGCGCCCACACTCGCTACAGACCCAGCGCCCACACTCGCTACAGATCCAGCGCCCACACTCGCTACAGACCCAGTGCCCACACTCATTGCAGACACAGCGTCCACACTCGCTACAGACCCAGTGCCCACATTCGATACAGACCCAGCACCCACACTCGCTGTTGACCCAGCGCCCACAGGCGCTACAGACCCAGCGCCCACACTCGGTGCAGACACAGCGCCCACACTCACTACAGACCCAGTGCCCACACTCACTACAGATCGAGCGCCCACAATCGCTACTCATCCAGCGCCCACACTCGCTACAGACCCAGCGCCCACACTCACTACAGCCCCAGCGCCGACAATCGCTACAGACCCAGCGCCCACATTCGATACAGACCCAGCACCCACAATCACTACAGACCCTGCGCCCACACTCGCTACAGACCTAACGCCCACTCTCGCTATTGACCCAGCGCCCACACGCGCTACAGACCCAGCACCCACACGCGCTACAGACCCAGCGTCCCCACTCGCTACAGACCCAGCGCCCACACGCGCTACAGACCCAGCACCCACACTCACTACAGACTAAGCGCCCACACGCGCTACAGACCCAGCGCCCACACTCGCTACAGACACAGCGCCCACACTCAGTTCAGACCCAGCGCCCACACTCACTACAGACCAAGCGCCCACAATCGCTACACACCCAGCGCCCACACTCACTACAGACCCATCGCCCACACTCACTAGAGAACCGGCCCCCACACTCTTTACAGACCCGGCGCCCACACTCGCTACAGTCCCAGCGCCCACACACACTACAGAAACAGTTGCCCACACTCGATAAATATCCAGCGCCCACACAAACTACAGAACCAGCGCCCACACTCGATACATATCCAGCGCCCACACTCACTACAGACCCAGCACCCACACTCACTACAGAGGCAGCGCCCACACTCGCTACAGATCCAGCGCCCAAACTCGCTACAGACCCAGCGCCCAAACTCACTACAGACCCAGCGTCCACACTCGCTACAGAACCAGCGCCCACACTCGCTACAGACCCAGCGCCCACACTCGCTAGAGAACCCGCACCCACACTCACTACAGCCCCAGCGCCGACAATCACTACAGACCCAGCGTCCACACTGGATACAGACCCAACGCCCACACTCACTACAGACCCAGCGCCGACAATCACTACAGACCCAGCGCCCACACTCACTACAGCCCCAGCGCCGACAATCACTACAGACCCAGCGTCCACACTCGATACAGACCCAGCACCCACACTCACTACAGCCGCAGCGCCGACAATCGCTACAGACCCAGCGCTCACATTCGATACAGACCCAGCTCCCACAATCACTACAGACCCTGGGCCCACGCTCCCTGCAGACCCAGCGCCCACACTCGCTGTTGACCCAGCACCCACACTCGCTATTGACCCAGCGCCCACACGCGCTACTGACCCAGAGCCCACACTCGGTGCAGACACAGCGCCCACACTCGCTACAAACCTAGTGCCCACACTCGGTGCAGACACAGCGCCCACACTCACTACAGACCCAGCGCCCACACTCACTACAGATCAAGCGCCCACAATCGCTACACACCCAGCGCCCACACTCGCTGCAGACACAGCGCCCACACTCACTACAGACCCACAGCCCTCACTCGCTACAGACCCATCGCACACACTCACTAGAGAACCAGCACCCACACTCTTTACAGACCCAGCGCCCACACTCGCTACAGTCCCAGCGCACACACACACTACAGACCCAGCGCCCACACTCGATACATACCCAGCACCCACACTCGCTACAGACCCATCACCCACGCTCACTACTACCCCAGCATCCACACTCAATACAGACACAGCGCCCACATTCGCTACAGTCCCAGCGCCCACACTCGATACATATCCAGCGCCCACACTCACTACAGACCCAGCGCCCACATTCACTACAGAGGCAGCGCCCACACTCGCTACAGATCCAGCGCCCAAACTCGCTACAGACCCAGCGCCCACACTCGCTACAGACCCAGTGCCCACACTCGGTACAGCCACATCGCCCACACTCGCTACAAACCCAGTGCCCACACTCGGTGCAGACACAGAGCCCACACTCACTACAGACCCAGCGCCCACACTCACTACAGACCCAGCGCCTCCACTCATTACAGACCCAGCGCCCACACGCGGTACAGGCACAGCGCCCACACTCGTTACAGAAACAGCGCCCACACTCACTAAAGACCCAGAGCCCACACTCACTACAGACCAAGCGCCCACAATCGCTACACACCCAGCACCCACACTCGCTGCAGACCCAGAGCCCACATGCGCTACAGCCCCAGTGCCCACACTCGCTATAGATACAGAGCCCACACTCAATACATACCCAACGCCCACACTCGATACAGACTCAGCGCCCACACTCACTACAGACCCACAGCCCACACTCGCTACAGACTCAGCGCCCACACTCGCTACAGACCCAGCGCAAACACACTCACTAGAGAACCAGCGCCCACACTCTTTACAGACCCAGCGCCCACACTCGCTACAGACCCAGCACCCACATTCACTAGAGACCCAGCGCCCACTCTCGATACAGACCAAGCGCCCCCACTCACTACAGACCCAGAGCCGACACTCACTACAGACACAGCGCCCACACTCACTACAGACCGAGCAACCACACTCGCTACAGACACAGCGCCCACACTCGCTACAGATCCAGCAACCACACTCGCTACAGTCCCAGCGTCAAAACTCGCTACTGAGCCAGTGCCCACATTCACTGCAGACACAGCGCCCACACTCACTACAGTCCCAGCGCCCACATTCACTGCAGACACAGCACCCACACTCACTACAGTCCCAGCGCCCACAGTCGCTGCAGACACAACTCCCACACTCACTACAGACCCAGCGCACACACTCAATATTGACTCAGCACCCACACTCACTTCAGACCCATCACCCACGCTCACTAATACCCCAGCACCCATAATCAATACAGATCCAGTGCGCACACTCACTATTGACCCAGCGCCCACACTCACTACAGACCCAGCGCCCACAATCAATACAGACACAGCGCCCACACTCGTTACATACCCAGCGCCCACACACACTACAGACCCAGCGCCCACACTCGATACATACCCAGCGCCCACACACACTACAGACCCAGCGCCCACCCACGATACAGACAAAACTTACTACATATCCAGACCCCACACTCACTACAGACACAGCGCCCACACTCACTACAGACCCAGCGCCCACACTCACTACAGACACAGCGCCCACACTCACTACAGACCCAGCGCACACACTCACTACAGACACAGCGCCCACACTCACTACAGACCCAGCGCCCACACTCGCTACAGACCCAGCACCCACACTCACTACAGACCCAGCACCCACACTCACTACAAACCCAACGCCGACAATAACTACAGACCCAGTGTCCACGCTCGATACAACCCAGCGCCCAAACTCACTAGAGACCCAGAGCCGATACTCACTACAGAACCAGCGCCCACACTCGATACATTACTAGTGCCCACACTCACTGCATAGCCAGCGCCCACACTCGCCATTTAACCAGGGCCCACAATCGCTACAGACCCAGCGCCCACACGCGCTACAGACCCAGCGCCCACACTCGCCATTTTACCAGGGCCCACAATCGCTACAGACCAGGCGCCCACACGCGCTACAGACCCAGCGCCCACACGCGCTTCAGACCCAGCGCCCACACTCACTACAGACCCAGTGCCCACACTCACTACATACGCCGCGCCCACACTCACTACAGACCAAGCGCCCATACTCGCTACAGAACAATGGCCCACACTCGCTACAGACCCAGCGCCCACACTCACTATTGACCCAGTGCCCACACTCGTTACAGACACAGAGCCTACACACACTACAAACCTAGTGCCCACACTCGGTACAGACACAGCGCCCACACTCGCTACAAACCCAGTGCCAACACTCGGTGCAGACACAGCGCCCACACTCAGTACAGACCCAGCGCCTGCACTCATTACAGACCGAGCGCCCACAATAGCTACACACCCAGCGCCCACACTCGCTGCAGACCCAGAGCCCTCACGCAATACAGACCTAGTGCCCACACTCGCTATAGGCACAGAGCCCACACTCACTCCAGACCCAGAACCCACACTCGCTATAGACTCAGCGCCCACCCTCGCTACAGACCCAGAGCCCAAACTCGCTACAGACCAGGCGCCCACACTCGCTACAGACCCAGCGCCCACACTCGCTACAGACCCAGCGCCCACACTCGCTACAGATCCAGCGCCCACACTCGCTACAGACCCAGTGCCCACACTCATTGCAGACACAGCGCCCACACTCGCTACAGACCCAGCGCCCACATTCGATACAGACCCAGCACCCACACTCGCTGTTGACCCAGCACCCACACTCGCTATTGACCCAGCGCCCACAGGCGCTACAGACCCAGCGCCCACACTCGGTGCAGACACAGCGCCCACACTCACTACAGACCCAATGCCCACACTCACTACAGATCGAGCGCCCACAATCGCTACTCATCCAGCGCCCACACTCGCTACAGACCCAGCGCCCACACTCACTACAGCCCCAGCGCCGACAATCGCTACAGACCCAGCGCCCACATTCGATACAGACCCAGCACCCACAATCACTACAGACCCTGGGCCCACGCTCCCTGCAGACCCAGCGCCCACACTCGCTACAGACCTAACGCCCACTCTCGCTATTGACCCAGCGCCCACACGCGCTACAGACCCAGCACCCACATGCGCTACAGACCCAGCGTCCCCACTCGCTACAGACCCAGCGCCCACACGCGCTACAGACCCAGCACCCACACTCACTACAGACTAAGCGCCCACACGCGCTACAGACCCAGCGCCCACACTCGCTACAGACACAGCGCCCACACTCAGTTCAGACCCAGCGCCCACACTCACTACAGACCAAGCGCCCACAATCGCTACACACCCAGCGCCCACACTCACTACAGACCCATCGCCCACACTCACTAGAGAACCGGCCCCCACACTCTTTACAGACCCGGCGCCCTCACTCGCTACAGTCCCAGCGCCCACACACACTACAGAACCAGTTGCCCACACTCGATAAAAATCCAGCGCCCACACAAACTACAGAACCAGCGCCCACACTCGATACATATCCAGCGCCCACACTCACTACAGACCCAGCACCCACACTCACTACAGAGGCAGCGCCCACACTCGCTACAGATCCAGCGCCCACACTCACTACAGACCCAGCGCCCACAATCAATACAGACACAGCGCCCACACTCGTTACATACCCAGCGCCCACACACACTACAGACCCAGCGCCCACACTCGATACATACCCAGCGCCCACACACACTACAGACCCAGCGCCCACCCACGATACAGACAAAACTTACTACATATCCAGACCCCACACTCACTACAGACACAGCGCCCACACTCACTACAGACCCAGCGCCCACACTCACTACAGACACAGCGCCCACACTCACTACAGACCCAGCGCACACACTCACTACAGACACAGCGCCCACACTCACTACAGACCCAGCGCCCACACTCGCTACAGACCCAGCACCCACACTCACTACAGACCCAGCACCCACACTCACTACAAACCCAACGCCGACAATAACTACAGACCCAGTGTCCACGCTCGATACAACCCAGCGCCCAAACTCACTAGAGACCCAGAGCCGATACTCACTACAGAACCAGCGCCCACACTCGATACATTACTAGTGCCCACACTCACTGCATAGCCAGCGCCCACACTCGCCATTTAACCAGGGCCCACAATCGCTACAGACCCAGCGCCCACACGCGCTACAGACCCAGCGCCCACACTCGCCATTTTACCAGGGCCCACAATCGCTACAGACCAGGCGCCCACACGCGCTACAGACCCAGCGCCCACACGCGCTTCAGACCCAGCGCCCACACTCACTACAGACCCAGTGCCCACACTCACTACATACGCCGCGCCCACACTCACTACAGACCAAGCGCCCATACTCGCTACAGAACAATGGCCCACACTCGCTACAGACCCAGCGCCCACACTCACTATTGACCCAGTGCCCACACTCGTTACAGACACAGAGCCTACACACACTACAAACCTAGTGCCCACACTCGGTACAGACACAGCGCCCACACTCGCTACAAACCCAGTGCCAACACTCGGTGCAGACACAGCGCCCACACTCAGTACAGACCCAGCGCCTGCACTCATTACAGACCGAGCGCCCACAATAGCTACACACCCAGCGCCCACACTCGCTGCAGACCCAGAGCCCTCACGCAATACAGACCTAGTGCCCACACTCGCTATAGGCACAGAGCCCACACTCACTCCAGACCCAGAACCCACACTCGCTATAGACTCAGCGCCCACCCTCGCTACAGACCCAGAGCCCAAACTCGCTACAGACCAGGCGCCCACACTCGCTACAGACCCAGCGCCCACACTCGCTACAGACCCAGCGCCCACACTCGCTACAGATCCAGCGCCCACACTCGCTACAGACCCAGTGCCCACACTCATTGCAGACACAGCGCCCACACTCGCTACAGACCCAGCGCCCACATTCGATACAGACCCAGCACCCACACTCGCTGTTGACCCAGCACCCACACTCGCTATTGACCCAGCGCCCACAGGCGCTACAGACCCAGCGCCCACACTCGGTGCAGACACAGCGCCCACACTCACTACAGACCCAATGCCCACACTCACTACAGATCGAGCGCCCACAATCGCTACTCATCCAGCGCCCACACTCGCTACAGACCCAGCGCCCACACTCACTACAGCCCCAGCGCCGACAATCGCTACAGACCCAGCGCCCACATTCGATACAGACCCAGCACCCACAATCACTACAGACCCTGGGCCCACGCTCCCTGCAGACCCAGCGCCCACACTCGCTACAGACCTAACGCCCACTCTCGCTATTGACCCAGCGCCCACACGCGCTACAGACCCAGCACCCACATGCGCTACAGACCCAGCGTCCCCACTCGCTACAGACCCAGCGCCCACACGCGCTACAGACCCAGCACCCACACTCACTACAGACTAAGCGCCCACACGCGCTACAGACCCAGCGCCCACACTCGCTACAGACACAGCGCCCACACTCAGTTCAGACCCAGCGCCCACACTCACTACAGACCAAGCGCCCACAATCGCTACACACCCAGCGCCCACACTCACTACAGACCCATCGCCCACACTCACTAGAGAACCGGCCCCCACACTCTTTACAGACCCGGCGCCCTCACTCGCTACAGTCCCAGCGCCCACACACACTACAGAACCAGTTGCCCACACTCGATAAAAATCCAGCGCCCACACAAACTACAGAACCAGCGCCCACACTCGATACATATCCAGCGCCCACACTCACTACAGACCCAGCACCCACACTCACTACAGAGGCAGCGCCCACACTCGCTACAGATCCAGCGCCCAAACTCGCTACAGACCCAGCGCCCAAACTCACTACAGACTCAGCGTCCACACTCGCTACAGAACCAGCGCCCACACTCGCTACAGACCCAGCGCCCACACTCGCTAGAGAACCTGCACCCACACTCACTACAGCCCCAGCGCCGACAATCACTACAGACCCAGCGTCCACACTGGATACAGACCCAACGCCCACACTCACTACAGCCCCAGCGCCGACAATCACTACAGACCCAGCGCCCACACTCACTACAGCCCCAGCGCCGACAATCACTACAGACCCAGCGTCCACACTCGATACAGACCCAGCGCCCACACTCACTACAGCCGCAGCGCCGACAATCGCTACAGACCCAGCGCCCACATTCGATACAGACCCAGTGGCTTCAATCACTACAGACCCTGGGCCCACGCTCCCTGCAGACCCAGCGCCCACACTCGCTACAGACCCAGCACCCACATTCACTAGAGACCCAGCGTCCACTCTCGATACAGACCAAGCGCCCCCACTCACTACAGACCCAGAGCCGACACGCACTACAGACACAGCGCCCACACTCACTACAGACCCAGCAACCACACTCGCTACAGACACAGCGCCCACACTCGCTACGGATCCAGCAACCACACTCGCTACAGACCCAGCGTCAAAACTCGCTACTGAGCCAGTGCCCACATTCACTGCAGACACAGCGCCCACACTCACAACAGTCCCAGCGCCCACATTCACTCCAGACACAGCGCCCACAGTCACTACAGTCCCAGCGCCCACAGTCGCTGCAGACACAACTCCCACACTCACTACAGACCCAGCGCACACACTCAATATTGACTCAGCACCCACACTCACTTCAGACCCATCACCCACGCTCACTAATACCCCAGCACCCACAATCAATACAGATCCAGCGCGCACACTCACTATTGACCCAGCGCCCACACTCACTACAGACCCAGCGCCCACAATCAATACAGACACAGCGCCCACACTCGTTACATACCCAGCGCCCACACACACTACAGACCCAGCGCCCACACTCGATACATACCCAGCGCCCACACACACTACAGACACAGTGCCCACACTCACTACAGATCCAGCGCCCACACTCGCTACAGACCCAGCACCCACACTACTACAGACCCAGCACCCACACTCACTACAACCTCAACGCCGACAATAACTACAGACCCAGTGTCCACACTCGATACAACCCAGCGCCCAAACTCACTAGAGACCCAGAGCCGACACTCACTACAGAACCAGCGCCCACACTCGATACATTACTAGTGCCCACACTCACTGCATAGCCAGCGCCCACACTCGCCATTTAACCAGGGCCCACAATCGCTACAGACCCAGCGCCCACACGCGCTACAGACCCAGCGCCCACACTCGCCATTTTACCAGGGCCCACAATCGCTACAGACCAGGCGCCCACAAGCGCTACAGACCCAGCGCCCACACGCGCTTCAGACCCAGCGCCCACACTCACTACAGACCCAGCGCCCACACTCACTACATACCCCGCGCCCACACTCACTACAGACCAAGCGCCCACACTCGCTACAGAACAATGGCCCACACTCGCTACAGACCCAGCGCCCACACTCACTATTGACCCAGTGCCCACACTCACTGCAGACCCAGCGCCCACACTCGCTACAGACCCAGTGCCCACACTCACTGCAGACCTAGCACCCACACTCGCTATTGACCCAGCGCCCACACTCGCTGCAATCCCAGCGCCCACACTCACTACAGACCCAGCGCCCACACTCAATGCAGACACAGCGCCCACACTCACTACAGACCCAGCGCCCACACTCACTGCAGACACAAGGCCCACACTCGTTACAGACCCAGCGTCCACACTCACTGCAGACACAGTGCCCACACTCGCTATTGACCCACTGCCCACACTCGCTGCAGACCCAGGGCCCACAAAACTGCAGACACAGCACCCACACTCACTACAGTTCGAATGTCCAAACACGCTACATACCCGAGCCCACACGCGCTACAGACCCAGCGCCCTCACTCACTACAGAACCAGAGCACACACTCGCTACAGACCCAGCGCCCACACTTGATACATTACCAGAGCCCACACTCACTGCATACCCCGCGCCCGGACTCACTACAGACCCAGCACCCACACTCACTTCAGACCCAGCGCCCACACTCACGATTGACCCAGCGCCCACACTCGCTACAGAACAAGGGCCCACACTCGCTACAGACCCAGCGCCCACACTCACTATTGACCCAGCGACCACACTCGCTCCAGAACAAGGGCCCACACTCGCTACAGACCCAGCATCCACACTCACTATTGACCCAGCGCCCACACTCGCTACAGACCCAGCGCCCACACTCACGACAGACACTGTGCCCACACTCACTACAGACCCAGCGCCGACACTCGGTGCAGACACAGCGCCCACACTCACTACAGACCCAGCGCCCACACTCATTACAGACCCAGCATACACACTCACTATTGACCCAGCGCCCACACTCACTGCAAACACAGCGCCCACACTCGCTATAGACCCAGTGCCTACACTCACTTCAGACCCAGCGCCCACACTCAATACAGACACAGAGCCCACACACACTACAAACCCAGTGCCCACAATCGCTATAGACCCAGCGCCTACACTCACTACAGACCCAGCGCCTACACTCACTACAGACCCAGCGCCTACACTCACTACAGACCCAGCACCTACACTCACTACAGACCCAGAGCCCACACTCGTTACAGACACCGAGCCTACACACACTACAAACCCAGTGCCCACACTCGGTACAGACACAGCGCCCACACTCGCTACAAACCCAGTGCCAACACTCGGTGCAGACACAGCGCCCACACTCAGTACAGACCCAGCACCTGCACTCATTACAGACCGAGCGCCCACAATAGCTACACACCCAGCGCCCACACTCGCTGCAGACCCAGAGCCCACACGCACTACAGACCTAGTGCCCACACTCGCTATAGGCACAGAGCCCACACTCACTCCAGACCCAGCGCTCACACTCGCTATAGACTCAGCGCCCACCCTCGCTACAGACCCAGAGCCCAAACTCGCTACAGACCAGGCGCCCACACTCGCTACAGACCCAGCGCCCACACTCGCTACAGACCCAGCGCCCACACTCGCTACAGATCCTGCGCCAACACTCGCTACAGACACTGCGCCCTCACTCGCTACAGACCCTGCGCCCACATTCGCCACATACCCAGTGACTTCACTCGCTACAGACCCAGCGCCCTCACTCGTTACAGACCCTGGGCCCACACTCGCTACAGAACCTGGGCCCACACTCGCTACAGACCCAGCACCCACACTCACTACAGACCCAGCGCCCACACTGACTACAGACCCAGCGCCCACACTCACTACAGACCCAACGCCCACACTCGCTACAGACCCAGCACCCACACTCACTACAGCCCCAGCATCCACAATTACTACAGACCCTGGGCCCACGCTCCCTGCAGACCCAACGCCCACACTCGATGTTGACCCAGCACCCACACTCACTATTGACCCAGCGCCCACACGCGCTACAGACCCAGAGCCCACACTCGGTGCAGACACAGCGCCCACACTCGCTACAAACCCAGTGCCCACACTCGGTGCAGACACAGCGCCCACACTCACTACAGACACAGCGACCACACTCACTACATAACCAGCGCCCACACTCACTACAGACCAAGCGCCCACAATCGCTACACACCGAGCGCCCACACTCGCTGCAGACCCAGCGCCCACACTCACTACAGAGCCACAGCCCTCACTCACGACAGACCTATCGCCCACACTCACTAGAGAACCAGCACCCACAATCTTTACAGACCCAGCGCCCACACTCGCGACAGACCCATCACCCACGCTCACTACTACCCCAGCACCCACACTCAATACAGACACAGTGCCCACATTCGCTCCAGTCCCAGCGCCCACACACACTACAGACCCAGCGCCCACACTCGATACATATCCAGCGCCCACACTCACTACAGACCCATCACCCACGCTCACTACTACCCCAGCACCCACACTCAATACAGACACAGCGCCCACATTCACTACAGTCCCAGCGCCCACACACACTACAGACCCAGCGCCCACACTCGATACAGATCCAGCGCCCACACTCACTGCAGACCCATCACCCACGCTCACTACTACCCCAGCACCCACACTCAATACAGACACAGCGCCCACATTCACTACAGTCCCAGCGCCCACACACACTACAGACCCAGCGCCCCCACTTGATACATATCCAGCGCCCACACTCACTACAGACCCAGCGCTCACACTCATTACAGAGGCAGCGTCCACACTCGCTACAGACCCAGTGCCCAAACTCGCTAAAGACCCAGCGCCCAAACTGGCTACAGACCCAGCGTCCACACTCGCTACAGAACCAGCGCCCACACTCGCTACAAACCCAGCGCTCACAGTCACTACAGACCCAGCGCCCACACTCGCTAGAGACCCAGCGCCCTCAATCACTACAGACCCAGCGTCCACACTCGATACAGAACCAGTGCCCACACTCACTACAGACCCAGAGCCGACAATCAATACAGACCCAGCGTCCACACTCGATACAGACCCAACGCCCACACTCACTACAGACCCAGAGCCGACAATCACTACAGACCCAGCGCCCACACTCACTACAGCCGCAGCGCCGACAATCGCTACAGAACCAGCGCCCACATTCGATACAGACCCAGCACCCACAATCACTACAGACCCTGGGCCCACGCTCCCTGCAGACCCAGCGCCCACACTCGCTGTTGACCCAGCACCCACACTCGCTATTGACCCAGCGCCCACACGCGCTACAGACCCAGAGCCCACACTTGGTGCAGACACAGCGCCCACACTCGCTACAAACCCAGTGCCCACACTCGGTGCAGACACAGCGCCCACACTCACTACAGACCCAGTGCCCACACTCACTACAGATCAAGCGCCCACAATCGCTACACACCCAGCGCCCACACTCGCTGCAGACGCAGCGCCCACACTCACTACAGACCCACAGCCCTCACTCGCTACAGACCCATCGCACACACTCACTAGAGAACCAGCCCCCACACTCTTTACAGACCCAGAGCCCACATTCGCTACAGTCCCAGCGCCCACACACACTACAGACCCAGCGCCCACACTCGATACATACCCAGCACCCACACTCGCTACAGACCCAGCACCCACACTCGCTACAGACCCATCACCCACGCTCACTACTAGCCCAGCATCTACACTCAATACAGACACAGCGCCCACATTCGCTACAGTCCCAGCGCCCACACTCGATACGTATCCAGTGCCCACACTCACTACAGACCCAGCGCCCACACTCACTACAGAGGCAGCGCCCACACTCGCTACAGATCCAGCGCCCAAACTCGCTACAGACCCAGCGCCCAAACACGCCACAGACACAGCGTCCACACTCGCGACAGAACCAGCGCCCACACGCGCTACAGACCCAGCGCCCACACTCGGTGCAGACACAGCGCCCACACTCACTACAGACCCAGTGCCCACACTCACTACAGATCGAGCGCCCACAATCGCTACACACCCAGCGCCCACACTCACTGCAGACACAGCGCCCACACTCACTACAGACCCACAGCCCTCACTCGCTACAGACCCATCGCACACACTCACTAGAGAACCAGCCCCCACACTCTTTACAGACCCAGAGCCCACATTCGCTACAGTCCCAGCGCCCACACACACTACAGACCCAGCGCCCACACTCGATACATACCCAGCACCCACACTCGCTACAGACCCATCACCCACGCTCACTACTACCCCAGCATCCACACTCAATACAGACACAGCGCCCACATTCGCTACAGTCCCAGCGCCCACACTCGATACGTATCCAGCGCCCACACTCACTACAGACCCAGCGCCCACAATCACTACAGAGGCAGCGCCCACACTCGCTACAGATCCAGCGCCCAAACTCGCTAGAGACCCAGCGCCCAAACTCGCCACAGACCCAGCGTCCACACTCGCTGCAGAACCAGCGCCCACACTCGCTACAGACCCAGCGCCCACACTCGCTAGAGACCCAGCGCCGACAATCACTACAGACCCAGCGCCCACACACACTACAGACCCAGCGTCCACACTCGATACATATCCAGCGCCCACACTCACTACAGACCCAGCGCCCACACTCACTACAGAGGCAGCGCCCACACTCGCTACAGATCCAGCGCCCAAACTCACCACAGACACAGCGTCCACACTCGCTACAGAACCAGCGCCCACACTCGCTACAGACCAAGCGCCCACACTCGCTAGAGACCCAGCGCCAACAATCACTACAGACCCAGCGCCCACACACACTACAGACCCAGCGTCCACACTCGATACAGACTCAGAGCCGACAATCACTACAGACCCAGCGCCCACACTCGATACAGACCCAGCGCCCACACTCACTACAGACCCAGCGCCCAAACTCGATACACACCCAGCGCCCACACAAACTACAGACCCAGCGCCCACACTCGATACAGACCCAGCGCCCACACTCACTACAGCCCCAGCGCCGACAATTGCTACAGATCCAGCGCCCACATTCGATACAGACCCAGCACCCACAATCACTACAGACCCTGGGCCCACACTCGCTACAAACCCAGTGCCCACACTCACTAAAGACCCAGTGCCCACACTCGCTACAGACCTAACGCCCACACTCGCTATTGACCCAGCGCCCACACGTGCTACAGACCCAGTGCCCACACGCGCTACCGACCAAGCGCCCCCACTCGCTACAGACCCAGCGCCCACACGCGCTACAGACCCAGCGCCCACACTCGCTACAGACCCAGCGCCCACACTCGCTACAGACCCATCACCCACGCTCACTACAACCCCAGCATCCACACTCAATACAGACACAGCGCCCACATTCGCTACAGTCCCAGGGCCCACACTCGATACGTATCCAGCGCCCACACTCACTACAGACCCAGCGCCCACACTCACTACAGATCGAGCGCCCACAATCGCTACTCACTCAGCGCCCACACTCGCTGCAGACACAGCGCCCACACTCACTACAGACCCTCAGCCCTCACTCGCTACAGACCCATCGCACACACTCACTAGAGAACCAGCCCCCACACTCTTTACAGACCCAGAGCCCACATTCGCTACAGTCCCAGCGCCCACACACACTACTGACCCAGCGCCCACACTCGATACATACCCAGCACCCACACTCGCTACAGACCCATCACCCACGCTCACTACTACCCCAGCATCCACACTCAATACAGACACAGCGCCCACATTCGCTACAGTCCCAGCGCCCACACTCGAAAGGTATCCAGCGCCCACACTCACTACAGACCCAGCGCCCACACTCACTACAGAGGCAGCGCCCACACTCGCCACAGACCCAGCGTCCACACTCGCTACAGAACCAGCGCCCACACACGCTACAGACCCAGCGCCCACACTTGCTAGAGACCCAGCGCCGACAATCACTACAGACCCAGCACCCACACACACTACTGACCCAGCGTCCACACTCGATACATATCAAGCGCCCACACTCACTACAGACCCAGCGCCCACACTCACTACAGAGGCAGCGCCCACACTCGCTACAGATCCAGCGCCCAAACTCGCTACAGACCCAGCGCCCAAACTCGCCACAGACACAGCGTCCACACTCGCTACAGAACCAGCGCCCACACTCGCTACAGACCAAGCGCCCACACTCGCTAGAGACCCAGCGCCGACAATCACTACAGACCCAGCGCCCACACACACTACAGACCCAGCGTCCACACTCAATACAGACCCAGAGCCGACAATCACTACAGACCCAGCGCCCACACTCGATACAGACCCAGCGCCCACACTCACTACAGACCCAGCGCCCACACTCGATACACACCCAGCGCCCACACAAACTACAGACCCAGCGCCCACACTCGATACAGACCCAGCGCCCACACTCACTACAGCCCCAGCGCCGACAATTGCTACAGACCCAGCGCCCACATTCGATACAGACCCAGCACCCACAATCACTACAGACCCTGGGCCCACACTCGCTACAGACCCAGTGCACACACTCACTACAGACCCAGCGCCCACACTCGCTACAGACCTAAAGCCCACACTCGCTATTGACCCAGCGCCCACACGCGCTACAGACCCAGTGCCCACACGCGCTACAGACCCAGCGCCCCCACTCGCTACAGACCCAGCGCCCACACGCGCTACAGACCCAGCACCCACACTCACTACAGACTCAGCGCCCACACGCGCACACACCCAGCGCCCACCCTCGCTAGAGACCCAGCGCCGACAATCACTACAGACCCAGCGCCCACACTCACTACAGACCCAGCGCCCACACTCACTACAGAGGCAGCGCCCACACTCGCTACAGACCCAGCGCCCAAACTCGCCACAGGCACAGCGTCCACACTCGCTACAGAACCAGCGCCCACACTCGCTACAGACCCAGCGCCCACACTCGATACATACCCAGCACCCACACTCGCTACAGACCCATCACCCACGCTCACTACTACCCCAGCATCCACACTCAATACAGACCCAGCGCCCACATTCGCTACAGTCCCAGCGCCCACACTCGATACGTATCCAGTGCCCACACTCACTACAGACCCAGCGCCCACACTCACTACTGAGGCAGCGCCCACACTCGCTACAGATCCAGCGCCCAAACTCGCTACAGACCCAGCGCCCAAACTCGCCACAGACACGGCGTCCACACTCGCTACAGAACCAGCGCCCACACGCGCTACAGACCCAGCGCCCACACTCGGTGCAGACACAGCGCCCACACTCACTACAGACCCAGTGCCCACACTCACTACAGATCAAGCGCCCACAATCGCTACACACCCAGCGCCCACACTCGCTGCAGACACAGCGCCCACACTCACTACAGACCCACAGCCCTCACTCGCTACAGGCCCATCGCACACACTCACTAGAGAACCAGCCCCCACACTCTTTACAGACCCAGAGCCCACATTCACTACAGTCCCAGCACCCACACACACTACAGACCCAGCGCCCACACTCGATACATACCCAGCACCCACACTCGCTACAGACCCATCACCGACGCTCACTACTACCCCAGCATCCACACTCAATACAGACACAGCGCCCACATTCGCTACAGTCCCAGCCCCCACACTCGATACGTCTCCAGCGCCCACACTCACTACAGACCCAGCGCCCACACTCACTACAGAGGCAGCGCCCACACTCGCTAAAGATCCAGCGCCCAAACTCGCCACAGACCCAGCGTCCACACTCGCTGCAGAACCAGCGCCCACACTCGCTACTGAACCAGCGCCCACACTCGCTAGAGACCCAGCGCCGACAATCACTACAGACCCAGCGCCCACACACACTACAGACCCAGCGTCCACACTCGATACATATCCAGCGCCCACACTCACTACAGACCCAGCGCCCACACTCACTACAGAGGCAGCGCCCACACTCGCTACAGATCCAGCGCCCAAACTCGCTACAGACCCAGCACCCAAACTCACCACAGACACAGCGTCCACACTCGCTACAGAACCAGTGCCCACACTCGCTACAGACCAAGCGCCCACACTCGCTAGAGACCCAGCGCCGACAATCACTACAGACCCAGCGCCCACACACACTACAGACCCAGCGTCCACACTCGATACAGACCCAGAGCCGACAATCACAACAGACCAAGCGCCCACACTCGATACAGACCCAGCGCCCACACTCACTACAGATCCAGCGCCCACACTCGATACACACCCAGCACCCAAACAAACTACAGACCCAGCGCCCACACTCGCTACAGACCAAGCGCCCACACTCGCTAGAGACCCAGCGCCGACAATCACTACAGACCCAGTGCCCACACTCACTACAGACCCAGTGCCCACACTCGCTACAGACCTATCGCCCACACTCGCTATTGACCCAGCGCCCACACGCGCTACAGACCCAGTGCCCACACGCGCTACAGACCCAGCGCCCCCACTCGCTACAGACCCAGCGCCCACACTCGCTACAGACCCATCACCCACGCTCACTACTACCCCAGCATCCACACTCAATACAGACACAGCGCCCACATTCGCTACAGTCCCAGCGCCCACACTCGATACGTATCCAGCGCCCACACTCACTACAGACCCAGCACCCACACTCACTACAGAGGCAGCGCCCACACTCGCTACAGATCCAGCGCCCAAACTCGCTACAGACCCAGCGCTCAAACTCGCCACAGACACAGCGTCCACACTCGCTACAGACACAGCGTCCACACTCGCTACAGAACCAGCGCCCACACGCACTACAGACCCAGCGCCCACACTCGGTGCAGACACAGCGCCCACACTCACGACAGACCCAGTGCCCACACTCACTACAGATCGAGCGCCCACAATCGCTACACACCCAGCGCCCACACTCGCTGCAGACACAGCGCCCACACTCACTACAGACCCACAGCCCTCACTCGCTACACGACCCATCGCACACACTCACTAGAGAACCAGCCCCCACACTCTTTACAGACCCAGAGCCCACATTCGCTACAGTCCCAGCACCCACACACACTACAGACCCAGCGCCCACACTCGATACATACCCAGCACCCACACTCGCTACAGACCCATCACCGACGCTCACTACTACCCCAGCATCCACACTCAATACAGACACAGCGCCCACATTCGCTACAGTCCCAGCCCCCACACTCGATACGTCTCCAGCGCCCACACTCACTACAGACCCAGCGCCCACACTCACTACAGAGGCAGCGCCCACACTCGCTAAAGATACAGCGCCCAAACTCGCCACAGACCCAGTGTCCACACTCGCTGCAGAACCAGCGCCCACAATCGCTACTGACCCAGCGCACACACTCGCTAGAGACCCAGCGCCGACAATCACTACAGACCCAGCGCCCACACACACTACAGACCCAGCGTCCACACTCGATACATATCCAGCGCCCACACTCACTACAGACCCAGCGCCCACACTCACTACAGAGGCAGCGCCCACACTCGCTACAGATCCAGCGCCCAAACTCACTACAGACCCAGCGCCCAAACTCGCCACAGACGCAGCGTCCACGCTCGCTACAGAACCAGCGCCCACACTCGCTATAGACCAAGCGCCCACACTCGCTAGAGACCCAGCGCCGACAATCACTACAGACCCAGCGCCCACACACACTACAGACCCAGCGTCCACACTCGATACAGACCCAGAGCCGACAATCACTACAGACCCAGCGCCCACTCTCGATACACTCCCAGCGCCCACACTCGATACACACCCAGCGCCCACACAAACTACAGACCCAGCGCCCACACTCACTACAGCCCCAGCGCCGACAATCACTACAGACCCTGGGCCCACACTCGCTACAGACCCAGTGCCCACACTCACTACAGACCCAGCGCCCACACTCGCTACAGACCCAGCGCCCACACGCGCTACAGACCCAGCACCCACACTCACTACAGACACAGCGCCCACACGCGCTACACACCCAGCGCCCACACTCGCTAGAGACCCAGCGCCGACAATCACTACAGACCCAGCGCCCACACACACTACAGACCCAGCGTCCACACTCGATACATATCCAGCGCCCACACTCACTACAGACCCAGCGCCCACACTCACTACAGAGGCAGCGCCCACACTCGCTACAGATCCAGCGCCCAAACTCGCTACAGACCCAGCGCCCAAACTCGCCACAGACACAGCGTCCACACTCGCTACAGAACCAGCGCCCACACTCGCTACAGACCCAGCGCCCACACTCGCTAGAGACCCAGCGCCGACAATCACTACAGACCCAGCGCCCACACACACTACAGACCCAGCGTCCACACTCGATACAGACCCAGAGCCGACAATCACTACAGACCCTGGGCCCACACTCGATACACACCCAGCGCCCACACAAACTACAGACCCTGCGCCCACACTCGATACAGACCCAGCGCCCACACTCACTACAGCCCCAGCGCCGACAATCGCTACAGATCCAGCGCCCACATTTGATACAGACCCTGCACCCACAATCACGACAGACCCTGGGCCCACACTCGCTACAGACCCAGTGCCCACACTCACTACAGACCCAGCACCCACACTCGCTACAGACCTAACGCCCACACTCGCTATTGACCCAGCGCCCACACGTGCTACAGACCCAGTGCCCACATGCGCTACAGACCCAGTGCCCCCACTCGCTACAGACCCAGCGCCCACACGCGCTACGGACCCAGCACCCACACTCACTACAGACTCAGCGCCCACACGCGCTACAGACCCAGCGCCCACACTCGCTACAGACACAGCGCCCACACTCAGTACAGACCGAGTGCCCACACTCGCTACAGACCCAGTGCCCTCACTCACTACAGACACAGCGCCCACACTCACTACAGATACAGCACCCACACTCACTACAGACACAGCGCCCACACTCGCTACAGACCCAGTGCCCACACTCACTACAGACACAGCGCCCACACTCACTACATACCCAGTCCCCACACTCGGTACACACCCAGCGCCCACACTCGCTGCAGACCCAGAGCCCACACTTGCTACAGACCCAGCGCCCACACTCGCTTCAGACACAGAGCCCACACATGCTACAGGCCCAGTGCCCACACTCGCTATAGACACAGAGCCCACACTCACTCCAGACCCAGCCCCCACACTCGCAATAGACTCAGCGCCCACACTCGCTACAGACCCAGCGCCCACACTCACTGCAGACACAGCGCCCACAATCGCTATAGATCCAGGGTTTACACTCACCACAGACCCAGCGCCCACACTCGCTATAGACCCTGGGCCCACACTCGCTACAGACCCAGCGCCCACACTCACTGCAAACACAGCGCCCACACTCGCTACCAACCCAGCGCCAACACTCGCTACAGACACTGCGCCCTCACTCGCTACAGACCCTGCGCCCACATTCGCCACATACCCAGTGACTTCACTCGCTACAGACCCAGCGCCCTCACTCACTACAGACCCAGCGCCCACACTCACTACAGACCCAGCGCCCACACTCACTACAGACCCAGAGCCAACACTCGCTACATACCCAGCGCCCACACTCAGTACAGACCCAGCACCCTCACTCACTCCAGACCCAGCGCCCACAATCGCTACAGACACAGCGCCCACACTCGCTACGGACCCAGTGCCCACACTCGGTACAGCCACATCGCCCACACTCGCTACAAACCCAGTGCCCACACTCGGTGCAGACACAGAGCCCACACTCACTACAGACCCAGCGCCCACACTCACTACAGACCCAGTGCCGCCACTCATTACAGACCCAGCGCCCACACGCGCTACAGACACAGCGCACACACTCGTTACAGACACAGCGCCCACACTCGATAAAGACCCAGAGCCCACACTCACTACAGACCAAGCGCCCACAATCGCAACACACCCAGCGCCCACACTCGCTGCAGACCCAGAGCCCACATGCGCTACAGCTCCAGTGCCCACACTCGCTATAGATACAGAGCCCACACTCAATACATACCCAGCGCCCACACTCGCTACAGAATCAGCGCCCACACTCGCTACAGACCCAGCGCAAACACACTCACTAGAGAACCAGCGCCCACACTCTTTACAGACCCAGCGCCCACACTCGCTACAGACCCAGCACCCACATTCACTAGAGACCCAGCGCCCACTCTCGATACAGACCAAGCGCCCCCACTCACTACAGACCCAGAGCCGACACGCACTACAGACACAGCGCCCACACTCGCTACAGACCCAGCAACCACACTCGCTACAGACACAGCGCCCACACGCGCTACAGATCCAGCAACCACACTCGCTACAGACCCAGCGTCAAAACTCGCTACTGAGCCAGTGCCCACATTCACTGCAGACACAGCGCCCACACTCACTACAGTCCCAGCGCCCACATTCACTGCAGACACAGCGCCCACACTCACTACAGTCCCAGCGCCCACACACACTACAGAACCAGTTGCCCACACTCGATAAATATCCAGCGCCCACACAAACTACAGAACCAGCGCCCACACTCGATACATATCCAGCGCCCACACTCACTACAGACCCAGCACCCACACTCACTACAAAGGCAGCGCCCACACTCGCTACAGATCCAGCGCCCAAACTCGCTACAGACCCAGCGCCCAAACTCACTACAGACTCAGCGTCCACACTCGCTACAGAACCAGCGCCCACACTCGCTACAGACCCAGCGCCCACACTCGCTAGAGAACCTGCACCCACACTCACTACAGCCCCAGCGCCGACAATCACTACAGACCCAGCGTCCACACTGGATACAGACCCAACGCCCACACTCACTACAGCCCCAGCGCCGACAATCACTACAGACCCAGCGCCCATACTCACTACAGCCCCAGCGCCGACAATCACTACAGACCCAGCGTCCACACTCGATACAGACCCAGCGCCCACACTCACTACAGCCGCAGCGCCGACAATCGCTACAGACCCAGCGCCCACATTCGATACAGACCCAGCACCCACAATCACTACAGACCCTGGGCCCACGCTCCCTGCAGACCCAGCGCCCACACTCGCTACAGACCCAGCACCCACATTCACTAGAGACCCAGCGCCCACTCTCGATACAGACCAAGCGCCCCCACTCACTACAGACCCAGAGCCGACACGCACTACAGACACAGCGCCCACACTCACTACAGACCCAGCAACCACACTCGCTACAGACACAGCGCCCACACTCGCTACAGATCCAGCAACCACACTCGCTACAGACCCAGCGTCAAAACTCGCTACTGAGCCAGTGCCCACATTCACTGCAGACACAGCGCCCACACTCACTACAGTCCCAGCGCCCACATTCACTCCAGACACAGCGCCCACACTCACTACAGTCCCAGCGCCCACAGTCGCTGCAGACACAACTCCCACACTCAC
Organism: Isurus oxyrinchus; assembly: GCA_026770705.1. Classification (NCBI taxonomy): domain Eukaryota; kingdom Metazoa; phylum Chordata; class Chondrichthyes; order Lamniformes; family Lamnidae; genus Isurus; species Isurus oxyrinchus. The sequence goes on from JANJGN010000008.1 coordinate 165,188,503, forward strand.
TACAGACCCAGCGCACACACTCAATATTGACTCAGCACCCACACTCACTACAGCCCCAACGCCGACACTCACTACAGAACCAGCGCCCACACTCGATTCATTACTAGTGCCCACACTCACTGCATACCCAGCGCCCACACTCGCCATTTAACCAGGGCCCACAATCGCTACAGACCCAGCGCCCGCACTCACTACAGACCCAGCGCTCACACTCGCCATTTAACCAGTGCCCACAATCGCTACAGACCAGGCGCCCACACACGCTACAGACCCAGCGCCCACACGCGCTTCAGACCCAGCGCCCACACTCACTACAGACACAGCGCCCACACTCACTACATACCCCGCGCCCACACTCACTACAGACCAAGCGCCCACACTCGCTACAGAACAATGGCCCACACTCGCTACAGACCCAGCGCCCACACTCACTATTGACCCAGTGCCCACACTCACTGCAGACCCAGCGCCCACACTCGCTACAGACCCAGTGCCCACACTCACTGCAGACCTAGCACCCACATTCGCTATTGACCCAGCGCCCACACTCGCTGCAATCCCAGCGCCCACACTCACTACAGACCCAGCGCCCACACTCACTGCAGACACAAGGTCCACACTCGTTACAGACCCAGCGCCCACACTCACTGCAGACACAGTGCCCACACTCGCTATTGACCCACTGCCCACACTCGCTGCAGACCCAGGGCCCACAAAAACTGCAGACACAGCACCCACACTCACTACAGATCGAATGTCCAAACACGCTACATACCCGAGCCCACACGCGCTACAGACCCAGCGCCCACCCTCAATATAGACCCAGCGCCCTCACTCACTACAGAACCAGAGCACACACTCGCTACAGACCCAGCGCCCACACTTGATACATTACCAGAGCCCAAACTCACTGCATACCCCGCGCCCGGACTCACTACAGACCCAGCACCCACACTCACTACAGACCCAGCGCCCACACTCACTATTGACCCAGCGCCCACACTCACTACAGAACAAGGGCCCACACTCGCTACAGACCCAGCGCCCACACTCACTATTGACCCAGCGACCACACTTGCTCCAGAACAAGGGCCCACACTCGCTACAGACCCAGCATCCACACTCACTATTGACCCAACACCCACACTCACTACAGACTCAGTGCCCACACTCGCTACAGACCCAGCGCCCACACTCACGACAGACACTGGGCCCACACTCACTACAGACCTAGCGCCCACACTCGGTGCAGACACAGCGCCCACACTCACTACAGACCCAGCGCCTACACTCATTACAGACCCAGCATCCACACTCACTATTGACCCAGCACCCACACTCAGGACAGACCGAGTGCCCACATTCGCTACAGATCCAGTGCCCACACTCACTACAGACACAGCGCCCACACTCACTACAGATACAGCACCCACACTCACTACAGACACAGCGCCCACACTCGCTACAGACCCAGTGCCCACACTCACTACAGACACAGCGCCCACACTCGCTACAGACCCAGTGCCCACACTCACTACAGACACAGCGCCCACACTCGCTATTGACCCAGCGCCCACACTCGCTGCAATCCCAGCGCCCACACTCACTACAGACCCAGCGCCCACACTCACTGCAGACACAGTGCCCACACTCGCTATTGACCCACTGCCCACACTCGCTGCAGACCCAGGGCCCACAAAAACTGCAGACACAGCACCCACACTCACTACAGATCGAATGTCCAAACACGCTACATACCCGAGCCCACACGCGCTACAGACCCAGCGCCCACCCTCAATATAGACCCAGCGCCCTCACTCACTACAGAACCAGAGCACACACTCGCTACAGACCCAGCGCCCACACTTGATACATTACCAGAGCCCAAACTCACTGCATACCCCGCGCCCGGACTAACTACAGACCCAGCACCCACACTCACTACAGACCCAGCGCCCACACTCACTATTGACCCAGCGCCCACACTCGCTACAGAACAAGGGCCCACACTCGCTACAGACCCAGCGCCCACACTCACTATTGACCCAGCGACCACACTCGCTCCAGAACAAGGGCCCACACTCGCTACAGACCCAGCATCCACACTCACTATTGACCCAGCGCCCACACTCACTACAGACTCAGTGCCCACACTCGCTACAGACCCAGCGCCCACACTCACGACAGACACTGGGCCCACACTCACTACAGACCTAGAGCCCACACTCGGTGCAGACACAGCGCCCACACTCACTACAGACCCAGCGCCTACACTCATTACAGACCCAGCATCCACACTCACTATTGACCCAGCACCCACACTCACTGCAAACACAGCGCCCACACTCGCTACAGACCCAGCGCCCACACTCGCTACAGACACAGCGCCCACACTCAGTACAGACCGAGTGCCCACACTCGCTACAGATCCAGTGCCCACACTCACTACAGACACAGCGCCCACAATCACTACAGATACAGCACCCACACTCACTACAGACACAGTGCCCACACTCGCTACAGACCCAGTGCCCACACTCACTACAGAAACAGCGCCCACACTCGCTACAGACCCAGTGCCCACACTCGGTACAGCCACATCGCCCACACTCGCTACAAACCCAATGCCCACACTCGGTGCAGACACAGAGCCCGCACTCACTACAGACACAGCGCCCACACTCACTACAGACCCAGCGCCTCCACTCATTACAGACCCAGCGCCCACACGCGCTACAGACACAGCGCCCACACTCGTTACAGACACAGCGCCCACACTCACTAAAGACCCAGAGCCCACATTCACTACAGACCAATCGCCCACAATCGCTACACACCCAGCGCCCACACTCGCTGCAGACCCAGAGCCCACATGCGCTACAGCCCCAGTGCCCACACTCGCTATAGATACAGAGCCCACACTCAATACATACCCAGCGCCCACACTCGCTACAGATCCAGCAACCAAACTCGCTACAAACCCAGTGTCAAAACTCGCTACTGAGCCAGTGCCCACATTCACTGCAGACACAGCGCCCACACTCACTACAGTCCCAGCGCCCACATTCACTGCAGACACAGCACCCACACTCACTACAGTCCCAGCGCCCACAGTCGCTACAGACACAACTCCCACACTCACGACAGACCCAGCGCACACACTCAATATTGACTCAGCACCCACACTCACTACAGCCCCAACGCCGACAATAACTACAGACCCAGCGTCCACCCTCGATACAACCCAACGCCCACACTCACTAGAGACCCAGAGCCGACACTCAATACAGAACCAGCGCCCACACTCGATACATTACTAGTGCCCACACTCACTGCATACCCAGCGCCCACACTCGCCATTTAACCAGGGCCCACAATCGCTACAGACCCAGCGCCCGCACTCACTACAGACCCAGCGCCCACACTCGCCATTTAACCAGTGCCCACAATCGCTACAGACCAGGCGCCCACACACGCTACAGACCCAGCGCCCACACGCGCTTCAGACCCAGCGCCCACACTCACTACAGACACAGCGCCCACACTCACTACATACCCCGCGCCCACACTCACTACAGACCAAGCGCCCACACTCGCTACAGAACAATGGCCTACACTCGCTACAGACCCAGCGCCCACACTCACTATTGACCCAGTGCCCACACTCACTGCAGACCCAGCGCCCACACTCGCTACAGACCCAGAGCCCACACTCACTGCAGACCTAGCACCCACACTCGCTATTGACCCAGCGCCCACACTCGCTGCAATCCCAGCGCCCACACTCACTACAGACCCAGCGCCCACACTCACTGCAGACCCAGCGCCCACACTCACTACAGACCCAGCGCCCACACTCACTGCAGACACAAGGCCCAAACTCGTTACAGACCCAGCGCCCACACTCACTGCAGACACAGTGCCCACACTCGCTATTGACCCACTGCCCACACTCGCTGCAGACCCAGGGCCCACAAAAACTGCAGACACTGCACCCACACTCACTACAGATCGAATGTCCAAACACGCTACATACCCGAGCCCACACGCGCTACAGACCCAGCGCCCACCCTCAATATAGACCCAGCGCCCTCACTCACTACAGAACCAGAGCACACACTCGCTACAGACCCAGCGCCCACACTTGATACATTACCAGAGCCCAAACTCACTGCATACCCCGCGCTCGGACTCACTACAGACCCAGCACCCACACTCACTACAGACCCAGCGCCCACACTCACTATTGACCCAGCGCCCACACTCGCTCCAGAACAAGGGCCCACACTCGCTACAGACCCAGCATCCACACTCACTATTGACCCAGCGCCCACACTCACTACAGACTCAGTGCCCACACTCGCTACAGACCCAGCGCCCACACTCACGACAGACACTGTGCCCACACTCACTACAGACCTAGCGCCCACACTCGGTGCAGACACAGCGCCCACACTCACTACAGACCCAGCGCCTACACTCATTACAGACCCAGCATCCACACTCACTATTGACCCAGCGCCCACACTCACTGCAAACACAGCGCCCACACTCGCTACAGACCCAGCGCCTACACTCACTATAGACCCTGGGCCCACACTCGCTACAGACTCAGCGCCCACACTCACTGCAAACACAGCGCCCACACTCGCTACAGACCCAGCGCCGACACACACTGCAGACAAAGCGCCCACAATCGCTATAGACCCAGCGCCTACACTCACTACAGACCCAGCGCCTACACTCATTACAGACCCAGCTCCCACACTCGTTACAGACACAGAGCCCACACTCATTACAGACCCATTGCCCACACTCACTACAGACCCAGCGCCCACACTCACTAGAGACACAGCGCCCACACTCGCTACAGACCCAGCGCCCACACTCGGTACATATCCATAGCCCACACTCGCTACAGACACAGCGCACACACTCACTACAGACCTAGCGCCCACACTCACTACAGACCCAGAGCCCTCACTCGCTACAGACCCCGTGACCACACTCGCTTCAGACCCAGTGCCCAAACTCACTACAAACATAGCGGCCACATTCGCTACAGAACCAGCGCCCAAAATCGATACAGACCCAGCGACCAGACTCGCTACAGTCACAGTGACCAAACTCGCTACAGACCCAGCACCCACACTCACTACAGACCCAGCGCCCACAGTCGGTACAGAACCAGCACCCACACTCACTACAAACCCTGCACCCACACACGCTACAGACCCATTGTCCACACTCACTACAGACCCAGCGCCTACACTCGCTACAGACCCAGCGCCCACACTCGCTAAAGACCCAGTGCCCACACTCACTACAGACACAGCACCCACACTCGCTACAGACCAAGCGCCGAGACTCGCTACATATCCAGCGCCCACACGCGCTACAGACACAGCGCCCACACTCGTTACAGACACAGCGCCCACACTCACTAAAGACCCAGAGCCCACACTCACTACAGACCAAGCGCCCACAATCGCTACACACCCAGCGCCCACACTCGCTGCAGACCCAGAACCCACATGCGCTACAGCCCCAGTGCCCACACTCGCTATAGATACAGAGCCCACACTCAATACATACCCAGCGCCCACACTCGATACAGACTCAGCGCCCACACTCACTACAGACCCACAGCCCACACTCGCTACAGACTCAGCGCCCACCCTCGCTGCAGACCCAGCGCAAACACACTCACTAGAGAACCAGCGCCCACACTCTTTACAGACCCAGTGCCCACACTCGCTACAGACCCAGCACCCACATTCACTAGAGACCCTGCGCCCACTCTCGATACAGACCAAGCGCCCCCACTCACTACAGACCCAGAGCCGACACGCACTACAGACACAGCGCCCACACTCGCTACAGATCCAGCAACCACACTCGCTACAAACCCAGCGTCAAAACTCGCTACTGAGCCAGTGCCCACATTCACTGCAGACACAGCGCCCACACTCACTACAGTCCCAGCGCCCACATTCACTGCAGACACAGCACCCACACTCACTACAGTCCCAGCGCCCACAGTCGCTACAGACACAACTCCCACACTCACGACAGACCCAGCGCACACACTCAATATTGACTCAGCACCCACACTCACTACAGCCCCAACGCCGACACTCACTACAGAACCAGCGCCCACACTCGATTCATTACTAGTGCCCACACTCACTGCATACCCAGCGCCCACACTCGCCATTTAACCAGGGCCCACAATCGCTACAGACCCAGCGCCCGCACTCACTACAGACCCAGCGCCCACACTCGCCATTTAACCAGTGCCCACAATCGCTACAGACCAGGCGCCCACACACGCTACAGACCCAGCGCCCACACGCGCTTCAGACCCAGCGCCCACACTCACTACAGACACAGCGCCCACACTCACTACATACCCCGCGCCCACACTCACTACAGACCAAGCGCCCACACTCGCTACAGAACAATGGCCCACACTCGCTACAGACCCAGCGCCCACACTCACTATTGACCCAGTGCCCACACTCACTGCAGACCCAGTGCCCACACTCACTGCAGACCTAGCACCCACATTCGCTATTGACCCAGCGCCCACACTCGCTGCAATCCCAGCGCCCACACTCACTACAGACCCAGCGCCCACACTCACTGCAGACACAAGGTCCACACTCGTTACAGACCCAGCGCCCACACTCACTGCAGACACAGTGCCCACACTCGCTATTGACCCACTGCCCACACTCGCTGCAGACCCAGGGCCCACAAAAACTGCAGACACAGCACCCACACTCACTACAGATCGAATGTCCAAACACGCTACATACCCGAGCCCACACGCGCTACAGACCCAGCGCCCACCCTCAATATAGACCCAGCGCCCTCACTCACTACAGAACCAGAGCACACACTCGCTACAGACCCAGTGCCCACACTTGATACATTACCAGAGCCCAAACTCACTGCATACCCCGCGCCCGGACTCACTACAGACCCAGCACCCACACTCACTACAGACCCAGCGCCCACACTCACTATTGACCCAGCGCCCACACTCACTACAGAACAAGGGCCCACACTCGCTACAGACCCAGCGCCCACACTCACTATTGACCCAGCGACCACACTTGCTCCAGAACAAGGGCCCACACTCGCTACAGACCCAGCATCCACACTCACTATTGACCCAACACCCACACTCACTACAGACTCAGTGCCCACACTCGCTACAGACCCAGCGCCCACACTCACGACAGACACTGGGCCCACACTCACTACAGACCTAGCGCCCACACTCGGTGCAGACACAGCGCCCACACTCACTACAGACCCAGCGCCTACACTCATTACAGACCCAGCATCCACACTCACTATTGACCCAGCACCCACACTCAGGACAGACCGAGTGCCCACATTCGCTACAGATCCAGTGCCCACACTCACTACAGACACAGCGCCCACACTCACTACAGATACAGCACCCACACTCACTACAGACACAGCGCCCACACTCGCTACAGACCCAGTGCCCACACTCACTACAGACACAGCGCCCACACTCGCTACAGACCCAGTGCCCACACTCACTACAGACACAGCGCCCACACTCGCTATTGACCCAGCGCCCACACTCGCTGCAATCCCAGCGCCCACACTCACTACAGACCCAGCGCCCACACTCACTGCAGACACAGTGCCCACACTCGCTATTGACCCACTGCCCACACTCGCTGCAGACCCAGGGCCCACAAAAACTGCAGACACAGCACCCACACTCACTACAGATCGAATGTCCAAACACGCTACATACCCGAGCCCACACGCGCTACAGACCCAGCGCCCACCCTCAATATAGACCCAGCGCCCTCACTCACTACAGAACCAGAGCACACACTCGCTACAGACCCAGCGCCCACACTTGATACATTACCAGAGCCCAAACTCACTGCATACCCCGCGCCCGGACTAACTACAGACCCAGCACCCACACTCACTACAGACCCAGCGCCCACACTCACTATTGACCCAGCGCCCACACTCGCTACAGAACAAGGGCCCACACTCGCTACAGACCCAGCGCCCACACTCACTATTGACCCAGCGACCACACTCGCTCCAGAACAAGGGCCCACACTCGCTACAGACCCAGCATCCACACTCACTATTGACCCAGCGCCCACACTCACTACAGACTCAGTGCCCACACTCGCTACAGACCCAGCGCCCACACTCACGACAGACACTGGGCCCACACTCACTACAGACCTAGAGCCCACACTCGGTGCAGACACAGCGCCCACACTCACTACAGACCCAGCGCCTACACTCATTACAGACCCAGCATCCACACTCACTATTGACCCAGCACCCACACTCACTGCAAACACAGCGCCCACACTCGCTACAGACCCAGCGCCCACACTCGCTACAGACACAGCGCCCACACTCAGTACAGACCGAGTGCCCACACTCGCTACAGATCCAGTGCCCACACTCACTACAGACACAGCGCCCACAATCACTACAGATACAGCACCCACACTCACTACAGACACAGTGCCCACACTCGCTACAGACCCAGTGCCCACACTCACTACAGAAACAGCGCCCACACTCGCTACAGACCCAGTGCCCACACTCGGTACAGCCACATCGCCCACACTCGCTACAAACCCAATGCCCACACTCGGTGCAGACACAGAGCCCACACTCACTACAGACCCAGCGCCCACACTCACTACAGACCCAGCGCCTCCACTCATTACAGACCCAGCGCCCACACGCGCTACAGACACAGCGCCCACACTCGTTACAGACACAGCGCCCACACTCACTAAAGACCCAGAGCCCACATTCACTACAGACCAATCGCCCACAATCGCTACACACCCAGCGCCCACACTCGCTGCAGACCCAGAGCCCACATGCGCTACAGCCCCAGTGCCCACACTCGCTATAGATACAGAGCCCACACTCAATACATACCCAGCGCCCACACTCGCTACAGATCCAGCAACCAAACTCGCTACAAACCCAGTGTCAAAACTCGCTACTGAGCCAGTGCCCACATTCACTGCAGACACAGCGCCCACACTCACTACAGTCCCAGCGCCCACATTCACTGCAGACACAGCACCCACACTCACTACAGTCCCAGCGCCCACAGTCGCTACAGACACAACTCCCACACTCACGACAGACCCAGCGCACACACTCAATATTGACTCAGCACCCACACTCACTACAGCCCCAACGCCGACAATAACTACAGACCCAGCGTCCACCCTCGATACAACCCAACGCCCACACTCACTAGAGACCCAGAGCCGACACTCAATACAGAACCAGCGCCCACACTCGATACATTACTAGTGCCCACACTCACTGCATACCCAGCGCCCACACTCGCCATTTAACCAGGGCCCACAATCGCTACAGACCCAGCGCCCGCACTCACTACAGACCCAGCGCCCACACTCGCCATTTAACCAGTGCCCACAATCGCTACAGACCAGGCGCCCACACACGCTACAGACCCAGCGCCCACACGCGCTTCAGACCCAGCGCCCACACTCACTACAGACACAGCGCCCACACTCACTACATACCCCGCGCCCACACTCACTACAGACCAAGCGCCCACACTCGCTACAGAACAATGGCCTACACTCGCTACAGACCCAGCGCCCACACTCACTATTGACCCAGTGCCCACACTCACTGCAGACCCAGCGCCCACACTCGCTACAGACCCAGAGCCCACACTCACTGCAGACCTAGCACCCACACTCGCTATTGACCCAGCGCCCACACTCGCTGCAATCCCAGCGCCCACACTCACTACAGACCCAGCGCCCACACTCACTGCAGACCCAGCGCCCACACTCACTACAGACCCAGCGCCCACACTCACTGCAGACACAAGGCCCAAACTCGTTACAGACCCAGCGCCCACACTCACTGCAGACACAGTGCCCACACTCGCTATTGACCCACTGCCCACACTCGCTGCAGACCCAGGGCCCACAAAAACTGCAGACACTGCACCCACACTCACTACAGATCGAATGTCCAAACACGCTACATACCCGAGCCCACACGCGCTACAGACCCAGCGCCCACCCTCAATATAGACCCAGCGCCCTCACTCACTACAGAACCAGAGCACACACTCGCTACAGACCCAGCGCCCACACTTGATACATTACCAGAGCCCAAACTCACTGCATACCCCGCGCCCGGACTCACTACAGACCCAGCACCCACACTCACTACAGACCCAGCGCCCACACTCACTATTGACCCAGCGCCCACACTCGCTCCAGAACAAGGGCCCACACTCGCTACAGACCCAGCATCCACACTCACTATTGACCCAGCGCCCACACTCACTACAGACTCAGTGCCCACACTCGCTACAGACCCAGCGCCCACACTCACGACAGACACTGTTCTCACACTCACTACAGACCTAGCGCCCACACTCGGTGCAGACACAGCGCCCACACTCACTACAGACCCAGCGCCTACACTCATTACAGACCCAGCATCCACACTCACTATTGACCCAGCGCCCACACTCACTGCAACACAGCGCCCACACTCGCTACAGACCCAGCGCCTACACTCACTATAGACCCTGGGCCCACACTCGCTACAGACTCAGCGCCCACACTCACTGCAAACACAGCGCCCACACTCGCTACAGACCCAGCGCCGACACACACTGCAGACAAAGCGCCCACAATCGCTATAGACCCAGCGCCTACACTCACTACAGACCCAGCGCCTACACTCATTACAGACCCAGCTCCCACACTCGTTACAGACACAGAGCCCACACTCATTACAGACCCATTGCCCACACTCACTACAGACCCAGCGCCCACACTCACTAGAGACACAGCGCCCACACTCGCTACAGACCCAGCGCCCACACTCGGTACATATCCATAGCCCACACTCGCTACAGACACAGCGCACACACTCACTACAGACCTAGCGCCCACACTCACTACAGACCCAGAGCCCTCACTCGCTACAGACCCCGTGACCACACTCGCTTCAGACCCAGTGCCCAAACTCACTACAAACATAGCGGCCACATTCGCTACAGAACCAGCGCCCAAAATCGATACAGACCCAGCGACCAGACTCGCTACAGTCACAGTGACCAAACTCGCTACAGACCCAGCACCCACACTCACTACAGACCCAGCGCCCACAGTCGGTACAGAACCAGCACCCACACTCACTACAAACCCTGCACCCACACACGCTACAGACCCATTGTCCACACTCACTACAGACCCAGCGCCTACACTCGCTACAGACCCAGCGCCCACACTCGCTAAAGACCCAGTGCCCACACTCACTACAGACACAGCACCCACACTCGCTACAGACCAAGCGCCGAGACTCGCTACATATCCAGCGCCCACACGCGCTACAGACACAGCGCCCACACTCGTTACAGACACAGCGCCCACACTCACTAAAGACCCAGAGCCCACACTCACTACAGACCAAGCGCCCACAATCGCTACACACCCAGCGCCCACACTCGCTGCAGACCCAGAACCCACATGCGCTACAGCCCCAGTGCCCACACTCGCTATAGATACAGAGCCCACACTCAATACATACCCAGCGCCCACACTCGATACAGACTCAGCGCCCACACTCACTACAGACCCACAGCCCACACTCGCTACAGACTCAGCGCCCACCCTCGCTGCAGACCCAGCGCAAACACACTCACTAGAGAACCAGCGCCCACACTCTTTACAGACCCAGTGCCCACACTCGCTACAGACCCAGCACCCACATTCACTAGAGACCCTGCGCCCACTCTCGATACAGACCAAGCGCCCCCACTCACTACAGACCCAGAGCCGACACGCACTACAGACACAGCGCCCACACTCGCTACAGATCCAGCAACCACACTCGCTACAAACCCAGCGTCAAAACTCGCTACTGAGCCAGTGCCCACATTCACTGCAGACACAGCGCCCACACTCACTACAGTCCCAGCGCCCACATTCACTGCAGACACAGCACCCACACTCACTACAGTCCCAGCGCCCACAGTCGCTACAGACACAACTCCCACACTCACGACAGACCCAGCGCACACACTCAATATTGACTCAGCACCCACACTCACTACAGCCCCAACGCCGACACTCACTACAGAACCAGCGCCCACACTCGATTCATTACTAGTGCCCACACTCACTGCATACCCAGCGCCCACACTCGCCATTTAACCAGGGCCCACAATCGCTACAGACCCAGCGCCCGCACTCACTACAGACCCAGCGCCCACACTCGCCATTTAACCAGTGCCCACAATCGCTACAGACCAGGCGCCCACACACGCTACAGACCCAGCGCCCACACGCGCTTCAGACCCAGCGCCCACACTCACTACAGACACAGCGCCCACACTCACTACAGACACAGCACCCACACTCGCTACAGACCAAGCGCCGAGACTCGCTACATATCCAGCGCCCACACTCGCTACAGACTCAGCACCCACACTCATTACAGACCCAGCTCCCACATTCGGTATAGACCCAGAGCCCAAACTCGAACAGACACAGCACCCACACTCACTACAGACCCAGCGCCCAAAGTCTGCACAGACCCAGCGCCCACACTCGCTACAGACCGAGTGCCCACACTCGCTACAGACCCAGCGCCCTCACTCGCTATATATCCAAAGCCCACACCCACTACAGACCCAGGGACGACACTCGCTACAGACCCAGAGCCCACACTCACTACGGACCCATAGCCTACACTTGCTACAGACCCAGCGCCGACACTCGCTACAGACACAGCTCCAACATTCGGTACAGACCCAGCGCCCACACTCACTACAGACCCACTGACCACACTCTCTACAGACCCAGTGACAACAATCTCTACAGACCCAGCTCCCACACTCACTACAGACACAGCACCCACACTCGCGATAGACCCAGTGCACACACTCGCTGCAGACCCAGCACCCACACTCGCTTCAGACCCAGCGCCCACACTCACTGCAGACCCAGCGCACACACTCACTACAGACAATGTGACCACACTCACTACAGACCCAGCGCCCAGACTCGCTACAGACTAAGCACCACACTCACTACAGACCCAGTGACCACACTCACTACAGGCCCAGCGCCCACACTCATACAGACTCGGTGACCACACTCTCTACAGACCCAGTGACCACAATCTCTACAGACCCAGCACCCACACTCACTACAGTCCAAGCACCACACTCACTGCAGACCCAGTGACCACACTCTCTACAGACGCATCCCCCAGACTCGCTACCGACGCAGTGACCACACTCTCTGCAGAACCAGCTCCCACACTCACTACAGACACAGAACCCACACTCACTACAGACCAAGCACCCACACTCACGACAGACCCAGTGACCACACTCACTACAGACCCAGTGCCCACACTCACTACAGACACAGTGACCACACTCACTGCAGATCCAGTGCCCACACTCACTACAGACCCAGCGCCCACACTCGCTACAGACCCAGTGCCCACACTCACTACAGACCCAGCGCCCACACTCACTACAGACCCAGCGCCCACAATCGCTACAGACCCAGCGCCCACACTCGCTACAGACACAGCGCCCACACTCACTACAGATCCAGTGCCCACACTCACTACAGACCCAGTGCCCACACTCACTACAGACCCAGCACCCACACTCGCTACAGACCCAGTGCCCACACTCACTACAGACCCAGCGCCCACACTCACTACAGACCCAGTGACCACACTCACTACAGACCCAGTACCCACACTCGCTACAGACCCAGTGCCCACACTCACTACAGACCCAGCGCCCACACTCACTACAGACCCAGCGCCCACAATCGCTACAGACCCAGCACCCAGACTCGCTACAGACACAGCGCCCACACTCACTACAGACCAAGCACCACACTCACTACAGACCCAGTGACCACACTCACTACAGACCCAGCGCCCACACTCACTACAGACCCAGTGACCACACTCTCTACAGACCCAGTGACCACAATCTCTACAGACCCAGCACCCATGCTCACTACAGTCCAAGCACCACAATCACTACAGACCCAGTGACCACACTCACTACAGACCCTGCGCCCAGACTCGCTACAGACCCATCACCCACACTCACTGCAGACCCAGCACCCACACTCATTACAGACGCAGTGACCACACTCTCTACAGACCCAGCACCCAAACTCACTACAGACCAAGCACCCACACTCACTACAGACCCAGCACCCACACTCACTACAGACCCAGCACCCACACTCGCTACAGACCCAGTGCCCACACTCGCTACAGACCCAGCACCCACACTCGCTACAGACCCAACACCCAAACTCACTACAGACGCAGTGACCACACTCTCTACAGACCCAGCACCCAAACTCACTACAGACCAAGCACCCACACTCACTACAGACCTAGCACCCTCCCTCGCTACAAACCCAACGCCCACACTCACTACAGACACAGTGCCCACACTCGCAACAAACACAGCGCCCACACTCACTACAGACCCAGTGCCCACACTCCCTACAGACCAAGAGCCCCCACTCGCTACAGACCCAGCGCCCTCACTCGCTACATATCAAAAGCCCACACCCACTACAGACCCAGGGACCCCACTCGCTACAGACCCAGAGCCCACACTCGCTACAGAACCAGAGCCCACACTCACTACAGACCAACGAACATATTCACTGCAGACCCAGCGTCCACACTCACTACAGACCCAGGTCCCAAACTCGCTACCAGACCCAGTGCCCACACTCACTTCAGACCAAGCACCCACACTCACTACAGAACCAGAGCCCACACGCACTACAGACCCAGCACCCACACTCACTACAGTCCAAGCACCACACTCACTGCAGACCCAGTGACCACACTCTCTACAGACGCATCCCCCAGACTCGCTACCGACGCAGTGACCACACTCTCTGCAGAACCAGCTCCCACACTCACTACAGACACAGAACCCACACTCACTACAGACCAAGCACCCACACTCACGACAGACCCAGTGACCACACTCACTACAGACCCAGTGCCCACACTCACTACAGACACAGTGACCACACTCACTGCAGATCCAGTGCCCACACTCACTACAGACCCAGCGCCCACACTCGCTACAGACCCAGTGCCCACACTCACTACAGACCCAGCGCCCACACTCACTACAGACCCAGCGCCCACAATCGCTACAGACCCAGCGCCCACACTCGCTACAGACACAGCGCCCACACTCACTACAGATCCAGTGCCCACACTCACTACAGACCCAGTGCCCACACTCACTACAGACCCAGCACCCACACTCGCTACAGACCCAGTGCCCACACTCACTACAGACCCAGCGCCCACACTCACTACAGACCCAGTGACCACACTCACTACAGACCCAGTACCCACACTCGCTACAGACCCAGTGCCCACACTCACTACAGACCCAGCGCCCACACTCACTACAGACCCAGCGCCCACAATCGCTACAGACCCAGCACCCAGACTCGCTACAGACACAGCGCCCACACTCACTACAGACCAAGCACCACACTCACTACAGACCCAGTGACCACACTCACTACAGACCCAGCGCCCACACTCACTACAGACCCAGTGACCACACTCTCTACAGACCCAGTGACCACAATCTCTACAGACCCAGCACCCATGCTCACTACAGTCCAAGCACCACAATCACTACAGACCCAGTGACCACACTCACTACAGACCCTGCGCCCAGACTCGCTACAGACCCATCACCCACACTCACTGCAGACCCAGCACCCACACTCATTACAGACGCAGTGACCACACTCTCTACAGACCCAGCACCCAAACTCACTACAGACCAAGCACCCACACTCACTACAGACCCAGCACCCACACTCACTACAGACCCAGCACCCACACTCGCTACAGACCCAGTGCCCACACTCGCTACAGACCCAGCACCCACACTCGCTACAGACCCAACACCCAAACTCACTACAGACGCAGTGACCACACTCTCTACAGACCCAGCACCCAAACTCACTACAGACCAAGCACCCACACTCACTACAGACCTAGCACCCTCCCTCGCTACAAACCCAACGCCCACACTCACTACAGACACAGTGCCCACACTCGCAACAAACACAGCGCCCACACTCACTACAGACCCAGTGCCCACACTCCCTACAGACCAAGAGCCCCCACTCGCTACAGACCCAGCGCCCTCACTCGCTACATATCAAAAGCCCACACCCACTACAGACCCAGGGACCCCACTCGCTACAGACCCAGAGCCCACACTCGCTACAGAACCAGAGCCCACACTCACTACAGACCAACGAACATATTCACTGCAGACCCAGCGTCCACACTCACTACAGACCCAGGTCCCAAACTCGCTACCAGACCCAGTGCCCACACTCACTTCAGACCAAGCACCCACACTCACTACAGAACCAGAGCCCACACGCACTACAGACCCAGAGCCCACAATCACTACAGACCCATTGCCCACACACACTACAGACACAGCGCCAACACTCACTAGACACCCTGCGCCCACACTCACTACAGACACAGCTCCCACAATCGCTACAGACCCAGCGCCCACACTCGCTACAGACCCAGCGCCCACACTCGCTACAGTCCCAGCACCCACACTCACTACAGACCCAGCACCCACATTCACTACAGACACAGCGCCCACACTCACTAGAGACCCTGCGCCCACACTCACTACAGACACAGTTCCCACACTCGCTACAGACCCAGCGCCGACACTCACGACAGACCCTGCGCCCACACTCACTACAGACACAGCTCCCACAATCGCTACAGACCCAGCGCCCACACTCCCTACAGACACGACGCCCGGACTCGCTACAAACCCAGCACCCACACTCGCTACAGACCCAGCGCCCACACTTGCTACAGACCCAGCACCCACACTCACTACAGACCCAGCACCCACACTCACTACAGACGCAGTGACCAGACTCTCTACAGACCCAGCACCCAAACTCACTACAGACCATGCACCCACACTCACTACAGACCTAGCACCCTCCCTCGTTACAATCCCAGCGCCCACACTCGCTACAGACCCAGTGCCCACACTCACTACAAACCCTGCACCCACACACGCTACAGACCCAGTGCCCACACTCACCACAGACCCTGTGCCCACACTCACTACAGACCCAGCGCCCCCACTTGCTACAAACCCAGCGCCCACACTCACTACAAACCCAGCGCCCACACACGCTACAGACCCAGTGCCCACACTCACTACAGACCCTGTGCCCACACTCACTACAGACTCAGCACCCACACACTCTACAGGCACATAGCCTACACTCGCAACAGACTCAGCACCCACACTCGCTACAGAACCAGCGCACACACTCACTACAAATCCAGTGCCCACATTCGGTACAGACCCAGCACCCAAACTCGAACAGACCCAGCACCCACACTCACTACAGACCCAGCGCCCACAGTCTGTACAGACCCAGCGCCCAAACTCGAACAGACCCAGGTCCCACTGTCGCTACAGGCCCAGCACCCACACTCCCTACAGACCGAGAGCCCACACTCACTGCAGACCAAGAGCCCACACTCGCTACAGACCCAGCGCCCTCACTCGCTATATATCCAAAGCCCACACCCACTACAGACCCAGGGACCACACTCGCTCCAGACCCAGAGCCCACACTCACTACAGACCCAGAGCCCACACTCACTACAGACCCAGCGCCCACACTCACTACAGACCCAGCTCCCACACTCGCTACAGACCCAGCGCCGACACTCGCTACAGAAACAGCTCCCACACTCGCTACAGACCCAGCGCACACACTCAATACAGTCCCAGCGCCCACACTCTCTACAGACCCAGCGACCACACTCTCTACAGAACCTGTGACCACAATCTCTACAGACCCAGCACCCACACTCACTACAGACCCAGCACCCACACTCGCTACAGACCCAGTGCCCACACTCGCTACAGACCCAGCACCCACACTCGCTACAGACCCAACACCCAAACTCACTACAGACGCAGTGACCACACTCTCTACAGACCCAGCACCCAAACTCACTACAGACCAAGCACCCACACTCACTACAGACCTAGCACCCTCCCTCGCTACAAACCCAACGCCCACACTCACTACAGACACAGTGCCCACACTCGCAACAAACACAGCGCCTACACTCACTACAGACCCAGTGCCCACACTCCCTACAGACCAAGAGCCCCCACTCGCTACAGACCCAGCGCCCTCACTCGCTACATATCAAAAGCCCACACCCACTACAGACCCAGGGACCCCACTCGCTACAGACCCAGAGCCCACACTCGCTACAGAACCAGAGCCCACACTCACTACAGACCAATGAACATATTCACTGCAGACACAGCGTCCACACTCACTACAGACCCAGGTCCCAAACTCGCTACCAGACCCAGCGCCCACACTCACTTCAGACCAAGCACCCACACTCACTACAGAACCAGAGCCCACACGCACTACAGATCCAGAGCCCACAATCACTACAGACCCATTGCCCACACACACTACAGACACAGCGCCAACACTCACTAGACACCCTGCGCCCACACTCACTACAGACACAGCTCCCACAATCGCTACAGACCCAGCGCCCACACTCGCTACAGACCCAGCGCCCACACTCGCTACAGTCCCAGCACCCACACTCACTACAGACCCAGCACCCACATTCACTACAGACACAGCGCCCACACTCACTAGAGACCCTGCGCCCACACTCACTACAGACACAGTTCCCACACTCGCTACAGACCCAGCGCCGACACTCACGACAGAACCTGCGCCCACACTCACTACAGACACAGCTCCCACAATCGCTACAGACCCAGCGCCCACACTCCCTACAGACACGACGCCCGGACTCGCTACAAACCCAGCACCCACACTCGCTACAGACCCAGCGCCCACACTCGCTACAGACCCAGCACCCACACTCACTACAGACCCAGCACCCACACTCACTACAGACGCAGTGACCAGACTCTCTACAGACCCAGCACCCAAACTCACTACAGACCATGCACCCACACTCACTACAGACCTAGCACCCTCCCTCGTTACAATCCCAGTGCCCACACTCGCTACAGACCCAGTGCCCACACTCACTACAAACCCAGCACCCACACACGCTACAGACCCAGTGCCCACACTCACCACAGACCCTGTGCCCACACTCACTACAGACCCAGCGCCCCCACTTGCTACAAACCCAGCGCCCACACTCGCTACAGACCCAGTGCCCACACTCACTACAAACCCAGCACCCACACACGCTACAGACCCAGTGCCCACACTCACTACAGACCCTGTGCCCACACTCACTACAGACTCAGCGCCCACACACTCTACAGACCCATAGCCTACACTCGCAACAGACTCAGCACCCACACTCGCTACAGAACCAGCGCACACACTCACTACAAATCCAGTGCCCACATTCGGTACAGACCCAGCGCCCAATCTCGAACAGACCCAGCACCCACACTCACTACAGACCCAGCGCCCACAGTCTGTACAGACCCAGCGCCCAAACTCGAACAGACCCAGGTCCCACTGTCGCTACAGGCCCAGCACCCACACTCCCTACAGACCGAGAGCCCACACTCACTGCAGACCAAGAGCCCACACTCGCTACAGACTCAGCGCCCTCACTCGCTATATATCCAAAGCCCACACCCACTACAGACCCAGGGAACACACTCGCTCCAGACCCAGAGCCCACACTAACTACAGACCCAGAGCCCACACTCGCTACAGACCCAGCGCCCACACTCACTACAGACCCAGCTCCCACACTCGCTACAGACCCAGCGCCGACACTCGCTACAGAAACAGCTCCCACACTCGCTACAGACCCAGCGCACACACTCAATACAGTCCCAGCGCCCACACTCTCTACAGACCCAGCGACCACACTCTCTACAGAACCTGTGACCACAATCTCTACAGACCCAGCACCCACACTCACTACAGACCCAGAGCCCACACTCACAACAGACCAAGCACCCACACTCACTACAGAACCAGAGCCCACTCTCGCTACAGACCCTGAGCCCACACTCACTACAGACCCATTGCCCACACTCACTACAGACACAGCGCCCTCACTCACTAGAGACACAGCGCCCACACTCGCTACAGACACAGCGCCCACACTCACTAAAGACCCAGCACACACACTCACTACAGACCCAGCACCCACACACGCTACACACCCAGCGTCCACACTCGCTACAGACCCATCGCCCACACTCTCTACAGACCCAGCGCCCACACTCGCTAAAGACCCAGCGCACACACTCGCTATAGACCAACGAACATACTCATTGCAGACCCAGCACCCACACTCACTACAGACCCAGCGCCCACATTCGCTACAGACCCAGCACCCACACTCGGTACATATCCATAGCCCGCACTCTCTACAGACCCAGAGCTCACACTCACTACAGACCCAGCACCCACACTTGCTGCAATCCCACAGCCCAAACACACTGCTGACCCAGAACCCACACTCACTACAGACCCAGCACCGAGAAACCCTACAGACCCAGCGCCCACACTCGCTACATATCCAAAGCCCACACTCACTACAGACCCAGAACCCACACTCACTAGAGACCGAGCGCCCACACTCACTAAAAACCCAGCGCCCAGTCTCGCTACAGACCCAGCACCCACACTCACTACGGAGCCAGCGCCCACACTCGCTACAGAACCAGAGCCCACACTCACTACAGACCCAGAGCCCACACTCGCTGCAGGAACAGAGCCCACACTCACTACATACCCAGTGCCCACACTCGCTACTGACCAGGCAACCACACTCGCTACAGACCCAGCGCCCACACTCACGACAGACCCAGCTCCCACATTCGCTACAGACCCAGCGTCAAAAATCGATACTGAAACAGCGCCCAGACTCCCTACAGACACAGTGACCACACTCGCTACAGACCCAGCACCCACACTCAAAACAGACCCAGCGCCCACAGTGGGTACAGAATCAGCACCCACACTCACTACAGACCCAGCGCCGACACTCTCTACAGACCCAGCGCCCACACTCACTACAGACACAGCTCCCACACTCGTTACAGACCCAGCACCCACACTCGCTACAGACCCAGCACCCAAACTCACTATAGACGCAGTGACCACACTCTCTACAGATCCAGCACCCAAACTCACTACAGACCTAGCACCGTCCCTCGCTACAAACCCAACGCCCACACTCGCTACAGACACAGCGCACACACTCGCTACAAACGCAGCGCCCACACTCACTATATACCCAGCGTCAACTGTCGCTACAGACCCAGTGCCCACACACCCTACAGACAGAGAGCCCCCACTCGCTACTGACCCAGCGCCCTCACTCGCTACATATCAAAAGCCTACACCCACTACAGACCCAGGGACCCCACTCGCTACAGACCCAGAGCCCACACTCGCTACAGAACCAGAGCCCACACTCACTACAGACCAACGAACATATTCACTGCAGACCCAGCGTCCACACTCACTACAGACCCAGGTCCAACACTCGCTACAGACCCAGCGCCCACACTCACTACAAACCCAGCGCCCAGACGCTTTACAGACACAGCGCCCACACTCACTACAGACCAAGCACCCACACTCACTACAGAACCAGAGCCCACACTCGCTACAGACACAGAGCCCACAATCACTACAGACCCATTGCCCACACTCACTACAGACACAGTGCCCACACTCACTAGAGAACCTGCGCCCACACTCACTACAGACACAGCTCCCACACTTGCTACAGACCCAGCGCCGACACTCGCTGCAGACCCTGCGCCCACACTCACTACGGACACAGCTCCCACAATCGCTACAGACCCTGCGCCGACACTCACTACAGACCCAGCGCCCACACTCGATACAGACCCAGCGCCCACACTCGCTACAGACCCTGCACCCACACTCACTACAGACCCAGCACCCACATTCACTACAGACCCAGCGCCCACACTCACTAGAGACCCTGCGCCCACACTCACTACAGACACAGCTCCCACAATCGCGACAGACCCAGCGGCGACACTCACTACAGACCCAGCACCCACACTCGCTACAGACCCAGCACCCACACTCACTACAGACCTAGCATCCTCCCTCGCTACAAACCCAGCGCCCACACTCGCTACAAACGCAGCGCCCACACTCACTACATACCCAGGGACAACTGTCGCTACAGACCCAAGTGCCCACACTCACTACAGACCCAGCGCCCCCACTCGCTACAGACCCAGAGCCCACACTCACTACAGACCAACGAACATATTCACTGCAGACCCAGCGTCCACACTCACTACAGACCCAATGCCCACACTCACTACAAACCCAGCACCCACACACGCTACAGACCCAGTGCCCACACTCACTACAGACCCTGTGCCCACACTCACTGCAGACTCAGCGCCCACACACTCTACAGACCCATAGCCTACACTCGCAACAGACTCAGCACCCACACTCGCTACAGAACCAGCGCACACACTCACTACAAATCCAGTGCCCACATTCGGTACAGACCCAGCGCCCAAACTCGAACAGACCCAGCACCCACACTCACTACAGACCCAGCACCCACAGTCTGTACAGACCCAGCGCCCACACTCACTACAGACCCAGCGCCCACTGTCGCTACAGGCCCAGCACCCACACTCCCTACAGACCGAGAGCCCACACTCACTGCAGACCAAGAGCCCACACTCGCTACAGACCCAGCGCCCTCACTCGCTATATATCCAAAGCCCACACCCACTACAGACCCAGGGACCACACTCGCTCCAGACCCAGAGCCCACACTCACTACAGAGCCAGAGCCCCCACTCGCTACTGACCCAGCGCCCTCACTCGCTACATATCAAAAGCCCACACCCACTACAGACCCAGGGACCCCAATCGCTACAGACCCAGAGCCCACACTCGCTACAGAACCAGAGCCCACACTCACTACAGACCAACGAACATATTCACTGCAGATCCAGCGTCCACACTCACTACAGACCTAGGTCCCACACTCGCTACAGACCCAGCGCCCACACTCACTACAAACCCAGCGCCCAGACGCTTTACAGACCCAGCGCCCACACTCACTACAGACCAAGCACCCACACTCACTACAGAACCAGAGCCCACACTCGCTACAGACCCAGAGCCCACAATCACAACAGACCCATTGCAATCACTCACTACGGACACAGCGCCCACACTCACTAGAGACCCAGCCCCCGCACTCACTACATACCCAGTGCCCACACTCACTACAGACCCAGCGCCCACACTCACTACAGACCCTGCGCCCACACTCACTACAGACCCAGCGCCCACACACACTAAAGACCCAGTGCCCACACTCACTACAGACACAGCTCCCACACTCGCTACAGACCCAGCGCCCACACTCACTACAGACCCAGCACCCACATTCGGTACATATCCATAGCCCGCACTCTCTACAGACCCAGAGCTCACACTCACTACAGACCCAGCACCCACACTTGTTGCAATCCCACAGCCCAAACACACTGCTGACCCAGTGCCCACACTCACTACAGACCCAGCACCGAGAAACGCTGCAGACCCAGCGCCCACACTCGCTACATATCCAAAGCCCACACTCACTACAGAAACAGAGCCCACACTCACTACAGACCAACGAACATATTCACTGCAGACCCAGCATCCACACTCACTACAGACCCAGGTCCCACACTCGCTACAAACCCAGCGCCCACAATCACTACAAAATCCAGCGCCCAAAATCGATACAGACCCAGCGCCCACACCCACTACAGACCCAGAGCCCACACTCGCTACAGACCCAGAGCCCACACTTACTACATACCCAGTGCCCACACTCACTACAGACCCTGCGCCCACACTCGCTTCAGACTCAGCACCCACACTCGCTTCAGACCCATCGCCCACACTCGCTACAGACCCAGTGCCCACACTTACTACAGACTCAGCACCCACACTCATTACAGACCCAGCGCCCACATTCGGTGCAGACCCAGCGCCCAAACTCGAACAGACCCAGCACCCAAACTCACGACAGACCCAGCGCCCACAGTCTGTACAGTCCCAGCGCCCACACTCGCTACAGACACAGCGCCGACTGCCTCTACAGACCCAGCGCCCACACTCCCTACAGACCGAGCGTCGCACTCACTAAAAACCCAGCGCCCAGACTCGCTACAGACCCAGCGCCCACACTAACTACGGACCCAGCGCCCACACTCGCTGCAGAATCAGAGCCCACACTCACGACAAACCCAGTGCCCACACTCGCTACAGACCCAGCGCCGACACTCACTACAGACCCAGCGCCCACACTCACTACAGATCCAGCGCCCACATTCGGTACAGACCCAGCGTCAAAAATCGATACTGAAACAGCGCCCAGACTCCCTACAGACACAGTGACCACACTCGCTACAGACCCAGCACCCACACTCACTCCAGACCCAGCGCCCACACTGGGTACAGAATCAGCATCCACACTCACTACAGACCCAGCGCCGACACTCGCTACAGACCCAGCACCCACACTCACTACAGACACAGCGCCCACACTCGTTACAGACCCAGCGCCTACACTCGCTACAGAGCCAGCGCCCACACTCGCTACAGACCCAGCACCCACACTCGCTACAGACCCAGCACCCAAACTCACTACAGACGCAGTGACCACACTCTCTACAGACCCAGCACCTAAACTCACTACAGACCAAGCACCCACACTCACTACAGACCTAGCACCCTCCCTCGCTACAAACCCAACGCCCACACTCGCTACAGTCACAGCGCACACACTCGCTACAGACCCAGTGCCCACACTCCCTACAGACCGAGAGCCTCCACACGCTACAGACCCAGCGCCCTCACTTGCTACATATCAAAAGCCCACACCCACTACAGACCCAGGGACCCCACTCGCTACAGACCCAGAGCCCACACTCGCTACAGAACCAGAGCCCACACTCACTACAGACCAACGAACATATTCAATGCAGACCCAGCGTCCACACTCACTAAAGACCCAGGTCCCACACTCGCTACAGACCCAGCGCCCACACTCACTACAAACCCTGCGCCCAGACGCTTTACAGACCCAGCGCCCACACTCACTACATACCAAGCACCCACACTCACTACAGAACCAGAGCCCACACTCGCCACAGACCCAGAGCCCACAATCACTACAGACCCATTGCCCACTCTCACTACAGACACAACGCCCACACTCACTAGAGACCCAGCCGCCGCACTCACTACATACCCAGTGCCCACACTCACTACAGACCGAGCGCCCACACTCACTACAGACCCAGCGCCCACACTCACTACAGACCCGGCGCCCACACTCACTACAGACCCAGCACCCACACTCACTACAGACCCGGCGCCCACACTCACTACAGACCCAGCGCCCACACTCGCTACAGACCCAGCACCCACAATCGGTACATATCCATAGCCCGCACTCTCTACAGACCCAGAGCTCACACTCACTACAGACCCAGCACCCACACTTGCTGCAATCCCACAGCCCAAACACACTGCTGACCCAGTGCCCACACTCACTACAGACCCAGCACCGAGAAACGCTACAGACCCAGCGCCCGCACTCGCTACATATCCAAAGCCCACACTCACTACAGAAACAGAGCCCACACTCACTACAGACCAACGAACATATTCACTGCAGACCCAGCGTCCACACTCACTACAGACCCAGGTCCCACACTCGCTACAGACCCAGCGCCCACAATCAACTACAAAACCCAGCGCCCAAAATCGATACAGACCCAGCGCCCACACCCACTACAGACCCAGAGCCCACACTCGCTACAGACCCAGAGCCCCCACTTACTACAGACACAGTGTCCACACTCACAAGAAACCCATCACCCACACACGCTACAGACCCAGTGCCCACACTCACTACAGACCCTGCGCCCACACTCACTACAGACCCAGCGCCCACACACACTAAAGACCCAGTGCCCACACTCACTACAGACACAGCTCCCACTCTCGCTACAGACCCAGCGCCCACACTCGCTACATATCCAGCGCACACACTCGCTACAGACCCAGCGCCCACACTCGCTACAGACCCAGCGCCGACACTCACTGCAGACCCAGCGCCCACACTCACTACAGACCCATCGCCCACACTCGCTACAGACCCAGCGCCCACACTCGCTACAGACCCAGCGCCCACACTCGCTACAGACCCAGCGCCCACATTCACTACGGACCCAGCGCCCACACTCGCTACAGAACCAGAGCCCACACTCACTGCAGACCCAGCGCCCACACTCACTACAGACCCAGCGCCCACAGTGGGTACAGAATCAGCACCCACACTCATTACAGACCCAGGGACCACACTCGCTACAGACCCAGCGCCGACAATCGCTACAGACCCAGCGCCCACACTCACTACAGACACAGCGCCCACACTCGTTACAGACCCAGCGCCCACACTCTCTACAGACCCAGCGCCGACAATCGCTACAGACCCAGCGCCCACACTCACTACAGACACAGCTCCCACACCCACTACAGACCCAGGGACCACACTCGCTACAGACCCAGAGCACACACTCACTACAGACCCATAGACTACACTCACTACAGACACAGTGCCCACACTCACTACAGACCCAGCGCTCGCACTCGCTACATATCCAGCGCCCACACTCACTACAGACCCAGCACCCACACTCACTACAGACCCAGCGCCCACAGTGGGTACAGAATCAGCACCCACACTCGCTACAGACCCAGCGCCCACACTCGCTACAGACCCAGCGCCCACACTCGCTACAGACCCAGCACCCACACTCATTACAGACCCATTGCCCACACTCAATACAGACCCAGCGCCCACACTCACTAGAGACACAGCGCCCACACTCACTACAGACACTGCGCCCACACTCACTACATACCCAGTGCCCAAACTCACTAAAGACCCAGCGCCCACACTCACTACAGACCCAGCGCCCACAATCGGTACATATCCATAGCCCACACTCGCTACAGATCCAGCGCACACACTCACTACAAACCCAGCGCCCACACTCACTACAGACCCAGCGCCCTCACTCTCTACGGACCCCGGGACCACACTCGCTTCAGACCCAGCGCCGACATTCACTACAAACCTAGCGGCCACATTCGCTACAGACCCAGCGCTCAAAATCGATACAGACCCAGCGCCCAGAATCGCTACAGACACAGTGACCACACTCGCTACAGACCCAGCACCCACAGTGGGTACAGAACCAGCACCCACACTCAATACAAATCCAGCGCCCACATTCGCTACAGACCCAGCGCCCAAAATCGATACAGACCCAGCGCCCACACTCACTACAAACCCTGCACCCACACACGCTACAGACCCATTGCCCACACTCACTACAGACCTAGCACCCTCCCTCGCTACAAACCCAACGCCCACACTCGCTACAGACACAGCGCCCATACTCGCTACAAAAGCAGCGCACACACTCGCTACAGACTCAGCACCCACACTCGCTACAGACCCAGCGCCCACACTCGCTACATACCCAGCACCCACACTCGCTACAGACTCAGCACCCACACTCGCTCCAGACCCATCGCCCACACTCGCTACAGACCCAGCGCCCACACTCGATACAGACTCAGCACCCACACTCATTACAGACCCAGCGCCCACATTCGGTACAGACCCAGCGCCGAAACTCGAACAGACCCAGCACCCACACTCGCTAAAGACCCAGCGCATACAGTCTGTACAGACCCAGCGCACACACTCGCTACAGACACAGCGCACACTGACGCTACAGACCTAGCGCCCACACTCCCTACAGACCGAGAGCCCACACTCGCTACAGACCGAGTGCCCGCACTCACTAAAAACCCAGCGCCCAAACTCGCTACAGACCCAGCGCCCACACTCACTACGGACCCAGCGCCCACACTCGCTACAGAACCAGAGCCCACACTCACTGCAGACCCCGCGCCCACACTCGCTACAGACCCAGCGCCCACACTCACTACAGAACCAGAGCCCACACTCACTACAGACCCAGAGCCCACACTCGCTACAGAACCAGAGCCCACACTCACTACAGACCCAGAGCCCACACTCGCTACAGAACCAGAGCCCACACTCACTCCAGACTCAGTGCCCACACTCGCTACTGACCCAGCAACCACACTCGCTTCAGACCCAGCGCCCACACTCACTACAGACCCAGCGCCAACACTCACTACAGACCCAGCGCCCACATTCGCTACAGACCCAGCGTCAAAAATCGATACTGAAACAGCACCCAGACTCCCTACAGACACAGTGACCACACTCGCTCCAGACCCAGCACCCACACTCACTACAGACCCAGTGACCTCACTCTCTACAGACCCAGTGACCACAATCTCTACAGACCCAGCACCCACACTCACTTCAGACCAGCGCCCACACTCAATACAGACCCTGCGCCTGCACTCGCTACATATCCAGCGCCCACACTCGCTACAGACTCAGCACCCTCACTCGCTACAGACCCATCGCCCACACTCGCTACAGACCTAGCGCCCACACTCGCTACAGACCCAGCGCCCACACTCGCTACATATCCAGCGCCCACACTCGCTACAAACTCAGCACCCACACACATTACAGACCCATTGCCCACACTCACTACAGCCCCAGCGCCCACACTCACTAGAGACACAGCGCCCACACTCACTACAGACACAGCGCCCACACTCACTACATACCCAGTGCCCAAACTCACTAAAGACCCAGCGCCCACACTCACTACAGACCCAGCGCCCACACTCGGTACATATCCATAGCCCACACTCGCTACAGATCCAGCGCACACACTCACTACAGACCCAGAACCCACACTCACTACAGACCCAGCGCCCTCACTCGCTACAAACCCCGTGACCACACTCGCTTCAGACCCAGCGCTCAAACTCACTACAAACCTAGCGGCCACATTCGCTACAGACCCAGCGCCCAAAATCGATACAGACCCAGCGCCCAGACTCGCTACAGACACAGTGACCACACTCGCTACAGACCCAGCACCCACACTCATTACAGACCCAGCGCCCACAGTCGGTACAGAACCAGCACCCACACTCAATACAAATCCAGCGCCCACATTCGCGACAGACCCAGCGCCCAAAATCGATACAGACCCATTGCCCACACTCACTACAGACACAGCGCCCACACTCGCTACAAACGCAGCGCCCACACTCACTACATACACAGCGTCAACTGTCGCTGCAGACCCAGTGCCCACACTCCCTCCAGACCGAGAGCCTCCACTCGCTACAGACCCAGCGCCCTCATTCACTACATATCAAAAGCCCACACCCACTACAGACCCAGGGACCCCACTCGCTACAGAACCAGAGCCCACACTCGCTACAGAAACAGAGCCCACACTCACTACAGACCAACGAACATATTCACTGCAGACCCAGCGTCCACACTCACTACAGACCCAGGTCCCACACTCACTACAAAACCCAGCACCCAAAATCGATACAGACCCAGCGCCCACACCCACTACAGACCCAGAGCCCACACTCGCTACAGACCCAGAGCCCCCACTTACTACATACCCAGTGCCCACACTCACAACAAACCCAGCACCCACACACGCTACAGACACAGTGCCCACACTCACTACAGACCCTGCGCCCACACTCACTACAGACCCAGCGCCCACACACACTAAAGACCCAGTGCCCACACTCACTACAGACACAGCTCCCACACTCGCTACAGACCCAGCGCCCACACTCGCTACATATCCAGCGCACACACTCGCTACAGACTCAGCACCCACACTCGCTACAGACCCAGCACCGACACTCACTGCTGACCCAGCGCCCACACTCGCTACATATCCAGCACCCAAACTCGCTACAGACTCAGCACCCACACGCGCTCCAGACCCATCGCCCACACTCACTACAGACCCAGAGCTCACACTCACTACAGACCCAGCACCCACACTTGCTGCAATCCCACAGCCCAAACACACTGCTGACCCAGTGCCCACACTCACTACAGACCCAGCACCAAGAAACGTTACAGACCCAGCGCCCACACTCGCTACATATCCAAAGCCCACACTCACTACAGAAACAGAGCTCACACTCACTACAGACCAACGAACATATTCACTGCAGACCCAGCATCCACACCCACTACAGACCCAGAGCCCACACTTGCTACAGACACAGAGCCCCCACTTACTACATACCCAGTGCCCACACTCACAACAAACCCAGCACCCACACACGCTACAGACACAGTGCCCACACTCACTACAGACCCTGCGCCCACACTCACTACAGACCCAGCGCCCACACACACTAAAGACCCAGTGCCCACACTCACTACAGACACAGCTCCCACACTCGCTACAGACCCAGCGCCCACACTCGCTACATATCCAGCGCCCACACTCGCTACAGACTCAGCACCCACACTTGCTACAGACCCAGCACCGACACTCACTGCTGACCCAGCGCCCACACTCACTACATATCCAGCACCCACACTCGCTACAGACTCAGCACCCACACTCGCTCCAGACCCATCGCCCACACTCACTACAGACCCAGCGCCCACACTCGCTACAGACTCAGCACCCACACTCATTACAGACCCAGCGCATACATTCGGTACAGACCCAGCGCCCAAACTCGAACAGACCCAGCACCCACACTCACTTCAGACCCAGCGCCCACAGTCTGTACAGACCCAGCGCCCACACTCCCTACAGATCGAGAGCCCACACTCGCTACAGACCGAGCGCCCGCACTCACTAAAAATCAAGTGCCCAGACTCGCTACAGACCCGGCGCCCACACTCACTACGGACCCAGCACCCACACTCGCTACAGAACCAGAGCCCACACTCACTACAGACCCAGAGCCCACACTCGCTGCAGAAACAGAGCCCACACTCACGACAAACCCAGTGCCCACACTCGCTACTGACCCAGCAACCACACTCGCTACAGACCCAGCGCCCACACTCACTACAGACCCAGTGCCCACATTCGCTACAGACCCAGCGTCAAAAAT
Organism: Isurus oxyrinchus; assembly: GCA_026770705.1. Classification (NCBI taxonomy): domain Eukaryota; kingdom Metazoa; phylum Chordata; class Chondrichthyes; order Lamniformes; family Lamnidae; genus Isurus; species Isurus oxyrinchus. The sequence goes on from JANJGN010000008.1 coordinate 165,219,816, forward strand.
CGATACTGAAACAGCGCCCAGACTCCCTACAGACACAGTGACCACACTCGCTACAGACCCAGCACCCACACTCACTCCAGACCCAGCTCCACAGTGGGTACAGAATCAGCACCCACACTCACTCCAGACTCAGCGCCCACAGTGGGTACAGAATCAGCACCCACACTCGCTACAGACCCAGCAACCACACTCGCTACAGACCCAGCGCCCACACTCACTACAGACCCAGCGCCGACACTCGCCACAGACCCAGCACCCACACTCACTACAGACACAGGTCCCACACTCGTTACAGACCCAGCGCCCACACTCGCTACAGACCCAGCGCCCACACTTGCTACAGACCCAGCACCCACACTCGCTACAGACCCAGCACCCAAACTCACTACAGACGCAGTGACCACACTCTCTACTGACCCAGCACCCAAACTCACTACAGACCAAGCACCCACACTCACTACAGACCTACCACCCACCCTCGCTACAAACCCAACGCCCACACTCGCTACAGACACATCGCCCACACTCGCTACAAACGCAGCGCCCACACTCACTACATACCCAGCGTCAGCTGTCGCTACAGACCCAGTGCCCACACTCCCTACAGACCGAGAGACCCCACTTGCTACAGACCCAGCGCCCTCACGCGCTACATATCAAAAGCCCACACCCACTACAGACCCAGGGACCCCACACGCTACAGAACCAGAGCCCACACTCGCTACAGAACCAGAGCCCACACTCACTACAGACCAACGAACATATTCACTGCAGACCCAGCGTCCACACTCACTACAGACCAAGCACCCACACTCACTACAGAACCAGAGCCCACGCTCGCTACAGACCCAGAGCCCACATTCACTACAGACCCATTGCCCACACTCACTACAGACACAGCGCCCACACTCACTAGAGACCTAGCCCCCGCACTCACTACATACCCAGTGTCCACACTCACTACAGAACCAGTGACCACACTCACTACAGACCCAGCGCCCACACTCACTACAGACCCAGTGACCACACTCTCTACAGACCCAGTGACCACAATCTCTACAGACCCAGCACCCACAGTCACTACAGTCCAAGCACCACACTCACTACAGACCCATTGACCACACTCACTACAGACGCAGCCCCCAGACTCGCTACCGACACAGTGACCACACTCTCTGCAGAAGCAGCTCCCACACTCACTACAGATCCAGTGCCCACACTCGCTACAGACCCAGAGCCCACACTCGCTACAGACCCAGCGCCCACACTCACTACAGACCCAGTGACCACAGTCTCTACAGAACCAGTGACCACAATCACTACAGACCCAGCACCCACACTCACTACAGACCAGCGCCCACACTCGCTATAGACCCAAAGCCTACACTCACTACAGACCCAGTGCCCACACTCGCTACAGACCCAGTGACCACACTCACTACAGACCCAGCGCCCACAATCACTGCAGACCCAGTGACCACACTCTCTACAGACCCAGTGACCACAATATCTACAGACCCAGCACCCACACTCACTACAGTATAAGCACCACACTCACTACAGACCCAAGAACCCACACTCACTACAGACACAGTGACCACACTTACTACAGACCCAGCACCCACACTCACTACAGACGCAGCCCCCAGACTCGCTACCGACACAGTGACCACACTCTCTGCAGAACCAGCTCCCACATTCATCACAGACCAAGCACCCACAAACACTACAGACCCAGTGACCACACTCACTACAGATCCAGTGCCCACACTCGCTACAGACCGAGTGCCCACACTCACTAAAAACCCAGCGCCCAGACTCGCTACAGACCCAGCGCCCACACTCACTACGGACCCAGTGCCCACACTCGCTACAGAACAAGAGCCAACACTCACTACAGACCCAGAGCCCACACTGGCTACAGAACCAGAGCCCACACTCACTACAGACTCAGTGCCCACACTCGCCACTGACCCAGCAACCACACTCGCTACAGACACAGCGCCCACACTCACTACAGACCCAGCGCCCACACTCGCTACAGACCCAGCGCCCAGACTCACTACAGACCCAGCGCCCACACTCGCTTCAGACCCAGTGCCCACACTCACTACTGACCCAGCAACCACACTCACTGCAGACCCAGCACCCACATTTGCCACAGACCCAGCGTCAAAAATCGATACTGAAACAGCGCCCAGACTCCCTACAGACACAGTGACCACACTCGCTACAGACACAGCACCCACACTCACTACAGACCAAGAGCCCACACTCGCGACAGACCCAGCGCCCACACTCGCTACAGACCCAGTGCCCACACTCGCTGCAGACCCAGCGCCCACACGCACTACAGACCCAGTGCCCACACTCGCTACAGACCCAGCGCACACACTCACTACAGACAATGTGACCACACTCACTACCGACCAAGAGCCCACACTCGCTACAGACCCAGCACCCAGACTCGGTACAGACACAGCGCCCACACTCACTACAGACCCATCGCCCAGACTCGCTACAGACTAAGCACCACACTCATTACAGACCCAGTGACCACACTCACTACAGGCCCAGCGCCCACACTCACTACAGACCCAGTGACCACTCTCTCTACAGACCCAGTGACCACATTCTCTACAGACCCAGCACCCACACTCACTACAGTCCAAGCACCACACTCACTACAGACCCAGTGAACACACTCACTACAGACGCAGCCCCCAGACTCGCTACCGACACAGTGAGCACACTCACTACAGACCCAGCTCCCACACTCACTACAGACCCAGCGCCCACACTCGCTACAGACCCAGCGCACACACTCACTACAGACCCAGTGACCACAGTCTCTACAGACCCAGCACCCACACTCACTTCAGACCAGCGCCCACACTCACTTCAGACCAGCGCCCGCACTCAATACAGACCGAGCGCCCACACTCGCTACAGACTCAGCACCCACACTCACTACAGACCCATCGCCCACACTCGCTACCGACCTAGCGCCTACACTCGCTACAGACCCAGCGCCCACACTCGCTACAGACCCAGCGCCCACACTCACTACATATCCAGCGCCCACACTCGCTACAGACTCAGCGCCCACACTCACTACAGACCCAGGTCCCACACTCGCTACAGACCCAGCGCCCTCAATCACTACAAAACACAGCGCCCAAAATCGATACAGACCCAGCACCCACACCCACTACAGACCCAGAGCCCACACTCGCTACAGACCCAGAGCCCCCACTTACTACATACCCAGTGCCCACACTCACAACAAACCCAGCACCCACACACGCTACAGACCCAGTGCCCACACTCACTACAGACCCTGCGCCCACACTCACTACAGACCCAACGCCCACAGACACTAAAGACCCAGTGCCCACACTCACTACAGACACAGCTCCCACACTCGCTACAGACCCAGCGCCCACACTCGCTACAGACTCAGCACCCACACTCGCTACAGACCCAGCGCCGACACTCACTGCTGACCCTGCGCCCACACTCGCTACATATCCAGCACCCACACTCGCTACAGACTCAGCACCCACACTCGCTCCAGACCCATCGCCCACACTCGCTACAGACCCAGCGCCCACACTCGCTACAGACTCAGCACCCACACTCATTACAGAGCCAGCGCCCACATTCGGTACAGACCCAGCGCCCAAACTCGAACAGACCCAGCACCCACACTCACTACAGACCCAGCGCCCACATTCGCTACATACCCAGCGTCAAAAATCGATACTGAAACTGCGCCCAGACTCCCTACAGAGACAGTGACCACACTCGCTACAGACCCAGCACCCACACTCACTCCAGACCCAGCGCACACAGTGGGTACAGAATCAGCACCCACACACACTACAGACCCAGCGCCGACACTCGCTACAGACCCAGCACCCACACTCACTACAGACACAGCTCCCACACTCGTTACAGACCCAGCGCCCACACTCGCTACAGAGCCAGCGCCCACACTCGCTACAGACCCAGCACCCAAACTCACGACAGACCAACCCCACCACTCACTACAGACATAGCACCCTCCCTCGCTACAAACCCAACGCCCACACTCGCTACAGTCACAGCGCCCACACTCGCTACAAACGCAGCGCCCACACTCACTACCTACCAGTGTCAACTGTCGCTTCAGACCCAGTGCCCACACTCCCTACAGACCGAGAGTCCCCACTCGCTACAGACCCAGCGCCCTCACTCGCTACATATCAAAACCCCACACCCACTACAGACCCAGGGACCCCACTCACTACAGACCCAGAGCCCACACTCGCTACAGAACCAGAGCCCACACTCACTACAGACCAACGAACATATTCACTGCAGACCCAGCGTCCACACTCACTAAAGACCCAGGTCCCACACTCGCTACAGACCCAGCGCCCACACTCACTACAAACCCACCGCCCAGACGCTTTACAGACCCAGCGCCCATACTCACTACACAGCAAGCACCCACACTCACTACAGAACCAGAGACCACACTCGCTACAGACCCATTGCCCACACTCACTACAGACACAGTGCCCACACTCACTAGAGACCCAGCCCCCGCACTCACTACATACCCAGTGCCCACACTCACTACAGACCCAGGGCCCACAATCACAACAAACCCTGCACCCACACACGCTACAGACCCAGTGCCCACACTCACTACAGACCCTGCGCCCACACTCACTACAGACCCAGCGCCACATTCGCTACAGACCCAGCACCCACATTCGGTACATATCCATAGCCAGCACTGTCTACAGACCCAGAGCTCACACTCACTACAGACCCAGCACCCACACTTGCTGCAATCCCACAGCCCAAACACACTGCTGACCCAGTGCCCACACTCACTACAGACCCAGCACCGAGAAACGCTGCAGACCCAGCGCCCACACTCGCTACAGAAACAGAGCCCACACTCACTACATATCCAAAGCCCACACTCACTACAGAAACAGAGCCCACACTCACTACATATCCAAAGCCCACACTCACTACAGAAACAGAGCCCACACTCACTACAGAAACAGAGCCCACACTCGCTACAGACCAACGAACATATTCACTGCAGACCCAGCGTCCACACTCACTACAGACCCAGGTCCCACACTCGCTACAGACCCAGCGCCCGCAATCACTACAAAACACAGCGCCCAAAATCGATACAGACCCAACGCCCACACCCACTACAGACCCAGAGCCCACACTCGCTACAGACCCAGAGCCCACACTTACTACGGACCCAGTGCCCACAATCACAACAAACCCAGCACCCACACACACTACAGACCCAGTGCCCACACTCACTACAGACCCTGCGCCCACACTCGCTACAGACCCAGCGCCCACACTCGCTACAGACCAAGCGCCGACACTCACTGCAGACCCAGCGCCCACACTCGCTACATATCCAGCGCCCACACTCGCTACAGACTCAGCACCCACACTCGCTACAGATCCAGCGCCCACACTCGCTACAGACCCAGCGCCCACACTCGCTGCAGACTCAGCACCAACACTCATTACCGACCCAGCGCCAACATTCGGTACAGACCCAGCGCCCAAACTCGAACAGACCCAGCACCCACACTCACTACAGACCCAGTGCCCACAGTCTGTACAGACCCAGCGCCCACACTCGCTACAGACACAGCGCCCACTGCCGCTACAGTCCCAGCACCCACACTCCCTACAGACCGAGAGGCAACACTCACTACAGACCGAGCACCCGCACTCACTAAAAACCCAGCGCCCAGACTCGCTACAGATCCAGCGCCCACACTCACTACAGACCCGGCGCCCACACTCGCTACAGAACCAGAGCCCACACTCACTACAGACCCAGAGCCCACACTCGCTGCAGAAACAGAGCCCACACTCACGACAAACCCAGTGCCCACACTCGCTACTGACCCAGCAACCACACTCGCTACAGACCCAGCAACCACACTCGCTACAGACCCAGCGCCCACACTCACTACAGACCCACCGCCCACACTCACTACAGACCCAGCGCCCACACTCACTACAGACCCAGCGCCCACATTCGCTACAGACCCAGCGTCAAAAATCGATACTGAAACAGCGCCCAGACACCCTACAGACACAGTGACCACACTCGAGACAGACCAATCACCCACACTCACTACAGACCCAGCGCCCACAGTGGGTACAGAATCAGCACCCACACTCACTACAGACACAGCTCCCACACTCGTTACAGACCCAGAGCCCACACTCGCTACAGACACAGCGCCCACTGCCGCTACAGACCCAGCGCCCACACTCCCTACAGACCGAGAGCCCACACTCACTACAGACCAAGAGCCCACACACGCTACAGACCCAGCGCCCTAACTCGCTATATATCCAAAGCCCACACTCGCTACGGACCCAGAGCCCACACTCACTACAGACCCATAGCCTAAACTTGCTACAGACCCAGCGCCGATACTCGCTACAGACACAGCTCCCACACTCGCTACAGACCCAGCGCACACACTCACTACAGACCCAGAGACCTCACTCTCTACAGACCCAGTGACTGCATTCTCTACAGACCCAGCACCCACACTCACTTCAGACCAGCGCCCACACTCACTACAGACCCAGCGCCCACACTCGCTACATATCCAGCGCCCACACTCGCTACAGACTCAGCACCCACACTCGCTACAGACCCATCGCCCACACTCGCTACAGACCTAGCGCCCACACTCGCTACAGACACAGCGCCCACACTCGCTACAGACCCAGCGCCCACACTCGCTACATTTCCAGCGCCCACACTCGCTACAGACTCAGCACCCACACTCATTACAGACCCATTGCCCACACTCACTACAGACCCAGCGCCCACACTCACTACAGACACAGCACCCACACTCACTACATACCCAGTGCCCAAACTCACTAAAGACCCAGCGCCCACACTCGCTACAGACCCAGCGCCCACACTCACTACAGACTCAGCGCCCACACTCGCTACAGACCCAGCGCCCACACTCGCTACAGACCCAGCGCCCACACTCGGTACATATCCAGCGCACACACTCACTACAGACCGAGCGCCCATACTCACTACAGACCCAGTGCCCTCACTCGCTACAGACCCCGTGACCACACTCGCTTCAGACCCAGAGCCCACACTCGCTACAGACCCAGCGCCGACACTCGCTACAGACCCAGCGCCCACACTCGCTACAGACCCAGTGCCCACACTCGATGCAGACCCAACGCCCACACGCTCTACAGACCCAGTGCCTACACTCGCTACAGACCCAGCGCACACACTCACTACAGACAATGTGACCACACTCACTACCGACCCAGAGCCCACACTCGCTCCAGACTCAACACCCAGACTCGCTACAGACACAGCGCCCACACTCACTACAGACCCAGCGCCCAGACTCACTACAGACTAAGCACCACACTCACTACAGACCCAGTGACCACACTCACTACAGGCCCAGCGCTCACACTCACTACAGACACAGTGACCACACTCTCTACAGACCCAGTGACAACAATCTCTACAGACCCAGCACCCACAATCACTACAGTCCAAGCACCACACTCACTACAGACCCAGTGACCACACATACCAGAGACCCAGTGACCACACTCACTACAGACGCAGCCCCCAGACTCGCTACCGACACAGTGACCACACTCTCTGCAGAACCAGCTCCCACACTCACTACAGACACAGCACCCACACTCGCGACAGACCCAGTGCCCACACTCGCTGCAGACCCAGCGCCCACACGCACTACAGACCCAGCGCCCACACTCGCTACATATCCAGCGCCCACACTCGCTACAGACTCAGCACCCACAGTCGCTACAGACCCATCGCCCGCACTCGCTACAGACCTAGCGCCCACACTCGCTACAGACACAGCGCCCACACTCGCTACAGACCCAGCGCCCACACTCGCTACATATCCAGTGCCCACACTCGCTACAGACTCAGCACCCACACTCATTACAGACCCATTGCCCACACTCACTACAGACCCAGAGCCCACACTCACTACAGACACAGCACCCACACTCACTACATACCCAGTGCCCAAACTGACTAAAGACCCAGCGCCCACACTCGCTACAGACCCAGCACCCACACTCGCTACAGACCCAGCGCCCACACTCGCTACAGACCCAGCGCCCACACTCGCTACAGACCCAGCGCCCACACTCGGTACATATCCAGCGCAAACACTCACTACAGACCGAGCGCCCACACTCACTACAGACCCAGCGCCCTCACTCGCTACAGACCCCGTGACCACACTCGCTTCAGACCCAGAGCCCACACTCGCTACAGACCCAGCGCCCAAACTCACTACAAACCTAGCGGCCACATTCACTACAGACCCAGCGCCCAAAATCGATACAGACCCAGCGCCCAGACTCGCTACAGACACAGTGACCACACGCGCTACAGACCAGAGCCCACACTCACTACAGACCCAGAGCCCACACTGGCTACAGAACCAGAGCCAACACTCACTACAGACTCAGTGCCCACACTCGCTATTGACCCAGCGCCCTCACTCGCTACACACCCAGCGCCCACACTCACTACAGACCCAGCGCCCACACTCACTACAGACCCAGCGCCCACATTCGCTACAGACCCAGCATCAAAAATCGATACTGAAACAGCGCCCAGACTCCCTACAGACACAGTGACCACACTCGCTACAGACACAGCTCCCAACACTCACTACAGACCAAGAGCCCACACTCGCGACAGACTCAGCACCCACACTCGCTACAGACCCAGCGCCGACACTCGCTACAGACCCAGCGCCCACGCTCGCTACAGACCCAGTGCCCACACTCGATGCAGACCCAACGCCCACACGTTCTACAGACCCAGTGCCTACACTCGCTACAGACCCAGCGCACACACTCACTACAGACAATGTGACCACACTCATTACCGACCCAGAGCCCACACTCGCTCCAGACTCAATACCCAGACTCGCTACAGACACAGCGCCAACACTCACTACAGACCCAGCGCCCAGACTCGCTACAGACAAAGCACCACACTCACTACAGACCCAGTGACCACACTCACTACAGGCCCAGCGCCCACACTCACTACAGTCCCAGTGACCACACATACCAGAGACCCAGTGACCACACTCACTACAGACGCAGCCCCCAGACTCGCTACCGACACAGTGACCACACTCTCTGCAGAACCAGCTCCCACACTCACTACAGACACAGCACCCACACTCGCGACAGACCCAGTGCCCACACTCGCTGCAGACCCAGCGCCCACACGCACTACAGACCCAGTGCCCACACTCGCTACAGACCCAGCGCACACACTCACTACAGACAATGTGACCACACTCACTACCGACCCAGAGCCCACACTCGCTACCGACCCAGCACCCAGACTCGCTACAGACACAGCGCCCACACTCACTACAGACCCAGCGCCCAGACTCGCTACAGACTAAGCACCACACTCACTACAGTCCCAGTGACCACAATCTCTACAGACCCAGCACTCACACTCACTACAGTCCAAGCACCACACTCACTACAGACCCAGTGACCACACTCCCTACAGACGCATCCCCCAGACTCGCTACCAACGCAGTGACCACACTCTCTGCAGAACCAGCTCCCACACTGAATACAGACACAGCACCCACACTCACTACAGACCAAGCACCCACACTCACTACAGAACCTGTGACCACACTCACTACAAACCCAGAGCCCACACTCACTACAGACCCAGTGACCACACTCAATACAGATCCAGTGCACACAGTCACCACAGACCTAGCACCCACACTCGCTACAGACCCAGTGCCCACACTCACTACAGACCCAGCGCCCACAATCGCTACAGACCCAGCACCCAGACTCGCTACAGACACAGCGCCCACACTCACTACAGACCAAGCACCACACTCACTACAGACGCAGTGACCACACTCACTACAGACCCAGTGACCACAATCTCTACAGACCCAGTACCCATACTCACTACAGTCCAAGCACCACACTCAATACAGACCCAGTGACCACACTCACTACAGACCCAGCGCCCAGACTCGCTACAGACCCAGCACCCACACTCACTACAGACCCAGCACCCACACTCACTACAGACGCAGTGACCACACTCTCTACAGACCCAGCACTCAAACTCACTACAGACCAAGCACCCACACTCACTACAGACCTAGCACCCTCCCTCGCTACAAACCCAACGCCCACACTCGCTACAGACACAGCGCCCACACTCGCTACAAACGCAGCGCCCACACTCACTACAGACCCAGTGCCCACACTCCCTACAGACCGAGAGGCCCCACACGCTACAGACCCAGCGCCCTCACTCGCTACATATCAAAACCCCACACTCACGACAGACCCAGGGACCCCATTCGCTACAGACCCAGAGCCCACACTCGCTACAGAACCAGAGCCCACACTCACTACAGACCAACGAACATATTCACTGCAGACCCAGCGTCCACACTCACTACAGACCCAGGTCCCAAACTCGCTACAGAACCAGCGCCCACACTCACTACAGACCAAGCACCCACACTCACTACAGAACCAGAGCCCACACTCGCTACAGACCCAGAGCCCACAATCACTACAGACCCATTGCCCACACTCACTACAGACACAGCGCCCACACTCACTAGAGACCCTGCGCCCACACTCACTACAGACACAGCTCCCACACTCGCTACAGACCCAGCGCCGACACTCGCTACAGACCCTGCGCCCACACTCACTACGGACACAGCTCCCACAATCGCTACAGACCCAGCGCCGACACTCACTACAGACCCAGCGCCCACACTCGCTACAGACCCAGCGCCCACACTCGCTACAGACCCAGCACCCACACTCACTACAGACCCAGCACCCACATTCACTACAGACCCAGCGCCCACACTCACTAGAGACCCTGCGCCCACACTCACTACAGACACAGCTCCCACACTCACCACAGACACAGCTCCCACAATCGCTACAGACCCAGCGGCGACACTCACTACAGACCCAGCACCCACACTCGCTACAGACCCAGCGCCCACACTCTCTACAGACCCAGCACCCACACTCACTACAGACCCAGCACCCACACTCACTACAGACACAGCTCCCACACTCGTTACAGACCCAGCGCCCACACTCGCTACAGACCCAGCGCCCACACTCGCTACAGACCCAGCACCCACACTCACTACAGAACCAGCACCCACATTCACTACAGACCCAGCGCCCACACTCACTAGAGACCCTGCGCCCACACTCACTACAGACACAGCTCCCACACTCACCACAGACACAGCTCCCACAATCGCTACAGACCCAGCGGCGACACTCACTACAGACCCAGCACCCACACTCGCTACAGACCCAGCGCCCACACTCTCTACAGACCCAGCACCCACACTCACTACAGACCCAGCACCCACACTCACTACAGACACAGCTCCCACACTCGTTACAGACCCAGCGCCCACACTCGCTACACACCCAGCGCCCACACTCGCTACAGACCCAGCACCCACACTCGCTACAGACCCAGCACCCAAACTCACGACAGACCAACCCCCCCACTCACTACAGACATAGCACCCTCCCTCGCTACAAACCCAACGCCCACACTCGCTACAGTCACAGCGCCCACACTCGCTACAAACGCAGCGCCCACACTCACTACATACCCAGCGTCAACTGTCGCTTCAGACCCAGTGCCCACACATCCTACAGACCGAGAGTCCCCACTCGCTACAGACCCAGCGCCCTCACTCGCTACATATCAAAACCCCACACCCACTACAGACCCAGGGACCCCACTCGCTACAGACCCAGAGCCCACACTCTCTACAGAACCAGAGCCCACACTCACTACAGACCAACGAACATATTCACTGCAGACCCAGCGTCCACACTCACTAAAGACCCAGGTCCCACACTCGCTACAGACCCAGCGCCCACACTCACTACAAACCCACCGCCCAGACGCTTTACAGACCCAGCGCCCATACTCACTACAGACCAAGCACCCACACTCACTACAGAACCAGAGCCCACACTCGCTACAGACCCATTGCCCACACTCACTACAGACACAGCGCCCACACTCACTAGAGATGCAGCCCCCGCACTCATGACATACCCAGTGCCCACACTCACTACAGACCCAGGGCCCACACTCACAACAGACCCAGCGCCCACACTCGGTACATATCCAGCGCACACACTCACTACAGACCGAGCGCCCACACTCACTACAGACCCAGCGCCCTCACTCGCTACAGAGCCCGTGACAACACTCGCTTCAGACCCAGAGCCCACACTCACTACAGACCCAGCACCCTCATTCGGTACATATCCATAGCCCGCACTCTCTACAGACCCAGAGCTCACACTCACTACAGACCCAGCACCCACACTTGCTGCAATCCCACAGCCCAAACACACTGCTGACCCAGTGCCCACACTCACTACAGACCCAGCACCGAGAAACGCTACAGACCCAGCGCCCACACTCACTACAGACCCAGCACCCACACTCACTACAGACCCAGCGCCCACAGTCTGTACTGACCCAGCGCCCACACTCACTACAGACCCAGCGCCCACTGTCGCTACAGGCCCAGCACCCACACTCCCTACAGACCGAGAGCCCACACTCACTGCAGACCAAGAGCCCACACTCGCTACAGACCCAGCGCCCTCACTCGCTATATATCCAAAGCCCACACCCACTACAGACCCAGGGACCACACTCGCTCCAGACCCAGAGCCCACACTCACTACAGACCCAGAGTCCACACTCACTACAGACCCAGCGCCCACACTCACTACAGACACAGCTCCCACACTCGCTACAGACCCAGCGCCGACACTCGCTACAGACACAGCTCCCACACTCGCTACAGACCCAGCGCACACACTCAATACAGTCCCAGCGCCCACACTCTCTACAGACCCAGTGACCACACTCTCTACAGAACCTGTGACCACAATCTCTACAGACCCAGCACCCACACACACCACAGACCCAAGCCCTCACTCACTACAGACCAAGCACCCACAGTCACTACAGAACCAGAGCCCACACTCGCTACAGACCTAGAGCCCACACTCACTACAAACCCATTGCCCACACTCACTACAGACCCAGCGCCCACACTCACTACAGACCCAGTGACCACACTCACTACAGATCCAGTGCCCACAGTCACCACAGACCTAGCACCCACACTCGCTACAGACCCAGTGCCCACACTCACTACAGACCCAGCGCCCACAATCGCTACAGACCCAGCACCCAGACTCGCTACAGACACAGCGCCCACACTCACTACAGACCAAGCACCACACTCACTACAGACGCAGTGACCACACTCACTACAGACCCAGCACCCACATTCACTACAGACCCAGTGACCACACTCTCTACAGACCCAGTGACCACAATCTCTACAGACCCAGCACCCATACTCACTACAGTCCAAGCACCACACTCACTACAGACCCAGTGACCACACTCACTACAGACCCAGCGCCCAGACTCGCTACAGACCCAGCACCCACACTCACTACAGACCCAGCACCCACACTCACTACAGACGCAGTGACCATACTCTCTACAGACCCAGCACCCAAACTCACTACAGACCAAGCACCCACACTCACTTCAGACCTAGCACCCTCCCTCGCTACAAACCCAACGCCCACACTCGCTACAGACACAGCGCCCACACTCGCTACAAACGCAGCGCCCACACTCACTACAGACCCAGTGCCCACACTCCCTACAGACCGAGAGCCCCCACTCGCTACAGACCCAGCGCCCTCACTCGCTACATATCAAAAGCCCACACTCACGACAGACCCAGGGACCCCATTCGCTACAGACCCAGAGCCCACACTCGCTACAGAACCATAGCCCACACTCACTACAGACCAACGAACATATTCACTGCAGACCCAGCGTCCACACTCACTACAGACCCAGGTCCCAAACTCGCTACAGAACCAGCGCCCACACTCACTACAGACCAAGCACCCACACTCACTACAGACACAGCTCCCACACTCACCACAGACACAGCTCCCACAATTGCTACAGACCCAGCGGCGACACTCACTACAGACCCAGCACCCACACTCGCTACAGACCCAGCGCCCACACTCGCTGCAGACCCAGCCCCCACACTCACTACAGACCCAGCACCCACACTCACTACAGACCTAGCATCCTCCCTCGCTACAAACCCAGCGCCCACACACGCTACAAACGCAGCGCCCACACTCACTACATACCTAGCGTCAACTGTCGCTACAGACCCAGTGCCCACACTCACTACAGACCCAGCGCCCCCACTCGCTACAGACCCAGAGCACACACTCGCTACAGAACCAGAGCCCACACTCACTACAGACCAACGAACATATTCACTGAAGACCCAGCGTCCACACTCACTACAGACCCAGGGACCACACTCGCTACAGACCCAGAGCCCACATTTACAACAGACCCAGTGCCCACACTCACTACAAACCCAGCACCCACACACGCTACAGACCCAGTGCCCACACTCACTACAGACCCTGTGCCCACACTCACTACAGACCCAGCGCCAACACACTCTACAGACCCATAGCCTACACTCGCAACAGACTCAGCACCCACACTCGCTACAGAACCAGCGCACACACTCACTACAAATCCAGTGCCCACATTCGGTACAGACCCAGCGCCCAAACTCGAACAGACCCAGCACCCACACTCACTACAGACCCAGCGCCCACAGTCTGTACAGACCCAGCGCCCACACTCACTACAGACCCAGCGCCCACTGTCGCTACAGGCCCAGCACCCACACTCCCTACAGACCGAGAGCCCACACTCACTGCTGACCAAGAGCCCACGCTCGCTACAGACCCAGCGCCCTCACTCGCTATATATCCAAAGCCCACACCCACTACAGACCCAGGGACCACAATCGCTCCAGACCCAGAGCCCACACTCACTACAGAGCCAGAGCCCACACTCACTACAGACCCAGCGCCCACACTCACTACAGACACAGCTCCCACACTCGCTACAGACCCAGCGCCGACACTCGCTACAGACACAGCTCCCACACTCGCTACAGACCCAGCGCACACACTCAATACAGTCCCAGCGCCCACACTCTCTACAGACCCAGTGACCACACTCTCTACAGAACCTGTGACCACAATCTCTACAGACCCAGTACCCACACACACCACAGACCCAGAGCCCGCACTCACTACAGACTCAGCACCCACACTCACTACAGAACCAGAGCCCACACTCGCTACAGACCCTGAGCCCACACTCACTACAGACCCATTGCCCACACTCACTACAGACACAGCGCCCACACTCACTAGAGACCCAGCGCCCACACTCACTAGAGACACAGCGCCCACACTCGCTACAGACACAGTGCCCTCACTCACTAAAGACCCAGCACCCACACTCACTACAGACCCAGCACCAACACACGCTACACACCCAGCACCCACACTCGCTACAGACCCATCGCCCACACTCTCTACAGACCCAGAGCCCACACTCGCTACAGACCCAGCGCACACACTCGCTATAGACCAACGAACATACTCATTGCAGACCCAGCACCCACACTCACTACAAACCCGGCGCCCAGACTCGCTACAGACCCAGTGCCCACACTCGCTGCAGACCCAGCGCCCACACGCACTACAGACCCAGCGCCCACACTCGCTACATATCCAGCGCCCACACTCGCTACAGACTCAGCACCCACAGTCGCTACAGACCCATCGCCCACACTCGCTACAGACCTAGCGCCCACACTCGCTACAGACACAGCGCCCACACTCGCTACAAACCCATTGCCCACACTCACTACAGACCCAGAGCCCACACTCACTACAGACACAGCACCCACACTCACTACATACCCAGTGCCCAAACTGACTAAAGACCCAGCGCCCACACTCGCTACAGACCCAGCGCCCACACTCGCTACAGACCCAGCGCCCACACTCGCTACAGACCCAGCGCCCACACTCGGTACATATCCAGCGCAAACACTCACTACAGACCGAGCGCCCACACTCACTACAGACCCAGCGCCCTCACTCGCTACAGACCCCGTGACCACACTCGCTTCAGACCCAGAGCCCACACTCGCTACAGACCCAGCGCCCAAACTCACTACAAACCTAGCGGCCACATTCACTACAGACCCAGCGCCCAAAATCGATACAGACCCAGCGCCCAGACTCGCTACAGACACAGTGACCACACGCGCTACAGACCAGAGCCCACACTCACTACAGACCCAGAGCCCACACTGGCTACAGAACCAGAGCCAACACTCACTACAGACTCAGTGCCCACACTCGCTATTGACCCAGCGCCTTCACTCGCTACACACCCAGCGCCCACACTCACTACAGACCCAGCGCCCACACTCACTACAGACCCAGCGCCCACATTCGCTAAAGACCCAGCATCAAAAATCGATACTGAAACAGCGCCCAGACTCCCTACAGACACAGTGACCACACTCGCTACAGACACAGCTCCCAACACTCACTACAGACCAAGAGCCCACACTCGCGACAGACTCAGCACCCACACTCGCTACAGACCCAGCGCCGACACTCGCTACAGACCCAGCGCCCACACTCGCTACAGACCCAGTGCCGACACTCGATGCAGACCCAACGCCCACACGCTCTACAGACCCAGTGCCTACACTCGCTACAGACCCAGCGCACACACTCACTACAGACAATGTGACCACACTCATTACCGACCCAGAGCCCACACTCGCTCCAGACTCAATACCCAGACTCGCTACAGACACAGCGCCAACACTCACTACAGACCCAGCGCCCAGACTCGCTACAGACAAAGCACCACACTCACTACAGACCCAGTGACCACACTCACTACAGGCCCAGCGCCCACACTCACTACAGTCCCAGTGACCACACATACCAGAGACCCAGTGACCACACTCACTACAGACGCAGCCCCCAGACTCGCTACCGACACAGTGACCACACTCTCTGCAGAACCAGCTCCCACACTCAGTACAGACACAGCACCCACACTCGCGACAGACCCAGTGCCCACACTCGCTGCAGACCCAGCGCCCACACGCACTATAGACCCAGTGCCCACACTCGCTACAGACCCAGCGCACACACTCACTACAGACAATGTGACCACACTCACTACCGACCCAGAGCCCACACTCGCTACCGACCCAGCACCCAGACTCGCTACAGACACAGCGCCCACACTCACTACAGACCCAGCGCCCAGACTCGCTACAGACTAAGCACCACACTCACTACAGTCCCAGTGACCACAATCTCTACAGACCCAGCACCCACACTCACTACAGTCCAAGCACCACACTCACTACAGACCCAGTGACCACACTCCCTACAGACGCATCCCCCAGACTCGCTACCAACGCAGTGACCACACTCTCTGCAGAACCAGCTCCCACACTGAATACAGACACAGCACCCACACTCACTACAGACCAAGCACCCACACTCACTACAGAACCTGTGACCACACTCACTACAAACCCAGAGCCCACACTCACTACAGACCCAGTGACCACACTCAATACAGATCCAGTGCACACAGTCACCACAGACCTAGCACCCACACTCGCTACAGACCCAGTGCCCACACTCACTACAGACCCAGCGCCCGCAATCGCTACAGACCCAGCACCCAGACTCGCTACAGACACAGCGCCCACACTCACTACAGACCAAGCACCACACTCACTACAGACGCAGTGACCACACTCACTACAGACCCAGTGACCACAATCTCTACAGACCCAGCACCCATACTCACTACAGTCCAAGCACCACACTCAATACAGACCCAGTGACCACACTCACTACAGACCCAGCGCCCAGACTCGCTACAGACCCAGCACCCACACTCACTACAGACCCAGCACCCACACTCACTACAGACGCAGTGACCACACTCTCTACAGACCCAGCACTCAAACTCACTACAGACCAAGCACCCACACTCACTACAGACCTAGCACCCTCCCTCGCTACAAACCCAACGCCCACACTCGCTACAGACACAGCGCCCACACTCGCTACAAACGCAGCGCCCACACTCACTACAGACCCAGTGCCCACACTCCCTACAGACCGAGAGCCCCCACACGCTACAGACCCAGCGCCCTCACTCGCTACATATCAAAAGCCCACACTCACGACAGACCCAGGGACCCCATTCGCTACAGACCCAGAGCCCACACTCGCTACAGAACCAGAGCCCACACTCACTACAGACCAACGAACATATTCACTGCAGACCCAGCGTCCACACTCACTACAGACCCAGGTCCCACACTCGCTACAGACCCAGCGCCCACAATCACTACAAAACCCAGCGCCCACAATCACAACAAACCCAGCACCCACACACGCTACAGACCCAGTGCCCACACTCCCTACAGACCGAGAGTCCCCACTCGCTACAGACCCAGCGCCCTCACTCGCTACATATCAAAACCCCACACCCACTACAGACCCAGGGACCCCACTCGCTACAGACCCAGAGCCCACACTCGCTACAGAACCAGAGCCCACACTCACTACAGACCAACGAACATATTCACTGCAGACCCAGCGTCCACACTCACTAAAGACCCAGGTCCCACACTCGCTACAGACCCAGCGCCCACACTCACTACCAACCCAGCGCCCAGACGCTTTACAGACCCAGCGCCCATACTCACTACAGACCAAGCACCCACACTCACTACAGAACCAGAGCCCACACTCGCTACAGACCCATTGCCCACACTCACTACAGACACAGCGCCCACACTCACTAGAGATGCAGCCCCCGCACTCACTACATACCCAGTGCCCACACTCACTACAGACCCAGGGCCCACACTCACAACAGACCCAGCGCCCACACTCGGTACATATCCAGCGCACACACTCACTACAGACCGAGCGCCCACACTCACTACAGACCCAGCGCCCTCACTCGCTACAGAGCCCGTGACCACACTCACTTCAGACCCAGAGCCCACACTCACTACAGACCCAGCGCCACATTCGCTACAGACCCAGCACCCTCATTCGGTACATATCCATAGCCCGCACTCTCTACAGACCCAGAGCCCACACTCACTACAGACCAAGCACCCACACTCACTACAGAACCAGAGGCCACACTCGCTACAGACCAAGAGCCCACAATCACTACAGACCCATTGCCCACACTCACTACAGACACAGCGCCCACACTCACTAGAGACACAGCGCCCACACTCGCTACAGACACAGTGCCCACACTCACTAAAGACCCAGCACCCACACTCACTACAGACCCAGCACCCACACACGCTACACACCCAGCGTCCACACTCGCTGCAGACCCATCGCCCACACTCTCTACAGACCCAGCGCCCACACTCGCTACAGACCCAGCGCACACACTCGCTATAGACCTACGAAGATACTCATTGCAGACCCAGCTCCCACACTCACTACAAACCCAGCGCCCAGACTCGCTACTGACCCAGCAACCACACTCGCTACAGACCCAGCGCCCACACTCACTACAGACCCAGCGCCCAGACTCGCTACTGACCCAGCAACCACACTCGCTACAGACCCAGCGCCCACACTCTCTACAGACCCAGAGCTCACACTCACTACAGACCCAGCACCCACACTTGCTGCAATCCCACAGCCCAAACACACTGCTGACCCAGAACCCACACTCACTACAGACCCAGCACCGAGAAACGCTACAGACCCAGCGCCCACGCTCGCTACATATCCAAAGCCCACACTCACTACAGTCCCAGAGCCCACACTCGCTACAGACCGAGCGCCCACACTCACTAAAAACCCAGCGCCCAGATTCGCTACAGACCCAGCGCCCACACTCACTACGGACCCAGCGCCCACACTCGCTACAGAACCAGAGCCCACACTTCACTACAGACCCAGCACCGAGAAACGCTACAGACCCAGCGCCCACGCTCGCTACATATCCAAAGCCCACACTCACTACAGTCCCAGAGCCCACACTCGCTACAGACCGAGCGCCCACACTCACTAAAAACCCAGCGCCCAGATTCGCTACAGACCCAGCGCCCACACTCACTACAAACCCAGTGCCCACATTCGCTACAGACCCAGCGTCAAAAATCGATACTGAAACAGCGCCCAGACTCCCTACAGACACAGTGACCACACTCGCTACAGACCCAGCACCCACACTCACTACAGACCCAGCGCCCACAGTGGGTACAGAATCAGCACCCACACTCGTTACAGACCCAGCATCCAAACTCGCTACAGACCCAGCACCCAAACTCATGACAGACCAAGCACCCACACTCACGACAGACCTAGCACCCTCCCTCGCTACAAACCCAACGCCCACACTCGCTACAGACACAGCGCCCACACTCGCTACAATCGCAGCGCCCACACTCACTACATACCCAGTGTCAACTGTCGCTACAGACCCAGTGCCCACACTCCCTACAGACCAAGAACCCCCACTCGCTACTGACCCAGCGCCCTCACTCGCTGCATATCAAAAGCCCACACCCACTACAGACCCAGGGACCCCACTCGCTACAGACCCAGAGCCCACACTCGCTACAGAACCAGAGCCCACACTCACTACAGACCAACGAACATATTCACTGCAGACTCAGCGTCCACACTCACTACAGACCCAGGTCCCACACTCGCTACAGACCCAGCGCCCACACTCACTACAAACCCAGCGCCCAGACGCTTTACAGACCCAGCGCCCACACTCACTACAGACCAAGCACACACACTCACTACAGAACCAGAGCCCACACTCGCTACAGACCCAGAGCCCACAATCACTACAGACCCATTGCAAACACTCACTACAGAGACAGCGCCCACACTCACTAGAGACCCAGCCCCCGCACTCACTACATACCCAGTGCCCACACTCACTACAGACCCAGCGCCCACACTCACTACAGACCCAGCGCCCACAATCACTACAGACCCAGCGCCCACACTCGCTACAGACCAAGCACCCACATTCGGTACATATCCATAGCCCGCACTCTCTACAGACCCAGAGCTCACACTCACTACAGACCCAGCACCCACACTTGTTGCAATCCCACAGCCCAAACACACTGCTGACCCAGTGCCCACACTCACTACAGACCCAGCACCGAGAAACGCTGCAGACCCAGCGCCCACACTCGCTACATATCCAAAGCCCACACTCACTACAGAAACAGAGCCCACACTCACTACAGACCAACGAACATATTCACTGCAGACCCAGCATCCACACTCACTACAGACCCAGGTCCCACAGTCGCTACAGACCCAGCGCCCACAATCATTACAAAATCCAGCACCCAAAATCGATACAGACCCAGCGCCCACACCCACTACAGACCCAGAGCCCACACTCGCTACAGACCCAGAGCCCACACTTACTACATACCCAGTGCCCACACTCACAACGAACCCAGCACCCACACACGCTACAGACCCAGTGCCCACACTCACTACAGACCCTGCACCCACAATCACTACAGAAACAGCGCCCACACACACTAAAGACCCAGTGCCCACACTCACTACAGACACAGCTCCCACACTCGCGTCAGACCCAGCGCCCACACTCGCTACAGACCCAGCGCCGACACTCACTGCAGACCCAGCGCCCACACTCGCTACATATCCAGCGCCCACACTCGCTTCAGACTCAGCACCCACACTCGCTTCAGACCCATCGTCCACACTCGCTACAGACCCAGTGCCCACACTCGCTACAGACCCAGCGCCCACACTCACTACATATCCAGCGCCCACACTCACTACAGACCCATTGCCCACACTCGCTACAGACCCAGTGCCCACACTCGCTACAGACCCAGCGCCCACACTTGCTACATATCCAGCGCCCACACTCGCTACTGACTCCGCGCCCACACTCATTACAGACCCATTGCCCACACTCACTACAGATCCAGCGCACACACTCACTACAGACCCAGCGCCCACACTCACTACAGACCCAGCGTCCTCACTCGCTACAGACCCCGTGACCACACTCGCTTCAGACCCCGCGCCCAAACTCACTACAAACCTAGCGGCCACATTCGCTACAGACCCAGCGCCCAAAATCGATACAGACCCAGCGCCCAGACTCGCTACAGACACAGTGACCACACTCGCTACAGACCCAGCGCCCACACTCACTACAGACCCAGCGCCCACAGTCGGTACAGAACCAGCACCCAAAATCGATAGAGACCCAGCGCCCACACCCACTACAGACCCAATGCCCACACTCACTACAAACCCTGCACCCACACACGCTACAGACCCAGCACCCACACTCACTACAGACCTAGCACCCTCCCTCGCTACAAACCCAACGCCCACACTCGCTACAGACACAGCGCCCACACTCGCTACAAACGCAGCGCCCACACTCACTACATACCCAGCGTCAACTGTCGCTGCAGACCCAGAGCCCACACTCCCTCCAGACCGAGAGCCTCCACTCGCTACAGACCCAGAGCCCTCACTCGCTACATATCAAAAGCCCACACCCACTACCGACACAGGGACCCCACTCGCTACAGAACCAGAGCCCACACTCACTACAGACCAACGAACATATTCACTGCAGACCCAGCGTCCACACTCACTACAGACCCAGGTCCCACACTCGCTACAGACCCAGCGCCCACACTCACTACAAACCCAGCGCCCAGACGCTTTACAGACCCAGCGCCCACACTCACTACAGACCAAGCACCCACACTCACTACAGAACCAGAGCCCACACTCGCTACAGACCCAGAGCCCACAATCACTCCAGATCCATTGCCCACACTCACTACAGACACAGCGCCCACACTCACTAGAGACCCAGCCCCCGCACTCACTACAGACCCAGTGCCCACACTCACTACAGACCTAGCGCCCACACTCACTACAGACCTAGCGCCCACACTCACTACAGACCCGGCGCCCACACTAACTACAGACCCAGCGACCACACTCACTGCAGACCCGGCGCCCACACTCGCTACAGACCCAGCACCCAAATTCGGTACATATTCATAGCCCGCACTCTCTACAGACCCAGTGCCCACACTCACTACAGACCCAGTACCGAGAAACGCTACAGACCCAGCGCCCACACTCGCTACATATCCAAAGCCCACACTCACTACAGAAACAGTGCCCACACTCACTACAGACACAGTGACCACACTCTCTACAGAACCAGTGACCACAATCTCTACAGACCCAGCACCCACACTCACTACAGTCCAAACACCACACTCACTACAGACCCAGTGACCACACTCACTACAGACGCAGCCCCCAGACTCGCTACCGACACAGTGACCACACTCACTACAGACCCAGCGCCCACACTCACTACAGACCCAGCGCCCACACTCGCTACAGACCCAGCACCCAAACTCGCTACAGACCCAGAGCTCACACTCACTACAGACCCAGCACCCACACTTGCTGCAATCCCACAGCCCAAACACACTGCTGACCCAGTGCCCACACTCACTACAGACCCAGCACCGAGAAACGCTACAGACCCAGCGCCCACACTCGCTACATATCCAAAGCCCACACTCTCTACAGAAACAGAGCCCACACTCACTACAGACCAACGAACATATTCACTGCAGACCCAGCGTCCACACTCACTACAGACCCAGGTCCCACACTCGCTACAGACCCAGCGCCCACAATCACTACAAAACCCAGCGCCCAAAATCGATACAGACCCAGCACCCACACCCACTACAGACCCAGAGCCCACACTCGCTACAGACCCAGAGCCCACACTTACTACATACCCAGTGCCCACACTCACAACAAACCCAGCACCCACACACGCTACAGACCCAGTGCCCACACTCACTACAGACCCTGCGCCCACACTCACTACAGACCCAGCGCCCACACACACTAAAGACCCAGTGCCCACACTCACTACAGACACAGCTCCCACACTCGCTACAGACCCAGCGCCCACACTCGCTACATATCCAGCGCACACACTCGCTACAGACTCAGCACCCACACTCGCTACAGACCCAGCGCCGACACTCACTGCAGACCCATCGCCCACACTCGCTACATATCCAGCGCCCACACTCGCTACAGACTCAGCACCCACACTTGCTCCAGACCCATCGCCCACACTCGCTACAGACCCAGCGCCCACACTCGCTACAGACTCAGTACCCACACTCATTACAGACCCAGCGCCCACATTCGGTGCAGACCCAGCGCCCAAACTCGAACAGACCCAGCACCCACACTCACTACAGACCCAGCGCCCTCACTCGCTACAGACCTAGCGCCCACTGCCGCTACAGTCCCTTCGCCCACACTCCCTACAGACCGAGAGCCCACACTCGCTACAGACCGAGCGCCCGCACTCACTAACATCCCAGCGCCCACACTCGCTACAGACCCAGCGCCCACAGTCACTACGGACCCAGCGCCCACAAACGCTACAGAACCAGAGCCCACACTCACTACAGACCCAGAGCCCACACTCGCTGCAGAAACAGAGCCCACACTCACGACAAAACCAGTGCCCACACTCGCTACAGACCCAGCGCCCACACTCGCTACAGACCCAGCGCCCACACTCACTACAGACCCAGCACCCACACTCACGCCAGACCCAGCGCACACAGTGGGTACAGAATCAGCACCCACACACACTACAGACCCAGAGCCGACACTCGCTACAGACCCAGCACCCACACTCACTACAGACACAGCTCCCACACTCGTTACAGACCCAGCGCCCACACTCGCTACAGACCCAGCGCCCACACTCGCTACAGACCCAGCACCCACACTCGCTACAGACCCAGCACCCAAACTCACGACAGACCAACCCCACCACTCACTACAGACATAGCACCCTCCCTCGCCACAAACCCAACGCCCACACTCGCTACAGTCACAGCGCCTACACTCGCTACAAACGCAGCGCCCACACTCACTACATACCAGCGTCAACTGTCGCTTCAGACCCAGTGCCCACACTCCCTACAGACCGAGAGTCCCCACTCGCTACAGACCCAGTGCCCTCACTCGCTACATATCAAAACCCCACACCCACTACAGACCCAGGGACCCCACTCGCTACAGACCCAGAGCCCACACTCGCTACAGAACCAGAGCCCACACTCACTACAGACCAACGAACATATTCACTGCAGACCCAGCGTCCACACTCACTAAAGACCCAGGTCCCACACTCGCTACAGACCCAGCGCCCACACTCACTACAAACCCACCGCCCAGACGCTTTACAGACCCAGCGCCCATACTCACTACAGACCAAGCACCCACACTCACTACAGAACCAGAGCCCACACTCGCTACAGACCCATTGCCCACACTCACTACAGACACAGCGCCCACACTCACTAGAGACCCAGCCCCCGCACTCACTACATACCCAGTGCCCACACTCACTACAGAACCAGGGCCCACACTCACAACAGACCCAGCGCCCACACTCACTACAGACCCAGCGCCCACACTCACTGCAGACCCAGCGCCCACATTCACTACAGACCCGGCGCCCACACTCACTACATACCCAGTGCCCACACTCACTACAGACCCTGCGCCCACACTCACTACAGACCCAGCGACCACACACACTAAAGACCCAGTGCCCACACTCACTGCAGACACAGCTCCCACACTCGCTACAGACCCAGCACCCACACTCGCTACAGACCAAGCGCCGACACTCACTGCAGACCCAGCGCCCACACTCGCTACATATCCAGCGCCCACACTCGCTACAGACTCAGCCCCCACACTCGCTACAGATCCAGCGCCCACACTCGCTACAGACCCAGCGCCCACACTCGCTGCAGACTCAGCACCAACACTCATTACAGACCCAGCGCCAACATTCGGTACAGACCCAGCGCCCAAACTCGAACAGACTCAGCACCCACACTCACTACAGACCCAGTGCCCACAGTCTGTACAGACCCAGCGCCCACACTCGCTACAGACACAGCGCCCACTGCAGCTACAGTCCCAGCGCCCACACTCCCTACAGACCGAGAGACCACACTCACTACAGACCGAGCACCCGCACTCACTAAAAACCCAGCGCCCAGACTCGCTACAGATCCAGCGCCCACACTCACTACAGACCCGGCGCCCACACTCGCTACAGAACCAGAGCCCACACTCACTACAGACCCAGAGCCCACACTCGCTGCAGAAACAGGGCCCACACTCACGACAAACCCAGTGCCCACACTCGCTACTGACCCAGCAACCACACTCGCTACAGACCCAGCAACCACACTCGCTACATATCCAGCGCCTACACTCGCTACAGACTCAGCACCCACACTCATTACAGACCCATTGCCCACACTCACTACAGACCCAGCGCCCACACTCACTACAGACACAGCACCCACACTCACTACATACCCAGTGCCCAAACTCACTAAAGACCCAGCGCCCACACTCGCTACAGACCCAGCGCCCACACTCGCTACGGACCCAGCGCCCACACTCGCTACAGACCCAGCGCCCACACTCGCTACAGACCCAGCGCCCACACTCGGTACATATCCAGCGCACACACTCACTACAGACCGAGCGCCCACACTCACTACAGACCCAGAGCCCACACTTACTACAGACCCAGTGCCCACAATCACAACAAACCCAGCACCCACACACACTACAGACCCAGTGCCCACACTCACTACAGACCCTGCGCCCACACTCACTACGGACCCAGCGACCACACACACTAAAGACCCAGTGCCCACACTCACTGCAGACACAGCTCCCACACTCGCTACAGACCCAGCGCCCACACTCGCTACAGACCAAGCGCCGACACTCACTACAGACCCAGCGCCCACACTCGCTACATATCCAGCGCCCACACTCGCTACAGACTCAGCCCCCACACTCGCTACCGATCCAGCGCCCACACTCGCTACAGACCCAGCGCCCACACTCGCTGCAGACTCAGCACCAACACTCATTACAGACCCAGCGCCAACATTCGGTACAGACCCAGCGCCCAAACTCGAACAGACTCAGCACCCACACTCACTACAGACCCAGTGCCCACAGTCTGTACAGACCCAGCGCCCACACTCGCTACAGGCACAGCGCCCACTGCCGCTACAGTCCCAGCGCCCACACTCCCTACAGACCGAGAGACCACACTCACTACAGACCGAGCACCCGCACTCACTAAAAACCCAGCGCCCAGACTCGCTACAGATCCAGCGCCCACACTCACTACAGACCCGGCGCCCACACTCGCTACAGAACCAGAGCCCACACTCACTACAGACCCAGAGCCCACACTCGCTGCAGAAACAGAGCCCACACTCACGACAAACCCAGTGCCCACACTCGCTACTGACCCAGCAACCACACTCGCTACAGACCCAGCAACCACACTCGCTACATATCCAGCGCCTACACTCGCTACAGACTCAGCACCCACACTCATTACAGACCCATTGCCCACACTCACTACAGACCCAACACCCACACTCACTACAGACACAGCACCCACACTCACTACATACCCAGTGCCCAAACTCACTAAAGTCTCAGCGTCCACACTCGCTACAGACCCAGCGCCCACACTCGCTACAGACCCAGCGCCCACACTCGCTACAGACCCAGCGCCCACACTCGCTACAGACCCAGCGCCCACACTCGGTACATATCCAGCGCACACACTCACTACAGACCGAGCGCCCACACTCACTACAGACCCAGCGCCCTCACTCGCTACAGACCCCGTGACCACACTCGCTTCAGACCCAGAGCCCACACTCGCTACAGACCCAGCGCCGACACTCGCTACAGACCCAGCGCCCACACTCGCTACAGACCCAGTGCCCACACTCGATGCAGACCCAACGCCCACACACTCTACAGACCCAGTGCCTACACTTGCTACAGACCCAGCGCACGCACTCACTACAGACAATGTGACCACACTCACTACCGACCCAGAGCCCACACTCGCTCCAGACTCAACACCCAGACTCGCTACAGACACAGCGCCCACACTCACTACAGACCCAGCGCCCAGACTCGCTACAGACTAAGCACCACACTCACTACAGACCCAGTGACCACACTCACTACAGGCCCAGCGCCCACACTCACTACAGACCCAGTGACCACACTCTCTACAGACCCAGTGACAACAATCTCTACAGACCCAGCACCCACAATCACTACTGTCCAAGCACCACACTCACTACAGACCCCGTGACCACACTCGCTTCAGACCCAGAGCCCACACTCGCTACAGACCCAGCGCCCAAACTCACTACAAACCTAGCGGCCACATTCACTACAGACCCAGCGCCCAAAATCGATACAGACCCAGCGCCCAGACTCGCTACAGACACAGTGATCACACTCGCTACAGACCAGAGCCCACACTCACTACAGACCAAGAGCCCACACTCGCGACAGACTCAGCACCCACATTCGCTACAGACCCAGCGCCGACACTCGCTAAGACCCAGCGCCCACACTCGCTACAGACCCAGTGCCCACACTCGATGGAGACCCAACACCCACACGCTCTACAGACCCAGTGCCTACACTCGCTACAGACCCAGCGCACACACTCACTACAGACAATGTGACCACACTCACTACCGACCCAGAGCCCACACTCGCTCCAGACCCAACACCCAGACTCGCTACAGACACAGCGCCCACACTCACTACAGACCCAGCGCCCAGACTCGCTACAGACTAAGCACCACACTCACTACAGACCCAGTGACCACACTCACTACAGGCCCAGCGCCCACACTCACTACAGACCCAGTGACCACAATCTCTACAGACCCAGTGACAACAATCTCTACAGACCCAGAACCCACACTCACTACAGTCCAAGCACCACACTCACTACAGACCCAGTGACCACACATACCACAGACCCAGTGACCACACTCACTACAGACGCAGCCCCCAGACTCGCTACCGACACAGCGACCACACTCTCTGCAGAACCAGCTCCCACACTCACTACAGACACAGCACCCACACTCGCGACAGACCCAGTACCCACACTCGCTGCAGACCCAGCGCCCACACGCACTTCAGACCCAGTGCCCACACTCGCTACAGACCCAGCGCACACACTCACTACAGACAATGTGACCACACTCACTACCGACCCAGAGCCCACACTCGCTACCGACCCAGCACCCAGACTCGCTACAGACACAGCGCCCACACTCACTACAGACCCAGCGCCCAGACTCGCTACGGACTAAGCACCACACTCACTACAGTCCCAGTGACCACAATCTCTACAGACCCAGCACCCACACTCACTACAGTCCAAGCACCACACTCACTACAGACCCAGCGCCCTCACTCGCTACAGACCCCGTGACCACACTCGCTTCAGACCCAGAGCCCACACTCGCTACAGACCCAGCGCCGACACTCGCTACAGACCCAGCGCCCACACTCGCTACAGACCCAGTGCCCACACTCGAAGCAGACCCAACGCCCACACACTCTACAGACCCAGTGCCTACACTTGCTACAGACCCAGCGCACGCACTCACTACAGACAATGTGACCACACTCACTACCGACCCAGAGCCCACACTCGCTCCAGACTCAACACCCAGACTCGCTACAGACACAGCGCCCACACTCACTACAGACCCAGCGCCCAGACTCGCTACAGACTAAGCACCACACTCACTACAGACCCAGTGACCACACTCACTACAGGCCCAGCGCCCACACTCACTACAGACCCAGTGACCACACTCTCTACAGACCCAGTGACAACAATCTCTACAGACCCAGCACCCACAATCACTACTGTCCAAGCACCACACTCACTACAGACCCCGTGACCACACTCGCTTCAGACCCAGAGCCCACACTCGCTACAGACCCAGCGCCCAAACTCACTACAAACCTAGCGGCCACATTCACTACAGACCCAGCGCCCAAAATCGATACAGACCCAGCGCCCAGACTCGCTACAGACACAGTGATCACACTCGCTACAGACCAGAGCCCACACTCACTACAGACCAAGAGCCCACACTCGCGACAGACTCAGCACCCACATTCGCTACAGACCCAGCGCCGACACTCGCTAAGACCCAGCGCCCACACTCGCTACAGACCCAGTGCCCACACTCGATGCAGACCCAACACCCACACGCTCTACAGACCCAGTGCCTACACTCGCTACAGACCCAGCGCACACACTCACTGCAGACAATGTGACCACATTCACTACCGACCCAGAGCCCACACTCGCTCCAGACCCAACACCCAGACTCGCTACAGACACAGCGCCCACACTCACTACAGACCCAGCGCCCAGACTCGCTACAGACTAAGCACCACACTCACTACAGACCCAGTGACCACACTCACTACAGGCCCAGCGCCCACACTCACTACAGACCCAGTGACCACAATCTCTACAGACCCAGTGACAACAATCTCTACAGACCCAGCACCCACACTCACTACAGTCCAAGCACCACACTCACTACAGACCCAGTGACCACACATACCACAGATCCAGTGACCACACTCACTACAGACGCAGCCCCCAGACTCGCTACCGACACAGTGACCACACTCTCTGCAGAACCAGCTCCCACACTCACTACAGACACAGCACCCACACTCGCGACAGACCCAGTACCCACACTCGCTGCAGACCCAGCACCCACACGCACTACAGACCCAGTGCCCACACTCGCTACAGACCCAGCGCACACACTCACTACAAACCCACCGCCTAGACGCTTTACAGACCCAGCTCCCATACTCACTACAGACCAAGCACCCACACTCACTACAGAACCAGAGCCCACACTCGCTACAGACCCATTGCCCACACTCACTACAGACACAGCGCCCACACTCACTAGAGATGCAGCCCCCGCACTCACTACATACCCAGTGCCCACACTCACTACAGACCCAGGGCCCACACTCACAACAGACCCAGCGCCCACACTCGGTACATATCCAGCGCACACACTCACTACAGACCGAGCGCCCACACTCACTACAGACCCAGCGCCCTCACTCGCTACAGAGCCCGTGACCACACTCGCTTCAGACCCAGAGCCCACACTCACTACAGACCCAGCGCCACATTCGCTACAGACCCAGCACCCTCATTCGGTACATATCCATAGCCCGCACTCTCTACAGACCCAGAGCTCACACTCACTACAGACCCAGCACCCACACTTGCTGCAATCCCACAGCCCAAACACACTGCTGACCCAGTGCCCACACTCACTACAGACCCAGCACCCACACTCACTACAGACCCAGCGCCCACAGTCTGTACTGACCCAGCGCCCACACTCACTACAGACCCAGCGCTCACTGTCGCTACAGGCCCAGCACCCACACTCCCTACAGACCGAGAGCCCACACTCACTGCAGACCAAGAGCCCACACTCGCTACAGACCCAGAGCCCTCACTCGCTATATATCCAAAGCCCACATCCACTACAGACCCAGGGACCACACTCGCTCCAGACCCAGAGCCCACACTCACTACAGACCCAGAGTCCACACTCACTACAGACCCAGCGCCCACACTCACTACAGACACAGCTCCCACACTCGCTACAGACCCAGCGCCGACACTCGCTACAGACACAGCTCCCACACTCGCTACAGACCCAGCGCACACACTCAATACAGTCCCAGCGCCCACACTCTCTACAGACCCAGTGACCACACTCTCTACAGAACCTGTGACCACAATCTCTACAGACCCAGCACCCACACACACCACAGACCCAGAGCCCTCACTCACTACAGACCAAGCACCCACAGTCACTACAGAACCAGAGCCCACACTCGCTACAGACCTAGAGCCCACACTCACTACAGACCCATTGCCCACACTCACTACAGACCCAGCGCCCACACTCACTACAGACCCAGTGACCACACTCACTACAGATCCAGTGCCCACAGTCACCACAGACCTAGCACCCACACTCACTACAGACCCAGTGCCCACACTCACCACAGACCCAGCGCCCACAATCGCTACAGACCAAGCACCCAGACTCGCTACAGACACAGCGCCCACACTCACTACAGACCAAGCACCACACTCACTACAGACGCAGTGACCACACTCACTACAGACCCAGCACCCACACTCACTACAGACCCAGTGACCACACTCTCTACAGACCCGGTGACCACAATCTCTACAGACCCAGCACCCATACTCACTACAGTCCAAGCACCACACTCACTACAGACCCAGTGACCACACTGACTACCGACCCAGAGCCCACACTCGCTACCGACCCAGCACCCAGACTCGCTACAGACACAGCGCCCACACTCACTACAGACCCAGCGCCCAGACTCGCTACGGACTAAGCACCACACTCACTACAGTCCCAGTGACCACAATCTCTACAGACCCAGCACCCACACTCACTACAGTCCAAGCACCACACTCACTACAGACCCAGTGACCACACTCCCTACAGACGCATCCCCCAGACTCGCTACCAAAGCAGTGACCACACTCTCTGCAGAACCAGCTCCCACACTGAATACAGACACAGCACCCACACTCACTACAGACCAAGCACCCACACTCACTACAGAACCTGTGACCATACTCACTACAAACACAGAGCCCACACTCACTACAGACCCAGTGACCACACTCACTACAGATCCAGTGCCCACAGTCACCACAGACCTAGCACCCACACTCGCTACAGACCCAGTGCCCACACTCACTACAGACCCAGCGCCCACAATCGCTACAGACCCAGCACCCAGACTCGCTACAGACACAGCGCCCACACTCACTACAGACCAAGCACCACACTCACTACAGACGCAGTGACCACACTCACTACAGACCCAGCACCCACACTCACTACAGACCCAGTGACCACACTCTCTACAGACCCAGTGACCACAATCTCTACAGACCCAGCACCCATACTCACTACAGTCCAAGCACCACACTCAATACAGACCCAGTGACCACACTCACTACAGAACCAGCGCCCAGACTCGCTACAGACCCAGCACACACACTCACTACAGACCCAGCACCCACACTCACTACAGACGCAGTGACCACACTCTCTACAGACCCAGCACTCAAACTCACTACAGACCAAGCACCCACACTCACTACAGACCTAGCACCCTCCTTCGCTACAAACCCAACGCCTACACTCGCTACAGACACAGCGCCCACACTCGCTACAAACGCAGCGCCCACACTCACTACAGACCCAGTGCCCACACTCCCTACAGACCGAGAGCCCCCACTCGCTACAGACCCAGCGCCCTCACTCGCTACATATCAAAAGCCCACACTCACGACAGACCCAGGGACCCCATTCGCTACAGACCCAGAGCCCACACTCGCTACAGAACCAGAGCCCACACTCACTACAGACCAACGAACATATTCACTGCAGACCCAGCGTCCACACTCACTACAGACCCAGGTCCCAAACTCGCTACAGAACCAGCGCCCACACTCACTACAGACCAAGCACCCACACTCACTACAGAACCAGAGCCCACACTCGCTACAGACCCAGAGCCCACAATCACTACAGACCCATTGCCCACACTCACTACAGACACAGCGCCCACACTCACTAGAGACCCTGCGCCCACACTCACTACAGACACAGCTCCCACACTCGCTACAGACCCAGCGCCGACACTCGCTACAGACCCTGCGCCCACACTCACTACGGACACAGCTCCCACAATCGCTACAGACCCAGCGCCGACACTCACTACAGACCCAGCGCCCACACTCGCTACAGACCCAGCGCCCACACTCACTACAGACACAGCTCCCACACTCACCACAGACACAGCTCCCACAATCGCTACAGACCCAGCGGCGACACTCACTACAGACCCAGCACCCACACTCGCTACAGACCCAGCTCCCACACTCTCTACAGACCCAGCACCCACACTCACTACAGACCCAGCACCCACACTCACTACAGACACAGCTCCCACACTCGTTACAGACCCAGCGCCCACACTCGCTACAGACCCAGCGCCCACACTCGCTACAGACCCAGCACCCACACTCGCTACAGACCCAGCACCCAAACTCACAACAGACCAACCCCCCACTCACTACAGACATAGCACCCTCCCTCGCTACAAACCCAACGCCCACACTCGCTACAGTCACAGCGCCCACACTCGCTACAAACGCAGCGCCCACACTCACTACATACCCAGCGTCAACTGTCGCTTCAGACCCAGTGCCCACACTCCCTACAGACCGAGAGTCCCCACTCGCTACAGACCCAGCGCCCTCACTCGCTACATATCAAAACCCCACACCCACTACAGACCCAGGGACCCCACTCGCTACAGACCCAGAGCCCACACTCGCTACAGAACCAGAGCCCACACTCACTACAGACCAACGAACATATTCACTGCAGACCCAGCGTCCACACTCACTAAAGACCCAGGTCCCACACTCGCTACAGACCCAGCGCCCACACTCATTACAAACCCACCGCCCAGACGCTTTACAGACCCAGCTCCCATACTCACTACAGACCAAGCACCCACACTCACTACAGAACCAGAGCCCACACTCGCTACAGACCCATTGCCCACACTCACTACAGACACAGCGCCCACACTCACTAGAGATGCAGCCCCCGCACTCACTACATACCCAGTGCCCACACTCACTACAGACCCAGGGCCACACTCACAACAGACCCAGCGCCCACACTCGGTACATATCCAGCGCACACACTCACTACAGACCGAGCGCCCACACTCACTACAGACCCAGCGCCCTCACTCGCTACAGAGCTCGTGACCACACTCGCTTCAGACCCAGAGCCCACACTCACTACAGACCCAGCGCCACATTCGCTACAGACCCAGCACCCTCATTCGGTACATATCCATAGCCCGCACTCTCTACAGACCCAGAGCTCACACTCACTACAGACCCAGCACCCACACTTGCTGCAATCCCACAGCCCAAACACACTGCTGACCCAGTGCCCACACTCACTACAGACCCAGCACCGAGAAACGCTACAGACCCAGCGCCCACAGTCTGTACAGACCCAGCGCCCACACTCACTACAGACCCAGCGCCCACTGTCGCTACAGGCCCAGCACCCACACTCCCAACAGACCGAGAGCCCACACTCACTGCAGACCAAGAGCCCACACTCGCTACAGACCCAGCGCCCTCACTCGCTATATATCCAAAGCCCACATCCACTACAGACCCAGGGACCACACTCGCTCCAGACCCAGAGCCCACACTCACTACAGACCCAGAGTCCACACTCACTACAGACCCAGCGCCCACACTCACTACAGACACAGCTCCCACACTCGCTACAGACCCAGCGCCGACACTCGCTACAGACACAGCTCCCACACTCGCTACAGACCCAGCGCACACACTCAATACAGTCCCAGCGCCCACACTCTCTACAGACCCAGTGACCACACTCTCTACAGAACCTGTGACCACAATCTCTACAGACCCAGCACCCACACACACCACAGACCCAGAGCCCTCACTCACTACAGACCCAGCACCCACACTCACTACAGACCCAGTGACCACACTCTCTACAGACCCAGTGACCACAATCTCTACAGACCCAGCACCCATACTCACTACAGTCCAAGCACCACACTCAATACAGACCCAGTGACCACACTCACTACAGAACCAGCGCCCAGACTCGCTACAGACCCAGCACCCACACTCACTACAGACCCAGCACCCACACTCACTACAGACGCAGTGACCACACTCTCTACAGACCCAGCACTCAAACTCACTACAGACCAAGCACCCACACTCACTACAGACCTAGCACCCTCCTTCGCTACAAACCCAACGCCTACACTCGCTACAGACACAGCGCCCACACTCGCTACAAACGCAGCGCCCACACTCACTACAGACCCAGTGCCCACACTCCCTACAGACCGAGAGCCCCCACTCGCTACAGACCCAGCGCCCTCACTCGCTACATATCAAAAGCCCACACTCACGACAGACCCAGGGACCCCATTCGCTACAGACCCAGAGCCCACACTCGCTACAGAACCAGAGCCCACACTCACTACAGACCAACGAACATATTCACTGCAGACCCAGCGTCCACACTCACTACAGACCCAGGTCCCAAACTCGCTACAGAACCAGCGCCCACACTCACTACAGACCAAGCACCCACACTCACTACAGAACCAGAGCCCACACTCGCTACAGACCCAGAGCCCACAATCACTACAGACCCATTGCCCACACTCACTACAGACACAGCGCCCACACTCACTAGAGACCCTGCGCCCACACTCACTACAGACACAGCTCCCACACTCGCTACAGACCCAGCGCCGACACTCGCTACAGACCCTGCGCCCACACTCACTACGGACACAGCTCCCACAATCGCTACAGACCCAGCGCCGACACTCACTACAGACCCAGCGCCCACACTCGCTACAGACCCAGCGCCCACACTCACTACAGACACAGCTCCCACACTCACCACAGACACAGCTCCCACAATCGCTACAGACCCAGCGGCGACACTCACTACAGACCCAGCACCCACACTCGCTACAGACCCAGCTCCCACACTCTCTACAGACCCAGCACCCACACTCACTACAGACCCAGCACCCACACTCACTACAGACACAGCTCCCACACTCGTTACAGACCCAGCGCCCACACTCGCTACAGACCCAGCGCCCACACTCGCTACAGACCCAGCACCCACACTCGCTACAGACCCAGCACCCAAACTCACAACAGACCAACCCCCCACTCACTACAGACATAGCACCCTCCCTCGCTACAAACCCAACGCCCACACTCGCTACAGTCACAGCGCCCACACTCGCTACAAACGCAGCGCCCACACTCACTACATACCCAGCGTCAACTGTCGCTTCAGACCCAGTGCCCACACTCCCTACAGACCGAGAGTCCCCACTCGCTACAGACCCAGCGCCCTCACTCGCTACATATCAAAACCCCACACCCACTACAGACCCAGGGACCCCACTCGCTACAGACCCAGAGCCCACACTCGCTACAGAACCAGAGCCCACACTCACTACAGACCAACGAACATATTCACTGCAGACCCAGCGTCCACACTCACTAAAGACCCAGGTCCCACACTCGCTACAGACCCAGCGCCCACACTCATTACAAACCCACCGCCCAGACGCTTTACAGACCCAGCTCCCATACTCACTACAGACCAAGCACCCACACTCACTACAGAACCAGAGCCCACACTCGCTACAGACCCATTGCCCACACTCACTACAGACACAGCGCCCACACTCACTAGAGATGCAGCCCCCGCACTCACTACATACCCAGTGCCCACACTCACTACAGACCCAGGGCCACACTCACAACAGACCCAGCGCCCACACTCGGTACATATCCAGCGCACACACTCACTACAGACCGAGCGCCCA
Organism: Isurus oxyrinchus; assembly: GCA_026770705.1. Taxonomy (NCBI): domain Eukaryota; kingdom Metazoa; phylum Chordata; class Chondrichthyes; order Lamniformes; family Lamnidae; genus Isurus; species Isurus oxyrinchus. The sequence goes on from JANJGN010000008.1 coordinate 165,257,580, forward strand.
CACTCACTACAGACCCAGCGCCCTCACTCGCTACAGAGCCCGTGACCACACTCGCTTCAGACCCAGAGCCCACACTCACTACAGACCCAGCGCCACATTCGCTACAGACCCAGCACCCTCATTCGGTACATATCCATAGCCCGCACTCTCTACAGACCCAGAGCTCACACTCACTACAGACCCAGCACCCACACTTGCTGCAATCCCACAGCCCAAACACACTGCTGACCCAGTGCCCACACTCACTACAGACCCAGCACCGAGAAACGCTACAGACCCAGCGCCCACAGTCTGTACAGACCCAGCGCCCACACTCACTACAGACCCAGCGCCCACTGTCGCTACAGGCCCAGCACCCACACTCCCAACAGACCGAGAGCCCACACTCACTGCAGACCAAGAGCCCACACTCGCTACAGACCCAGCGCCCTCACTCGCTATATATCCAAAGCCCACATCCACTACAGACCCAGGGACCACACTCGCTCCAGACCCAGAGCCCACACTCACTACAGACCCAGAGTCCACACTCACTACAGACCCAGCGCCCACACTCACTACAGACACAGCTCCCACACTCGCTACAGACCCAGCGCCGACACTCGCTACAGACACAGCTCCCACACTCGCTACAGACCCAGCGCACACACTCAATACAGTCCCAGCGCCCACACTCTCTACAGACCCAGTGACCACACTCTCTACAGAACCTGTGACCACAATCTCTACAGACCCAGCACCCACACACACCACAGACCCAGAGCCCTCACTCACTACAGACCAAGCACCCACAGTCACTACAGAACCAGAGCCCACACTCGCTACAGACCTAGAGCCCACACTCACTACAGACCCATTGCCCACACTCACTACAGACCCAGCGCCCACACTCACTACAGACCCAGTGACCACACTCACTACAGATCCAGTGCCCACAGTCACCACAGACCTAGCACCCACACTCACTACAGACCCAGTGCCCACACTCACCACAGACCCAGCGCCCACAATCGCTACAGACCAAGCACCCAGACTCGCTACAGACACAGCGCCCACACTCACTACAGACCAAGCACCACACTCACTACAGACGCAGTGACCACACTCACTACAGACCCAGCACCCACACTCACTATAGACCCAGTGACCACACTCTCTACAGACCCAGTGACCACAATCTCTACAGACCCAGCACCCATACTCACTACAGTCCAAGCACCACACTCACTACAGACCCAGTGACCACACTCACTACCGACCCAGAGCCCACACTCGCTACTGACCCAGCACCCAGACTCGCTACAGACACAGCGCCCACACTCACTACAGACCCAGCGCCCAGACTCGCTACGGACTAAGCACCACACTCACTACAGTCCCAGTGACCACAATCTCTACAGACCCAGCACCCACACTCACTACAGTCCAAGCACCACACTCACTACAGACCCAGTGACCACACTCCCTACAGACGCATCCCCCAGACTCGCTACCAAAGCAGTGACCACACTCTCTGCAGAACCAGCTCCCACACTGAATACAGACACAGCACCCACACTCACTACAGACCAAGCACCCACACTCACTACAGAACCTGTGACCATACTCACTACAAACCCAGAGCCCACACTCACTACAGACCCAGTGACCACACTCACTACAGATCCAGTGCCCACAGTCACCACAGACCTAGCACCCACACTCGCTACAGACCCAGTGCCCACACTCACTACAGACCCAGCGCCCACAATCGCTACAGACCCAGCACCCAGACTCGCTACAGACACAGCGCCCACACTCACTACAGACCAAGCACCACACTCACTACAGACGCAGTGACCACACTCACTACAGACCCAGCACCCACACTCACTACAGACCCAGTGACCACACTCTCTACAGACCCAGTGACCACAATCTCTACAGACCCAGCACCCATACTCACTACAGTCCAAGCACCACACTCAATACAGACCCAGTGACCACACTCACTACAGAACCAGCGCCCAGACTCGCTACAGACCCAGCACCCACACTCACTACAGACCCAGCACCCACACTCACTACAGACGCAGTGACCACACTCTCTACAGACCCAGCACTCAAACTCACTACAGACCAAGCACCCACACTCACTACAGACCTAGCACCCTCCCTCGCTACAAACCCAACGCCCACACTCGCTACAGACACAGCGCCCACACTCGCTACAAACGCAGCGCCCACACTCACTACAGACCCAGTGCCCACACTCCCTACAGACCGAGAGCCCCCACTCGCTACAGACCCAGCGCCCTCACTCGCTACATATCAAAAGCCCACACTCACGACAGACCCAGGGACCCCATTCGCTACAGACCCAGAGCCCACACTCGCTACAGAACCAGAGCTCACACTCACTACAGACCAACGAACATATTCACTGAAGACCCAGCGTCCACACTCACTACAGACCCAGGTCCCAAACTCGCTACAGAACCAGCGCCCACACTCACTACAGACCAAGCACCCACACTCACTACAGAACCAGAGCCCACACTCGCTACAGACCCAGAGCCCACAATCACTACAGACCCATTGCCCACACTCACTACAGACACAGCGCCCACACTCACTAGAGACCCTGCGCCCACACTCACTACAGACACAGCTCCCACACTCGCTACAGACCCAGCGCCGACACTCGCTACAGACCCTGCGCCCACACTCACTACGGACACAGCTCCCACAATCGCTACAGACCCAGCGCCGACACTCACTACAGACCCAGCGCCCACACTCGCTACAGACCCAGCGCCCACACTCGCTACAGACCCAGCACCCACACTCACTACAGACCCAGCACCCACATTCACTACAGACCCAGCGCCCACACTCACTAGAGACCCTGCGCCCACACTCACTACAGACACAGCTCCCACACTCACCACAGACACAGCTCCCACAATCGCTACAGACCCAGCGGCGACACTCACTACAGACCCAGCACCCACACTCGCTACAGACCCAGCGCCCACACTCTCTACAGACCCAGCACCCACACTCACTACAGACCCAGCACCCACACTCACTACAGACACAGCTCCCACACTCGTTACAGACCCAGCGCCCACACTCGCTACAGACCCAGCGCCCACACTCGCTACAGACCCAGCACCCACACTCGCTACAGACCCAGCACCCAAACTCACAACAGACCAACCCCCCCCTCACTACAGACATAGCACCCTCCCTCGCTACAAACCCAACGCCCACACTCGCTACAGTCACAGCTCCCACACTCGCTACAAACGCAGCGCCCACACTCACTACATACCCAGCGTCAACTGTCGCTTCAGACCCAGTGCCCACACTCGCTGCAGACCCAGCACCCACACGCACTACAGACCCAGTGCCCACACTCGCTACAGACCCAGCGCACACACTCACTACAAACACACCGCCCAGACGCTTTACAGACCCAGCTCCCATACTCACTACAGACCAAGCACCCACACTCACTACAGAACCAGAGCCCACACTCGCTACAGACCCATTGCCCACACTCACTACAGGCACAGCGCCCACACTCACTAGAGATGCAGCCCCCGCACTCACTACATACCCAGTGCCCACACTCACTACAGACCCAGGGCCCACACTCACAACAGACCCAGCGCCCACACTCGGTACATATCCAGCGCACACACTCACTACAGACCGAGCGCCCACACTCACTACAGACCCAGCGCCCTCACTCGCTACAGAGACCGTGACCACACTCGCTTCAGACCCAGAGCCCACACTCACTACAGACCCAGCGCCACATTCGCTACAGACCCAGCACCCTCATTCGGTACATATCCATAGCCCGCACTCTCTACAGACCCAGAGCTCACACTCACTACAGACCCAGCACCCACACTTGCTGCAATCCCACAGCCCAAACACACTGCTGACCCAGTGCCCACACTCACTACAGACCCAGCACCCACACTCACTACAGACCCAGCGCCCACAGTCTGTACAGACCCAGCGCCCACTGTCGCTACAGGCCCAGCACCCACACTCCCTACAGACCGAGAGCCCACACTCACTGCAGACCAAGAGCCCACACTCGCTACAGACCCAGCGCCCTCACTCGCTATATATCCAAAGCCCACATCCACTACAGACCCAGGGACCACACTCGCTCCAGACCCAGAGCCCACACTCACTACAGACCCAGAGTCCACACTCACTACAGACCCAGCGCCCACACTCGCTACAGACCCAGCGCCCTCACTCGCTATATATCCAAAGCCCACATCCACTACAGACCCAGGGACCACACTCGCTCCAGACCCAGAGCCCACACTCACTACAGACCCAGAGTCCACACTCACTACAGACCCATTGCCCACACTCACTACAGGCACAGCGCCCACACTCACTAGAGATGCAGCCCCCGCACTCACTACATACCCAGTGACCACACTCTCTACAGAACCTGTGACCACAATCTCTACAGACCCAGCACCCACACACACCACAGACCCAGAGCCCTCACTCACTACAGACCAAGCACCCACAGTCACTACAGAACCAGAGCCCACACTCGCTACAGACCTAGAGCCCACACTCACTACAGACCCATTGCCCACACTCACTACAGATCCAGTGCCCACAGTCACCACAGACCTAGCACCCACACTCACTACAGACCCAGTGCCCACACTCACCACGGACCCAGCGCCCACAATCGCTACAGACCAAGCACCCAGACTCGCTACAGACACAGCGCCCACACTCACTACAGACCAAGCACCACACTCACTACAGACGCAGTGACCACACTCACTACAGACCCAGCACCCACACTCACTACAGACCCAGTGACCACACTCTCTACAGACCCAGTGACCACAATCTCTACAGACCCAGCACCCATACTCACTACAGTCCAAGCACCACACTCACTACAGACCCAGTGACCACACTCACTACCGACCCAGAGCCCAAACTCGCTACCGACCCAGCACCCAGACTCGCTACAGACACAGCGCCCACACTCACTACAGACCCAGCGCCCAGACTCGCTACGGACTAAGCACCACACTCACTACAGTCCCAGTGACCACAATCTCTACAGACCCAGCACCCACACTCACTACAGTCCAAGCACCACACTCACTACAGACCCAGTGACCACACTCCCTACAGACGCATCCCCCAGACTCGCTACCAAAGCAGTGACCACAATCTCTGCAGAACCAGCTCCCACACTGAATACAGACACAGCACCCACACTCACTACAGACCAAGCACCACACTCACTACAGACGCAGTGACCACACTCACTACAGACCCAGCACCCACACTCACTACAGACCCTGTGACCACACTCTCTACAGACCCAGTGACCACACTCTCTACAGACCCAGAGCCCACACTCGCTACCGACCCAGCACCCAGACTCGCTACAGACACAGCGCCCACACTCACTACAGACCCAGCGCCCAGACTCGCTACGGACTAAGCACCACACTCACTACAGTCCCAGTGACCACAATCTCTACAGACCCAGCACCCACACTCACTACAGTCCAAGCACCACTCTCACTACAGACCCAGTGACCACACTCCCTACAGACGCATCCCCCAGACTCGCTACCAAAGCAGTGACCACACTCTCTGCAGAACCAGCTCCCACACTGAATACAGACACAGCACCCACACTCACTACAGACCAAGCACCCACACTCACTACAGAACCTGTGACCATACTCACTACAAACACAGAGCCCACACTCACTACAGACCCAGTGACCACACTCACTACAGATCCAGTGCCCACAGTCACCACAGACCTAGCACCCACACTCGCTACAGACCCAGCGCCCTCACTCGCTATATATCCAAAGCCCACATCCACTACAGACCCAGGGACCACACTCGCTCCAGACCCAGAGCCCACACTCACTACAGACCCAGAGTCCACACTCACTACAGACCCAGCGCCCACACTCACTACAGACACAGCTCCCACACTCGCTACAGACCCAGCGCCGACACTCGCTACAGACACAGCTCCCACACTCGCTACAGACCCAGCGCACACACTCAATACAGTCCCAGCGCCCACACTCTCTACAGACCCAGTGACCACACTCTCTACAGAACCTGTGACCACAATCTCTACAGACCCAGCACCCACACACACCACAGACCCAGAGCCCTCACTCACTACAGACCAAGCACCCACAGTCACTACAGAACCAGAGCCCACACTCGCTACAGACCTAGAGCCCACACTCACTACAGACCCATTGCCCACACTCACTACAGACCCAGCGCCCACACTCACTACAGACCCAGTGACCACACTCACTACAGATCCAGTGCCCACAGTCACCACAGACCTAGCACCCACACTCACTACAGACCCAGTGCCCACACTCACCACAGACCCAGCGCCCACAATCGCTACAGACCAAGCACCCAGACTCGCTACAGACACAGCGCCCACACTCACTACAGACCAAGCACCACACTCACTACAGACGCAGTGACCACACTCACTACAGACCCAGCACCCACACTCACTACAGAACCAGAGCCCACACTCGCTACAGACCCATTGCCCACACTCACTACAGACACAGCGCCCACACTCACTAGAGATGCAGCCCCCGCACTCACTACATACCCAGTGCCCACACTCACTACAGACCCAGGGCCACACTCACAACAGACCCAGCGCCCACACTCGGTACATATCCAGCGCACACACTCACTACAGACCGAGCGCCCACACTCACTACAGACCCAGCGCCCTCACTCGCTACAGAGCTCGTGACCACACTCGCTTCAGACCCAGAGCCCACACTCACTACAGACCCAGCGCCACATTCGCTACAGACCCAGCACCCTCATTCGGTACATATCCATAGCCCGCACTCTCTACAGACCCAGAGCTCACACTCACTACAGACCCAGCACCCACACTTGCTGCAATCCCACAGCCCAAACACACTGCTGACCCAGTGCCCACACTCACTACAGACCCAGCACCGAGAAACGCTACAGACCCAGCGCCCACAGTCTGTACAGACCCAGCGCCCACACTCACTACAGACCCAGCGCCCACTGTCGCTACAGGCCCAGCACCCACACTCCCAACAGACCGAGAGCCCACACTCACTGCAGACCAAGAGCCCACACTCGCTACAGACCCAGCGCCCTCACTCGCTATATATCCAAAGCCCACATCCACTACAGACCCAGGGACCACACTCGCTCCAGACCCAGAGCCCACACTCACTACAGACCCAGAGTCCACACTCACTACAGACCCAGCGCCCACACTCACTACAGACACAGCTCCCACACTCGCTACAGACCCAGCGCCGACACTCGCTACAGACACAGCTCCCACACTCGCTACAGACCCAGCGCACACACTCAATACAGTCCCAGCGCCCACACTCTCTACAGACCCAGTGACCACACTCTCTACAGAACCTGTGACCACAATCTCTACAGACCCAGCACCCACACACACCACAGACCCAGAGCCCTCACTCACTACAGACCAAGCACCCACAGTCACTACAGACCCAGCGCCCACACTCGCTACAGACCCAGCGCCCACACTCGCTACAGACCCAGCACCCACACTCGCTACAGACCCAGCACCCAAACTCACAACAGACCAACCCCCCACTCACTACAGACATAGCACCCTCCCTCGCTACAAACCCAACGCCCACACTCGCTACAGTCACAGCGCCCACACTCGCTACAAACGCAGCGCCCACACTCACTACATACCCAGCGTCAACTGTCGCTTCAGACCCAGTGCCCACACTCCCTACAGACCGAGAGTCCCCACTCGCTACAGACCCAGCGCCCTCACTCGCTACATATCAAAACCCCACACCCACTACAGACCCAGGGACCCCACTCGCTACAGACCCAGAGCCCACACTCGCTACAGAACCAGAGCCCACACTCACTACAGACCAACGAACATATTCACTGCAGACCCAGCGTCCACACTCACTAAAGACCCAGGTCCCACACTCGCTACAGACCCAGCGCCCACACTCATTACAAACCCACCGCCCAGACGCTTTACAGACCCAGCTCCCATACTCACTACAGACCAAGCACCCACACTCACTACAGAACCAGAGCCCACACTCGCTACAGACCCATTGCCCACACTCACTACAGACACAGCGCCCACACTCACTAGAGATGCAGCCCCCGCACTCACTACATACCCAGTGCCCACACTCACTACAGACCCAGGGCCACACTCACAACAGACCCAGCGCCCACACTCGGTACATATCCAGCGCACACACTCACTACAGACCGAGCGCCCACACTCACTACAGACCCAGCGCCCTCACTCGCTACAGAGCTCGTGACCACACTCGCTTCAGACCCAGAGCCCACACTCACTACAGACCCAGCGCCACATTCGCTACAGACCCAGCACCCTCATTCGGTACATATCCATAGCCCGCACTCTCTACAGACCCAGAGCTCACACTCACTACAGACCCAGCACCCACACTTGCTGCAATCCCACAGCCCAAACACACTGCTGACCCAGTGCCCACACTCACTACAGACCCAGCACCGAGAAACGCTACAGACCCAGCGCCCACAGTCTGTACAGACCCAGCGCCCACACTCACTACAGACCCAGCGCCCACTGTCGCTACAGGCCCAGCACCCACACTCCCAACAGACCGAGAGCCCACACTCACTGCAGACCAAGAGCCCACACTCGCTACAGACCCAGCGCCCTCACTCGCTATATATCCAAAGCCCACATCCACTACAGACCCAGGGACCACACTCGCTCCAGACCCAGAGCCCACACTCACTACAGACCCAGAGTCCACACTCACTACAGACCCAGCGCCCACACTCACTACAGACACAGCTCCCACACTCGCTACAGACCCAGCGCCGACACTCGCTACAGACACAGCTCCCACACTCGCTACAGACCCAGCGCACACACTCAATACAGTCCCAGCGCCCACACTCTCTACAGACCCAGTGACCACACTCTCTACAGAACCTGTGACCACAATCTCTACAGACCCAGCACCCACACACACCACAGACCCAGAGCCCTCACTCACTACAGACCAAGCACCCACAGTCACTACAGAACCAGAGCCCACACTCGCTACAGACCTAGAGCCCACACTCACTACAGACCCATTGCCCACACTCACTACAGACCCAGCGCCCACACTCACTACAGACCCAGTGACCACACTCACTACAGATCCAGTGCCCACAGTCACCACAGACCTAGCACCCACACTCACTACAGACCCAGTGCCCACACTCACCACAGACCCAGCGCCCACAATCGCTACAGACCAAGCACCCAGACTCGCTACAGACACAGCGCCCACACTCACTACAGACCAAGCACCACACTCACTACAGACGCAGTGACCACACTCACTACAGACCCAGCACCCACACTCACTACAGACCCAGTGACCACACTCTCTACAGACCCAGTGACCACAATCTCTACAGACCCAGCACCCATACTCACTACAGTCCAAGCACCACACTCACTACAGACCCAGTGACCACACTCACTACCGACCCAGAGCCCAAACTCGCTACCGACCCAGCACCCAGACTCGCTACAGACACAGCGCCCACACTCACTACAGACCCAGCGCCCAGACTCGCTACGGACTAAGCACCACACTCACTACAGTCCCAGTGACCACAATCTCTACAGACCCAGCACCCACACTCACTACAGTCCAAGCACCACACTCACTACAGACCCAGTGACCACACTCCCTACAGACGCATCCCCCAGACTCGCTACCAAAGCAGTGACCAAAATCTCTGCAGAACCAGCTCCCACACTGAATACAGACACAGCACCCACACTCACTACAGACCAAGCACCACACTCACTACAGACGCAGTGACCACACTCACTACAGACCCAGCACCCACACTCACTACAGACCCAGTGACCACACTCTCTACAGACCCAGTGACCACAATCTCTACAGACCCAGCACCCATACTCACTACAGTCCAAGCACCACACTCACTACAGACCCAGTGACCACACTCACTACCGACCCAGAGCCCACACTCGCTACCGACCCAGCACCCAGACTCGCTACAGACACAGCGCCCACACTCACTACAGACCCAGCGCCCAGACTCGCTACGGACTAAGCACCACACTCACTACAGTCCCAGTGACCACAATCTCTACAGACCCAGCACCCACACTCACTACAGTCCAAGCACCACACTCACTACAGACCCAGTGACCACACTCCCTACAGACGCATCCCCCAGACTCGCTACCAAAGCAGTGACCACACTCTCTGCAGAACCAGCTCCCACACTGAATACAGACACAGCACCCACACTCACTACAGACCAAGCACCCACACTCACTACAGAACCTGTGACCATACTCACTACAAACACAGAGCCCACACTCACTACAGACCCAGTGACCACACTCACTACAGATCCAGTGCCCACAGTCACCACAGACCTAGCACCCACACTCGCTACAGACCCAGCGCCCTCACTCGCTATATATCCAAAGCCCACATCCACTACAGACCCAGGGACCACACTCGCTCCAGACCCAGAGCCCACACTCACTACAGACCCAGAGTCCACACTCACTACAGACCCAGCGCCCACACTCACTACAGACACAGCTCCCACACTCGCTACAGACCCAGCGCCGACACTCGCTACAGACACAGCTCCCACACTCGCTACAGACCCAGCGCACACACTCAATACAGTCCCAGCGCCCACACTCTCTACAGACCCAGTGACCACACTCTCTACAGAACCTGTGACCACAATCTCTACAGACCCAGCACCCACACACACCACAGACCCAGAGCCCTCACTCACTACAGACCAAGCACCACACTCACTACAGACCCATTGACCACACTCACTACAGACGCAGCCCCCAGACTCGCTACCGACACAGTGACCACACTCTCTGCAGAAGCAGCTCCCACACTCACTACAGATCCAGTGCCCACACTCGCTACAGACCCAGAGCCCACACTCGCTACAGACCCAGCGCCCACACTCACTACAGACCCAGTGACCACAGTCTCTACAGAACCAGTGACCACAATCACTACAGACCCAGCACCCACACTCACTACAGACCAGCGCCCACACTCGCTATAGACCCAAAGCCTACACTCACTACAGACCCAGTGCCCACACTCGCTACAGACCCAGTGACCACACTCACTACAGACCCAGCGCCCACAATCACTGCAGACCCAGTGACCACACTCTCTACAGACCCAGTGACCACAATATCTACAGACCCAGCACCCACACTCACTACAGTATAAGCACCACACTCACTACAGACCCAAGAACCCACACTCACTACAGACACAGTGACCACACTTACTACAGACCCAGCACCCACACTCACTACAGACGCAGCCCCCAGACTCGCTACCGACACAGTGACCACACTCTCTGCAGAACCAGCTCCCACATTCATCACAGACCAAGCACCCACAAACACTACAGACCCAGTGACCACACTCACTACAGATCCAGTGCCCACACTCGCTACAGACCGAGTGCCCACACTCACTAAAAACCCAGCGCCCAGACTCGCTACAGACCCAGCGCCCACACTCACTACGGACCCAGTGCCCACACTCGCTACAGAACAAGAGCCAACACTCACTACAGACCCAGAGCCCACACTGGCTACAGAACCAGAGCCCACACTCACTACAGACTCAGTGCCCACACTCGCCACTGACCCAGCAACCACACTCGCTACAGACACAGCGCCCACACTCACTACAGACCCAGCGCCCACACTCGCTACAGACCCAGCGCCCAGACTCACTACAGACCCAGCGCCCACACTCGCTTCAGACCCAGTGCCCACACTCGCTACTGACCCAGCAACCACACTCACTGCAGACCCAGCACCCACATTTGCCACAGACCCAGCGTCAAAAATCGATACTGAAACAGCGCCCAGACTCCCTACAGACACAGTGACCACACTCGCTACAGACACAGCACCCACACTCACTACAGACCAAGAGCCCACACTCGCGACAGACCCAGCGCCCACACTCGCTACAGACCCAGTGCCCACACTCGCTGCAGACCCAGCGCCCACACGCACTACAGACCCAGTGCCCACACTCGCTACAGACCCAGCGCACACACTCACTACAGACAATGTGACCACACTCACTACCGACCAAGAGCCCACACTCGCTACAGACCCAGCACCCAGACTCGGTACAGACACAGCGCCCACACTCACTACAGACCCATCGCCCAGACTCGCTACAGACTAAGCACCACACTCATTACAGACCCAGTGACCACACTCACTACAGGCCCAGCGCCCACACTCACTACAGACCCAGTGACCACTCTCTCTACAGACCCAGTGACCACATTCTCTACAGACCCAGCACCCACACTCACTACAGTCCAAGCACCACACTCACTACAGACCCAGTGAACACACTCACTACAGACGCAGCCCCCAGACTCGCTACCGACACAGTGAGCACACTCACTACAGACCCAGCTCCCACACTCACTACAGACCCAGCGCCCACACTCGCTACAGACCCAGCGCACACACTCACTACAGACCCAGTGACCACAGTCTCTACAGACCCAGCACCCACACTCACTTCAGACCAGCGCCCACACTCACTTCAGACCAGCGCCCGCACTCAATACAGACCGAGCGCCCACACTCGCTACAGACTCAGCACCCACACTCACTACAGACCCATCGCCCACACTCGCTACCGACCTAGCGCCTACACTCGCTACAGACCCAGCGCCCACACTCGCTACAGACCCAGCGCCCACACTCACTACATATCCAGCGCCCACACTCGCTACAGACTCAGCGCCCACACTCACTACAGACCCAGGTCCCACACTCGCTACAGACCCAGCGCCCTCAATCACTACAAAACACAGCGCCCAAAATCGATACAGACCCAGCACCCACACCCACTACAGACCCAGAGCCCACACTCGCTACAGACCCAGAGCCCCCACTTACTACATACCCAGTGCCCACACTCACAACAAACCCAGCACCCACACACGCTACAGACCCAGTGCCCACACTCACTACAGACCCTGCGCCCACACTCACTACAGACCCAACGCCCACAGACACTAAAGACCCAGTGCCCACACTCACTACAGACACAGCTCCCACACTCGCTACAGACCCAGCGCCCACACTCGCTACAGACTCAGCACCCACACTCGCTACAGACCCAGCGCCGACACTCACTGCTGACCCTGCGCCCACACTCGCTACATATCCAGCACCCACACTCGCTACAGACTCAGCACCCACACTCGCTCCAGACCCATCGCCCACACTCGCTACAGACCCAGCGCCCACACTCGCTACAGACTCAGCACCCACACTCATTACAGAGCCAGCGCCCACATTCGGTACAGACCCAGCGCCCAAACTCGAACAGACCCAGCACCCACACTCACTACAGACCCAGCGCCCACATTCGCTACATACCCAGCGTCAAAAATCGATACTGAAACTGCGCCCAGACTCCCTACAGAGACAGTGACCACACTCGCTACAGACCCAGCACCCACACTCACTCCAGACCCAGCGCACACAGTGGGTACAGAATCAGCACCCACACACACTACAGACCCAGCGCCGACACTCGCTACAGACCCAGCACCCACACTCACTACAGACACAGCTCCCACACTCGTTACAGACCCAGCGCCCACACTCGCTACAGAGCCAGCGCCCACACTCGCTACAGACCCAGCACCCAAACTCACGACAGACCAACCCCACCACTCACTACAGACATAGCACCCTCCCTCGCTACAAACCCAACGCCCACACTCGCTACAGTCACAGCGCCCACACTCGCTACAAACGCAGCGCCCACACTCACTACCTACCAGCGTCAACTGTCGCTTCAGACCCAGTGCCCACACTCCCTACAGACCGAGAGTCCCCACTCGCTACAGACCCAGCGCCCTCACTCGCTACATATCAAAACCCCACACCCACTACAGACCCAGGGACCCCACTCACTACAGACCCAGAGCCCACACTCGCTACAGAACCAGAGCCCACACTCACTACAGACCAACGAACATATTCACTGCAGACCCAGCGTCCACACTCACTAAAGACCCAGGTCCCACACTCGCTACAGACCCAGCGCCCACACTCACTACAAACCCACCGCCCAGACGCTTTACAGACCCAGCGCCCATACTCACTACACAGCAAGCACCCACACTCACTACAGAACCAGAGACCACACTCGCTACAGACCCATTGCCCACACTCACTACAGACACAGTGCCCACACTCACTAGAGACCCAGCCCCCGCACTCACTACATACCCAGTGCCCACACTCACTACAGACCCAGGGCCCACAATCACAACAAACCCTGCACCCACACACGCTACAGACCCAGTGCCCACACTCACTACAGACCCTGCGCCCACACTCACTACAGACCCAGCGCCACATTCGCTACAGACCCAGCACCCACATTCGGTACATATCCATAGCCAGCACTGTCTACAGACCCAGAGCTCACACTCACTACAGACCCAGCACCCACACTTGCTGCAATCCCACAGCCCAAACACACTGCTGACCCAGTGCCCACACTCACTACAGACCCAGCACCGAGAAACGCTGCAGACCCAGCGCCCACACTCGCTACAGAAACAGAGCCCACACTCACTACATATCCAAAGCCCACACTCACTACAGAAACAGAGCCCACACTCACTACATATCCAAAGCCCACACTCACTACAGAAACAGAGCCCACACTCACTACAGAAACAGAGCCCACACTCGCTACAGACCAACGAACATATTCACTGCAGACCCAGCGTCCACACTCACTACAGACCCAGGTCCCACACTCGCTACAGACCCAGCGCCCGCAATCACTACAAAACACAGCGCCCAAAATCGATACAGACCCAACGCCCACACCCACTACAGACCCAGAGCCCACACTCGCTACAGACCCAGAGCCCACACTTACTACGGACCCAGTGCCCACAATCACAACAAACCCAGCACCCACACACACTACAGACCCAGTGCCCACACTCACTACAGACCCTGCGCCCACACTCGCTACAGACCCAGCGCCCACACTCGCTACAGACCAAGCGCCGACACTCACTGCAGACCCAGCGCCCACACTCGCTACATATCCAGCGCCCACACTCGCTACAGACTCAGCACCCACACTCGCTACAGATCCAGCGCCCACACTCGCTACAGACCCAGCGCCCACACTCGCTGCAGACTCAGCACCAACACTCATTACCGACCCAGCGCCAACATTCGGTACAGACCCAGCGCCCAAACTCGAACAGACCCAGCACCCACACTCACTACAGACCCAGTGCCCACAGTCTGTACAGACCCAGCGCCCACACTCGCTACAGACACAGCGCCCACTGCCGCTACAGTCCCAGCACCCACACTCCCTACAGACCGAGAGGCAACACTCACTACAGACCGAGCACCCGCACTCACTAAAAACCCAGCGCCCAGACTCGCTACAGATCCAGCGCCCACACTCACTACAGACCCGGCGCCCACACTCGCTACAGAACCAGAGCCCACACTCACTACAGACCCAGAGCCCACACTCGCTGCAGAAACAGAGCCCACACTCACGACAAACCCAGTGCCCACACTCGCTACTGACCCAGCAACCACACTCGCTACAGACCCAGCAACCACACTCGCTACAGACCCAGCGCCCACACTCACTACAGACCCACCGCCCACACTCACTACAGACCCAGCGCCCACACTCACTACAGACCCAGCGCCCACATTCGCTACAGACCCAGCGTCAAAAATCGATACTGAAACAGCGCCCAGACACCCTACAGACACAGTGACCACACTCGAGACAGACCAATCACCCACACTCACTACAGACCCAGCGCCCACAGTGGGTACAGAATCAGCACCCACACTCACTACAGACACAGCTCCCACACTCGTTACAGACCCAGAGCCCACACTCGCTACAGACACAGCGCCCACTGCCGCTACAGACCCAGCGCCCACACTCCCTACAGACCGAGAGCCCACACTCACTACAGACCAAGAGCCCACACACGCTACAGACCCAGCGCCCTAACTCGCTATATATCCAAAGCCCACACTCGCTACGGACACAGAGCCCACACTCACTACAGACCCATAGCCTAAACTTGCTACAGACCCAGCGCCGATACTCGCTACAGACACAGCTCCCACACTCGCTACAGACCCATCGCACACACTCCCTACAGACCCAGAGACCTCACTCTCTACAGACCCAGTGACTGCATTCTCTACAGACCCAGCACCCACACTCACTTCAGACCAGCGCCCACACTCACTACAGACCCAGCGCCCACACTCGCTACATATCCAGCGCCCACACTCGCTACAGACTCAGCACCCACACTCGCTACAGACCCATCGCCCACACTCGCTACAGACCTAGCGCCCACACTCGCTACAGACACAGCGCCCACACTCGCTACAGACCCAGCGCCCACACTCGCTACATTTCCAGCGCCCACACTCGCTACAGACTCAGCACCCACACTCATTACAGACCCATTGCCCACACTCACTACAGACCCAGCGCCCACACTCACTACAGACACAGCACCCACACTCACTACATACCCAGTGCCCAAACTCACTAAAGACCCAGCGCCCACACTCGCTACAGACCCAGCGCCCACACTCACTACAGACTCAGCGCCCACACTCGCTACAGACCCAGCGCCCACACTCGCTACAGACCCAGCGCCCACACTCGGTACATATCCAGCGCACACACTCACTACAGACCGAGCGCCCATACTCACTACAGACCCAGTGCCCTCACTCGCTACAGACCCCGTGACCACACTCGCTTCAGACCCAGAGCCCACACTCGCTACAGACCCAGCGCCGACACTCGCTACAGACCCAGCGCCCACACTCGCTACAGACCCAGTGCCCACACTCGATGCAGACCCAACGCCCACACGCTCTACAGACCCAGTGCCTACACTCGCTACAGACCCAGCGCACACACTCACTACAGACAATGTGACCACACTCACTACCGACCCAGAGCCCACACTCGCTCCAGACTCAACACCCAGACTCGCTACAGACACAGCGCCCACACTCACTACAGACCCAGCGCCCAGACTCACTACAGACTAAGCACCACACTCACTACAGACCCAGTGACCACACTCACTACAGGCCCAGCGCTCACACTCACTACAGACACAGTGACCACACTCTCTACAGACCCAGTGACAACAATCTCTACAGACCCAGCACCCACAATCACTACAGTCCAAGCACCACACTCACTACAGACCCAGTGACCACACATACCAGAGACCCAGTGACCACACTCACTACAGACGCAGCCCCCAGACTCGCTACCGACACAGTGACCACACTCTCTGCAGAACCAGCTCCCACACTCACTACAGACACAGCACCCACACTCGCGACAGACCCAGTGCCCACACTCGCTGCAGACCCAGCGCCCACACGCACTACAGACCCAGCGCCCACACTCGCTACATATCCAGCGCCCACACTCGCTACAGACTCAGCACCCACAGTCGCTACAGACCCATCGCCCGCACTCGCTACAGACCTAGCGCCCACACTCGCTACAGACACAGCGCCCACACTCGCTACAGACCCAGCGCCCACACTCGCTACATATCCAGTGCCCACACTCGCTACAGACTCAGCACCCACACTCATTACAGACCCATTGCCCACACTCACTACAGACCCAGAGCCCACACTCACTACAGACACAGCACCCACACTCACTACATACCCAGTGCCCAAACTGACTAAAGACCCAGCGCCCACACTCGCTACAGACCCAGCGCCCACACTCGCTACAGACCCAGCGCCCACACTCGCTACAGACCCAGCGCCCACACTCGCTACAGACCCAGCGCCCACACTCGGTACATATCCAGCGCAAACACTCACTACAGACCGAGCGCCCACACTCACTACAGACCCAGCGCCCTCACTCGCTACAGACCCCGTGACCACACTCGCTTCAGACCCAGAGCCCACACTCGCTACAGACCCAGCGCCCAAACTCACTACAAACCTAGCGGCCACATTCACTACAGACCCAGCGCCCAAAATCGATACAGACCCAGCGCCCAGACTCGCTACAGACACAGTGACCACACGCGCTACAGACCAGAGCCCACACTCACTACAGACCCAGAGCCCACACTGGCTACAGAACCAGAGCCAACACTCACTACAGACTCAGTGCCCACACTCGCTATTGACCCAGCGCCCTCACTCGCTACACACCCAGCGCCCACACTCACTACAGACCCAGCGCCCACACTCACTACAGACCCAGCGCCCACATTCGCTACAGACCCAGCATCAAAAATCGATACTGAAACAGCGCCCAGACTCCCTACAGACACAGTGACCACACTCGCTACAGACACAGCTCCCAACACTCACTACAGACCAAGAGCCCACACTCGCGACAGACTCAGCACCCACACTCGCTACAGACCCAGCGCCGACACTCGCTACAGACCCAGCGCCCACGCTCGCTACAGACCCAGTGCCCACACTCGATGCAGACCCAACGCCCACACGTTCTACAGACCCAGTGCCTACACTCGCTACAGACCCAGCGCACACACTCACTACAGACAATGTGACCACACTCATTACCGACCCAGAGCCCACACTCGCTCCAGACTCAATACCCAGACTCGCTACAGACACAGCGCCAACACTCACTACAGACCCAGCGCCCAGACTCGCTACAGACAAAGCACCACACTCACTACAGACCCAGTGACCACACTCACTACAGGCCCAGCGCCCACACTCACTACAGTCCCAGTGACCACACATACCAGAGACCCAGTGACCACACTCACTACAGACGCAGCCCCCAGACTCGCTACCGACACAGTGACCACACTCTCTGCAGAACCAGCTCCCACACTCACTACAGACACAGCACCCACACTCGCGACAGACCCAGTGCCCACACTCGCTGCAGACCCAGCGCCCACACGCACTACAGACCCAGTGCCCACACTCGCTACAGACCCAGCGCACACACTCACTACAGACAATGTGACCACACTCACTACCGACCCAGAGCCCACACTCGCTACCGACCCAGCACCCAGACTCGCTACAGACACAGCGCCCACACTCACTACAGACCCAGCGCCCAGACTCGCTACAGACTAAGCACCACACTCACTACAGTCCCAGTGACCACAATCTCTACAGACCCAGCACTCACACTCACTACAGTCCAAGCACCACACTCACTACAGACCCAGTGACCACACTCCCTACAGACGCATCCCCCAGACTCGCTACCAACGCAGTGACCACACTCTCTGCAGAACCAGCTCCCACACTGAATACAGACACAGCACCCACACTCACTACAGACCAAGCACCCACACTCACTACAGAACCTGTGACCACACTCACTACAAACCCAGAGCCCACACTCACTACAGACCCAGTGACCACACTCAATACAGATCCAGTGCACACAGTCACCACAGACCTAGCACCCACACTCGCTACAGACCCAGTGCCCACACTCACTACAGACCCAGCGCCCACAATCGCTACAGACCCAGCACCCAGACTCGCTACAGACACAGCGCCCACACTCACTACAGACCAAGCACCACACTCACTACAGACGCAGTGACCACACTCACTACAGACCCAGTGACCACAATCTCTACAGACCCAGTACCCATACTCACTACAGTCCAAGCACCACACTCAATACAGACCCAGTGACCACACTCACTACAGACCCAGCGCCCAGACTCGCTACAGACCCAGCACCCACACTCACTACAGACCCAGCACCCACACTCACTACAGACGCAGTGACCACACTCTCTACAGACCCAGCACTCAAACTCACTACAGACCAAGCACCCACACTCACTACAGACCTAGCACCCTCCCTCGCTACAAACCCAACGCCCACACTCGCTACAGACACAGCGCCCACACTCGCTACAAACGCAGCGCCCACACTCACTACAGACCCAGTGCCCACACTCCCTACAGACCGAGAGGCCCCACACGCTACAGACCCAGCGCCCTCACTCGCTACATATCAAAACCCCACACTCACGACAGACCCAGGGACCCCATTCGCTACAGACCCAGAGCCCACACTCGCTACAGAACCAGAGCCCACACTCACTACAGACCAACGAACATATTCACTGCAGACCCAGCGTCCACACTCACTACAGACCCAGGTCCCAAACTCGCTACAGAACCAGCGCCCACACTCACTACAGACCAAGCACCCACACTCACTACAGAACCAGAGCCCACACTCGCTACAGACCCAGAGCCCACAATCACTACAGACCCATTGCCCACACTCACTACAGACACAGCGCCCACACTCACTAGAGACCCTGCGCCCACACTCACTACAGACACAGCTCCCACACTCGCTACAGACCCAGCGCCGACACTCGCTACAGACCCTGCGCCCACACTCACTACGGACACAGCTCCCACAATCGCTACAGACCCAGCGCCGACACTCACTACAGACCCAGCGCCCACACTCGCTACAGACCCAGCGCCCACACTCGCTACAGACCCAGCACCCACACTCACTACAGACCCAGCACCCACATTCACTACAGACCCAGCGCCCACACTCACTAGAGACCCTGCGCCCACACTCACTACAGACACAGCTCCCACACTCACCACAGACACAGCTCCCACAATCGCTACAGACCCAGCGGCGACACTCACTACAGACCCAGCACCCACACTCGCTACAGACCCAGCGCCCACACTCTCTACAGACCCAGCACCCACACTCACTACAGACCCAGCACCCACACTCACTACAGACACAGCTCCCACACTCGTTACAGACCCAGCGCCCACACTCGCTACAGACCCAGCGCCCACACTCGCTACAGACCCAGCACCCACACTCACTACAGAACCAGCACCCACATTCACTACAGACCCAGCGCCCACACTCACTAGAGACCCTGCGCCCACACTCACTACAGACACAGCTCCCACACTCACCACAGACACAGCTCCCACAATCGCTACAGACCCAGCGGCGACACTCACTACAGACCCAGCACCCACACTCGCTACAGACCCAGCGCCCACACTCTCTACAGACCCAGCACCCACACTCACTACAGACCCAGCACCCACACTCACTACAGACACAGCTCCCACACTCGTTACAGACCCAGCGCCCACACTCGCTACACACCCAGCGCCCACACTCGCTACAGACCCAGCACCGACACTCGCTACAGACCCAGCACCCAAACTCACGACAGACCAACCCCCCCACTCACTACAGACATAGCACCCTCCCTCGCTACAAACCCAACGCCCACACTCGCTACAGTCACAGCGCCCACACTCGCTACAAACGCAGCGCCCACACTCACTACATACCCAGCGTCAACTGTCGCTTCAGACCCAGTGCCCACACATCCTACAGACCGAGAGTCCCCACTCGCTACAGACCCAGCGCCCTCACTCGCTACATATCAAAACCCCACACCCACTACAGACCCAGGGACCCCACTCGCTACAGACCCAGAGCCCACACTCTCTACAGAACCAGAGCCCACACTCACTACAGACCAACGAACATATTCACTGCAGACCCAGCGTCCACACTCACTAAAGACCCAGGTCCCACACTCGCTACAGACCCAGCGCCCACACTCACTACAAACCCACCGCCCAGACGCTTTACAGACCCAGCGCCCATACTCACTACAGACCAAGCACCCACACTCACTACAGAACCAGAGCCCACACTCGCTACAGACCCATTGCCCACACTCACTACAGACACAGCGCCCACACTCACTAGAGATGCAGCCCCCGCACTCATGACATACCCAGTGCCCACACTCACTACAGACCCAGGGCCCACACTCACAACAGACCCAGCGCCCACACTCGGTACATATCCAGCGCACACACTCACTACAGACCGAGCGCCCACACTCACTACAGACCCAGCGCCCTCACTCGCTACAGAGCCCGTGACAACACTCGCTTCAGACCCAGAGCCCACACTCACTACAGACCCAGCGCCACATTCGCTACAGACCCAGCACCCTCATTCGGTACATATCCATAGCCCGCAGTCTCTACAGACCCAGAGCTCACACTCACTACAGACCCAGCACCCACACTTGCTGCAATCCCACAGCCCAAACACACTGCTGACCCAGTGCCCACACTCACTACAGACCCAGCACCGAGAAACGCTACAGACCCAGCGCCCACACTCACTACAGACCCAGCACCCACACTCACTACAGACCCAGCGCCCACAGTCTGTACTGACCCAGCGCCCACACTCACTACAGACCCAGCGCCCACTGTCGCTACAGGCCCAGCACCCACACTCCCTACAGACCGAGAGCCCACACTCACTGCAGACCAAGAGCCCACACTCGCTACAGACCCAGCGCCCTCACTCGCTATATATCCAAAGCCCACACCCACTACAGACCCAGGGACCACACTCGCTCCAGACCCAGAGCCCACACTCACTACAGACCCAGAGTCCACACTCACTACAGACCCAGCGCCCACACTCACTACAGACACAGCTCCCACACTCGCTACAGACCCAGCGCCGACACTCGCTACAGACACAGCTCCCACACTCGCTACAGACCCAGCGCACACACTCAATACAGTCCCAGCGCCCACACTCTCTACAGACCCAGTGACCACACTCTCTACAGAACCTGTGACCACAATCTCTACAGACCCAGCACCCACACACACCACAGACCCAAGCCCTCACTCACTACAGACCAAGCACCCACAGTCACTACAGAACCAGAGCCCACACTCGCTACAGACCTAGAGCCCACACTCACTACAGACCCATTGCCCACACTCACTACAGACCCAGCGCCCACACTCACTACAGACCCAGTGACCACACTCACTACAGATCCAGTGCCCACAGTCACCACAGACCTAGCACCCACACTCGCTACAGACCCAGTGCCCACACTCACTACAGACCCAGCGCCCACAATCGCTACAGACCCAGCACCCAGACTCGCTACAGACACAGCGCCCACACTCACTACAGACCAAGCACCACACTCACTACAGACGCAGTGACCACACTCACTACAGACCCAGCACCCACACTCACTACAGACCCAGTGACCACACTCTCTACAGACCCAGTGACCACAATCTCTACAGACCCAGCACCCATACTCACTACAGTCCAAGCACCACACTCACTACAGACCCAGTGACCACACTCACTACAGACCCAGCGCCCAGACTCGCTACAGAACCAGCACCCACACTCACTACAGACCCAGCACCCACACTCACTACAGACGCAGTGACCATACTCTCTACAGACCCAGCACCCAAACTCACTACAGACCAAGCACCCACACTCACTTCAGACCTAGCACCCTCCCTCGCTACAAACCCAACGCCCACACTCGCTACAGACACAGCGCCCACACTCGCTACAAACGCAGCGCCCACACTCACTACAGACCCAGTGCCCACACTCCCTACAGACCGAGAGCCCCCACTCGCTACAGACCCAGCGCCCTCACTCGCTACATATCAAAAGCCCACACTCACGACAGACCCAGGGACCCCATTCGCTACAGACCCAGAGCCCACACTCGCTACAGAACCATAGCCCACACTCACTACAGACCAACGAACATATTCACTGCAGACCCAGCGTCCACACTCACTACAGACCCAGGTCCCAAACTCGCTACAGAACCAGCGCCCACACTCACTACAGACCAAGCACCCACACTCACTACAGAACCAGAGCCCACACTCGCTACAGACCCAGAGCCCACAATCACTACAGACCCATTGCCCACACTCACTACAGACCCAGGGCCCACACTCGCTACAGACCCAGCGCCAACACTCGCTACAGACCCAGCACCCACACTCACTACAGACCCAGCACCCACATTCACTACAGACCCAGCGCCCACACTCACTAGAGATCCTGCGCCCACACTCACTACAGACACAGCTCCCACACTCACCACAGACACAGCTCCCACAATTGCTACAGACCCAGCGGCGACACTCACTACAGACCCAGCACCCACACTCGCTACAGACCCAGCGCCCACACTCGCTGCAGACCCAGCCCCCACACTCACTACAGACCCAGCACCCACACTCACTACAGACCTAGCATCCTCCCTCGCTACAAACCCAGCGCCCACACACGCTACAAACGCAGCGCCCACACTCACTACATACCTAGCGTCAACTGTCGCTACAGACCCAGTGCCCACACTCACTACAGACCCAGCGCCCCCACTCGCTACAGACCCAGAGCACACACTCGCTACAGAACCAGAGCCCACACTCACTACAGACCAACGAACATATTCACTGCAGACCCAGCGTCCACACTCACTACAGACCCAGGGACCACACTCGCTACAGACCCAGAGCCCACATTTACAACAGACCCAGTGCCCACACTCACTACAAACCCAGCACCCACACACGCTACAGACCCAGTGCCCACACTCACTACAGACCCTGTGCCCACACTCACTACAGACCCAGCGCCAACACACTCTACAGACCCATAGCCTACACTCGCAACAGACTCAGCACCCACACTCGCTACAGAACCAGCGCACACACTCACTACAAATCCAGTGCCCACATTCGGTACAGACCCAGCGCCCAAACTCGAACAGACCCAGCACCCACACTCACTACAGACCCAGCGCCCACAGTCTGTACAGACCCAGCGCCCACACTCACTACAGACCCAGCGCCCACTGTCGCTACAGGCCCAGCACCCACACTCCCTACAGACCGAGAGCCCACACTCACTGCTGACCAAGAGCCCACGCTCGCTACAGACCCAGCGCCCTCACTCGCTATATATCCAAAGCCCACACCCACTACAGACCCAGGGACCACAATCGCTCCAGACCCAGAGCCCACACTCACTACAGAGCCAGAGCCCACACTCACTACAGACCCAGCGCCCACACTCACTACAGACACAGCTCCCACACTCGCTACAGACCCAGCGCCGACACTCGCTACAGACACAGCTCCCACACTCGCTACAGACCCAGCGCACACACTCAATACAGTCCCAGCGCCCACACTCTCTACAGACCCAGTGACCACACTCTCTACAGAACCTGTGACCACAATCTCTACAGACCCAGTACCCACACACACCACAGACCCAGAGCCCGCACTCACTACAGACTCAGCACCCACACTCACTACAGAACCAGAGCCCACACTCGCTACAGACCCTGAGCCCACACTCACTACAGACCCATTGCCCACACTCACTACAGACACAGCGCCCACACTCACTAGAGACCCAGCGCCCACACTCACTAGAGACACAGCGCCCACACTCGCTACAGACACAGTGCCCTCACTCACTAAAGACCCAGCACCCACACTCACTACAGACCCAGCACCAACACACGCTACACACCCAGAACCCACACTCGCTACAGACCCATCGCCCACACTCTCTACAGACCCAGAGCCCACACTCGCTACAGACCCAGCGCACACACTCGCTATAGACCAACGAACATACTCATTGCAGACCCAGCACCCACACTCACTACAAACCCAGCGCCCAGACTCGCTACAGACCCAGTGTCCACACTCGCTGCAGACCCAGCGCCCACACGCACTACAGACCCAGCGCCCACACTCGCTACATATCCAGCGCCCACACTCGCTACAGACTCAGCACCCACAGTCGCTACAGACCCATCGCCCACACTCGCTACAGACCTAGCGCCCACACTCGCTACAGACACAGCGCCCACACTCGCTACAAACCCATTGCCCACACTCACTACAGACCCAGAGCCCACACTCACTACAGACACAGCACCCACACTCACTACATACCCAGTGCCCAAACTGACTAAAGACCCAGCGCCCACACTCGCTACAGACCCAGCGCCCACACTCGCTACAGACCCAGCGCCCACACTCGCTACAGACCCAGCGCCCACACTCGGTAGATATCCAGCGCAAACACTCACTACAGACCGAGCGCCCACACTCACTACAGACCCAGCGCCCTCACTCGCTACAGACCCCGTGACCACACTCGCTTCAGACCCAGAGCCCACACTCGCTACAGACCCAGCGCCCAAACTCACTACAAACCTAGCGGCCACATTCACTACAGACCCAGCGCCCAAAATCGATACAGACCCAGCGCCCAGACTCGCTACAGACACAGTGACCACACGCGCTACAGACCAGAGCCCACACTCACTACAGACCCAGAGCCCACACTGGCTACAGAACCAGAGCCAACACTCACTACAGACTCAGTGCCCACACTCGCTATTGACCCAGCGCCTTCACTCGCTACACACCCAGCGCCCACACTCACTACAGACCCAGCGCCCACACTCACTACAGACCCAGCGCCCACATTCGCTAAAGACCCAGCATCAAAAATCGATACTGAAACAGCGCCCAGACTCCCTACAGACACAGTGACCACACTCGCTACAGACACAGCTCCCAACACTCACTACAGACCAAGAGCCCACACTCGCGACAGACTCAGCACCCACACTCGCTACAGACCCAGCGCCGACACTCGCTACAGACCCAGCGCCCACACTCGCTACAGACCCAGTGCCGACACTCGATGCAGACCCAACGCCCACACGCTCTACAGACCCAGTGCCTACACTCGCTACAGACCCAGCGCACACACTCACTACAGACAATGTGACCACACTCATTACCGACCCAGAGCCCACACTCGCTCCAGACTCAATACCCAGACTCGCTACAGACACAGCGCCAACACTCACTACAGACCCAGCGCCCAGACTCGCTACAGACAAAGCACCACACTCACTACAGACCCAGTGACCACACTCACTACAGGCCCAGCGCCCACACTCACTACAGTCCCAGTGACCACACATACCAGAGACCCAGTGACCACACTCACTACAGACGCAGCCCCCAGACTCGCTACCGACACAGTGACCACACTCTCTGCAGAACCAGCTCCCACACTCAGTACAGACACAGCACCCACACTCGCGACAGACCCAGTGCCCACACTCGCTGCAGACCCAGCGCCCACACGCACTATAGACCCAGTGCCCACACTCGCTACAGACCCAGCGCACACACTCACTACAGACAATGTGACCACACTCACTACCGACCCAGAGCCCACACTCGCTACCGACCCAGCACCCAGACTCGCTACAGACACAGCGCCCACACTCACTACAGACCCAGCGCCCAGACTCGCTACAGACTAAGCACCACACTCACTACAGTCCCAGTGACCACAATCTCTACAGACCCAGCACCCACACTCACTACAGTCCAAGCACCACACTCACTACAGACCCAGTGACCACACTCCCTACAGACGCATCCCCCAGACTCGCTACCAACGCAGTGACCACACTCTCTGCAGAACCAGCTCCCACACTGAATACAGACACAGCACCCACACTCACTACAGACCAAGCACCCACACTCACTACAGAACCTGTGACCACACTCACTACAAACCCAGAGCCCACACTCACTACAGACCCAGTGACCACACTCAATACAGATCCAGTGCACACAGTCACCACAGACCTAGCACCCACACTCGCTACAGACCCAGTGCCCACACTCACTACAGACCCAGCGCCCGCAATCGCTACAGACCCAGCACCCAGACTCGCTACAGACACAGCGCCCACACTCACTACAGACCAAGCACCACACTCACTACAGACGCAGTGACCACACTCACTACAGACCCAGTGACCACAATCTCTACAGACCCAGCACCCATACTCACTACAGTCCAAGCACCACACTCAATACAGACCCAGTGACCACACTCACTACAGACCCAGCGCCCAGACTCGCTACAGACCCAGCACCCACACTCACTACAGACCCAGCACCCACACTCACTACAGACGCAGTGACCACACTCTCTACAGACCCAGCACTCAAACTCACTACAGACCAAGCACCCACACTCACTACAGACCTAGCACCCTCCCTCGCTACAAACCCAACGCCCACACTCGCTACAGACACAGCGCCCACACTCGCTACAAACGCAGCGCCCACACTCACTACAGACCCAGTGCCCACACTCCCTACAGACCGAGAGCCCCCACACGCTACAGACCCAGCGCCCTCACTCGCTACATATCAAAAGCCCACACTCACGACAGACCCAGGGACCCCATTCGCTACAGACCCAGAGCCCACACTCGCTACAGAACCAGAGCCCACACTCACTACAGACCAACGAACATATTCACTGCAGACCCAGCGTCCACACTCACTACAGACCCAGGTCCCACACTCGCTACAGACCCAGCGCCCACAATCACTACAAAACCCAGCGCCCACAATCACAACAAACCCAGCACCCACACACGCTACAGACCCAGTGCCCACACTCCCTACAGACCGAGAGTCCCCACTCGCTACAGACCCAGCGCCCTCACTCGCTACATATCAAAACCCCACACCCACTACAGACCCAGGGACCCCACTCGCTACAGACCCAGAGCCCACACTCGCTACAGAACCAGAGCCCACACTCACTACAGACCAACGAACATATTCACTGCAGACCCAGCGTCCACACTCACTAAAGACCCAGGTCCCACACTCGCTACAGACCCAGCGCCCACACTCACTACCAACCCAGCGCCCAGACGCTTTACAGACCCAGCGCCCATACTCACTACAGACCAAGCACCCACACTCACTACAGAACCAGAGCCCACACTCGCTACAGACCCATTGCCCACACTCACTACAGACACAGCGCCCACACTCACTAGAGATGCAGCCCCCGCACTCACTACATACCCAGTGCCCACACTCACTACAGACCCAGGGCCCACACTCACAACAGACCCAGCGCCCACACTCGGTACATATCCAGCGCACACACTCACTACAGACCGAGCGCCCTCACTCGCTACAGAGCCCGTGACCACACTCGCTTCAGACCCAGAGCCCACACTCACTACAGACCCAGCGCCACATTCGCTACAGACCCAGCACCCTCATTCGGTACATATCCATAGCCCGCACTCTCTACAGACCCAGAGCCCACACTCACTACAGACCAAGCACCCACACTCACTACAGAACCAGAGGCCACACTCGCTACAGACCAAGAGCCCACAATCACTACAGACCCATTGCCCACACTCACTACAGACACAGCGCCCACACTCACTAGAGACACAGCGCCCACACTCGCTACAGACACAGTGCCCACACTCACTAAAGACCCAGCACCCACACTCACTACAGACCCAGCACCCACACACGCTACACACCCAGCGTCCACACTCGCTGCAGACGCATCGCCCACACTCTCTACAGACCCAGCGCCCACACTCGCTACAGACCCAGCGCACACACTCGCTATAGACCTACGAAGATACTCATTGCAGACCCAGCTCCCACACTCACTACAAACCCAGCGCCCAGACTCGCTACTGACCCAGCAACCACACTCGCTACAGACCCAGCGCCCACACTCACTACAGACCCAGCGCCCAGACTCGCTACTGACCCAGCAACCACACTCGCTACAGACCCAGCGCCCACACTCTCTACAGACCCAGAGCTCACACTCACTACAGACCCAGCACCCACACTTGCTGCAATCCCACAGCCCAAACACACTGCTGACCCAGAACCCACACTCACTACAGACCCAGCACCGAGAAACGCTACAGACCCAGCGCCCACGCTCGCTACATATCCAAAGCCCACACTCACTACAGTCCCAGAGCCCACACTCGCTACAGACCGAGCGCCCACACTCACTAAAAACCCAGCGCCCAGATTCGCTACAGACCCAGCGCCCACACTCACTACGGACCCAGCGCCCACACTCGCTACAGAACCAGAGCCCACACTTCACTACAGACCCAGCACCGAGAAACGCTACAGACCCAGCGCCCACGCTCGCTACATATCCAAAGCCCACACTCACTACAGTCCCAGAGCCCACACTCGCTACAGACCGAGCGCCCACACTCACTAAAAACCCAGCGCCCAGATTCGCTACAGACCCAGCGCCCACACTCACTACAAACCCAGTGCCCACATTCGCTACAGACCCAGCGTCAAAAATCGATACTGAAACAGCGCCCAGACTCCCTACAGACACAGTGACCACACTCGCTACAGACCCAGCACCCACACTCACTACAGACCCAGCGCCCACAGTGGGTACAGAATCAGCACCCACACTCGTTACAGACCCAGCATCCAAACTCGCTACAGACCCAGCACCCAAACTCACGACAGACCAAGCACCCACACTCACGACAGACCTAGCACCCTCCCTCGCTACAAACCCAACGCCCACACTCGCTACAGACACAGCGCCCACACTCGCTACAATCGCAGCGCCCACACTCACTACATACCCAGTGTCAACTGTCGCTACAGACCCAGTGCCCACACTCCCTACAGACCAAGAACCCCCACTCGCTACTGACCCAGCGCCCTCACTCGCTGCATATCAAAAGCCCACACCCACTACAGACCCAGGGACCCCACTCGCTACAGACCCAGAGCCCACACTCGCTACAGAACCAGAGCCCACACTCACTACAGACCAACGAACATATTCACTGCAGACTCAGCGTCCACACTCACTACAGACCCAGGTCCCACACTCGCTACAGACCCAGCGCCCACACTCACTACAAACCCAACGCCCAGACGCTTTACAGACCCAGCGCCCACACTCACTACAGACCAAGCACACACACTCACTACAGAACCAGAGCCCACACTCGCTACAGACCCAGAGCCCACAATCACTACAGACCCATTGCAAACACTCACTACAGAGACAGCGCCCACACTCACTAGAGACCCAGCCCCCGCACTCACTACATACCCAGTGCCCACACTCACTACAGACCCAGCGCCCACACTCACTACAGACCCAGCGCCCACAATCACTACAGACCCAGCGCCCACACTCGCTACAGACCAAGCACCCACATTCGGTACATATCCATAGCCCGCACTCTCTACAGACCCAGAGCTCACACTCACTACAGACCCAGCACCCACACTTGTTGCAATCCCACAGCCCAAACACACTGCTGACCCAGTGCCCACACTCACTACAGACCCAGCACCGAGAAACGCTGCAGACCCAGCGCCCACACTCGCTACATATCCAAAGCCCACACTCACTACAGAAACAGAGCCCACACTCACTACAGACCAACGAACATATTCACTGCAGACCCAGCATCCACACTCACTACAGACCCAGGTCCCACAGTCGCTACAGACCCAGCGCCCACAATCATTACAAAATCCAGCACCCAAAATCGATACAGACCCAGCGCCCACACCCACTACAGACCCAGAGCCCACACTCGCTACAGACCCAGAGCCCACACTTACTACATACCCAGTGCCCACACTCACAACGAACCCAGCACCCACACACGCTACAGACCCAGTGCCCACACTCACTACAGACCCTGCGCCCACAATCACTACAGAAACAGCGCCCACACACACTAAAGACCCAGTGCCCACACTCACTACAGACACAGCTCCCACACTCGCGTCAGACCCAGCGCCCACACTCGCTACAGACCCCGCGCCGACACTCACTGCAGACCCAGCGCCCACACTCGCTACATATCCAGCGCCCACACTCGCTTCAGACTCAGCACCCACACTCGCTTCAGACCCATCGTCCACACTCGCTACAGACCCAGTGCCCACACTCGCTACAGACCCAGCGCCCACACTCACTACATATCCAGCGCCCACACTCACTACAGACCCATTGCCCACACTCGCTACAGACCCAGTGCCCACACTCGCTACAGACCCAGCGCCCACACTCGCTACATATCCAGCGCCCACACTCGCTACTGACTCCGCGCCCACACTCATTACAGACCCATTGCCCACACTCACTACAGATCCAGCGCACACACTCACTACAGACCCAGCGCCCACACTCACTACAGACCCAGCGTCCTCACTCGCTACAGACCCCGTGACCACACTCGCTTCAGACCCCGCGCCCAAACTCACTACAAACCTAGCGGCCACATTCGCTACAGACCCAGCGCCCAAAATCGATACAGACCCAGCGCCCAGACTCGCTACAGACACAGTGACCACACTCGCTACAGACCCAGCGCCCACACTCACTACAGACCCAGCGCCCACAGTCGGTACAGAACCAGCACCCAAAATCGATAGAGACCCAGCGCCCACACCCACTACAGACCCAATGCCCACACTCACTACAAACCCTGCACCCACACACGCTACAGACCCAGCACCCACACTCACTACAGACCTAGCACCCTCCCTCGCTACAAACCCAACGCCCACACTCGCTACAGACACAGCGCCCACACTCGCTACAAACGCAGCGCCCACACTCACTACATACCCAGCGTCAACTGTCGCTGCAGACCCAGAGCCCACACTCCCTCCAGACCGAGAGCCTCCACTCGCTACAGACCCAGAGCCCTCACTCGCTACATATCAAAAGCCCACACCCACTACCGACACAGGGACCCCACTCGCTACAGAACCAGAGCCCACACTCACTACAGACCAACGAACATATTCACTGCAGACCCAGCGTCCACACTCACTACAGACCCAGGTCCCACACTCGCTACAGACCCAGCGCCCACACTCACTACAAACCCAGCGCCCAGACGCTTTACAGACCCAGCGCCCACACTCACTACAGACCAAGCACCCACACTCACTACAGAACCAGAGCCCACACTCGCTACAGACCCAGAGCCCACAATCACTCCAGATCCATTGCCCACACTCACTACAGACACAGCGCCCACACTCACTAGAGACCCAGCCCCCGCACTCACTACAGACCCAGTGCCCACACTCACTACAGACCTAGCGCCCACACTCACTACAGACCTAGCGCCCACACTCACTACAGACCCGGCGCCCACACTAACTACAGACCCAGCGACCACACTCACTGCAGACCCGGCGCCCACACTCGCTACAGACCCAGCACCCAAATTCGGTACATATTCATAGCCCGCACTCTCTACAGACCCAGTGCCCACACTCACTACAGACCCAGTACCGAGAAACGCTACAGACCCAGCGCCCACACTCGCTACATATCCAAAGCCCACACTCACTACAGAAACAGTGCCCACACTCACTACAGACACAGTGACCACACTCTCTACAGAACCAGTGACCACAATCTCTACAGACCCAGCACCCACACTCACTACAGTCCAAACACCACACTCACTACAGACCCAGTGACCACACTCACTACAGACGCAGCCCCCAGACTCGCTACCGACACAGTGACCACACTCACTACAGACCCAGCGCCCACACTCACTACAGACCCAGCGCCCACACTCGCTACAGACCCAGCACCCAAACTCGCTACAGACCCAGAGCTCACACTCACTACAGACCCAGCACCCACACTTGCTGCAATCCCACAGCCCAAACACACTGCTGACCCAGTGCCCACACTCACTACAGACCCAGCACCGAGAAACGCTACAGACCCAGCGCCCACACTCGCTACATATCCAAAGCCCACACTCTCTACAGAAACAGAGCCCACACTCACTACAGACCAACGAACATATTCACTGCAGACCCAGCGTCCACACTCACTACAGACCCAGGTCCCACACTCGCTACAGACCCAGCGCCCACAATCACTACAAAACCCAGCGCCCAAAATCGATACAGACCCAGCACCCACACCCACTACAGACCCAGAGCCCACACTCGCTACAGACCCAGAGCCCACACTTACTACATACCCAGTGCCCACACTCACAACAAACCCAGCACCCACACACGCTACAGACCCAGTGCCCACACTCACTACAGACCCTGCGCCCACACTCACTACAGACCCAGCGCCCACACACACTAAAGACCCAGTGCCCACACTCACTACAGACACAGCTCCCACACTCGCTACAGACCCAGCGCCCACACTCGCTACATATCCAGCGCACACACTCGCTACAGACTCAGCACCCACACTCGCTACAGACCCAGCGCCGACACTCACTGCAGACCCATCGCCCACACTCGCTACATATCCAGCGCCCACACTCGCTACAGACTCAGCACCCACACTTGCTCCAGACCCATCGCCCACACTCGCTACAGACCCAGCGCCCACACTCGCTACAGACTCAGTACCCACACTCATTACAGACCCAGCGCCCACATTCGGTGCAGACCCAGCGCCCAAACTCGAACAGACCCAGCACCCACACTCACTACAGACCCAGCGCCCTCACTCGCTACAGACCTAGCGCCCACTGCCGCTACAGTCCCTTCGCCCACACTCCCTACAGACCGAGAGCCCACACTCGCTACAGACCGAGCGCCCGCACTCACTAACATCCCAGCGCCCACACTCGCTACAGACCCAGCGCCCACAGTCACTACGGACCCAGCGCCCACAAACGCTACAGAACCAGAGCCCACACTCACTACAGACCCAGAGCCCACACTCGCTGCAGAAACAGAGCCCACACTCACGACAAAACCAGTGCCCACACTCGCTACAGACCCAGCGCCCACACTCGCTACAGACCCAGCGCCCACACTCACTACAGACCCAGCACCCACACTCACTCCAGACCCAGCGCACACAGTGGGTACAGAATCAGCACCCACACACACTACAGACCCAGAGCCGACACTCGCTACAGACCCAGCACCCACACTCACTACAGACACAGCTCCCACACTCGTTACAGACCCAGCGCCCACACTCGCTACAGACCCAGCGCCCACACTCGCTACAGACCCAGCACCCACACTCGCTACAGACCCAGCACCCAAACTCACGACAGACCAACCCCACCACTCACTACAGACATAGCACCCTCCCTCGCCACAAACCCAACGCCCACACTCGCTACAGTCACAGCGCCTACACTCGCTACAAACGCAGCGCCCACACTCACTACATACCAGCGTCAACTGTCGCTTCAGACCCAGTGCCCACACTCCCTACAGACCGAGAGTCCCCACTCGCTACAGACCCAGTGCCCTCACTCGCTACATATCAAAACCCCACACCCACTACAGACCCAGGGACCCCACTCGCTACAGACCCAGAGCCCACACTCGCTACAGAACCAGAGCCCACACTCACTACAGACCAACGAACATATTCACTGCAGACCCAGCGTCCACACTCACTAAAGACCCAGGTCCCACACTCGCTACAGACCCAGCGCCCACACTCACTACAAACCCACCGCCCAGACGCTTTACAGACCCAGCGCCCATACTCACTACAGACCAAGCACCCACACTCACTACAGAACCAGAGCCCACACTCGCTACAGACCCATTGCCCACACTCACTACAGACACAGCGCCCACACTCACTAGAGACCCAGCCCCCGCACTCACTACATACCCAGTGCCCACACTCACTACAGAACCAGGGCCCACACTCACAACAGACCCAGCGCCCACACTCACTACAGACCCAGCGCCCACACTCACTGCAGACCCAGCGCCCACATTCACTACAGACCCGGCGCCCACACTCACTACATACCCAGTGCCCACACTCACTACAGACCCTGCGCCCACACTCACTACAGACCCAGCGACCACACACACTAAAGACCCAGTGCCCACACTCACTGCAGACACAGCTCCCACACTCGCTACAGACCCAGCACCCACACTCGCTACAGACCAAGCGCCGACACTCACTGCAGACCCAGCGCCCACACTCGCTACATATCCAGCGCCCACACTCGCTACAGACTCAGCCCCCACACTCGCTACAGATCCAGCGCCCACACTCGCTACAGACCCAGCGCCCACACTCGCTGCAGACTCAGCACCAACACTCATTACAGACCCAGCGCCAACATTCGGTACAGACCCAGCGCCCAAACTCGAACAGACTCAGCACCCACACTCACTACAGACCCAGTGCCCACAGTCTGTACAGACCCAGCGCCCACACTCGCTACAGACACAGCGCCCACTGCAGCTACAGTCCCAGCGCCCACACTCCCTACAGACCGAGAGACCACACTCACTACAGACCGAGCACCCGCACTCACTAAAAACCCAGCGCCCAGACTCGCTACAGATCCAGCGCCCACACTCACTACAGACCCGGCGCCCACACTCGCTACAGAACCAGAGCCCACACTCACTACAGACCCAGAGCCCACACTCGCTGCAGAAACAGAGCCCACACTCACGACAAACCCAGTGCCCACACTCGCTACTGACCCAGCAACCACACTCGCTACAGACCCAGCAACCACACTCGCTACATATCCAGCGCCTACACTCGCTACAGACTCAGCACCCACACTCATTACAGACCCATTGCCCACACTCACTACAGACCCAGCGCCCACACTCACTACAGACACAGCACCCACACTCACTACATACCCAGTGCCCAAACTCACTAAAGACCCAGCGCCCACACTCGCTACAGACCCAGCGCCCACACTCGCTACGGACCCAGCGCCCACACTCGCTACAGACCCAGCGCCCACACTCGCTACAGACCCAGCGCCCACACTCGGTACATATCCAGCGCACACACTCACTACAGACCGAGCGCCCACACTCACTACAGACCCAGAGCCCACACTTACTACGGACCCAGTGCCCACAATCACAACAAACCCAGCACCCACACACACTACAGACCCAGTGCCCACACTCACTACAGACCCTGCGCCCACACTCACTACGGACCCAGCGACCACACACACTAAAGACCCAGTGCCCACACTCACTGCAGACACAGCTCCCACACTCGCTACAGACCCAGCGCCCACACTCGCTACAGACCAAGCGCCGACACTCACTACAGACCCAGCGCCCACACTCGCTACATATCCAGCGCCCACACTCGCTACAGACTCAGCCCCCACACTCGCTACCGATCCAGCGCCCACACTCGCTACAGACCCAGCGCCCACACTCGCTGCAGACTCAGCACCAACACTCATTACAGACCCAGCGCCAACATTCGGTACAGACCCAGCGCCCAAACTCGAACAGACTCAGCACCCACACTCACTACAGACCCAGTGCCCACAGTCTGTACAGACCCAGCGCCCACACTCGCTACAGGCACAGCGCCCACTGCCGCTACAGTCCCAGCGCCCACACTCCCTACAGACCGAGAGACCACACTCACTACAGACCGAGCACCCGCACTCACTAAAAACCCAGCGCCCAGACTCGCTACAGATCCAGCGCCCACACTCACTACAGACCCGGCGCCCACACTCGCTACAGAACCAGAGCCCACACTCACTACAGACCCAGAGCCCACACTCGCTGCAGAAACAGAGCCCACACTCACGACAAACCCAGTGCCCACACTCGCTACTGACCCAGCAACCACACTCGCTACAGACCCAGCAACCACACTCGCTACATATCCAGCGCCTACACTCGCTACAGACTCAGCACCCACACTCATTACAGACCCATTGCCCACACTCACTACAGACCCAACACCCACACTCACTACAGACACAGCACCCACACTCACTACATACCCAGTGCCCAAACTCACTAAAGTCTCAGCGTCCACACTCGCTACAGACCCAGCGCCCACACTCGCTACAGACCCAGCGCCCACACTCGCTACAGACCCAGCGCCCACACTCGCTACAGACCCAGCGCCCACACTCGGTACATATCCAGCGCACACACTCACTACAGACCGAGCGCCCACACTCACTACAGACCCAGCGCCCTCACTCGCTACAGACCCCGTGACCACACTCGCTTCAGACCCAGAGCCCACACTCGCTACAGACCCAGCGCCGACACTCGCTACAGACCCAGCGCCCACACTCGCTACAGACCCAGTGCCCACACTCGATGCAGACCCAACGCCCACACACTCTACAGACCCAGTGCCTACACTTGCTACAGACCCAGCGCACGCACTCACTACAGACAATGTGACCACACTCACTACCGACCCAGAGCCCACACTCGCTCCAGACTCAACACCCAGACTCGCTACAGACACAGCGCCCACACTCACTACAGACCCAGCGCCCAGACTCGCTACAGACTAAGCACCACACTCACTACAGACCCAGTGACCACACTCACTACAGGCCCAGCGCCCACACTCACTACAGACCCAGTGACCACACTCTCTACAGACCCAGTGACAACAATCTCTACAGACCCAGCACCCACAATCACTACTGTCCAAGCACCACACTCACTACAGACCCCGTGACCACACTCGCTTCAGACCCAGAGCCCACACTCGCTACAGACCCAGCGCCCAAACTCACTACAAACCTAGCGGCCACATTCACTACAGACCCAGCGCCCAAAATCGATACAGACCCAGCGCCCAGACTCGCTACAGACACAGTGATCACACTCGCTACAGACCAGAGCCCACACTCACTACAGACCAAGAGCCCACACTCGCGACAGACTCAGCACCCACATTCGCTACAGACCCAGCGCCGACACTCGCTAAGACCCAGCGCCCACACTCGCTACAGACCCAGTGCCCACACTCGATGGAGACCCAACACCCACACGCTCTACAGACCCAGTGCCTACACTCGCTACAGACCCAGCGCACACACTCACTACAGACAATGTGACCACACTCACTACCGACCCAGAGCCCACACTCGCTCCAGACCCAACACCCAGACTCGCTACAGACACAGCGCCCACACTCACTACAGACCCAGCGCCCAGACTCGCTACAGACTAAGCACCACACTCACTACAGACCCAGTGACCACACTCACTACAGGCCCAGCGCCCACACTCACTACAGACCCAGTGACCACAATCTCTACAGACCCAGTGACAACAATCTCTACAGACCCAGAACCCACACTCACTACAGTCCAAGCACCACACTCACTACAGACCCAGTGACCACACATACCACAGACCCAGTGACCACACTCACTACAGACGCAGCCCCCAGACTCGCTACCGACACAGCGACCACACTCTCTGCAGAACCAGCTCCCACACTCACTACAGACACAGCACCCACACTCGCGACAGACCCAGTACCCACACTCGCTGCAGACCCAGCGCCCACACGCACTTCAGACCCAGTGCCCACACTCGCTACAGACCCAGCGCACACACTCACTACAGACAATGTGACCACACTCACTACCGACCCAGAGCCCACACTCGCTACCGACCCAGCACCCAGACTCGCTACAGACACAGCGCCCACACTCACTACAGACCCAGCGCCCAGACTCGCTACGGACTAAGCACCACACTCACTACAGTCCCAGTGACCACAATCTCTACAGACCCAGCACCCACACTCACTACAGTCCAAGCACCACACTCACTACAGACCCAGCGCCCTCACTCGCTACAGACCCCGTGACCACACTCGCTTCAGACCCAGAGCCCACACTCGCTACAGACCCAGCGCCGACACTCGCTACAGACCCAGCGCCCACACTCGCTACAGACCCAGTGCCCACACTCGAAGCAGACCCAACGCCCACACACTCTACAGACCCAGTGCCTACACTTGCTACAGACCCAGCGCACGCACTCACTACAGACAATGTGACCACACTCACTACCGACCCAGAGCCCACACTCGCTCCAGACTCAACACCCAGACTCGCTACAGACACAGCGCCCACACTCACTACAGACCCAGCGCCCAGACTCGCTACAGACTAAGCACCACACTCACTACAGACCCAGTGACCACACTCACTACAGGCCCAGCGCCCACACTCACTACAGACCCAGTGACCACACTCTCTACAGACCCAGTGACAACAATCTCTACAGACCCAGCACCCACAATCACTACTGTCCAAGCACCACACTCACTACAGACCCCGTGACCACACTCGCTTCAGACCCAGAGCCCACACTCGCTACAGACCCAGCGCCCAAACTCACTACAAACCTAGCGGCCACATTCACTACAGACCCAGCGCCCAAAATCGATACAGACCCAGCGCCCAGACTCGCTACAGACACAGTGATCACACTCGCTACAGACCAGAGCCCACACTCACTACAGACCAAGAGCCCACACTCGCGACAGACTCAGCACCCACATTCGCTACAGACCCAGCGCCGACACTCGCTAAGACCCAGCGCCCACACTCGCTACAGACCCAGTGCCCACACTCGATGCAGACCCAACACCCACACGCTCTACAGACCCAGTGCCTACACTCGCTACAGACCCAGCGCACACACTCACTACAGACAATGTGACCACATTCACTACCGACCCAGAGCCCACACTCGCTCCAGACCCAACACCCAGACTCGCTACAGACACAGCGCCCACACTCACTACAGACCCAGCGCCCAGACTCGCTACAGACTAAGCACCACACTCACTACAGACCCAGTGACCACACTCACTACAGGCCCAGCGCCCACACTCACTACAGACCCAGTGACCACAATCTCTACAGACCCAGTGACAACAATCTCTACAGACCCAGCACCCACACTCACTACAGTCCAAGCACCACACTCACTACAGACCCAGTGACCACACATACCACAGATCCAGTGACCACACTCACTACAGACGCAGCCCCCAGACTCGCTACCGACACAGTGACCACACTCTCTGCAGAACCAGCTCCCACACTCACTACAGACACAGCACCCACACTCGCGACAGACCCAGTACCCACACTCGCTGCAGACCCAGCACCCACACGCACTACAGACCCAGTGCCCACACTCGCTACAGACCCAGCGCACACACTCACTACAAACCCACCGCCTAGACGCTTTACAGACCCAGCTCCCATACTCACTACAGACCAAGCACCCACACTCACTACAGAACCAGAGCCCACACTCGCTACAGACCCATTGCCCACACTCACTACAGACACAGCGCCCACACTCACTAGAGATGCAGCCCCCGCACTCACTACATACCCAGTGCCCACACTCACTACAGACCCAGGGCCCACACTCACAACAGACCCAGCGCCCACACTCGGTACATATCCAGCGCACACACTCACTACAGACCGAGCGCCCACACTCACTACAGACCCAGCGCCCTCACTCGCTACAGAGCCCGTGACCACACTCGCTTCAGACCCAGAGCCCACACTCACTACAGACCCAGCGCCACATTCGCTACAGACCCAGCATCCTCATTCGGTACATATCCATAGCCCGCACTCTCTACAGACCCAGAGCTCACACTCACTACAGACCCAGCACCCACACTTGCTGCAATCCCACAGCCCAAACACACTGCTGACCCAGTGCCCACACTCACTACAGACCCAGCACCCACACTCACTACAGACCCAGCGCCCACAGTCTGTACTGACCCAGCGCCCACACTCACTACAGACCCAGCGCTCACTGTCGCTACAGGCCCAGCACCCACACTCCCTACAGACCGAGAGCCCACACTCACTGCAGACCAAGAGCCCACACTCGCTACAGACCCAGAGCCCTCACTCGCTATATATCCAAAGCCCACATCCACTACAGACCCAGGGACCACACTCGCTCCAGACCCAGAGCCCACACTCACTACAGACCCAGAGTCCACACTCACTACAGACCCAGCGCCCACACTCACTACAGACACAGCTCCCACACTCGCTACAGACCCAGCGCCGACACTCGCTACAGACACAGCTCCCACACTCGCTACAGACCCAGCGCACACACTCAATACAGTCCCAGCGCCCACACTCTCTACAGACCCAGTGACCACACTCTCTACAGAACCTGTGACCACAATCTCTACAGACCCAGCACCCACACACACCACAGACCCAGAGCCCTCACTCACTACAGACCAAGCACCCACAGTCACTACAGAACCAGAGCCCACACTCGCTACAGACCTAGAGCCCACACTCACTACAGACCCATTGCCCACACTCACTACAGACCCAGCGCCCACACTCACTACAGACCCAGTGACCACACTCACTACAGATCCAGTGCCCACAGTCACCACAGACCTAGCACCCACACTCACTACAGACCCAGTGCCCACACTCACCACAGACCCAGCGCCCACAATCGCTACAGACCAAGCACCCAGACTCGCTACAGACACAGCGCCCACACTCACTACAGACCAAGCACCACACTCACTACAGACGCAGTGACCACACTCACTACAGACCCAGCACCCACACTCACTACAGACCCAGTGACCACACTCTCTACAGACCCGGTGACCACAATCTCTACAGACCCAGCACCCATACTCACTACAGTCCAAGCACCACACTCACTACAGACCCAGTGACCACACTGACTACCGACCCAGAGCCCACACTCGCTACCGACCCAGCACCCAGACTCGCTACAGACACAGCGCCCACACTCACTACAGACCCAGCGCCCAGACTCGCTACGGACTAAGCACCACACTCACTACAGTCCCAGTGACCACAATCTCTACAGACCCAGCACCCACACTCACTACAGTCCAAGCACCACACTCACTACAGACCCAGTGACCACACTCCCTACAGACGCATCCCCCAGACTCGCTACCAAAGCAGTGACCACACTCTCTGCAGAACCAGCTCCCACACTGAATACAGACACAGCACCCACACTCACTACAGACCAAGCACCCACACTCACTACAGAACCTGTGACCATACTCACTACAAACACAGAGCCCACACTCACTACAGACCCAGTGACCACACTCACTACAGATCCAGTGCCCACAGTCACCACAGACCTAGCACCCACACTCGCTACAGACCCAGTGCCCACACTCACTACAGACCCAGCGCCCACAATCGCTACAGACCCAGCACCCAGACTCGCTACAGACACAGCGCCCACACTCACTACAGACCAAGCACCACACTCACTACAGACGCAGTGACCACACTCACTACAGACCCAGCACCCACACTCACTACAGACCCAGTGACCACACTCTCTACAGACCCAGTGACCACAATCTCTACAGACCCAGCACCCATACTCACTACAGTCCAAGCACCACACTCAATACAGACCCAGTGACCACACTCACTACAGAACCAGCGCCCAGACTCGCTACAGACCCAGCACCCACACTCACTACAGACCCAGCACCCACACTCACTACAGACGCAGTGACCACACTCTCTACAGACCCAGCACTCAAACTCACTACAGACCAAGCACCCACACTCACTACAGACCTAGCACCCTCCTTCGCTACAAACCCAACGCCTACACTCGCTACAGACACAGCGCCCACACTCGCTACAAACGCAGCGCCCACACTCACTACAGACCCAGTGCCCACACTCCCTACAGACCGAGAGCCCCCACTCGCTACAGACCCAGCG
This sequence comes from Isurus oxyrinchus, assembly GCA_026770705.1. Classification (NCBI taxonomy): domain Eukaryota; kingdom Metazoa; phylum Chordata; class Chondrichthyes; order Lamniformes; family Lamnidae; genus Isurus; species Isurus oxyrinchus. The sequence continues at coordinate 165,301,203 of JANJGN010000008.1, forward strand.
CCCTCACTCGCTACATATCAAAAGCCCACACTCACGACAGACCCAGGGACCCCATTCGCTACAGACCCAGAGCCCACACTCGCTACAGAACCAGAGCCCACACTCACTACAGACCAACGAACATATTCACTGCAGACCCAGCGTCCACACTCACTACAGACCCAGGTCCCAAACTCGCTACAGAACCAGCGCCCACACTCACTACAGACCAAGCACCCACACTCACTACAGAACCAGAGCCCACACTCGCTACAGACCCAGAGCCCACAATCACTACAGACCCATTGCCCACACTCACTACAGACACAGCGCCCACACTCACTAGAGACCCTGCGCCCACACTCACTACAGACACAGCTCCCACACTCGCTACAGACCCAGCGCCGACACTCGCTACAGACCCTGCGCCCACACTCACTACGGACACAGCTCCCACAATCGCTACAGACCCAGCGCCGACACTCACTACAGACCCAGCGCCCACACTCGCTACAGACCCAGCGCCCACACTCACTACAGACACAGCTCCCACACTCACCACAGACACAGCTCCCACAATCGCTACAGACCCAGCGGCGACACTCACTACAGACCCAGCACCCAGACTCGCTACCGACACAGTGACCACACTCTCTGCAGAAGCAGCTCCCACACTCACTACAGATCCAGTGCCCACACTCGCTACAGACCCAGAGCCCACACTCGCTACAGACCCAGCGCCCACACTCACTACAGACCCAGTGACCACAGTCTCTACAGAACCAGTGACCACAATCACTACAGACCCAGCACCCACACTCACTACAGACCAGCGCCCACACTCGCTATAGACCCAAAGCCTACACTCACTACAGACCCAGTGCCCACACTCGCTACAGACCCAGTGACCACACTCACTACAGACCCAGCGCCCACAATCACTGCAGACCCAGTGACCACACTCTCTACAGACCCAGTGACCACAATATCTACAGACCCAGCACCCACACTCACTACAGTATAAGCACCACACTCACTACAGACCCAAGAACCCACACTCACTACAGACACAGTGACCACACTTACTACAGACCCAGCACCCACACTCACTACAGACGCAGCCCCCAGACTCGCTACTGACACAGTGACCACACTCTCTGCAGAACCAGCTCCCACATTCATCACAGACCAAGCACCCACAAACACTACAGACCCAGTGACCACACTCACTACAGATCCAGTGCCCACACTCGCTACAGACCGAGTGCCCACACTCACTAAAAACCCAGCGCCCAGACTCGCTACAGACCCAGCGCCCACACTCACTACGGACCCAGTGCCCACACTCGCTACAGAACAAGAGCCAACACTCACTACAGACCCAGAGCCCACACTGGCTACAGAACCAGAGCCCACACTCACTACAGACTCAGTGCCCACACTCGCCACTGACCCAGCAACCACACTCGCTACAGACACAGCGCCCACACTCACTACAGACCCAGCGCCCACACTCGCTACAGACCCAGCGCCCAGACTCACTACAGACCCAGCGCCCACACTCGCTTCAGACCCAGTGCCCACACTCGCTACTGACCCAGCAACCACACTCACTGCAGACCCAGCACCCACATTTGCCACAGACCCAGCGTCAAAAATCGATACTGAAACAGCGCCCAGACTCCCTACAGACACAGTGACCACACTCGCTACAGACACAGCACCCACACTCACTACAGACCAAGAGCCCACACTCGCGACAGACCCAGCGCCCACACTCGCTACAGACCCAGTGCCCACACTCGCTGCAGACCCAGCGCCCACACGCACTACAGACCCAGTGCCCACACTCGCTACAGACCCAGCGCACACACTCACTACAGACAATGTGACCACACTCACTACCGACCAAGAGCCCACACTCGCTACAGACCCAGCACCCAGACTCGGTACAGACACAGCGCCCACACTCACTACAGACCCATCGCCCAGACTCGCTACAGACTAAGCACCACACTCATTACAGACCCAGTGACCACACTCACTACAGGCCCAGCGCCCACACTCACTACAGACCCAGTGACCACTCTCTCTACAGACCCAGTGACCACATTCTCTACAGACCCAGCACCCACACTCACTACAGTCCAAGCACCACACTCACTACAGACCCAGTGAACACACTCACTACAGACGCAGCCCCCAGACTCGCTACCGACACAGTGAGCACACTCACTACAGACCCAGCTCCCACACTCACTACAGACCCAGCGCCCACACTCGCTACAGACCCAGCGCACACACTCACTACAGACCCAGTGACCACAGTCTCTACAGACCCAGCACCCACACTCACTTCAGACCAGCGCCCACACTCACTTCAGACCAGCGCCCGCACTCAATACAGACCGAGCGCCCACACTCGCTACAGACTCAGCACCCACACTCACTACAGACCCATCGCCCACACTCGCTACCGACCTAGCGCCTACACTCGCTACAGACCCAGCGCCCACACTCGCTACAGACCCAGCGCCCACACTCACTACATATCCAGCGCCCACACTCGCTACAGACTCAGCGCCCACACTCACTACAGACCCAGGTCCCACACTCGCTACAGACCCAGCGCCCTCAATCACTACAAAACACAGCGCCCAAAATCGATACAGACCCAGCACCCACACCCACTACAGACCCAGAGCCCACACTCGCTACAGACCCAGAGCCCCCACTTACTACATACCCAGTGCCCACACTCACAACAAACCCAGCACCCACACACGCTACAGACCCAGTGCCCACACTCACTACAGACCCTGCGCCCACACTCACTACAGACCCAACGCCCACAGACACTAAAGACCCAGTGCCCACACTCACTACAGACACAGCTCCCACACTCGCTACAGACCCAGCGCCCACACTCGCTACAGACTCAGCACCCACACTCGCTACAGACCCAGCGCCGACACTCACTGCTGACCCTGCGCCCACACTCGCTACATATCCAGCACCCACACTCGCTACAGACTCAGCACCCACACTCGCTCCAGACCCATCGCCCACACTCGCTACAGACCCAGCGCCCACACTCGCTACAGACCCAGCGCCCTCACTCGCTATATATCCAAAGCCCACATCCACTACAGACCCAGGGACCACACTCGCTCCAGACCCAGAGCCCACACTCACTACAGACCCAGAGTCCACACTCACTACAGACCCAGCGCCCACACTCACTACAGACACAGCTCCCACACTCGCTACAGACCCAGCGCCGACACTCGCTACAGACACAGCTCCCACACTCGCTACAGACCCAGCGCACACACTCAATACAGTCCCAGCGCCCACACTCTCTACAGACCCAGTGACCACACTCTCTACAGAACCTGTGACCACAATCTCTACAGACCCAGCACCCACACACACCACAGACCCAGAGCCCTCACTCACTACAGACCAAGCACCACACTCACTACAGACCCATTGACCACACTCACTACAGACGCAGCCCCCAGACTCGCTACCGACACAGTGACCACACTCTCTGCAGAAGCAGCTCCCACACTCACTACAGATCCAGTGCCCACACTCGCTACAGACCCAGAGCCCACACTCGCTACAGACCCAGCGCCCACACTCACTACAGACCCAGTGACCACAGTCTCTACAGAACCAGTGACCACAATCACTACAGACCCAGCACCCACACTCACTACAGACCAGCGCCCACACTCGCTATAGACCCAAAGCCTACACTCACTACAGACCCAGTGCCCACACTCGCTACAGACCCAGTGACCACACTCACTACAGACCCAGCGCCCACAATCACTGCAGACCCAGTGACCACACTCTCTACAGACCCAGTGACCACAATATCTACAGACCCAGCACCCACACTCACTACAGTATAAGCACCACACTCACTACAGACCCAAGAACCCACACTCACTACAGACACAGTGACCACACTTACTACAGACCCAGCACCCACACTCACTACAGACGCAGCCCCCAGACTCGCTACCGACACAGTGACCACACTCTCTGCAGAACCAGCTCCCACATTCATCACAGACCAAGCACCCACAAACACTACAGACCCAGTGACCACACTCACTACAGATCCAGTGCCCACACTCGCTACAGACCGAGTGCCCACACTCACTAAAAACCCAGCGCCCAGACTCGCTACAGACCCAGCGCCCACACTCACTACGGACCCAGAGCCCACACTCGCTACAGAACAAGAGCCAACACTCACTACAGACCCAGAGCCCACACTGGCTACAGAACCAGAGCCCACACTCACTACAGACTCAGTGCCCACACTCGCCACTGACCCAGCAACCACACTCGCTACAGACACAGCGCCCACACTCACTACAGACCCAGCGCCCACACTCGCTACAGACCCAGCGCCCAGACTCACTACAGACCCAGCGCCCACACTCGCTTCAGACCCAGTGCCCACACTCGCTACTGACCCAGCAACCACACTCACTGCAGACCCAGCACCCACATTTGCCACAGACCCAGCGTCAAAAATCGATACTGAAACAGCGCCCAGACTCCCTACAGACACAGTGACCACACTCGCTACAGACACAGCACCCACACTCACTACAGACCAAGAGCCCACACTCGCGACAGACCCAGCGCCCACACTCGCTACAGACCCAGTGCCCACACTCGCTGCAGACCCAGCGCCCACACGCACTACAGACCCAGTGCCCACACTCGCTACAGACCCAGCGCACACACTCACTACAGACAATGTGACCACACTCACTACCGACCAAGAGCCCACACTCGCTACAGACCCAGCACCCAGACTCGGTACAGACACAGCGCCCACACTCACTACAGACCCATCGCCCAGACTCGCTACAGACTAAGCACCACACTCATTACAGACCCAGTGACCACACTCACTACAGGCCCAGCGCCCACACTCACTACAGACCCAGTGACCACTCTCTCTACAGACCCAGTGACCACATTCTCTACAGACCCAGCACCCACACTCACTACAGTCCAAGCACCACACTCACTACAGACCCAGTGAACACACTCACTACAGACGCAGCCCCCAGACTCGCTACCGACACAGTGAGCACACTCACTACAGACCCAGCTCCCACACTCACTACAGACCCAGCGCCCACACTCGCTACAGACCCAGCGCACACACTCACTACAGACCCAGTGACCACAGTCTCTACAGACCCAGCACCCACACTCACTTCAGACCAGCGCCCACACTCACTTCAGACCAGCGCCCGCACTCAATACAGACCGAGCGCCCACACTCGCTACAGACTCAGCACCCACACTCACTACAGACCCATCGCCCACACTCGCTACCGACCTAGCGCCTACACTCGCTACAGACCCAGCGCCCACACTCGCTACAGACCCAGCGCCCACACTCACTACATATCCAGCGCCCACACTCGCTACAGACTCAGCGCCCACACTCACTACAGACCCAGGTCCCACACTCGCTACAGACCCAGCGCCCTCAATCACTACAAAACACAGCGCCCAAAATCGATACAGACCCAGCACCCACACCCACTACAGACCCAGAGCCCACACTCGCTACAGACCCAGAGCCCCCACTTACTACATACCCAGTGCCCACACTCACAACAAACCCAGCACCCACACACGCTACAGACCCAGTGCCCACACTCACTACAGACCCTGCGCCCACACTCACTACAGACCCAACGCCCACAGACACTAAAGACCCAGTGCCCACACTCACTACAGACACAGCTCCCACACTCGCTACAGACCCAGCGCCCACACTCGCTACAGACTCAGCACCCACACTCGCTACAGACCCAGCGCCGACACTCACTGCTGACCCTGCGCCCACACTCGCTACATATCCAGCACCCACACTCGCTACAGACTCAGCACCCACACTCGCTCCAGACCCATCGCCCACACTCGCTACAGACCCAGCGCCCACACTCGCTACAGACTCAGCACCCACACTCATTACAGAGCCAGCGCCCACATTCGGTACAGACCCAGCGCCCAAACTCGAACAGACCCAGCACCCACACTCACTACAGACCCAGCGCCCACATTCGCTACATACCCAGCGTCAAAAATCGATACTGAAACTGCGCCCAGACTCCCTACAGAGACAGTGACCACACTCGCTACAGACCCAGCACCCACACTCACTCCAGACCCAGCGCACACAGTGGGTACAGAATCAGCACCCACACACACTACAGACCCAGCGCCGACACTCGCTACAGACCCAGCACCCACACTCACTACAGACACAGCTCCCACACTCGTTACAGACCCAGCGCCCACACTCGCTACAGAGCCAGCGCCCACACTCGCTACAGACCCAGCACCCACACTCACTACAGACCCAGCACCCACACTCACTACAGACACAGCTCCCACACTCGTTACAGACCCAGCGCCCACACTCGCTACAGACCCAGCGCCCACACTCGCTACAGACCCAGCGCCCACACTCGCTACAGACCCAGCACCCAAACTCACAACAGACCAACCCCCCCCTCACTACAGACATAGCACCCTCCCTCGCTACAAACCCAACGCCCAGGCTCGCTACAGTCACAGCGCCCACACTCGCTACAAACGCAGCGCCCACACTCACTACATACCCAGCGTCAACTGTCGCTTCAGACCCAGTGCCCACACTCCCTACAGACCGAGAGTCCCCACTCGCTACAGACCCAGCGCCCTCACTCGCTACATATCAAAACCCCACACCCACTACAGACCCAGGGACCCCACTCGCTACAGACCCAGAGCCCACACTCGCTACAGAACCAGAGCCCACACTCACTACAGACCAACGAACATATTCACTGCAGACCCAGCGTCCACACTCACTAAAGACCCAGGTCCCACACTCGCTACAGACCCAGCGCCCACACTCACTACAAACCCACCGCCCAGACGCTTTACAGACCCAGCTCCCATACTCACTACAGACCAAGCACCCACACTCACTACAGAACCAGAGCCCACACTCGCTACAGACCCATTGCCCACACTCACTACAGGCACAACGCCCACACTCACTAGAGATGCAGCCCCCGCACTCACTACATACCCAGTGCCCACACTCACTACAGACCCAGGGCCCACACTCACAACAGACCCAGCGCCCACACTCGGTACATATCCAGCGCACACACTCACTACAGACCGAGCGCCCACACTCACTACAGAACCAGAGCCCACACTCGCTACAGACCCAGAGCCAACAATCACTAAAGACCCATTGCAAACACTCACTACAGAGACAGCGCCCACACTCACTAGAGACCCAGCCCCCGCACTCACTACATACCCAGTGCCCACACTCACTACAGACCCAGCGCCCACACTCACTACAGACCCAGCGCCCACAATCACTACAGACCCAGCGCCCACACTCACAACAGCCCCAGTGCCCACACTCACTACAGACCCAGCGCCCACACTCACTACAGACCCAGCGCCCACAATCACTACAGACCCAGCGCCCACACTCACAACAGACCCAGCGCCCACACTCACTACAGACCCAGCGCCCACAATCACTACAGACCCAGCGCCCACACTCGCTACAGACCAAGCACCCACATTCGGTACATATCCATAGCCCGCACTCTCTACAGACCCAGAGCTCACACTCACTACAGACCCAGCACCCACACTTGCTGCAATCCCACAGCCCAAACACACTGCTGACCCAGTGCCCACACTCACTACAGACCCAGCACCCACACTCACTACAGACCCAGAGCCCACACTCGCTACAGACCAACGAACATATTCACTGCAGACCCAGCATCCACACTCACTACAGACCCAGGTCCCACACTCGCTACAGACCCAGCGCCCACAATCATTACAAAATCCAGCGCCCAAAATCGATACAGACCCAGCGCCCACACCCACTACAGACCCAGAGCCCACACTCGCTACAGACCCAGAGCCCACACTTACTACATACCCAGTGCCCACACTCACAACAAACCCAGCACCCACACACGCTACAGACCCTGCGCCCACACTCACTACAGAAACAGCGCCCACACACACTAAAGACCCAGTGCCCACACTCACTACAGACACAGCTCCCACACTCGCTACAGAGCCAGCGCCCACACTCGCTACATATCCAGCGCACACACTCGCTACAGACACAGCACCCACACTCGCTACAGACCCAGCGCCCACACTCACTGCAGACCCAGCGCCCACACTCGCTGCATATCCAGCGCCCACACTCGCTTCAGACTCAGCACGCACACTCGCTACAGACCCAGTGCCCACACTCGCTACAGACCCAGCGCCCACACTCACTACATATCCAGCGCCCACACTCACTACAGACCCATTGCCCACACTCGCTACAGACCCAGCGCCCACACTCGCTACAGACCCAGCGCCCACACTCGCTACATATCCAGCGCCCACACTCGCTACAGACTCAGCGCCCACACTCATTACAGACCCATTGCCCACACTCACTACAGACCCAGCGCCCACACTCACTAGAGACACAGCGCCCACACTCACTACAGACACAGCGCCCACACTCACTACATACACAGTGCCCAAACTCACTAAAGACCCAGCGCCCACACTCACAACAGACCCAGCGCCCACACTCGGTACATATCCATAGCCCACACTCGCTACAGATCCAGCGCACACACTCACTACAGACCCAGCGCCCACACTCACTACAGACCCAGCGTCCTCACTCGCTACAGACCCCGTGACCACACTCACTTCAGACCCAGCGCCCAAACTGACTACAAACCTAGCGGCCACATTCGCTACAGACCCAGCGCCCAAAATCGATACAGACCCAGCGCCCAGACTCGCTACAGACACAGTGACCACATTCGCTACAGACCCAGCACCCACACTCACTACAGACCCAGCGCCCACAGTCGGTACAGAACCAGCACCCAAAATCGATACAGACCCAGCGCCCACACCCACTACAGACCCAGTGCCCACACTCACTACAAACCCTGCACCCACACACGCTACAGACCCATTGCCCACACTCACTACAGACCTAGCACCCTCCCTCGCTACAAACCCAACGCCCACACTCGCTACAGACACAGCGCCCACACTCGCTACAAACGCAGCGCCCACACTCACAACATACCCAGCGTCAACTGTCGCTGCAGACCCAGAGCCCACACTCCCTCCAGACCGAGAGCCTCCACTCGCTACAGACCCAGCGCCCTCACTCGCTACATATCAAAAGCCCACTCCCACTACCGACCCAGGGACCCCACTCGCTACAGAACCAGAGCCCACACTCACTACAGACCAACGAACATATTCACTGCAGACCCAGCGTCCACACTCACTACAGACCCAGGTCCCACACTCGCTACAGACCCAGCGCCCACACTCACTACAAACCCAGCGCCCAGACGCTTTACAGACCAAGCGCCCACACTCACTACAGACCAAGCACCCACACTCACTACAGAACCAGAGCCCACACTCGCTACAGACCCAGAGCCCACAATCACTCCAGATCCATTGCCCACACTCACTACAGACACAGCGCCCACACTCACTAGAGACCCAGCCCCCGCACTCACTACAGACCCAGTGCCCACACTCACTACAGACCTAGCGCCCACACTCACTACAGACCTAGCGCCCACACTCACTACAGACCCGGCGCCCACACTAACTACAGACCCAGCGACCACACTCACTGCAGACCCGGCGCCCACACTCGCTACAGACCCAGCACCCACATTCGGTACATATTCATAGCCCGCACTCTCTACAGACCCAGTGCCCACACTCACTACAGACCCAGTACCGAGAAACGCTACAGACCCAGCGCCCACACTCGCTACATATCCAAAGCCCACACTCACTACAGACCAACGAACATATTCACTGCAGACCCAGCATCCACACTCACTACAGACCCAGGTCCCACACTCACTACAGCCCCAGCGCCCACAATCACTACAAAACCCAGCGCCCAAAATCGATACAGACCCAGCGCCCACACCCACTACAGACCCAGAGCCCACACTCGCTACAGACCCAGAGCCCCCACTTACTAAATACCCAGTGCCCACACTCACAACAAACCCAGCACCCTCACACGCTACAGACCCAGTGCCCACACTCACTACAGACCTAGCGCCCACACTCACTACAGACCTAGCGCCCACACTCACTACAGACCCGGCGCCCACACTAACTACAGACCCAGCGACCACACTCACTGCAGACCCGGCGCCCACACTCGCTACAGACCCAGCACCCACATTTGGTACATATTCATAGCCCGCACTCTCTACAGACCCAGTGCCCACACTCACTACAGACCCAGTACCGAGAAACGCTACAGACCCAGCGCCCACACTCGCTACATATCCAAAGCCCACACTCACTACAGACCAACGAACATATTCACTGCAGACCCAGCATCCACACTCACTACAGACCCAGGTCCCACACTCACTACAGCCCCAGCGCCCACAATCACTACAAAACCCAGCGCCCAAAATCGATACAGACCCAGCGCCCACACCCACTACAGACCCAGAGCCCACACTCGCTACAGACCCAGAGCCCCCACTTACTAAATACCCAGTGCCCACACTCACAACAAACCCAGCACCCTCACACGCTACAGACCCAGTGCCCACACTCACTACAGACCCTGCGCCCACACTCACTACAGACCCAGCGCCCACACACATTAAAGACCCAGTGCCCACACTCACTACAGACACAGCTCCCACACTCGCTACAGACCCAGCGCCCACACTCGCTACATATCCAGCGCCCACACTCGCTACAGACTCAGCACCCACACTCGCTACAGACCCAGCGCCCACACTCGTAACAGACCCAGCGCCCACACTCGCTACAGACTCAGCACCCACACTCATTACAGACCCAGCGCCCACATTCGGTACAGATCCAGCGCCCAAACTCGAACAGACCCAGCACCCACACTCACTACAGAACCAGCGCCAACAGTCTGTACAGACCCAGCGCCCACACTCGCTACAGACACAGCGCCAACACTCCCCACAGACCGAGAGCCCACACTCGCTACAGACCGAGCGCCCGCACTCACTAAAAACCAAGTGCCCAGACTCGCTACAGACCCAGCGCCCACACTCACTACGGACCCAGCGCCCACACTCACTACAGAACCAGAGCCCACACTCGCTACAGACCCAGAGCCCACAATCACTACAGACCCATTGCCCACACTCACTACAGACACAGCGCCAACACTCACTAGAGACCCTGCGCCCACACTCACTACAGACACAGCTCCCACACTCGCTACAGACCCAGCGCCGACACTCGCTACAGACCCTGCGCCCACACTCACTACGGACACAGCTCCCACAATCGCTATAGACCCAGCGCCGACTCTCACTACAGACCCAGCGCCCACACTCGCTACAGACCCAGCGCCCACACTCGCTACAGACCCAGCACCCACACTCACTACAGACCCAGCACCCACATTCACTACAGACCCAGCGCCCACACTCACTAGAGACCCTGTGCCCACACTCACTACAGACACAGCTCCCACACTCACCACAGACACAGCTCCCACAATCGCTACAGACCCAGCGGCGACACTCACTACAGACCCAGCACCCACACTCGCTACAGACCCAGCGCCCACACTCGCTACAGACCCAGCACCCACACTCACTACATACCCAGCACCCACACTCACTACAGACCTAGCATCCTCCCTCGCTACAAACCCAGCGCCCACACTCGCTACAAACGCAGCGCCCACACTCACTACATATCCAGCGTCAACTGTCGCTACAGACCCAGCGGCGACACTCACTACAGACCCAGCGCCCCCACTCGCTACAGACCCAGAGCACACACTCGCTACAGAACCAGAGCCCACACTCACTACAGACCAACGAACATATTCACTGCAGACCCAGCGTCCACACTCACTACAGACCCAGGGACCACACTCGCTACAGACCCAGAGCCCACATTTACAACAGACCCAATGCCCACACTCACTACAAACCCAGCACCCACACACGCTACAGACCCAGGGCCCACACTCACTACAGACCCTGTGCCCACACTCACTACAGACCCAGCGCCCACACACTCTACAGACCCATAGCCTACACTCGCAACAGACTCAGCACCCACACTCGCTACAGAACCAGCGCACACACTCACTACAAATCCAGTGCCCACATTCGGTACAGACCCAGCGCCCAAACTCGAACAGACCCAGCACCCACACTCACTACAGACCCAGCGCCCACAGTCTGTACAGACCCAGCGCCCACACTCACTACAGACCCAGCGCCCACTGTCGCTACAGGCACAGCACCCACACTCCCTACAGACCGAGAGCCCACACTCACTGCTGACCAAGAGCCCACACTCGCTACAGACCCAGCGCCCTCACTCGCTATATATCCACAGCCCACACCCACTACAGACCCAGGGACCACACTCGCTCCAGACCCAGAGCCCACACTCACTACAGAGCCAGAGCCCACACTCAGTACAGACCCAGCGCCCACACTCACTACAGACACAGCTCCCACACTCGCTACAGACACAGCTCCCACACTCGCTACAGACCCAGCGCACACACTCAATACAGTCCCAGCGCCCACACTCTCTACAGACCCAGTGACCACACTCTCTACAGAACCTGTGACCACAAACTCTACAGACCCAGCACCCACACACACCACAGACCCAGAGCCCACACTCACTACAGACCAAGCACCCACACTCACTACAGAACCAGAGGCCACACTCGATACAGACCTAGAGCCCACACTCACTACAGACCCATTGCCCACACTCACTACAGACACAGCGCCCACACTCACTAGAGACACAGCGCCCACACTCGCTACAGACACAGTGCCCGCACTCACTAAAGACCCAGCACCCACACTCACTACAGACCCAGCACCCACACACGCTACACACCCAGCGTCCACACTCGCTACAGACCCATCGCCCACACTCTCTACAGACCCAGCGCACACACTCGCTATAGACCAACGAACATACTCATTGCAGACCCAGCTCCCACACTCACTACAAACCCAGCGCCCAGACTCGCTACTGACCCAGCAACCACACTCGCTACAGACCCAGCGCCCACACTCACTACAGACCCAGCGCCCAGACTCGCTACTGACCCAGCAACCACAGTCGCTACAGACCCAGCACGCACACTCTCTACAGACCCAGAGCTCACACTCACTACAGACCCAGCACCCACACTTGCTGCAATCCCACAGCCCAAACACACTGCTGACCCAGAACCCACACTCACTGCAGACCCAGCACCGAGAAACGCTACAGACCCAGCGCCCACGCTCGCTACATATCCAAAGCCCACACTCACTACAGTCCCAGAGCCCACACTCGCTACAGACCGAGCGCCCACACTCACTAAAAACCCAGCGCCCAGACTCGCTACAGACCCAGCGCCCACACTCACTACGGACCCAGCGCCCACACTCGCTACAGAACCAGAGCCCACACTCACTACAAACCCAGTGCCCACACTCGCTACAGACCCAGCGACCACATTCGCTACAGACCCAGCGTCAAAAATCGATACTGAAACAGCGTCCAGACTCCCTACAGACACAGTGACCACACTCGCTACAGACCCAGCACCCACACTCACTACAGACCCAGCGCCCACAGTGGGTACAGAATCAGCACCCACACTCGTTACAGACCCAGCACCCACACTCGCTACAGACCCAGCACCCAAACTCACGACAGACCAAGCACCCACACTCACGACAGACCTAGCACCCTCCCTCGCTACAAACCCAACGCCCACACTCGCTAGTGACACAGCGCCCACACTCGCTACAATCGCAGCGCCCACACTCACTACATACCCAGCGTCAACTGTCGCTACAGACCCAGTGCCCACACTCCCTACAGACCAGGAGCCCCCACTCGCTACTGACCCAGCGCCCTCACTCGCTGCATATCAAAAGCCCACACCCACTACAGACCCAGGGACCCCACTCGCTACAGACCCAGAGCCCACACTCGCTACAGAACCAGAGCTCACACTCACTACAGACCAACGAACATATTCACTGAAGACCCAGCGTCCACACTCACTACAGACCCAGGTCCCACACTCGCTACAGACCCAGCGCCCACACTCACTACAAACCCAGCGCCCAGACGCTTTACAGACCCAGTGCCCACACTCACTACAGACCAAGCACCCGCACTCACTACAGAACCAGAGCCCACACTCGCTACAGACCCAGAGCCCACAATCACTAAAGACCCATTGCAAACACTCACTACAGAGACAGCGCCCACACTCACTAGAGACCCAGCCCCCGCACTCACTACATACCCAGTGCCCACACTCCCTACAGACCCAGCGCCCACACTCGCTACAGACCCAGCGCCCACAATCACTACAGACCCAGCGCCCACACTCGCTACAGACCAAGCACCCACATTCGGTACATATCCATAGCCCGCACTCTCTACAGACCCAGAGCTCACACTCACTACAGACCCAGCACCCACACTCACTACAGACCCAGCACCCACACTCACTACAGACCCAGCGCCCACAGTCTGTACTGACCCAGCGCCCACACTCACTACAGACCCAGCGCCCAGACGCTTTACAGACCCAGTGCCCACACTCACTACAGACCAAGCACCCACACTCACTACAGAACCAGAGCCCACACTCGCTACAGACCCAGTGCCCACACTCACTACAGACCAAGCACCCACACTCACTACAGAACCAGAGCCCACACTCGCTACAGACCCAGAGCCCACAATCACTAAAGACCCATTGCAAACACTCACTACAGAGACAGCGCCCACACTCACTAGAGACCCAGCCCCCGCACTCACTACATACCCAGTGCCCACACTCACTACAGACCCAGCGCCCACACTCACTACAGACCCAGCACCCACAATCACTACAGACCCAGCGCCCACACTCACTACAGACCAAGCACCCACACTCACTACAGAACCAGAGCCCACACTCGCTACAGACCCAGAGCCCACAATCACTAAAGACCCATTGCAAACACTCACTACAGAGACAGCGCCCACACTCACTAGAGACCCAGCCCCCGCACTCACTACATACCCAGTGCCCACACTCACTACAGACCCAGCGCCCACACTCACTACAGACCCAGCGCCCACAATCATTACAAAATCCAGCGCCCAAAATCGATACAGACCCAGCGCCCACACCCACTACAGACCCAGAGCCCACACTCGCTACAGACCCAGAGCCCACACTTACTACATACCCAGTGCCCACACTCACAACAAACCCAGCACCCACACACGCTACAGACCCTGCGCCCACACTCACTACAGAAACAGCGCCCACACACACTAAAGACCCAGTGCTCACACTCACTACAGACACAGCTCCCACACTCGCTACAGAGCCAGCGCCCACACTCGCTACATATCCAGCGCACACACTCGCTACAGACACAGCACCCACACTCGCTACAGACCCAGCGCCCACACTCACTACAGACCCAGCGCCCACAATCACTACAGACCCAGCGCCCACACTCGCTACAGACCAAGCACCCACATTCGGTACATATCCATAGCCCGCACTCTCTACAGACCCAGAGCTCACACTCACTACAGACCCAGCACCCACACTTGTTGCAATCCCACAGCCCAAACACACTGCTGACCCAGTGCCCACACTCACTACAGACCCAGCACCGAGAAACGCTACAGACCCAGCGCCCACACTCGCTACATATCCAAAGCCCACACTCACTACAGAAACAGAGCCCACACTCACTACAGACCAACGAACATATTCACTGCAGACCCAGCATCCACACTCACTACAGACCCAGGTCCCACACTCGCTACAGACCCAGCGCCCACAATCATTACAAAATCCAGCGCCCAAAATCGATACAGACCCAGCGCCCACACCCACTACAGACCCAGAGCCCACACTCGCTACAGACCCAGAGCCCACACTTACTACATACCCAGTGCCCACACTCACAACAAACCCAGCACCCACACACGCTACAGACCCTGCGCCCACACTCACTACAGAAACAGCGCCCACACACACTAAAGACCCAGTGCCCACACTCACTACAGACACAGCTCCCACACTCGCTACAGAGCCAGCGCCCACACTCGCTACATATCCAGCGCACACACTCGCTACAGACACAGCACCCACACTCGCTACAGACCCAGCGCCCACACTCACTGCAGACCCAGCGCCCACACTCGCTGCATATCCAGCGCCCACACTCGCTTCAGACTCAGCACGCACACTCGCTACAGACCCAGTGCCCACACTCGCTACAGACCCAGCGCCCACACTCACTACATATCCAGCGCCCACACTCACTACAGACCCATTGCCCACACTCGCTACAGACCCAGCGCCCACACTCGCTACAGACCCAGCGCCCACACTCGCTACATATCCAGCGCCCACACTCGCTACAGACTCAGCGCCCACACTCATTACAGACCCATTGCCCACACTCACTACAGACCCAGCGCCCACACTCACTAGAGACACAGCGCCCACACTCACTACAGACACAGCGCCCACACTCACTACATACACAGTGCCCAAACTCACTAAAGACCCAGCGCCCACACTCACAACAGACCCAGCGCCCACACTCGGTACATATCCATAGCCCACACTCGCTACAGATCCAGCGCACACACTCACTACAGACCCAGCGCCCACACTCACTACAGACCCAGCGTCCTCACTCGCTACAGACCCCGTGACCACACTCACTTCAGACCCAGCGCCCAAACTGACTACAAACCTAGCGGCCACATTCGCTACAGACCCAGCGCCCAAAATCGATACAGACCCAGCGCCCAGACTCGCTACAGACACAGTGACCACATTCGCTACAGACCCAGCACCCACACTCACTACAGACCCAGCGCCCACAGTCGGTACAGAACCAGCACCCAAAATCGATACAGACCCAGCGCCCACACCCACTACAGACCCAGTGCCCACACTCACTACAAACCCTGCACCCACACACGCTACAGACCCATTGCCCACACTCACTACAGACCTAGCACCCTCCCTCGCTACAAACCCAACGCCCACACTCGCTACAGACACAGCGCCCACACTCGCTACAAACGCAGCGCCCACACTCACAACATACCCAGCGTCAACTGTCGCTGCAGACCCAGAGCCCACACTCCCTCCAGACCGAGAGCCTCCACTCGCTACAGACCCAGCGCCCTCACTCGCTACATATCAAAAGCCCACTCCCACTACCGACCCAGGGACCCCACTCGCTACAGAACCAGAGCCCACACTCACTACAGACCAACGAACATATTCACTGCAGACCCAGCGTCCACACTCACTACAGACCCAGGTCCCACACTCGCTACAGACCCAGCGCCCACACTCACTACAAACCCAGCGCCCAGACGCTTTACAGACCAAGCGCCCACACTCACTACAGACCAAGCACCCACACTCACTACAGAACCAGAGCCCACACTCGCTACAGACCCAGAGCCCACAATCACTCCAGATCCATTGCCCACACTCACTACAGACACAGCGCCCACACTCACTAGAGACCCAGCCCCCGCACTCACTACAGACCCAGTGCCCACACTCACTACAGACCTAGCGCCCACACTCACTACAGACCTAGCGCCCACACTCACTACAGACCCGGCGCCCACACTAACTACAGACCCAGCGACCACACTCACTGCAGACCCGGCGCCCACACTCGCTACAGACCCAGCACCCACATTCGGTACATATTCATAGCCCGCACTCTCTACAGACCCAGTGCCCACACTCACTACAGACCCAGTACCGAGAAACGCTACAGACCCAGCGCCCACACTCGCTACATATCCAAAGCCCACACTCACTACAGACCAACGAACATATTCACTGCAGACCCAGCATCCACACTCACTACAGACCCAGGTCCCACACTCACTACAGCCCCAGCGCCCACAATCACTACAAAACCCAGCGCCCAAAATCGATACAGACCCAGCGCCCACACCCACTACAGACCCAGAGCCCACACTCGCTACAGACCCAGAGCCCCCACTTACTAAATACCCAGTGCCCACACTCACAACAAACCCAGCACCCTCACACGCTACAGACCCAGTGCCCACACTCACTACAGACCCTGCTCCCACACTCACTACAGACCCAGCGCCCACACACATTAAAGACCCAGTGCCCACACTCACTACAGACACAGCTCCCACACTCGCTACAGACCCAGCGCCCACACTCGCTACATATCCAGCGCCCACACTCGCTACAGACTCAGCACCCACACTCGCTACAGACCCAGCGCCCACACTCGTAACAGACCCAGCGCCCACACTCGCTACAGACTCAGCACCCACACTCATTACAGACCCAGCGCCCACATTCGGTACAGATCCAGCGCCCAAACTCGAACAGACCCAGCACCCACACTCACTACAGAACCAGCGCCAACAGTCTGTACAGACCCAGCGCCCACACTCGCTACAGACACAGCGCCAACAATCCCCACAGACCGAGAGCCCACACTCGCTACAGACCGAGCGCCCGCACTCACTAAAAACCAAGTGCCCAGACTCGCTACAGACCCAGCGCCCACACTCACTACGGACCCAGCGCCCACACTCGCTACATATCCAAAGCCCACACTCACTACAGACCAATGAACATATTCACTGCAGACCCAGCATCCACACTCACTACAGACCCAGGTCCCACACTCGCTACAGACCCAGCGCCCACAATCACTACAAAACCCAGCGCCCAAAATCGATACAGACCCAGCACCCACACCCACTACAGACCCAGAGCCCACACTCGCTACAAACCAGAGCCCACACTCACTACAGACAATGTGACCACACTCAATACCGACCCAGAGCCCACACTCGCTACAGACCCAGCACCCAGACTCGCTACAGACTAAGCACCACACTCACTACCGACCCAGAGCCCACACTCGCTACAGACCCAGCACCCAGACTCGCTACAGACTAAGCACCAGACTCACTACAGACCCAGCGCCCAGACTCGCTACAGACTAAGCACCACACTCACTACAGACCCAGTGACCACACTCACTACAGACCCAGCACCCACACTCACTACAGTCCAAGCACCACACTCACTACAGACCCAGTGACCACACTCACTACAAACGCAGCCCCCAGACTCACTACCGACACAGTGACCACACTCTCTGCAGAACCAGATCCCACACTCGCTACAGACACAGCACCCACACTCACTACAGAACAAGCACCAGCACTCACTACAGACCCAGCGCCCACACTCGCTACATATCCAAAGCCCACACTCACTTCAGAAACAGAGCCCACACTCACTACAGACCAATGAACATATTCACTGCAGACCCAGCATCCACACTCACTACAGACCCAGCGCCCACACTCACTACAGACCAAGCACCCACATTCACTACAGACCCATTGCCCACACTCACTACAGACACAGCGCCCACACTCACTAGAGACCTAGCCCCCGCACTCACTACATACCCAGTGTCCACACTCACTACAGACCCAGTGACCACACTCACTACAGACCCAGCGCCCACACTCACTACAGACCCAGTGACCACACTCTCTACAGACCCAGTGACCACAATCTCTACAGACCCAGCACCCACAGTCACTACAGTCCAAGCACCACACTCACTACAGACCCATTGACCACACTCACTACAGACGCAGCCCCCAGACTCGCTACCGAATCAGTGACCACACTCTCTGCAGAACCAGCTCCCACACTCACTACAGATCCAGTGCCCGCACTCGCTACAGACCCAGAGCCCACACTCGCTACAGACCCAGCGCCCACACTCACTACAGACCCAGTGACCACAGTCTCTACAGAACCAGTGACCACAATCACTACAGACCCAGCACCCACACTCACTACAGACCAGCGCCCACACTCGCTATAGACCCAAAGCCTACACTCACTACAGACCCAGTGCCCACACTCGCTACAGACCCAGTGACCACACTCACTACAGACCCAGCGCCCACAATCACTACAGACCCAGTGACCACACTCTCTACAGACCCAGTGACCACAATCTCTACAGACCCAGCACCCACACTCACTACAGTATAAGCACCACACTCACTACAGACCCAAGAACCCACACTCACTACAGACACAGTGACCACACTCACTACAGACCCAGCACCCACACTCACTACAGACGCAGCCCCCAGACTCGCTACCGACACAGTGACTACACTCTCTGCAGAACCAGCTCCCAATTTCATCACAGACCAAGCACCCACAAACACTACAGACCCAGTGACCACACTCACTACAGATCCAGTGCCCACACTCGCTACAAACCCAGCACCCACACTCGCTACAGACCCAGCGCCCACACTCACTACGGACCCAGTGCCCACACTCGCTACAGACCCAGAGCCCCCACTTACTAAATACCCAGTGCCCACACTCACAACAAACCCAGCACCCTCACACGCTACAGACCCAGTGCCCACACTCACTACAGACCCTGCGCCCACACTCACTACAGACCCAGCGCCCACACACATTAAAGACCCAGTGCCCACACTCACTACAGACACAGCTCCCACACTCGCTACAGACCCAGCGCCCACACTCGCTACATATCCAGCGCCCACACTCGCTACAGACTCAGCACCCACACTCGCTACAGACCCAGCGCCCACACTCGTAACAGACCCAGCGCCCACACTCGCTACAGACTCAGCACCCACACTCATTACAGACCCAGCGCCCACATTCGGTACAGATCCAGCGCCCAAACTCGAACAGACCCAGCACCCACACTCACTACAGAACCAGCGCCAACAGTCTGTACAGACCCAGCGCCCACACTCGCTACAGACACAGCGCCAACACTCCCCACAGACCGAGAGCCCACACTCGCTACAGACCGAGCGCCCGCACTCACTAAAAACCAAGTGCCCAGACTCGCTACAGACCCAGCGCCCACACTCACTACGGACCCAGCGCCCACACTCACTACAGAACCAGAGCCCACACTCGCTACAGACCCAGAGCCCACAATCACTACAGACCCATTGCCCACACTCACTACAGACACAGCGCCAACACTCACTAGAGACCCTGCGCCCACACTCACTACAGACACAGCTCCCACACTCGCTACAGACCCAGCGCCGACACTCGCTACAGACCCTGCGCCCACACTCACTACGGACACAGCTCCCACAATCGCTATAGACCCAGCGCCGACTCTCACTACAGACCCAGCGCCCACACTCGCTACAGACCCAGCGCCCACACTCGCTACAGACCCAGCACCCACACTCACTACAGACCCAGCACCCACATTCACTACAGACCCAGCGCCCACACTCACTAGAGACCCTGTGCCCACACTCACTACAGACACAGCTCCCACACTCACCACAGACACAGCTCCCACAATCGCTACAGACCCAGCGGCGACACTCACTACAGACCCAGCACCCACACTCGCTACAGACCCAGCGCCCACACTCGCTACAGACCCAGCACCCACACTCACTACATACCCAGCACCCACACTCACTACAGACCTAGCATCCTCCCTCGCTACAAACCCAGCGCCCACACTCGCTACAAACGCAGCGCCCACACTCACTACATATCCAGCGTCAACTGTCGCTACAGACCCAGTGCCCACACTCACTACAGACCCAGCGCCCCCACTCGCTACAGACCCAGAGCACACACTCGCTACAGAACCAGAGCCCACACTCACTACAGACCAACGAACATATTCACTGCAGACCCAGCGTCCACACTCACTACAGACCCAGGGACCACACTCGCTACAGACCCAGAGCCCACATTTACAACAGACCCAATGCCCACACTCACTACAAACCCAGCACCCACACACGCTACAGACCCAGGGCCCACACTCACTACAGACCCTGTGCCCACACTCACTACAGACCCAGCGCCCACACACTCTACAGACCCATAGCCTACACTCGCAACAGACTCAGCACCCACACTCGCTACAGAACCAGCGCACACACTCACTACAAATCCAGTGCCCACATTCGGTACAGACCCAGCGCCCAAACTCGAACAGACCCAGCACCCACACTCACTACAGACCCAGCGCCCACAGTCTGTACAGACCCAGCGCCCACACTCACTACAGACCCAGCGCCCACTGTCGCTACAGGCACAGCACCCACACTCCCTACAGACCGAGAGCCCACACTCACTGCTGACCAAGAGCCCACACTCGCTACAGACCCAGCGCCCTCACTCGCTACAGACACAGTGCCCGCACTCACTAAAGACCCAGCACCCACACTCACTACAGACCCAGCACCCACACACGCTACACACCCAGCGTCCACACTCGCTACAGACCCATCGCCCACACTCTCTACAGACCCAGCGCACACACTCGCTATAGACCAACGAACATACTCATTGCAGACCCAGCTCCCACACTCACTACAAACCCAGCGCCCAGACTCGCTACTGACCCAGCAACCACACTCGCTACAGACCCAGCGCCCACACTCACTACAGACCCAGCGCCCAGACTCGCTACTGACCCAGCAACCACAGTCGCTACAGACCCAGCACGCACACTCTCTACAGACCCAGAGCTCACACTCACTACAGACCCAGCACCCACACTTGCTGCAATCCCACAGCCCAAACACACTGCTGACCCAGAACCCACACTCACTGCAGACCCAGCACCGAGAAACGCTACAGACCCAGCGCCCACGCTCGCTACATATCCAAAGCCCACACTCACTACAGTCCCAGAGCCCACACTCGCTACAGACCGAGCGCCCACACTCACTAAAAACCCAGCGCCCAGACTCGCTACAGACCCAGCGCCCACACTCACTACGGACCCAGCGCCCACACTCGCTACAGAACCAGAGCCCACACTCACTACAAACCCAGTGCCCACACTCGCTACAGACCCAGCGACCACATTCGCTACAGACCCAGCGTCAAAAATCGATACTGAAACAGCGTCCAGACTCCCTACAGACACAGTGACCACACTCGCTACAGACCCAGCACCCACACTCACTACAGACCCAGCGCCCACAGTGGGTACAGAATCAGCACCCACACTCGTTACAGACCCAGCGCCTACACTCGCTACAGACCCAGCACCCAAACTCACGACAGACCAAGCACCCACACTCACGACAGACCTAGCACCCTCCCTCGCTACAAACCCAACGCCCACACTCGCTAGTGACACAGCGCCCACACTCGCTACAATCGCAGCGCCCACACTCACTACATACCCAGCGTCAACTGTCGCTACAGACCCAGTGCCCACACTCCCTACAGACCAGGAGCCCCCACTCGCTACTGACCCAGCGCCCTCACTCGCTGCATATCAAAAGCCCACACCCACTACAGACCCAGGGACCCCACTCGCTACAGACCCAGAGCCCACACTCGCTACAGAACCAGAGCTCACACTCACTACAGACCAACGAACATATTCACTGCAGACCCAGCGTCCACACTCACTACAGACCCAGGTCCCACACTCGCTACAGACCCAGCGCCCACACTCACTACAAACCCAGCGCCCAGACGCTTTACAGACCCAGTGCCCACACTCACTACAGACCAAGCACCCACACTCACTACAGAACCAGAGCCCACACTCGCTACAGACCCAGAGCCCACAATCACTAAAGACCCATTGCAAACACTCACTACAGAGACAGCGCCCACACTCACTAGAGACCCAGCCCCCGCACTCACTACATACCCAGTGCCCACACTCCCTACAGACCCAGCGCCCACACTCACTACAGACCCAGCGCCCACAATCACTACAGACCCAGCGCCCACACTCGCTACAGACCAAGCACCCACATTCGGTACATATCCATAGCCCGCACTCTCTACAGACCCAGAGCTCACACTCACTACAGACCCAGCACCCACACTCACTACAGACCCAGCACCCACACTCACTACAGACCCAGCGCCCACAGTCTGTACTGACCCAGCGCCCACACTCACTACAGACCCAGCGCCGAGAAACGCTCAAGACCCAGCGCCCACACTCGCTACATATCCAAAGCCCACATTCACTACAGAAACAGCGCCCACACTCACTACAAACCCAGCGCCCAGACGCTTTACAGACCCAGTGCCCACACTCACTACAGACCAAGCACCCACACTCACTACAGAACCAGAGCCCACACTCGCTACAGACCCAGCGCCCACAATCACTACAGACCCAGCGCCCACACTCACTACAGACCAAGCACCCACACTCACTACAGAACCAGAGCCCACACTCGCTACAGACCCAGAGCCCACAATCACTAAAGACCCATTGCAAACACTCACTACAGAGACAGCGCCCACACTCACTAGAGACCCAGCCCCCGCACTCACTACATACCCAGTGCCCACACTCACTACAGACCCAGCGCCCACACTCACTACAGACCCAGCGCCCACAATCATTACAAAATCCAGCGCCCAAAATCGATACAGACCCAGCGCCCACACCCACTACAGACCCAGAGCCCACACTCGCTACAGACCCAGAGCCCACACTTACTACATACCCAGTGCCCACACTCACAACAAACCCAGCACCCACACACGCTACAGACCCTGCGCCCACACTCACTACAGAAACAGCGCCCACACACACTAAAGACCCAGTGCTCACACTCACTACAGACACAGCTCCCACACTCGCTACAGAGCCAGCGCCCACACTCGCTACATATCCAGCGCACACACTCGCTACAGACACAGCACCCACACTCGCTACAGACCCAGCGCCCACACTCACTACAGACCCAGCGCCCACAATCACTACAGACCCAGCGCCCACACTCGCTACAGACCAAGCACCCACATTCGGTACATATCCATAGCCCGCACTCTCTACAGACCCAGAGCTCACACTCACTACAGACCCAGCACCCACACTTGTTGCAATCCCACAGCCCAAACACACTGCTGACCCAGTGCCCACACTCACTACAGACCCAGCGCCCACACTCGCTACATATCCAAAGACCACATTCACTACAGAAACAGAGCCCACACTCACTACAGACCAACGAACATATTCACTGCAGACCCAGCATCCACACTCACTACAGACCCAGGTCCCACACTCGCTACAGACCCAGCGCCCACAATCATTACAAAATCCAGCGCCCAAAATCGATACAGACCCAGCGCCCACACCCACTACAGACCCAGAGCCCACACTCGCTACAGACCCAGAGCCCACACTTACTACATACCCAGTGCCCACACTCACAACAAACCCAGCACCCACACACGCTACAGACCCTGCGCCCACACTCACTACAGAAACAGCGCCCACACACACTAAAGACCCAGTGCCCACACTCACTACAGACACAGCTCCCACACTCGCTACAGAGCCAGCGTCCACACTCGCTACATATCCAGCGCACACACTCGCTACAGACACAGCACCCACACTCGCTACAGACCCAGCGCCCACACTCACTGCAGACCCAGCGCCCACACTCGCTGCATATCCAGCGCCCACACTCGCTTCAGACTCAGCACGCACACTCGCTACAGACCCAGTGCCCACACTCGCTACAGACCCAGCGCCCACACTCACTACATATCCAGCGCCCACACTCACTACAGACCCATTGCCCACACTCGCTACAGACCCAGCGCCCACACTCGCTACAGACCCAGCGCCCACACTCGCTACATATCCAGCGCCCACACTCGCTACAGACTCAGCGCCCACACTCATTACAGACCCATTGCCCACACTCACTACAGACCCAGCGCCCACACTCACTAGAGACACAGCGCCCACACTCACTACAGACACAGCGCCCACACTCACTACATACACAGTGCCCAAACTCACTAAAGACCCAGCGCCCACACTCACAACAGACCCAGCGCCCACACTCGGTACATATCCATAGCCCACACTCGCTACAGATCCAGCGCACACACTCACTACAGACCCAGCGCCCACACTCACTACAGACCCAGCGTCCTCACTCGCTACAGACCCCGTGACCACACTCACTTCAGACCCAGCGCCCAAACTGACTACAAACCTAGCGGCCACATTCGCTACAGACCCAGCGCCCAAAATCGATACAGACCCAGCGCCCAGACTCGCTACAGACACAGTGACCACATTCGCTACAGACCCAGCACCCACACTCACTACAGACCCAGCGCCCACAGTCGGTACAGAACCAGCACCCAAAATCGATACAGACCCAGCGCCCACACCCACTACAGACCCAGTGCCCACACTCACTACAAACCCTGCACCCACACACGCTACAGACCCATTGCCCACACTCACTACAGACCTAGCACCCTCCCTCGCTACAAACCCAACGCCCACACTCGCTACAGACACAGCGCCCACACTCGCTACAAACGCAGCGCCCACACTCACAACATACCCAGCGTCAACTGTCGCTGCAGACCCAGAGCCCACACTCCCTCCAGACCGAGAGCCTCCACTCGCTACAGACCCAGCGCCCTCACTCGCTACATATCAAAAGCCCACTCCCACTACCGACCCAGGGACCCCACTCGCTACAGAACCAGAGCCCACACTCACTACAGACCAACGAACATATTCACTGCAGACCCAGCGTCCACACTCACTACAGACCCAGGTCCCACACTCGCTACAGACCCAGCGCCCACACTCACTACAAACCCAGCGCCCAGACGCTTTACAGACCAAGCGCCCACACTCACTACAGACCAAGCACCCACACTCACTACAGAACCAGAGCCCACACTCGCTACAGACCCAGAGCCCACAATCACTCCAGATCCATTGCCCACACTCACTACAGACACAGCGCCCACACTCACTAGAGACCCAGCCCCCGCACTCACTACAGACCCAGTGCCCACACTCACTACAGACCTAGCGCCCACACTCACTACAGACCTAGCGCCCACACTCACTACAGACCCGGCGCCCACACTAACTACAGACCCAGCGACCACACTCACTGCAGACCCGGCGCCCACACTCGCTACAGACCCAGCACCCACATTCGGTACATATTCATAGCCCGCACTCTCTACAGACCCAGTGCCCACACTCACTACAGACCCAGTACCGAGAAACGCTACAGACCCAGCGCCCACACTCGCTACATATCCAAAGCCCACACTCACTACAGACCAACGAACATATTCACTGCAGACCCAGCATCCACACTCACTACAGACCCAGGTCCCACACTCACTACAGCCCCAGCGCCCACAATCACTACAAAACCCAGCGCCCAAAATCGATACAGACCCAGCGCCCACACCCACTACAGACCCAGAGCCCACACTCGCTACAGACCCAGAGCCCCCACTTACTAAATACCCAGTGCCCACACTCACAACAAACCCAGCACCCTCACACGCTACAGACCCAGTGCCCACACTCACTACAGACCCTGCTCCCACACTCACTACAGACCCAGCGCCCACACACATTAAAGACCCAGTGCCCACACTCACTACAGACACAGCTCCCACACTCGCTACAGACCCAGCGCCCACACTCGCTACATATCCAGCGCCCACACTCGCTACAGACTCAGCACCCACACTCGCTACAGACCCAGCGCCCACACTCGTAACAGACCCAGCGCCCACACTCGCTACAGACTCAGCACCCACACTCATTACAGACCCAGCGCCCACATTCGGTACAGATCCAGCGCCCAAACTCGAACAGACCCAGCACCCACACTCACTACAGAACCAGCGCCAACAGTCTGTACAGACCCAGCGCCCACACTCGCTACAGACACAGCGCCAACAATCCCCACAGACCGAGAGCCCACACTCGCTACAGACCGAGCGCCCGCACTCACTAAAAACCAAGTGCCCAGACTCGCTACAGACCCAGCGCCCACACTCACTACGGACCCAGCGCCCACACTCGCTACATATCCAAAGCCCACACTCACTACAGACCAATGAACATATTCACTGCAGACCCAGCATCCACACTCACTACAGACCCAGGTCCCACACTCGCTACAGACCCAGCGCCCACAATCACTACAAAACCCAGCGCCCAAAATCGATACAGACCCAGCACCCACACCCACTACAGACCCAGAGCCCACACTCGCTACAAACCAGAGCCCACACTCACTACAGACAATGTGACCACACTCAATACCGACCCAGAGCCCACACTCGCTACAGACCCAGCACCCAGACTCGCTACAGACTAAGCACCACACTCACTACCGACCCAGAGCCCACACTCGCTACAGACCCAGCACCCAGACTCGCTACAGACTAAGCACCAGACTCACTACAGACCCAGCGCCCAGACTCGCTACAGACTAAGCACCACACTCACTACAGACCCAGTGACCACACTCACTACAGACCCAGCACCCACACTCACTACAGTCCAAGCACCACACTCACTACAGACCCAGTGACCACACTCACTACAAACGCAGCCCCCAGACTCACTACCGACACAGTGACCACACTCTCTGCAGAACCAGATCCCACACTCGCTACAGACACAGCACCCACACTCACTACAGAACAAGCACCAGCACTCACTACAGACCCAGCGCCCACACTCGCTACATATCCAAAGCCCACACTCACTTCAGAAACAGAGCCCACACTCACTACAGACCAATGAACATATTCACTGCAGACCCAGCATCCACACTCACTACAGACCCAGCGCCCACACTCACTACAGACCAAGCACCCACATTCACTACAGACCCATTGCCCACACTCACTACAGACACAGCGCCCACACTCACTAGAGACCTAGCCCCCGCACTCACTACATACCCAGTGTCCACACTCACTACAGACCCAGTGACCACACTCACTACAGACCCAGCGCCCACACTCACTACAGACCCAGTGACCACACTCTCTACAGACCCAGTGACCACAATCTCTACAGACCCAGCACCCACAGTCACTACAGTCCAAGCACCACACTCACTACAGACCCATTGACCACACTCACTACAGACGCAGCCCCCAGACTCGCTACCGAATCAGTGACCACACTCTCTGCAGAACCAGCTCCCACACTCACTACAGATCCAGTGCCCGCACTCGCTACAGACCCAGAGCCCACACTCGCTACAGACCCAGCGCCCACACTCACTACAGACCCAGTGACCACAGTCTCTACAGAACCAGTGACCACAATCACTACAGACCCAGCACCCACACTCACTACAGACCAGCGCCCACACTCGCTATAGACCCAAAGCCTACACTCACTACAGACCCAGTGCCCACACTCGCTACAGACCCAGTGACCACACTCACTACAGACCCAGCGCCCACAATCACTACAGACCCAGTGACCACACTCTCTACAGACCCAGTGACCACAATCTCTACAGACCCAGCACCCACACTCACTACAGTATAAGCACCACACTCACTACAGACCCAAGAACCCACACTCACTACAGACACAGTGACCACACTCACTACAGACCCAGCACCCACACTCACTACAGACGCAGCCCCCAGACTCGCTACCGACACAGTGACTACACTCTCTGCAGAACCAGCTCCCAATTTCATCACAGACCAAGCACCCACAAACACTACAGACCCAGTGACCACACTCACTACAGATCCAGTGCCCACACTCGCTACAAACCCAGCACCCACACTCGCTACAGACCCAGCGCCCACACTCACTACGGACCCAGTGCCCACACTCGCTACAGAACAAGACCCAACACTCACTACAGACCCAGTGCCCACACTGGCTACAGAACCAGAGCCCACACTCACTACAGACTCAGTGCCCACACTCGCCACTGACCCAGCAAACACACTCGCTACAGACACAGCGCCCACACTCACTACAGAGCCAGCGCCCACACTCGCTACAGACTCAGCGCCCACACTCACTACAGACCCAGCGCCCACACTCGCTACAGACCCAGCGCCCACACTCGCTACTGACCCAGCAACCACACTCACTGCAGACCCAGCACCCACATTCGCCACAGACCCAGCGTCAAAAATCGATACTGAAACAGCGCCCAGACTCCCTACAGACACAGTGACCACACTCGCTACAGACACAGCACCCACACTCACTACAGACCAAGAGCCCACACTCACTACAGACCCAGCGCCCACACTCGCTACAGACCCAGCGCCCACACGCACTACAGACCCAGTGCCCACACTGGCTACAGACCCAGCGCACACACTCACTACAGACAATGTGACCACACTCACTACCGACCCAGAGCCCACACTCGCTACAGACCCAGCACCCAGACTCGCTACAGACACAGCGCCCACACTCACTACAGACCCATCGCCCAGACTCGCTATAGACTAAGCACCACACTCATTACAGACCCAGCGACCACACTCACTACAGGCCCAGCGCCCACACTCACTACAGACCCAGTGACCACACTCTCTACAGACCCAGTGACCACATTCTCTACAGACCCAGCACCCACACTCACTACAGTCCAAACACCACACTCACTACAGACCCAGTGAACACACTCACTACAGACGCAGCCCCCAGACTCGCTACCGACACAGTGACCACACTCACTACAGACCCATCGCCCAGACTCGCTATAGACTAAGCACCACACTCATTACAGACCCAGCGACCACACTCACTACAGGCCCAGCGCCCACACTCACTACAGACCCAGTGACCACACTCTCTACAGACCCAGTGACCACATTCTCTACAGACCCAGCACCCACACTCACTACAGTCCAAACACCACACTCACTACAGACCCAGTGAACACACTCACTACAGACGCAGCCCCCAGACTCGCTACCGACACAGTGACCACACTCACTACAGACCCAGCGCCCACACTCACTACAGACCCAGCTCCCACACTCGCTACAGACCCAGCGCACACACTCACTACAGACCCAGTGACCACAATCTCTACAGACCCAGCACCCACACTCACTTAAGACCAGCGCCCACACTCACTTCAGACCAGCGCCCGCACACAATACCGACCCAGCGCCCACACTCACTACAGACCAAGCACCCACAGTCACTACAGAACCAGAGCCCACACTCGCTACAGACCTAGAGCCCACACTCACTACAGACCCATTGCCCACACTCACTACAGACCCAGCGCCCACACTCACTACAGACCCAGTGACCACACTCACTACAGATCCAGTGCCCACAGTCACCACAGACCTAGCACCCACACTCACTACAGACCCAGTGCCCACACTCACCACAGACCCAGCGCCCACAATCGCTACAGACCAAGCACCCAGACTCGCTACAGACACAGCGCCCACACTCACTACAGACCAAGCACCACACTCACTACAGACGCAGTGACCACACTCACTACAGCCCCAGCGCCCACAATCACTACAAAACCCAGCGCCCAAAATCGATACAGACCCAGCGCCCACACCCACTACAGACCCAGAGCCCACACTCGCTACAGACCCAGAGCCCCCACTTACTAAATACCCAGTGCCCACACTCACAACAAACCCAGCACCCTCACACGCTACAGACCCAGTGCCCACACTCACTACAGACCCTGCGCCCACACTCACTACAGACCCAGCGCCCACACACATTAAAGACCCAGTGCCCACACTCACTACAGACACAGCTCCCACACTCTCTACAGACCCAGCGCCCACACTCGCTACATATCCAGCGCCCACACTCGCTACAGACTCAGCACCCACACTCGCTACAGACCCAGCGCCCACACTGGTAACAGACCCAGCGCCCACACTCGCTACAGACCGAGCGCCAACACTCCCCACAGACCGAGAGCCCACACTCGCTACAGACCCAGCGCCCACACTCACTACAGACCCAGCGCCCACACTCGCTACATATCCAAAGCCCACACTCACTACAGACCAATGAACATATTCACTGCAGACCCAGCATCCACACTCACTACAGACCCAGGTCCCACACTCGCTACAGACCCAGCGCCCACAATCACTACAAAACCCAGCGCCCAAAATCGATACAGACCCAGCACCCACACCCACTACAGACCCAGAGCCCACACTCGCTACAAACCAGAGCCCACACTTACTACAGACAATGTGACCACACTCAATACCGACCCAGAGCCCACACTCGCTACAGACCCAGCACCCAGACTCGCTACAGACTAAGCACCAGACTCACTACAGACCCAGCGCCCAGACTCGCTACAGACTAAGCACCACACTCACTACAGACCCAGTGACCACACTCACTACAGACCCAGCACCCACACTCACTACAGTCCAAGCACCACACTCACTACAGACCCAGCGCCCACACTCACTACAGACCCAGTGACCACACTCACTACAAACGCAGCCCCCAGACTCACTACCGACACAGTGACCACACTCTCTGCAGAACCAGATCCCACACTCGCAACAGACACAGCACCCACACTCACTACAGAACAAGCACCAACACTCACTACAGACCCAGCGCCCACACTCGCTACATATCCAAAGCCCACACTCACTTCAGAAACAGAGCCCACACTCACTACAGACCAATGAACATATTCACTGCAGACCCAGCATCCACACTCACTACAGACCCAGCGCCCACACTCACTACAGACCAAGCACCCACATTCACTACAGACCCATTGCCCACACTCACTACAGACACAGCGCCCACACTCACTAGAGACCTAGCCCCCGCACTCACTACAGACACAGCTCCCACACTCACTACAGACCCAGTGTCCACACTCACTACAGACCCAGTGACCACACTCACTACAGACCCAGCGCCCACATTCACTACAGACCCAGTGACCACACTCTCTACAGACCCAGTGACCACAATCTCTACAGACCCAGCACCCACAGTCACTACAGTCCAAGCACCACACTCACTACAGACCCATTGACCACACTCACTACAGACGCAGCCCCCAGACTCGCTACCGAATCAGTGACCACACTCTCTGCAGAACCAGCTCCCACACTCACTACAGATCCAGTGCCCACACTCGCTACAGACCCAGAGCCCACACTCGCTACAGACCCAGCGCCCACACTCACTACAGACCCAGTGACCACAGTCTCTACAGAACCAGTGACCACAATCACTACAGACCCAGCACCCACACTCACTACAGACCAGCGCCCACACTCGCTATAGACCCAAAGCCTACACTCACTACAGACCCAGTGCCCACACTCGCTACAGACCCAGTGACCACACTCACTACAGACCCAGCGCCCACAATCACTACAGACCCAGTGACCACACTCTCTACAGACCCAGTGACCACAATCTCTACAGACCCAGCACCCACACTCACTACAGTATAAGCACCACACTCACTACAGACCCAAGAACCCACACTCACTACAGACACAGTGACCACACTCACTACAGACCCAGCACCCACACTCACTACAGACGCAGCCCCCAGACTCGCTACCGACACAGTGACTACACTCTCTGCAGAACCAGCTCCCAATTTCATCACAGACCAAGCACCCACAAACACTACAGACCCAGTGACCACACTCACTACAGATCCAGTGCCCACACTCGCTACAAACCCAGCACCCACACTCGCTACAGACCCAGCGCCCACACTCACTACGGACCCAGTGCCCACACTCGCTACAGAACAAGACCCAACACTCACTACAGACCCAGTGCCCACACTGGCTACAGAACCAGAGCCCACACTCACTACAGACTCAGTGCCCACACTCGCCACTGACCCAGCAAACACACTCGCTACAGACACAGCGCCCACACTCACTACAAACCCAGCGCCCACACTCGCTACAGACTCAGCACCCACACTCACTACAGACCCAGCGCCCACACTCGCTACAGACCCAGCGCCCACACTCGCTACTGACCCAGCAACCACACTCACTGCAGACCCAGCACCCACATTCGCCACAGACCCAGCGTCAAAAATCGATACTGAAACAGCGCCCAGACTCCCTACAGACACAGTGACCACACTCGCTACAGACACAGCACCCACACTCACTACAGACCAAGAGCCCACACTCACTACAGACCCAGCGCCCACACTCGCTACAGACCCAGCGCCCACACGCACTACAGACCCAGTGCCCACACTGGCTACAGACCCAGCGCACACACTCACTACAGACAATGTGACCACACTCACTACCGACCCAGAGCCCACACTCGCTACAGACCCAGCACCCAGACTCGCTACAGACACAGCGCCCACACTCACTACAGACCCATCGCCCAGACTCGCTATAGACTAAGCACCACACTCATTACAGACCCAGCGACCACACTCACTACAGGCCCAGCGCCCACACTCACTACAGACCCAGTGACCACACTCTCTACAGACCCAGTGACCACATTCTCTACAGACCCAGCACCCACACTCACTACAGTCCAAACACCACACTCACTACAGACCCAGTGAACACACTCACTACAGACGCAGCCCCCAGACTCGCTACCGACACAGTGACCACACTCACTACAGACCCAGCGCCCACACTCACTACAGACCCAGCTCCCACACTCGCTACAGACCCAGCGCACACACTCACTACAGACCCAGTGACCACAATCTCTACAGACCCAGCACCCACACTCACTTCAGACCAGCGCCCACACTCACTTCAGACCAGCGCCCGCACTCAATACAGACCCAGCGCCCACACTCGCTACAGACTCAGCACCCACACTCGCTACAGACCCATCGCCCACACTCGCTACAGACCCAGCGCCCACACTCATTACAGACCCTTTGCCCACACTCACTACAGACCCAGCGCCCACACTCACTAGAGACACAGCGCCCACACTCACTACAGACACAGCGCCCACACTCACTACATACACAGTGCCCAAACTCACTAAAGACTCAGCGCCCACACTCACAACAGACCCAGCGCCCACACTCGGTACATATCCATAGCCCACACTCGCTACAGATCCAGCGCACACACTCACTACAGACCAAGCGCCCACACTCACTACAGACCCAGCGCTCTCACTCGCTACAGACCCCGTGACCACACTCACTTCAGACCCAGCGCCCAAACTCACTACAAACCTAGCGCCCACACGCACTAAAAACCCAGCGCTCAAAATCGATACAGACCCAGCGCCCAGACTCGCTACAGACACAGTGACCACACTCGCTACAGACCCAGCACCCACACTCACTACAGACCCAGTGCCCACAGTCGGTACAGAACCAGCACCCAAAATCGATACAGACCCAGCGCCCACACCCACTACAGACCCAGTGCCCACACTCACTACAAACCCTGCACCCACACATGCTACAGACCCATTGCCCACACTCACTACAGACCTAGCACCCTCCCTCGCTACAAACCCAACGCCCACACTCGCTACAGACACAGCGCCCACCACACTCGCTTCAAACGCAGTGCCCACACTCACTACATACCCAGCGTCAACTGTCGCTGCAGACCCAGAGCCCACACTCCCTCCAGACCGAGAGCCTCCACTCGCTACAGACCCAGCGCCCTCACTCGCTACATATCAAAAGCCCACACCCACTACAGACCCAGGGACCACACTCGCTACAGACCCAGCACCCACACTCACTACAGACCAGCGCCCACACTCGCTTTAGACCCAAAGCCTACACTCACTACAGACCCTGTGCCCACACTCGCTACAGACCCAGCACACTGACTCGCTACAGACACAGCGCCCACACTCACTAAAGACCCAGCGCCCACACTCACTACAGACCCAGCGCCCAGACTCGCTACAGACCAAGCACCACACTCACTACAGATCCAGTGACCACACTCACTACAGTCCCAGCGCCCACAATCACTACAGACCCAGTGACCACACTCACTACAGACCCAACACCCACACTCACTACAGACCCAGCACCCACACTCACTACAGACGCAGCCCCCAGACTCGCTACCGACACAGTGACCACACTCTCTGCAGAACCAGCTCCCACATTCATCACAGACCAAGCACCCACACTCACTACAGATCCAGTGCCCACACTCGCTACAGACCCAGCACCCACACTCGCTACAGACCGAGCGCCCACACTCACTAAAAACCCAGCGCCCAGACTCGCTACAGACCCAGCGCCCACACTCACTACGGACCCAGTGCCCACACTGGCTACAGAACCAGAGCCCACACTCACTACAGACTCAATGCCCACACTCACTACTGACCCAGCATCCACACTCGCTACAGACCCAGTGCCCACACTCACTACAGACCCAGCACCCACATTCGCGACAGACCCAGCGTCAAAATTCGATACTGAAACAGCGCCCAGACTCCCTACAGACACAGCACCCACACTCGCTACAGACCCAGCGCCCACACTCGCTACATATCCAGCGCCCATACTCGCTACAGACTCAGCGCCCACACTCATTACAGACCCATTGCCCACACTCACTACAGACCCAGCGCCCACACTCACTACATACACAGTGCCCAAACTCACTAAAGACCCAGCGCCCACACTCACAACAGACCCAGCGCCCACACTCGGTACATATCCATAGCCCACACTCGCTACAGATCCAGCGCACACACTCACTACAGACCCAGCGCCCACACTCACTACAGACCCAGCGCCCTCACTCGCTACAGACCCCGTGACCACACTCACTTCAGACCCAGCGCCCAAACTCACTACAAACCTAGCGGCCACATTCGCTACAGACCCAGCGCCCAAAATCGATACAGACCCAGCGCCCAGACTCGCTACAGACACAGTGACCACACTCGCTACAGACCCAGCACCCACCTCACTACAGACCCAGCGCCCACAGTCGGTACAGAACCAGCACCCAAAATCGATACAGACCCAGTGACCACACCCACTACAGACACAGTGCCCACACTCACTACAAACCCTGCACCCACATACGCTACAGACCCATTGCCCACACTCACTACAGACCTAGCACCCTCCCTCGCTACAAACCCAACGCCCACACTCGCTACAGACACAGCGCCCACACTCGCTACAAACGCAGCGCCCACACTCACTACATACCCAGCGTCAACTGTCGCTGCAGACCCAGAGCCCACACTCCCTCCAGACCGAGAGCCTCCACTCGC
Source organism: Isurus oxyrinchus (assembly GCA_026770705.1). Taxonomy (NCBI): domain Eukaryota; kingdom Metazoa; phylum Chordata; class Chondrichthyes; order Lamniformes; family Lamnidae; genus Isurus; species Isurus oxyrinchus. The sequence continues at coordinate 165,338,498 of JANJGN010000008.1, forward strand.
TACAGACCCAGCGCCCTCACTCGCTACATATCAAAAGCCCACACCCACTACAGACGCAGGGACCCCACTCGCTACAGAACCAGAGCCCACACTCACTACAGACCAACGAACATATTCACTGCAGACCCAGCGTCCACACTCACTACAGACCCAGGTCCCACACTCGCTACAGACCCAGCGCCCACACTCACTACAAACCCAGCGCCCAGACGCTTTACAGACCAAGCGCCCACACTCACTACAGACCAAGCACCCACACTCACTACAGAACCAGAGCCCACACTCGCTACAGACCCAGAGCCCACAATCACTCCAGACCCATTGCCCACACTCACTACAGACACAGCGCCCACACTCACTAGAGACCCAGCCCCCGCACTCACTACAGACCCAGTGCCCACACTCACTACAGACCTAGCGCCCACACTCACTACAGACCTAGCGCCCACACTCACTACAGACCCGGCGCCCACACTAACTACAGACCCAGCGACCACACTCACTACAGATCCGGCGCCCACACTCACTACAGACCCAGCGCCCACAATCACTACAAAACCCAGTGCCCAAAATCGATACAGACCCAGCACCCACACCCACTACAGACCCAGAGCCCACACTCGCTACAGACCCAGAGCCCCCACTTACTAAATACCCAATGCCCACACTCACAACAAACCCAGCACCCACACACGCTACAGACCCAGTGCCCACACTCACTACAGACCCTGCGCCCACACTCACTACAGACCCAGCGCCCACACACACTAAAGACCCAGTGCCCACACTCACTACAGACACAGCTCCCACACTCGCTACAGACCCAGCGCCCACACTCGCTACATATCCAGCGCCCACACTCGCTACAGACTCAGCACCCACACTCGCTACAGACCCAGCGCCGACACTCACTGCTGACCCAGCGCCCACACTCGCTACATATCCAGCACCCACACTCGCTACAGACTCAGCACCCACACTCGCTACAGACCCATCGCCCACACTCGCTACAGACCCAGCGCCCACACTCGCTACAAACTCAGCACCCACACTCATTACAGACCCAGCGCCCACATTCGGTACAGACCCAGCGCCCAAACTCGAACAGACCCAGCACCCACACTCACTACAGACCCAGCGCCAACAGTCTGTACAGACCCAGCGCCCACACTCGCTACAGACACAGCGCCCACATTCCCTACAGACCGAGCGCCCGCACTCACAAAAAACCAAGTGCCCAGACTCGCTACAGACCCAGCGCCCACACTCGCTACATATCCAAAGCCCACACTCACTACAGAAACAGAGCCCACACTCACTACAGACCAATGAACATATTCACTGCAGACCCAGCATCCACACTCACTACAGACCCAGGTCCCACACTCGCTACAGACCCAGCACCCACAATCACTACAAAATCCAGCGCCCAAAATCGATACAGACCCAGCACCCACACCCACTACAGACCCAGAGCCCACACTCGCTACAAACCAGAGCCCACACTCACTACAGACAATGTGACCACACTCAATACCGACCCAGAGCCCACACTTACTAAATACCCAATGCCCACACTCACAACAAACCCAGCACCCACACACGCTACAGACCCAGTGCCCACACTCACTACAGACCCTGCGCCCACACTCACTACAGACCCTGCGCCCACACTCGCTACAGACCCAGCACCCAGACTCGCTACAGACTAAGCACCACACTCAATACCGACCCAGAGCTCACACTCGCTACAGACCCAGCACCCAGACTCGCTACAGACTAAGCACCACACTCACTACAGACCCAGCGCCCAGACTCACTACAGACTAAGCACCACACTCACTACAGACCCAGTGACCACACTCACTACAGGCCCAGCGCCCACACTCACTACAGACCCAGCGCCCACACTCTCTACAGACCCAGTGACCACAATCTCTACAGACCCAGCACCCACACTCACTGCAGTCCAAGCACCACACTCACTACAGACCCAGTGACCACACTCACTACAGACGCAGTCCCCAGACTCGCTACCGACACAGTGACCACACTCTCTGCAGAACCAGCTCCCACACTCACTACAGACACAGCACCCACACTCACTACAGACCAAGCACCAACACTCACTACAGACCCAGTGACCACACTCACTACAGATCCAGTGCCCACACTCACTACAGACTTTGCACCCACACTCGCTACAGACCCAGTGCCTACACTCACAACAGACCCAGCGCCCACAGTCACTACAGACCCAGCGCCCACACTCACTACAGACCCAGCACCCACACTCACTACATTCCAAGCACCACACTCACTACAGACCCAGTGACCACACTCACTACAGATGCAGCCCCCAGACTCGCTACCGACACAGTGACCACACTCTCTGCAGAACCAACTGCCACACTCACGACAGACACAGCACCCACACTCACTACAGATCCAGTGCCCACACTCGCTACAGACCCAGAGCCCACACTCGCTACAGATCCAGCGCCCACACTCTCTACAGACCCTGTGCCCACACTCGCTACAGACCCAGCACCCTGACTCGCTACAGACACAGCGCCCACACTCGCTACAGACCCAGCGCACACACTCACGACAGACAATGTGACCACACTCACTACCAACCCAGAGCCCACACTCGCTACAGTCCCAGCACCCAGACTCGCTACAGACACAGCACCCACACTCACTACAGACCCAGCGCCCAGACTCGCTACAGACTAAGCACCACACTCACTACAGACCCAGTGACCACACTCACTACAGGCCCAGCGCCCACACTCACTACAGACCCAGCGCCCACACTCTCTACAGACCCAGTGACCACAATCTCTACAGACCCAGCACCCACACTCACTACAGTCCAAGCACCACACTCACTACAGACCCAGTGACCACACTCACGACAGACGCAGCCCCCAGACTCGCTACCGACACAGTGACCACACTCTCTGCAGAACCAGCTCCCACACTCACTACAGACACAGCACCCACACTCACTACAGACCAAGCACCAACACTCACTACAGACCCAGTGACCACACTCAAAACAGATCCAGGGCCCACACTCACAACAGACCCAGCGCCCACACTCACTACAGACCCAGCGCCCAGACTCACTACAGACCCAGTGAGCACACTCTCTACAGACCCAGTGACCACAATCTCTACAGACCCAGCACCCACACTCACTACAGACCAGCGCCCACACTCGCTATAGACCCAAAGCCTACACTCACTACAGACCCTGTGCCCACACTCGCTACAGACCCAGCACCCTGACTCGCTACAGACACAGCGCCCACACTCACTAAAGACCCAGCGCCCACACTCACTACAGACCCAGCGCCCAGACTCGCTACAGACCAAGCACCACACTCACTACAGATCCAGTGACCACACTCACTACAGACCCAGCGCCCACAATCACTACAGACCCAGTGACCACACTCACTACAGACCCAGCACCCACACTCACTACAGACCCAGCACCCACACTCACTACAGACGCAGCCCCCAGACTCGCTACCGACACAGTGACCACACTCTCTGCAGAACCAGCTCCCACATTCATCACAGACCAAGCACCCACAAACACTACAGACGCAGTGACCACACTCATTACAGATCCAGTGCCCACACTCGCTACAGACCCAGCACCCACACTCGCTACAGACCGAGCGCCCACACTCACTAAAAACCCAGTGCCCACACTCGCTACAGACCCAGCATCCACACTCGCTACAGACCCAGCGCCCACACTCACTACAGACCCAGCACCCACATTCGCGACAGACCCAGCGTCAAAAATCGATACTGAAACAGCACCCAGACTCCCTACAGACACAGTGACCACACTCGCTACAGACCCAGCACCCACACTCACTACAGACCGAGAGCCCACACTCGCGACAGACCCAGCGCCCACACTCGCTACAGACCCAGCGCCGACACTCGCTACAGACCCAGCGCCCGCACGCACTACAGACCCAGTGACCACACTCGCGACAGACCCAGCGCACACACTCACTACATACAATGTGACCACACTCACTACCGACCCAGAGCCCACACTCGCTACAGACCCAGCACCCAGACTCGCTACAGGCACAGCGCCCACTCTCACTACAGACCCAGTGCCCAGACTCGCTAGAGACTAAGCACCACACTCACTACAGACCCAGTGACCACACTCACTACAGACCCAGCACCCTGACTCGCTACAGACACAGCGCCCACACTCACTAAAGACCCAGCGCCAACACTCACTACAGACCCAGCGCCCAGACTCGCTACAGACAAAGCACCACACTCACTACAGAAACAGTGACCACACTCACTACAGACCCAGCGCCCACAATCACTACAGACCCAGTGATCACACTCTCTACAGACCCAGTGACCACAATCTCTACAGACGCAGCACCCACACTCACTACAGTCCAAGCACCACACTCACTACAGACCCAGTGACCACACTCACTACAGACACAGCCCCCAGACTCGCTACCGACACAGTGACCACACTCACTATAGACCCAGCGCCCACACTCACTACAGACCCAGCGCCCACACTCGCTATAGACCCAGCACCCAGACTCGCTACAGACCCAGAGCTCACACTCACTACAGACCCAGCACCCACACTTGCTGCAATCCCACAGCCCAAACACACTGCTGACCCAGTGCCCACACTCACTACAGACCCAGCACCGAGAAACCCTACAGACCCAGCGCCCACACTCACTACATATCCAAAGCCCACACTCACTACAGAAACAGAGCCCACACTCACTACAGACCAACGAACATATTCATTGCAGACCCAGCATCCACACTCACTACAGACCCAGGTCCCACACTCGCTACAGACCCAGCGCCCACAATCACTACAAAATCCAGCGCCCAAAATCGATACAGACCCAGCACCCACACCCACTACAGACCCAGAGCCCACACTCGCTACAGACCCAGAGCCCACACTTACTACAGACCCAGTGCCCACACTCACGACAGACCCTGCGCCCACACTTACTACAGACACAGCTCCCACACTCGCTACAGACCCAACGCCCACACTCACTACATATCCAGCGCCCACACTCGCTACAGACTCAGCACCCACACTCATTACAGGCCCGGTGCCCACATTCGGTACAGACCCAGCGCCCAAACTCGAACAGACCCAGCACCCACACTCACTACAGACCCAGCGCCCACAGTCTGTACAGACCCAGTGCCCACACTCGCTACAGACACAGCGCCCACTGCCGCTACAGACCCAGCGCCCACACTCCCTGCAGACCGAGAGCCCACATTCGTTACAGACCGAGCGCCCACACTCACTAAAAACCCAGCGCCCAGACTCGCTACAGACCCAGCGCCCACACTCACTACGGACCCAGCACCCACACTCGCTACAGAACCAGAGCCCACACTCACTACAGACCCAGCAACCACACTCGCTGCAGACCCAGCGCCCACACTCGCTACTGACACAGCAACCACACTCGCTACAGACCCAGCGCCCACACTCACTACAGACCCACCGCCCACACTCACTACAGACCCAGCGCCCACATTTGCTACAGACCCAGCGTCAAAAATCGATACTGAAACAGCGCCCAGTCTCCCTACAGACACAGTGACCACACTCGCTACAGACCCAGCACTCACACTCACTCCAGACCCAGCGCCCACAGTGGGTACAGACCCAGCACCCACACTCGCTACAGACCCAGCACCGAAACTCACTACAGACGCAGTGACCACACTCTCTACAGACCAAGCACCCACACTCGCTACAGACCTAGCACCCTCCCTCGCTACAAACCCAACGCCCACACTCGCTAAAGACCCAGTGCCCACACTCCCTACAGACCGAGAGCCCCCACTCGCTACAGACCCAGCTCCCTCACTCTCTACATATCAAAAGCCCACACCCACTACAGACCCAGGGACCCCACTCGCTACAGACCCAGAGCCCACACTCGCTACAGAACCAGAGCCCACACTCAACACAGACCAACGAATATATTCACTGCAGACCTAGCGTCCACACTCACTACAGACCCAGGTCCCAAACTCGCTACAGACCCAGCGCCCACACTCACTACCAACCCAGCGCCCAGACGCTTTACAGACCAAGAGCCCACATTCACGACAGACCAAGCACCCACACTCACTACAGAACCAGAGCCCACACTCGCTACAGTCCCAGAGCCCACAATCATTACATACCCATTGCCCACACTCACTACAGACCCAGCGCCCACACTCACAACAGACCCAGCGCCCACACTCACTACAGACCCAGCGCCCACACTCACTACAGACCCAGCGCCCACACTCACTGCAGACCCGGCGCCCACACTCACTACAGACCCAGCGCCCACACTCGCTACAGACCCAGCACCCACATTCGGTACATATCCATAGCCCGCACTCTCTACTGACCCGGAGCTCACACTCACTACAGACCCAGCACCCACACTTGCTGCAATCCCACAGCCCAAACACACTGCTGACCCAGTGCCCACACTCACTACAGACCCAGCACCGAGAAACGCTACAGACCCAGCGCCCACACTCGCTACATATCCAAAGCCCACACTCACTACAGAAACAGAGCCCACACTCACTACAGACCCAGCGCCCTCACTCACTACAGACCCAGGTCCCACACTGGCTACAGAACCAGAGCCCACACTCACTACAGACTCAGAGCCCACACTCGCTACAGACCCAGCGAACACACTCACTACAGACCCAGCACCCACATTCGCGACAGACCCTGCGTCAAAAATCAATACTGAAACAGCGCCCAGACTCCCTACAGACACAGTGACCACACTCGCTACAGACCCAGCACCCACACTCACTACAGACCAAGAGCCCACACTCGCGACAGACCCAGCACCCAGACTCGCTACAGACTAAGCACCACACTCACTACAGACCCAGTGACCACTCTCACTACAGACGCAGCCCCCAGACTCGCTACCGACACAGTGACCACACTCTCTGCAGAACCAACTGCCACACTCACGACAGACACAGCACCCACACTCACTACAGATCCAGTGCCCACACTCGCTACAGACCCAGAGCCCACACTCGCTACAGATCCAGCGCCCACACTCTCTACAGACCCTGTGCCCACACTCGCTACAGACCCAGCACCCTGACTCGCTACAGACACAGCGCCCACACTCGCTACAGACCCAGCGCACACACTCACGACAGACAATGTGACCACACTCACTACCAACCCAGAGCCCACACTCGCTACAGTCCCAGCACCCAGACTCGCTACAGACACAGCACCCACACTCACTACAGACCCAGCGCCCAGACTCGCTACAGACTAAGCACCACACTCACTACAGACCCAGTGACCACACTCACTACAGGCCCAGCGCCCACACTCACTACAGACCCAGCGCCCACACTCTCTACAGAACCAGTGACCACAATCTCTACAGACCCAGCACCCACACTCACTACAGTCCAAGCACCACACTCACTACAGACCCAGTGACCACACTCACGACAGACGCAGCCCCCAGACTCGCTACCGACACAGTGACCACACTCTCTGCAGAACCAGCTCCCACACTCACTACAGACACAGCACCCACACTCACTACAGACCAAGCACCAACACTCACTACAGACCCAGTGACCACACTCAAAACAGATCCAGGGCCCACACTCACAACAGACCCAGCGCCCACACTCACTACAGACCCAGCGCCCAGACTCACTACAGACCCAGTGAGCACACTCTCTACAGACCCAGTGACCACAATCTCTACAGACCCAGCACCCACACTCACTACAGACCAGCGCCCACACTCGCTATAGACCCAAAGCCTACACTCACTACAGACCCTGTGCCCACACTCGCTACAGACCCAGCACCCTGACTCGCTACAGACACAGCGCCCACACTCACTAAAGACCCAGCGCCCACACTCACTACAGACCCAGCGCCCAGACTCGCTACAGACCAAGCACCACACTCACTACAGATCCAGTGACCACACTCACTACAGACCCAGCGCCCACAATCACTACAGACCCAGTGACCACACTCACTACAGACCCAGCACCCACACTCACTACAGACGCAGCCCCCAGACTCGCTACCGACACAGTGACCACACTCTCTGCAGAACCAGCTCCCACATTCATCACAGACCAAGCACCCACAAACACTACAGACGCAGTGACCACACTCATTACAGATCCAGTGCCCACACTCGCTACAGACCCAGCACCCACACTCGCTACAGACCGAGCGCCCACACTCACTAAAAACCCAGTGCCCACACTCGCTACAGACCCAGCATCCACACTCGCTACAGACCCAGCGCCCACACTCACTACAGACCCAGCACCCACATTCGCGACAGACCCAGCGTCAAAAATCGATACTGAAACAGCACCCAGACTCCCTACAGACACAGTGACCACACTCGCTACAGACCCAGCACCCACACTCACTACAGACCGAGAGCCCACACTCGCGACAGACCCAGCGCCCACACTCGCTACAGACCCAGCGCCGACACTCGCTACAGACCCAGCGCCCGCACGCACTACAGACCCAGTGACCACACTCGCGACAGACCCAGCGCACACACTCACTACATACAATGTGACCACACTCACTACCGACCCAGAGCCCACACTCGCTACAGACCCAGCACCCAGACTCGCTACAGGCACAGCGCCCACTCTCACTACAGACCCAGTGCCCAGACTCGCTAGAGACTAAGCACCACACTCACTACAGACCCAGTGACCACACTCACTACAGACCCAGCACCCTGACTCGCTACAGACACAGCGCCCACACTCACTAAAGACCCAGCGCCAACACTCACTACAGACCCAGCGCCCAGACTCGCTACAGACAAAGCACCACACTCACTACAGAAACAGTGACCACACTCACTACAGACCCAGCGCCCACAATCACTACAGACCCAGTGATCACACTCTCTACAGACCCAGTGACCACAATCTCTACAGACGCAGCACCCACACTCACTACAGTCCAAGCACCACACTCACTACAGACCCAGTGACCACACTCACTACAGACACAGCCCCCAGACTCGCTACCGACACAGTGACCACACTCACTATAGACCCAGCGCCCACACTCACTACAGACCCAGCGCCCACACTCGCTATAGACCCAGCACCCAGACTCGCTACAGACCCAGAGCTCACACTCACTACAGACCCAGCACCCACACTTGCTGCAATCCCACAGCCCAAACACACTGCTGACCCAGTGCCCACACTCACTACAGACCCAGCACCGAGAAACCCTACAGACCCAGCGCCCACACTCACTACATATCCAAAGCCCACACTCACTACAGAAACAGAGCCCACACTCACTACAGACCAACGAACATATTCATTGCAGACCCAGCATCCACACTCACTACAGACCCAGGTCCCACACTCGCTACAGACCCAGCGCCCACAATCACTACAAAATCCAGCGCCCAAAATCGATACAGACCCAGCACCCACACCCACTACAGACCCAGAGCCCACACTCGCTACAGACCCAGAGCCCACACTTACTACAGACCCAGTGCCCACACTCACGACAGACCCTGCGCCCACACTTACTACAGACACAGCTCCCACACTCGCTACAGACCCAACGCCCACACTCACTACATATCCAGCGCCCACACTCGCTACAGACTCAGCACCCACACTCATTACAGGCCCGGTGCCCACATTCGGTACAGACCCAGCGCCCAAACTCGAACAGACCCAGCACCCACACTCACTACAGACCCAGCGCCCACAGTCTGTACAGACCCAGTGCCCACACTCGCTACAGACACAGCGCCCACTGCCGCTACAGACCCAGCGCCCACACTCCCTGCAGACCGAGAGCCCACATTCGTTACAGACCGAGCGCCCACACTCACTAAAAACCCAGCGCCCAGACTCGCTACAGACCCAGCGCCCACACTCACTACGGACCCAGCACCCACACTCGCTACAGAACCAGAGCCCACACTCACTACAGACCCAGCAACCACACTCGCTGCAGACCCAGCGCCCACACTCGCTACTGACACAGCAACCACACTCGCTACAGACCCAGCGCCCACACTCACTACAGACCCACCGCCCACACTCACTACAGACCCAGCGCCCACATTTGCTACAGACCCAGCGTCAAAAATCGATACTGAAACAGCGCCCAGTCTCCCTACAGACACAGTGACCACACTCGCTACAGACCCAGCACCCACACTCACTCCAGACCCAGCGCCCACAGTGGGTACAGACCCAGCACCCACACTCGCTACAGACCCAGCACCGAAACTCACTACAGACGCAGTGACCACACTCTCTACAGACCAAGCACCCACACTCGCTACAGACCTAGCACCCTCCCTCGCTACAAACCCAACGCCCACACTCGCTAAAGACCCAGTGCCCACACTCCCTACAGACCGAGAGCCCCCACTCGCTACAGACCCAGCTCCCTCACTCTCTACATATCAAAAGCCCACACCCACTACAGACCCAGGGACCCCACTCGCTACAGACCCAGAGCCCACACTCGCTACAGAACCAGAGCCCACACTCAACACAGACCAACGAATATATTCACTGCAGACCTAGCGTCCACACTCACTACAGACCCAGGTCCCAAACTCGCTACAGACCCAGCGCCCACACTCACTACCAACCCAGCGCCCAGACGCTTTACAGACCAAGAGCCCACATTCACGACAGACCAAGCACCCACACTCACTACAGAACCAGAGCCCACACTCGCTACAGTCCCAGAGCCCACAATCATTACATACCCATTGCCCACACTCACTACAGACCCAGCGCCCACACTCACAACAGACCCAGCGCCCACACTCACTACAGACCCAGCGCCCACACTCACTACAGACCCAGCGCCCACACTCACTGCAGACCCGGCGCCCACACTCACTACAGACCCAGCGCCCACACTCGCTACAGACCCAGCACCCACATTCGGTACATATCCATAGCCCGCACTCTCTACTGACCCGGAGCTCACACTCACTACAGACCCAGCACCCACACTTGCTGCAATCCCACAGCCCAAACACACTGCTGACCCAGTGCCCACACTCACTACAGACCCAGCACCGAGAAACGCTACAGACCCAGCGCCCACACTCGCTACATATCCAAAGCCCACACTCACTACAGAAACAGAGCCCACACTCACTACAGACCCAGCGCCCTCACTCACTACAGACCCAGGTCCCACACTGGCTACAGAACCAGAGCCCACACTCACTACAGACTCAGAGCCCACACTCGCTACAGACCCAGCGAACACACTCACTACAGACCCAGCACCCACATTCGCGACAGACCCTGCGTCAAAAATCAATACTGAAACAGCGCCCAGACTCCCTACAGACACAGTGACCACACTCGCTACAGACCCAGCACCCACACTCACTACAGACCAAGAGCCCACACTCGCGACAGACCCAGCACCCAGACTCGCTACAGACTAAGCACCACACTCACTACAGACCCAGTGACCACTCTCACTACAGGCCCAGCGCCCACACTCACTACAGACCCAGCACCCACACTCACTACAGACGCAGCCCCCAGACTCGCTACCGACACAGTGACCACACTCTCTGCAGAACCAGCTCCCACATTCATCACAGACCAAGCACCCACAAACACTACAGACGCAGTGACCACACTCACTACAGATCCAGTGCCCACACTCGCTACAGACCCAGCACCCACACTCGCTACAGACCGAGCGCCCACACTCACTAAAAACCCAGCGCCCAGACTCGCTACAGACCCAGCGCCCACACTCACTACGGACCCAGTGCCCACAGTGGCTACAGAACCAGAGCCCACACTCACTACAGACTCAGTGCCCACACTCGCTACAGACCCAGCATCCACACTCGCTACAGACCCAGCGCCCACACTCACTACAGACCCAGCACCCACATTCGCGACAGACCCAGCGTCAAAAATCGATACTGAAACAGCACCCAGACTCCCTACAGACACAGTGACCACACTCGCTACAGACCCAGCACCCACACTCACTACAGACCGAGAGCCCACACTCGCGACAGACCCAGCGCCCACACTCGCTACAGACCCAGTGCCCACACTCGCTGCAGACCCAGCGCCCACACGCACTACAGACCCAGTGACCACACTAGCGACAGACCCAGCGCACACACTCACTACATACAATGTGACCACACTCACTACCGACCCAGAGCCCACACTCGCTACAGACCCAGCACCCAGACTCGCTAGAGACTAAGCACCACACTCACTACAGACCCAGTGACCACACTCACTACAGACCCAGCACCCTGACTCGCTACAGACACAGCGCCCACACTCACTAAAGACCCAGCGCCAACACTCACTACAGACCCAGCGCCCAGACTCGCTACAGACAAAGCACCACACTCACTACAGATCCAGTGACCACACTCACTACAGACACAGCGCCCACAATCACTACAGACCCAGTGATCACACTCTCTACAGACCCAGCACCCACACTCACTACAGTCCAAGCACCACACTCACTACAGACCCAGTGACCACACTCACTACAGACACAGCCCCCAGACTCGCTACCGACACAGTGACCACACTCACTACAGACCCAGCGCCCACACTCACTACAGACCCAGCGCCCACACTCGCTATAGACCCAGCACCCAGACTCGCTACAGACCCAGAGCTCACACTCACTACAGACCCAGCACCCACACTTGCTGCAATCCCACAGCCCAAACACACTGCTGACCCATTGCCCACACTCACTACAGACCCAGCACCGAGAAACCCTACAGACTCAGCGCCCACACTCGCTACAGACTAAGCACCACACTCACTACAGACCCAGTGACCACTCTCACTACAGGCCCAGCGCCCACACTCACTACAGACCCAGTGACCACACTAGCTGCAGACCCAGGTCCCACACTAGCTACAGACCCAGCGCACACACACACTACCAACCCAGAACCCACACTCGCTACAGACACAGCACCCAGACTCGCTACAGGCACAGCGCCCACACTCACTACAGACCCAGCGCCCAGACTCGCTACAGACTAAGCACCACACTCACTACAGACCCAGTGACCACACTCACTACAGGACCAGCGCCCACACTAACTACAGACACAGTGACCACACTCTCGACAGAACCAGTGACCACAATCCCTACAGACCCAGCACCCACACTCACTACAGTCCAAACACCACACTCACTACAGACCCAGTGACCACACTCACTACAGACGCAGCCACCAGACTCGCTACCGACACAGTGACCACACTCTCTACAGACCAGGACCCACATTCACTACAGACCTAGCACCCTCCCTCGCTACAAACCCAACGCCCACACTCGCTACAGACACAGCGCCCACACTTGCTACAAACGCAGCGCCCACACTCACTACATACCCAGCGTCAACTGTCGCTAAAGACCCAGTGCCCACACTCCCTACAGACCGAGAGCCCCCACTCGCTACAGACCCAGCTCCCTCACTCTCTACATATCAAAAGCCCACACCCACTACAGACACAGGGACCCCACTCGCTACAGACCCAGAGCCCACACTCGCTACAGAACCAGAGCCCACACTCAACACAGACCAACGAACATATTCACTGCAGACCCAGCGTCCACACTCACTACAGACCCAGGTCCCACACTCGCTACAGACCCAGCGCCCACACTCACTACCAACCCAGCGCCCAGACGCTTTACAGACCAAGAGCCCACACTCACTACAGAACCAGAGCCCACACTCGCTACAGACCCAGAGCCCACAATCATTACATACCCATTGCCCACACTCACTACAGACCCAGCGCCCACACTCACAACAGACCCAGCACCCACACTCACTACAGACCCAGCGCCCACACTCGCTACAGACCCAGCACCCAGACTCGCTACAGACCCAGAGCTCACACTCACTACAGACCCAGCACCCACACTTGCTGCAATCCTACAGCCCAAACACACTGCTGACCCAGTGCCCACACTCACTACAGACCCAGCACCGAGAAACGCTACAGACACAGCGCCCACACTCGCTACATATCCAAAGCCCACACTCACTACAGACCAACGAACATATTAACTGCAGACCCAGCGTCCACACTCACTACAGACCCAGGTCCCACACTCGCTACAGACGCAGCGCCCACAATCACTACAAAACCCAGCGCCCAAAATCGATACAGACCCAGTGCCCACACTCACTACAGACCCTGCGCCCACACTCACTACAGACCCAGCGCCCACACACACTAAAGACCCAGTGCCCACACTCACTACAGACACAGCTCCCACACTCGCTACAACCCTGCGCCCACACTCGCTACATATCCAGCGCCCACACTCGCTACAGACTCAGCACCCACACTCGCTACAGACCCAGCGCCGACACTCACTGCAGACCCAGTGCCCACACTCGCTACATATCCAGCGCCCACACTCACTACAGACTCAGCACCCACAATTGCTCCAGACCCATCGCCCACACTCGCTACAGACCCAGCGCCCACACTCGCTACAGACTCAGTACCCACACTCATTACTGAACCAGCGCACGCACTCGCTACAGACACAGCGCCCACTGCCGCTACAGTCCCAGCGCCCTACAGACCGAGAGCCCACACTCGCTACAGACCGAGCGCCCGCACTCACTAACATCCCAGCGCCCAGACTCGCTACAGACCCAGCGCCCACACTCACTACGGACCAAGCGCCCACAAACGCTACAGAACCAGAGCCCACACTCACTACAGACCCAGCGCCCACACTCGCTACAGACCCAGCGCCCACACTCGCTACAGACCCAGCAACCACACTCGCTACAGACCCAGCAACCACACTCACTACAGACCCAGCGCCCACACTCACTACAGACCCAGCGCCCACATTTGCTACATACCCAGCGTCAAAAATCGATACTGAAACTGCGCCCAGACTCCCTACAGACACAGTGACCACACTCGCTACAGACCCAGCACCCACACTCACTCCAGACCCAGCGCACACAGTGGGTACAGAATCAGCACCCACACACACTACAGACCCAGCGCCGACACTCGCTACAGACCCAGCACCCACACTCACTACAGACACAGCTCCCACACTCGTTACAGACCCAGCGCCCACACTCGCTACTGACCCAGCGCCCACACTCGCTACAGACCCAGCACCAAAACTCACGACAGACCAACCCCCCCACTCACTACAGACATAGCACCCTCCCTCGCTACAAACCCAACGCCCACACTCGCTACAGTCACAGCGCCCACACTCGCTACAAACGCAGCGCCCACACTCACTACATACCCAGCGTCAACTGTCGCTTCAGACCCAGTGCCCACACTCCCTACAGACCGATGGTCTCCACTCGCTACAGACCCAGCGCCCTCACTCGCTACATATCAAAACCCCACACCCACTACAGACCCAGGGACCCCACTCGCTACAGACCCAGAGCCCACACTCGCTACAGAACCAGAGCCCACACTCACTACAGACCAACGAACATATTCACTGCAGACCCAGCGTCCACACTCACTACAGACCCAGGTCCCACACTCGCTACAGACCCAGCGCCCACACTCACAACAAACCCAGCGCCCAGACGCTTTACAGACCCAGCGCCCATACTCACTACAGACCAAGCACCCACACTCACTACAGAACCAGAGCCCACACTCGCTACAGACCCATTGCCCACACTCACTACAGACACAGCGCCCACACTCACTAGAGACCCAGCCCCCGCACTCACTACATACCCAGTGCCCACACTCACTATAGACCCAGGGCCCACACTCACAACAGACCCAGCGCCCACACCCACTACAGACCCAGCGCCCACACTCACTGCAGACGCAGCGCCCACACTCACTACAGACCCGGCGCCCACACTCACTACAGACCCAGCGCCCACATTCGCTACAGACCCAGCACCCACACTCGCTACAGACCCAGCACCCACACTCGCTACAGACCCAGCACCCACATTCGGTACATATCCATAGCCCGCAATCTCTACAGACCCAGAGCTCACACTCACTACAGACCCAGCACCCACACTTGCTGCAATCCCACAGCCCAAACACACTGCTGACCCAGTGCCCACACTCACTACAGACCCAGCACCCAGATACGCTACAGACCCAGCGCCCACACTCGCTACATATCCAAAGCCCACACTCACTACAGAAACAGAGCCCACACTCACTACAGACCAACGAACATATTCACTGCAGACCCAGCGTCCACACTCACTACAGACCCAGGTCCCACACTCGCTACAGACCCAGCGCCCACAATCACTACAAAACCCAGCGCCCACAATCACAACAAACCCTGCACCCACACACGCTACAGACCCAGTGCCCACACTCACTACAGACCCTGCGTCCACACTCACTAGTCCCAGCGACCACACACACTAAAGACCTAGTGCCCACACTCACTGCAGACACAGCTCCCACACTCGCTACAGACCCAGCGCCCACACTCGCTACAGACCAAGCGCCGACACTCACTGCAGACCCAGCGCCCACACTCGTTACATATCCAGCGCCCACACTCGCTACAGACTCAGCACCCACACTCGCTACAGACCCAGCGCCCACACTCGCTACAGACCCAGCGCCCACACTCGCTGCAGACTCAGCACCAACACTCATTACAGACCCAGCGCCAACATTCGGTACAGACCCAGCGCCCAAACTCGAACAGACCCAGCACCCACACTCACTACAGACCCAGCGCCCACAGTCTGTACAGACCCAGCGCCCACTCTCGCTACAGACACAGCGCCCACTGCCGCTACAGTCCCAGCGCCCACACTCCCTACAGACCGAGAGACCACACTCACTACAGACCGAGCGCCCGCACTCACAAAAAACCCAGCGCCCAGACTCGCTTCAGATCCAGCGCCCACACTCAGTACAGACCCGGCGCCCACACTTGCTACAGAACCAGAGCCCACACTCACTACAGACCCAGAGCCCACACTCGCTGCAGAAACAGAGCCCACACTCACGACAAACCCAGTGCTCACACTCGCTACTGACCCAGCAACCACACTCGCTACAGACCCAGCAACCACACTCGCTACAGACCCAGCGCCCACACTCACTACAGACCCACCGCCCACACTCACTACAGACCCAGCGCCCACACTCACTACAGACCCAGCGCCCACATTCGCTACAGACCCAGCGTCAAAAATCGATACTGAAACAGCGCCCAGACTCCCTACAGACACAGTGACCACACTCGAGACAGACCAATCACCCACACTCCCTACAGACCCAGCGCCCTCAGTGGGTACAGAATCCGCACCCACACTCACTACAGACACAGCTCCCACACTCGTTACAGACCCAGAGCCCACACTCGCTACAGACACAGCGCCCACTGCCGCTACAGACCCAGCGCCCACACTCCCTACAGACCGAGAGCCCACACTCACTACAGACCAAGAGCCCACACTCGCTACAGACCCAGCGTCCTCACTCGCTATATATCCAAAGCCCACACTCGCTACAGACCCAGAGCCCACACTCACTACAGACCCATAGCCTACACTTGCTACAGACCCAGCGCCGATACTCGCTACAGACACAGCTCCCACACTCGCTACAGACCCAGCGCACACACTCACTACAGACCCAGTGACCTCACTCTCTACAGACCCAGTGACCGCATTCTCTACAGACCCAGCACCCACACTCACTTCAGACCAGCGCCCACACTCACTACAGACCCAGCGCCCACACTCGCTACATATCCAGCGCCCACACTCGCTACAGACTCAGCACCCACACTCGTTACAGACCCATCGCCCACACTCGCTACAGACCTAGCGCCCACACTCGCTACAGACACAGGGCCCACACTCGCTACAGACCCAGCGCCCACACTCGCTACATATCCAGCGCCCACACTCGCTACAGACTCAGCACCCACACTCATTACAGACCCATTGCCCACACTCACTACAGACCCAGCGCCCACACTCGCTACAGACGCAGCGCCCACACTCGCTACAGACCCAGCGCCCACACTCGCTACAGACCCAGCGCCCACACTCGCTACAGACCCAGCGCCCACACTCGGTACATATCCAGCGCACACACTCACTACAGACCGAGCGCCCACACTCACTACAGACCCAGCGCCCACACTCGCTACAGACCCCGTGACCACACTCGCTTCAGACCCAGAGCCCACACTCGCTACAGACCCAGCGCCCAAACTCACTACAAACCTAGCGGCCACATTCACTACAGACCCAGCGCCCAAAATCGATACAGACCCAGCGCCCAGACTCGCTACAGACACAGTGACCACACTCGCTACAGACCCAGCACCCACACTCACTACAGACCCAGCGCCCACAGTCGGTACAGAACCAGCACCCACACTCACTACAAATCCATCGCCCACATTCACTACAGACCCAGCACCCAAAATCGATACAGACCCAGCGCCCACACCCACTACAGACCCAGGGACCACACTCGCTACAGACCCAGAGCCCACACTTACTACAGACCCATTGCCCACACTCACTACAGAACCATAGCTTACACTCGCTACAGACCCAGCGCCCACACTCGCTAAAGTCCCAGTGCCGACACTCACTACAGACACAGCTCCCACACTCGCTACAGACACAGCACCCACACTCATTACAGACCCAGTGCCCACACTCGCTACAGACACAGCACCCACACTCATTACAGACCCAGCGCCCACATTCAGTACAGACCCAGTGCTCACACTCACTACAGACCCAGCGCCCAATGTCTGTGCAGACCCAGCGCCCACACTCGCTACAGACACAGCGCCCACCCTCCCTACAGACCAAGAGCCAACACTCTCTACAGACCAAGAGCCCACACTCGCTACAGACCCAGCGCCCTCACTCGCTATATATCCAAAGCCCACACTCACTACAGACCCAGGGACCACACTCGCTACAGACCCAGAGCCCACACTCACTACAGACCCATAGCCTACACTTGCTACAAACCCAGCGGCGACACTCGCTACAGACACAGCACCCACACTCGCTACAGACCCATCGCCCACACTCGCTACAGACCTAGCTCCCACACTCGCTACAGACACAGCGCCCACACTCGCTACAGACCCAGCGCCCACACTCGCTACATATCCAGCGCCCACACTCGCTACAGACTCAGCACCCACAATCATTACAGACCCATTGCCCACAGTCACTACAGACCCAGCGCCCACACTCACTACAGACACAGCACCCACACTCACTACATACCCAGTGCCCAAACTCACTAAAGACCCAGCGCCAACTGTCGCTACAGACCCAGCGCCCACACTCACTACAGAACCAGCGCCCACACTCACTACAGGACCAGCGCCCACACTCGCTACAGACCCAGCGCCCACACTCACTACAGAACCAGCGCCCACACTCACTACAGACCCAGCGCCCACACTCGCTACAGACCCAGGGCCCACACTCGCTACAGACCCAGCGCCCACACTCGGTACATATCCAGCGCACACACTCACTACAGACCCATTGCCCACACTCACTACAGACCCAGCGCCCTCACTCGCTACAGACCCCGTGACCAGACTCGCTTCAGACCCAGCGCCCAAACTCACTACAAACCTAGCGGCCACATTCACTACAGACCCAGCGCCCAAAATCGATACAGACCCAGCGCCCAGACTCGCTACAGACACAATGCCAACACTCACTACAGACCCAGCGCCCACAGTCGGTACAGAACCAGCACCCACACTCACTACAAATCCAGCGCCCACATTCGCTACAGACCCAGCACCCAAAATCGATACAGACCCAGCGCCCACACCCACTACAGACCCAGGGACCACACTCGCTACAGACCCAGATCCCACACTTACTACAGACCCAGTGCCCACACTCACTACAAACCCTGCACCCACACACGCTATAGACCCATTGCCCACACTCACTACAGACCCATTGCCCACACTCACTACAGACCCATAGCCTACACTCGCTACAGACCCAGCGCCCACACTCGCTAAAGACCCAGTGCCGACACTCACTACAGACACAGCGCCCACACTCGCTACAGACACAGCACCCACACTCATTACAGACCCAGCGCCCACATTCAGTACAGACCCAGCGCCCAAACTCGAACAGACCCAGCACCCACACTCACTACTGACACACCGCCCAAAGTCTGTACACACCCAGCGCCCACACTCGCTACAGACACAGCGCCCTCACTCGCTATATATCCAAAGCCCACACCCACTACAGACCCAGGGACCACACTCGCTACAGACCCAGAGCCCACACTCACTACAGACCCATAGCCTACACTTGCTACAAACCCAGCGCCGATACTCGCTACAGACACAGCTCCCACACTCACAACAGACCCAGTGACCACACTCTCTGCAGATCCAGTGACAACAATCTCTACAGAACCAGCACCCACACTCACTTCAGACCAGCGCCCACACTCACTACATCCCAGCGCCCACACTCACTACAGACCCAACGCCCACACTCACTACAGACCCAGCACCCAGACTCGCTACAGACACTGCGCCCACACTCACTACAGACCCAGCGCCCAGACTCGCTACAGACCAAGCACCCACACTCACTACAGACCCAGTGACCACACACACTACAGACCCAGCGCCCACACTCACTACAGACCCAGTGACCACAATCTCTACAGACCCAGCACTCACACTCACTACAGACCATGCACCACACTCACTACAGACCCAGTGACCACACTCACTACAGACCCAGCGCCCAGACTCGCTACCGACACAGTGACCACACTCTCTGCAGAACCAGCTCCCACATTCATCACAGACCAAGCACTCACAAACACTACAGACCCAGTGACTACACTCACTACAGACCCAGCGCCCACACTCGCTACAGAACCAGAGCCCACACTCACTACAGACCCAGACCCCACACTCGCTGCAGAAACAGAGCCCACATTCACGACAAACCCAGTGCCCACACTCGCTACTGACCCAGCAACCACACTCGCTACAGACCCAGCGCCCACACTCGCTACTGACCCAGCAACCACACTCACTACAGACCCAGCGCCCACACTCACTACAGACCCAGCGCCCACATTTGCTACAGACCCAGCGTCAAAAATCGATACTGAAACAGCACCCAGTCTCCCTACAGACACAGTGACCACACTCGCTACAGACCCAGCACCCACACTCACTACAGACCCAGCGCCCACAGTGGGTACAGACCCAGCACCCACACTCGCTACAGACCCAGCACCCAAACTCACTACAGACGCAGTGACCACACTCTCTACAGACCCAGCACCCAAACTCACTACAGACAAAGCACCCACACTCACTACAGACCTAGCACCCTCCCTCGCTACAAACCCAACGCCCACACTCGCTACAGACACAGCGCCCACACTCGCTACAAACGCAGCGCCCACACTCACTACATACCCAGCGTCAACTGTCGCTACAGACCCAGTGCCCACACTCCCTACAGACCGAGAGCCCCCACTCGCTACAGACCCAGCGCCCTCATTCTCTACATATCAAAAGCCCACACCCACTACAGACCCAGGGACCCCACTCGCTAAGACCCAGAGCCCACACTCGCTACAGAACCAGAGCCCACACTCACTACAGACCAACGAACATATTCACTGCAGACCCAGCGTCCATACTAACTACAGACCCAGGTCCCACACTCGCTACAGACCCAGCGCCCACACTCACTACAAACCCAGCGCCCAGACGCTTTAGAGACCAAGCGCCCACACTCACGACAGACCAAGCACCCACACTCACTACAGAACCAGAGCCCACACTCGCTACAGACCCAGAGCCCACAATCACTACAGACCCATTGCCCACACTCACTACAGACACAGCGCCCACACTCACTAGAGACCCAGCCCCCGCACTCACTACATACCCATTGCCCACACTCACTACAGACCCAGCGCCCACACTCACAACAGACCCAGCACCCACACTCACTACAGACCCAGAGCCCACACTCACTACAGACCCATAGCCTACACTTGCTACAAACCCAGCGCCGATACTCGCTACAGACACAGCTCCCACACTCACAACAGACCCAGTGACCACACTCTCTGCAGATCCAGTGACAACAATCTCTACAGAACCAGCACCCACACTCACTTCAGACCAGCGCCCACACTCACTACATCCCAGCGCCCACACTCACTACAGACCCAACGCCCACACTCACTACAGACCCAGCACCCAGACTCGCTACAGACACAGCGCCCACACTCACTACAGACCCAGCGCCCAGACTCGCTACAGACCAAGCACCCACACTCACTACAGACCCAGTGACCACACACACTACAGACCCAGCGCCCACACTCACTACAGACCCAGTGACCACAATCTCTACAGACCCAGCACACACACTCACTACAGACCATGCACCACACTCACTACAGACCCAGTGACCACACTCACTACAGACCCAGCGCCCAGACTCGCTACCGACACAGTGACCACACTCTCTGCAGAACCAGCTCCCACATTCATCACAGACCAAGCACTCACAAACACTACAGACCCAGTGACCACACTCACTACAGACCCAGCGCCCACACTCGCTACAGAACCAGAGCCCACACTCACTACAGACCCAGACCCCACACTCGCTGCAGAAACAGAGCCCACATTCACGACAAACCCAGTGCCCACACTCGCTACTGACCCAGCAACCACACTCGCTACAGACCCAGCGCCCACACTCGCTACTGACCCAGCAACCACACTCGCTACAGACCCAGCGCCCACACTCACTACAGACCCAGCGCCCACATTTGCTACAGACCCAGCGTCAAAAATCGATACTGAAACAGCACCCAGTCTCCCTACAGACACAGTGACCACACTCGCTACAGACCCAGCACCCACACTCACTCCAGACCCAGCGCCCACAGTGGGTACAGACCCAGCACCCACACTCGCTACAGACCCAGCACCCAAACTCACTACAGACGCAGTGACCACACTCTCTACAGACCCAGCACCCAAACTCACTACAGACAAAGCACCCACACTCACTACAGACCTAGCACCCTCCCTCGCTACAAACCCAACGCCCACACTCGCTACAGACACAGCGCCCACACTCGCTACAAACGCAGCGCCCACACTCACTACATACCCAGCGTCAACTGTCGCTACAGACCCAGTGCCCACACTCCCTACAGACCGAGAGCCCCCACTCGCTACAGACCCAGCGCCCTCACTCTCTACATATCAAAAGCCCACACCCACTACAGACCCAGGGACCCCACTCGCTAAGACCCAGAGCCCACACTCGCTACAGAACCAGAGCCCACACTCACTACAGACCAATGAACATATTCACTGCAGACCCAGCGTCCATACTAACTACAGACCCAGGTCCCACACTCGCTACAGACCCAGCGCCCACACTCACTACAAACCCAGCGCCCAGACGCTTTAGAGACCAAGCGCCCACACTCACGACAGACCAAGCACCCACACTCACTACAGAACCAGAGCCCACACTCGCTACAGACCCAGAGCCCACAATCACTACAGACCCATTGCCCACACTCACTACAGACACAGCGCCCACACTCACTAGAGACCCAGCCCCCGCACTCACTACATACCCATTGCCCACACTCACTACAGACCCAGCGCCCACACTCACAACAGACCCAGCACCCACACTCACTACAGACCCAGCGCCCACACTCACTACAGACCCAGCGCCCACACTCACTGCAGACTCGGCGCCCACACTCACTACAGACCCAGTGCCCACACTCGCAACAGACCCAGCACCCACATTCGGTACATATCCATAGCCCGCACTCTCTACAGACCCGGAGCTCACACTCACTACAGACCCAGCACCCACACTTGCTGCAATCCCACAGCCCAAACACACTGCTGACCCAGTGCCCAAGCTCACTACAGACCCAGCACCGAGAAACGCTACAGACCCAGCGCCCACACTCGCTACATATCCAAAGCCCACACTCACTACAGTCCCAGAGCCCACACTCGCTACAGACCAACGAACATATTCACTGCAGACACAGCGTCCACACTCACTACAGACCCAGGTCCCACACTGGCTACAGAACCAGAGCCCACACTCACTACAGACTCAGTGCCCACACTCGCTACTGACCCAGCAACCACACTCGCTACAGACCCAGCGAACACACTCACTACAGACCCAGTACCCACATTCGCGACAGACCCAGCGTCAAAAATCGATACTGAAACAGCGCCCAGACTCCCTACAGACACAGTGACCACACTCGCTACAGACCCAGCACCCACACTCACTACAGACCAAGAGCCCACACTCGCGACAGACCCAGCACCCAGACTCGCTACAGACTAAGCACCACACTCACTACAGACCCAGTGACCACTCTCACTACAGGCCCAGCGCCCACACTCACTACAGACCCAGTGACCACACTCGCTGCAGACCCAGCGCCCACACTAGCTACAGACCCAGCGCACACACACACTACCAACCCAGAGCCCACACTCGCTACAGACCCAGCACCCAGACTCGCTACAGGCACAGCGCCCACACTCACTACAGACCCAGCGCCCAGACTCGCTACAGACTAAGCACCACACTCACTACAGACCCAGTGACCACACTCGCTACAGGCCCAGCGCCCACACTCACTACAGACACAGTGACCACACTCTCTACAGAACCAGTGACCACAATCTCTACAGACTCAGCACCCACACTCACTACAGTCCAAGCACCACACTCACTACAGACCCAGTGACCACACTCACGACAGACGCAGGCCCCAGACTCGCTACCGACACAGTGACCACACTCACTACAGACCCAGCGCCCACACTCACTACAGACCCAACGCCCACACTCGCTACAGACCCAGCACCCAGACTCGCTACAGACCCAGAGCTCACACTCACTACAGACCCAGCACCCACACTTGCTGCAATCCCACAGCCCAAACACACTGCTGACCCAGTGCCCACACTCACTACAGACCCAGCACCGAGAAACGCTACAGACCCAGCGCGCACACTCGCTACATATCCAAAGCCCACACTCACTACAGAAACAGAGCCCACACTCACTACAGACCTACGAACATATTAACTGCAGACCCAGCGTCCACACTCACTACAGACCCAGGTCCCACACTCGCTACAGACCCAGCGCCCACACCCACTATAGACCCAGAGCCCACACTCGCTACAGAACCAGAGCCCCCACTTATTACATACCCAGTGCCCACACTCACAACAAACCCAGCACCCACACACGCTACAGACCCAGTGCCCACACTCACTACAGACCCTGCGCCAACACTCACTACAGACCCAGCGCCCACACACACTAAAGACCCAGTGCCCACACTCACTACAGACACAGCTCCCACACTCGCTACCGACCCAGCGCCCACACTCGCTACATATCCAGCGCCCACACACGCTACAGACTCAGCACCCACACTCGCTACAGACCCAGCGCCGACACTCACTGCAGACCCAGCGCCCACACTCGCGACATATCCAGCGCCCACACTCGCTACAGACTCAGCACCCACACTTGCTCCAGACCCATCTCCCACACTCGCTACAGACCCAGCGCCCACACTCACTACAGACTCAGCACCCACACTCATTACAGGCCCGGCGCCCACATTCGGTGCAGACCCAGCGCCCAAACTCGAACAGACCCAGCACCCACACTCACTACAGACCCAACGCCCACAGTCTGTACAGACCCAACGCCCACACTCCCTACAGACACAGCGCCCACTGCCGCTGCAGTCCCAGCGCCCACACTCCCTACAGACCGAGCGCCCGCACTCTAACAACCCAGCGCCCAGACTTGCTACAGAACCAGCGCCCACACTCACTACGGACCCAGCGCCCACAAACGCTACAGAACCAGAGCCCACACTCACTACAGACCCAGCAACCACACTCGCTGCAGAAACAGAGCCCACACTCACGACAAAACCAGTGCCCAAACTCGCTCCTGACCCAGCAACCTCACTCGCTACAGACCCAGCGCCCACACTCGCTACTGACCCAGCAACCACACTCGCTACAGACCCAGCGCCCACACTCACTACAGACCCCACGCCCACATTCGCTACAGACCCAGCGTCAAAATTCGATACTGAAACTGTGCCCAGACTCCCTACAGACACAGTGACCACACTCGCTACAGACCCAGCACCCACACTCACTCCAGACCCTGCGCACACAGGGGGGAAAGAATCAGCACCCACACACACTACAGACCCAGCACCCACACTCACTACAGACACAGCTCCCACACTCGTTACAGACCCAGCGCCCACACTCGCTACAGACCCAGCACCCAAACTCACTACAGACCAACCTTCCCATTCACTACAGACATAGCACCCTCCCTCGCTACAAACCCAACGCCCACACTCGCTACAGTCACAGCGCCCAGACTCGCTACAAACGCAGCGCCCACACTCACTACATACCCATCGTCTACTGTCGCATCAGACCCAGTGCCCACACTCCCTACAGACCGAGAGTCCCCACTCGCTACAGACCCAGCGCCCTCACTCACTACATATCAAAACCCCACACCCACTACAGACCCAGGGACCCAACTCGCTACAGACCCAGAGCCCACACTCGCTACAGAACCAGAGCCCACACTCACTACAGACCAACGAACATATTCACTGCAGACCCAGCGTCCACACTCACTAAAGACCCAGGTCCCACACTCGCTACAGACCCAGCGCCCACACTCACTACAAACCCACCGCCCAGACGCTTTACAGACCCAGCGCCCATACTCACTACAGAACCAGAGCCCACACTCGCTACAGACCCAGCGCCCACAATCACTACAGACCCATTGCCCACACTCACTACAGACACAGCGCCCACACTCACTAGAGACCCAGCCCCCGCACTCACTACATACCCAGTGCCCACACTCACTACAGACCCAGCGCCCACACGCACAGCAGACCCAGCGCCCACACTCACTACAGACCCAGCGCCCACACTCACTGCAGACCCAGCGCCCACACTCACTACAGACCCGGCACCCACACTCACTACAGACCCAGCGCCCACATTCGCTACAGACCCAGCACCCACATTCGGTACATATCCATAGCCCGCACTCTCTACAGACCCAGAGCTCACACTCACTACAGACCCAGCACCCACACTTGCTGCAATCCCACAGCCCAAACACACTGCTGACCCAGTGCCCACACTCACTACAGACCCAGCACCGAGAAACGCTACAGACCCAGCACCCACACTCGCTACATATCCAAAGCCCACACTCACTACAGAAACAGAGCCCACACTCACTACAGACCAACGAACATATTCACTGCAGACCCAGCGTCCACACTCACTACAGGCCCAGGTCCCACACTCGCTACAGACCCAGCGCCCACAATCACTACAAAACCCAGCGCCCAAAATCGATTCAGACCCAACGCCCACACCCACTACAGACCTAGAGCCCACACTCGCTACAGACCCAGAGCCCACACTTACTACGGACCCAGTGCCCACACTCACAACAAACCCAGCACCCACACACGCTACAGACCCAGTGCCCACACTCACTACAGACCCTGCGCCCAACTCACTACAGACCCAGCGACCACACACACGAAAGACCCAGTGCCCACACTCACTACAGACACAGCTCCCACACTCGCTACAGAACCAGCGCCCACACTCGCTACAGACCAAGCGCCGACACTCACTACATATCCCGCGCCCACACTCGCTTCAGACTCAGCACCCACACTCGCTACAGACCCATCGCCCACACTCACTACAGACCCAGCGCCCACACTCGCTGCAGACTCAGCACCCACACTCATTACAGACCCTGCGCCCACATTCGGTACAGACCCAGCGCCCAAACTCGAACAGACCCAGCACCCACACTCACTACAGACCCAGCGCCCACAATCTGTACAGACCCAGCGCCCACACTCGCTACAGACACAGCACCCACTGCCGCTACAGACCCAGCGCCCACACTCCCTACAGACCGAGAGACCACACTCGCTACAGACTGAGCGCCCGCACTCACTAAAAACCCAGCGCCCAGATTCGCTACAGATCCAGCGCACACTCACTAGAGACCCAGCGCCCACACTCGCTACAGAACCAGAGCCCACACTCGCTGCAGACTCAGCACCCACACTCATTACAGACCCTGCGCCCACATTCGGTACAGACCCAGCGCCCCAACTCAAACAGACCCAGCACCCACACTCACTACAGACCCAGCGCCCACAATCTGTACAGACCCAGCGCCCACACTCGCAACAAACACAGCGCCCACTGCCGCTACAGACTCAGCGCCCACACTCCCTACATACCGAGAGACCACACTCGCTACAGACTGAGCGCCCGCACTCACTAAAAACCCAGCGCCCAGACTCGCTACAGATCCAGTGCCCACACTCACAAGAGACCCAGCGCCCACACTCGCTACAGAACCAGAGCCCACACTCACTACAGACCCAGAGCCCACACTCGCTGCAGAAACAGAGCTCACACTCACGACGAACCCAGTGCCCACACTCGTTACAGACCCAGAGCCCACCCTCGCTACAGACCCAGCGCCCACACTCGCTACAGACCCAGCACCCACACTCCCTACAGACCGAGAGCCCACACTCACTACAGACCAAGAGCCCACACTCGCTACAGACCCAGCGCCCTCACTCGCTACAGACCCGGCGCCCACACTCACTACAGACCCATAGCGTACACTTGCTACCGACCCAGCGCCGATACTCGCTACAGACACAGCTCCCACACTCGCTACAGACCCAGCGCCCACACTCACTACAGACCCAGCGCGATACTCGCTACAGACACAGCACCCACACTCGCTACAGACCCAGCGCCCACACTCACTACAGACCCAGCACCCACACTCGCTACAGACACAGCACCCACACTCACTACAGACCCAGCGCCCACACTCACTACAGACACAGCACCCACACTCACTACAGACCCAGCGCCCACACTCGCTACAGACACAGCACCCACACTCACTACAGACCCAGCGCCCACACTCACTACAGACCCAGCGCCCACACTCGCTACATATCCAGCAACCACACTCGCTACAGACTCAGCACCCACACTCGCTACAGACCCATCGCCCACACTCGCTACAGACCGAGCGCCCACACTCGCTACAGACCCAGCGCCCACACTCGCTACAGACCCAGCGCCCACACTCCCTACATATCCAGCGCCCACACTCGCTACAGACTCAGCACCCACACTCATTACAGACCCATTGCCCACACTCACTGCAGACCCAGCGCCCACACTCACTACAGACACAGCACCCACACTCACTACATACCCAGTGCCCAAACTCACTAAAGACCCAGCGTCCATTGTCGCTACAGACCCAGCGCCCACACTCGCTACAGACCCAGCGCCCACACTTGGTACATATCCAGCGCACACACTCACTACAGACCCAGCGCCCACACTCACTACAGACCCCACGCCCACATTCGCTACAGACCCAGCGTCAAAATTCGATACTGAAACTGTGCCCAGACTCCCTGCAGACACAGTGACCACACTCGCTACAGACCCAGCACCCACACTCACTCCAGACCCTGCGCACACAGGGGGGAAAGAATCAGCACCCACACACACTACAGACCCAGCACCCACACTCACTACAGACACAGCTCCCACACTCGTTACAGACCCAGCGCCCACACTCGCTACAGACCCAGCGCCCACACTCGCTACAGACCCAGCACCCACACTCGCTACA
Source organism: Isurus oxyrinchus (assembly GCA_026770705.1). NCBI lineage: Eukaryota > Metazoa > Chordata > Chondrichthyes > Lamniformes > Lamnidae > Isurus > Isurus oxyrinchus. Next base: position 165,368,521 of record JANJGN010000008.1, read on the forward strand.
GACCCAGCACCCAAACTCACTACAGACCAACCTTCCCATTCACTACAGACATAGCACCCTCCCTCGCTACAAACCCAACGCCCACACTCGCTACAGTCATAGCGCCCAGACTCGCTACAAACGCAGCGCCCACACTCACTACATACCCATCGTCAACTGTCGCATCAGACCCAGTGCCCACACTCCCTACAGACCGAGAGTCCTCACTCGCTACAGACCCAGCGCCCTCACTCACTACATATCAAAACCCCACACCCACTACAGACCCAGGGACCCAACTCGCTACAGACCCAGAGCCCACACTCGCTACAGAACCAGAGCCCACACTCACTACAGACCAACGAACATATTCACTGCAGACCCAGCGTCCACACTCACTAAAGACCCAGGTCCCACACTCGCTACAGACCCAGCGCCCACACTCACTACAAACCCAGCGCCCAGACGCTTTACAAACCCAGCGCCCATACTCACTACAGACCAAGCACCCACACTCACTACAGAACCAGAGCCCACACTCGCTACAGACCCAGCGCCCACAATCACTACAGACCCATTGCCCACACTCACTACAGACACAGCGCCCACACTCACTAGAGACCCAGCCCCCGCACTCACTACATACCCAGTGCCCACACTCACTACAGACCCAGCGCCCACACGCACAGCAGACCCTGCGCCCACACTCACTACAGACCCAGCGCCCACACTCACTGCAGACCCAGCGCCCACACTCACTACAGACCCGGCGCCCACACTCACTACAGACCCAGCGCCCACATTCGCTACAGACCCAGCACCCACATTCGGTACATATCCATAGCCCGCACTCTCTACAGACCCAGAGCTCACACTCACTACAGACCCAGCACCCACACTTGCTGCAATCCCACAGCCCAAACACACTGCTGACCCAGTGCCCACACTCACTACAGACCCATAACCGAGAAACGCTACAGACCCAGCACCCACACTCGCTACATATCCAAAGCCCACACTCACTACAGAAACAGAGCCCACACTCACTACAGACCAACGAACATATTCACTGCAGACCCAGCGTCCACACTCACTACAGACCCAGGTCCCACACTCGCTACAGACCCAGCGCCCACAATCACTACAAAACCCAGCGCCCAAAATCGATACAGACCCAACGCCCACACCCACTACAGACCCAGAGCCCACACTCGCTACAGACCCAGAGCCCACACTTACTACATACCCAGTGCCCACACTCACAACAAACCCAGCACCCACACACGCTACAGACCCAGTGCCCACACTCACTACAGACGCTGCGCCCAACTCACTACAGACCCAGCGACCACACACACGAAAGACCCAGTGCCCACACTCACTACAGACACAGCTCCCACACTCGCTACAGAACCAGCGCCCACACTCGCTACAGACCAAGCGCCGACACTCACTACAGACCCAGCGCCCACACTCGCTACATATCCCGCGCCCACACTCGCTTCAGACTCAGCACCCACACTCGCTACAGACCCATCGCCCACACTCGCTACAGACCCAGCGCCCACACTCGCTGCAGACTCAGCACCCACACTCATTACAGACCCTGCGCCCACATTCGGTACAGACCCAGCGCCCAAACTCGAACAGACCCAGCACCCACACTCACTACAGACCCAGCGCCCACAATCTGTACAGACCCAGCGCCCACACTCGCTACAGACACAGCACCCACTGCCGCTACAGACCCAGCGCCCACACTCCCTACAGACCGAGAGACCACACTCGCTACAGACTGAGCGCCCGCACTCACTAAAAACCCAGCGCCCAGATTCACTACAGATCCAGCGCACACTCACTAGAGACCCAGCGCCCACACTCGCTACAGAACCAGAGCCCACACTCGCTGCAGACTCAGCACCCACACTCATTACAGACCCTGCGCCCACATTCGGTACAGACCCAGCGCCCCAACTCGAACAGACCCAGCACCCACACTCACTACAGACCCAGCGCCCACAATCTGTACAGACCCAGCGCCCACACTCGCTACAAACACAGCGCCCACTGCCGCTACAGACTCAGCGCCCACACTCCCTACATACCGAGAGACCACACTCGCTACAGACTGAGCGCCCGCACTCACTAAAAACCCAGCGCCCAGACTCGCTACAGATCCAGTGCCCACACTCACAAGAGACCCAGCGCCCACACTCGCTACAGAACCAGAGCCCACACTCACTACAGACCCAGAGCCCACACTCGCTGCAGAAACAGAGCTCACACTCACGACGAACCCAGTGCCCACACTCGCTACTGACCCAGCAACCACACTCGCTACAGACCCAGCGCCCACACTCACTACAGACCCACCGCCCACACTCACTACAGACCCAGCGCCCACACTCACTACAGACCCAGCGCCCACATTCGCTACAGAACCAGCGTCAAAAATCGATACTGAAACAGCGCCCAGACTCCCTACAGACACAGTGACCACACTCGAGACAGACCAATCACCCACACTCACTACAGACCAAGCGCACACAGTGGGTACAGAATCAGCACCCACACTCACTACAGACACAGCTCCCACACTCGTTACAGACCCAGAGCCCACCCTCGCTACAGACCCAGCGCCCACACTCGCTACAGACCCAGCACCCACACTCCCTACAGACCGAGAGCCCACACTCACTACAGACCAAGAGCCCACACTCGCTACAGACCCAGCGCCCTCACTCGCTACAGACCTGGCGCCCACACTCACTACAGACCCATAGCGTACACTTGCTACCGACCCAGCGCCGATACTCGCTACAGACACAGCTCCCACACTCGCTACAGACCCAGCGCGATACTCGCTACAGACACAGCTCCCACACTCGCTACAGACCCAGCGCCCACACTCACCACAGACCCAGCACCCACACTCGCTACAGACACAGCACCCACACTCACTATAGACCCAGCGCCCACACTCACTACAGACACAGCACCCACACTCACTACAGACCCAGCGCGATACTCGCTACAGACACAGCTCCCACACTCGCTACAGACCCAGCGCCCACACTCACCACAGACCCAGCACCCACACTCGCTACAGACACAGCACCCACACTCACTATAGACCCAGCGCCCACACTCACTACAGACACAGCACCCACACTCACTACAGACCCAGTGCCCACACTCACTACAGACCCAGCACCGAAAAACGCTACAGACCCAGCACCCACACTCGCTACATATCCAAAGCCCACACTCACTACAGACACAGTGCCCACACTCACTACAGACCCAGCGCCCACACTCGCTACATATCCAAAGCCCACACTCACTACAGACACAGTGCCCACACTCACTACAGACACAGTGCCCACACTCGCTACAGACTCAGCACCCACACTCGCTACAGACCCAGAGCTCACACTCACTACAGACCCAGCACCCACACTTGCTGCAATCCCACAGCCCAAACACACTGCTGACCCAGTGCCCACACTCACTACAGACCCAGCACCGAGAAACGCTACAGACCCAGCACCCACACTCGCTACATATCCAAAGCCCACACTCACTACAGAAACAGAGCCCACACTCACTACAGACCAACGAACATATTCACTGCAGACCCAGCGTCCACACTCACTACAGACCCAGGTCCCACACTCGCTACAGACCCAGCGCCCACAATCACTACAAAACCCAGCGCCCAAAATCGATACAGACCCAGAGCCCACACTTACTACGGACCCAGTGCCCACACTCACAACAAACCCAGCACCCACACACGCTACAGACCCAGTGCCCACACTCACTACAGACCCTGCGCCCAACTCACTACAGACCCAGCGACCACACACACGAAAGACCCAGTGCCCACACTCACTACAGACACAGCTCCCACACTCGCTACAGAACCAGCGCCCACACTCGCTACAGACCAAGCGCCGACACTCACTACAGACCCAGCGCCCACACTCGCTACATATCCCGCGCCCACACTCGCTTCAGACTCAGCACCCACACTCGCTACAGACCCATCGCCCACACTCGCTACAGACCCAGCGCCCACACTCGCTGCAGACTCAGCACCCACACTCATTACAGACCCTGCGCCCACATTCGGTACAGACCCAGCGCCCAAACTCGAACAGACCCAGCACCCACACTCACTACAGACCCAGCGCCCACAATCTGTACAGACCCAGCGCCCACACTCGCTACAGACACAGCACCCACTGCCGCTACAGACCCAGCGCCCACACTCCCTACAGACCGAGAGACCACACTCGCTACAGACTGAGCGCCCGCACTCACTAAAAACCCAGCGCCCAGATTCACTACAGATCCAGCGCACACTCACTAGAGACCCAGCGCCCACACTCGCTACAGAACCAGAGCCCACACTCGCTGCAGACTCAGCACCCACACTCATTACAGACCCTGCGCCCACATTCGGTACAGACCCAGCGCCCCAACTCGAACAGACCCAGCACCCACACTCACTACAGACCCAGCGCCCACAATCTGTACAGACCCAGCGCCCACACTCGCTACAAACACAGCGCCCACTGCCGCTACAGACTCAGCGCCCACACTCCCTACATACCGAGAGACCACACTCGCTACAGACTGAGCGCCCGCACTCACTAAAAACCCAGCGCCCAGACTCGCTACAGATCCAGTGCCCACACTCACAAGAGACCCAGCGCCCACACTCGCTACAGAACCAGAGCCCACACTCACTACAGACCCAGAGCCCACACTCGCGGCAGAAACAGAGCTCACACTCACGACGAACCCAGTGCCCACACTCGCTACTGACCCAGCAACCACACTCGCTACAGACCCAGCGCCCACACTCACTACAGACCCACCGCCCACACTCACTACAGACCCAGCGCCCACACTCACTACAGACCCAGCGCCCACATTCGCTACAGAACCAGCGTCAAAAATCGATACTGAAACAGCGCCCAGACTCCCTACAGACACAGTGACCACACTCGAGACAGACCAATCACCCACACTCACTACAGACCAAGCGCACACAGTGGGTACAGAATCAGCACCCACACTCACTACAGACACAGCTCCCACACTCGTTACAGACCCAGAGCCCACCCTCGCTACAGACCCAGCGCCCACACTCGCTACAGACCCAGCACCCACACTCCCTACAGACCGAGAGCCCACACTCACTACAGACCAAGAGCCCACACTCGCTACAGACCCAGCGCCCTCACTCGCTACAGACCCGGCGTCCACACTCACTACAGACCCATAGCGTACACTTGCTACCGACCCAGCGCCGATACTCGCTACAGACACAGCTCCCACACTCGCTACAGACCCAGCGCCCACACTCACTACAGACCCAGCGCGATACTCGCTACAGACACAGCTCCCACACTCGCTACAGACCCAGCGCCCACACTCACCACAGACCCAGCACCCACACTCGCTACAGACACAGCACCCACACTCACTATAGACCCAGCGCCCACACTCACTACAGACACAGCACCCACACTCACTACAGACCCAGCGCCCACACTCACTACAGACCCAGCGCCCACACTCGCTACATATCCAGCAACCACACTCGCTACAGACTCAGCACCCACACTCGCTACAGACCCATCGCCCACACTCGCTACAGACCGAGCGCCCACACTCGCTACAGACCCAGCGCCCACACTCGCTACAGACCCAGCGCCCACACTCGCTACATATCCAGCGCCCACACTCGCTACAGACTCAGCACCCACACTCATTACAGACCCATTGCCCACACTCACTGCAGACCCAGCGCCCACACTCACTACAGACACAGCACCCACACTCACTACATACCCAGTGCCCAAACTCACTAAAGACCCAGCGTCCATTGTCGCTACAGACCCAGCGCCCACACTCGCTACAGACCCAGCGCCCACACTTGGTACATATCCAGCGCACACACTCACTACAGACCCAGCGCCCACACTCACTACAGACCCCACGCCCACATTCGCTACAGACCCAGCGTCAAAATTCGATACTGAAACTGTGCCCAGACTCCCTGCAGACACAGTGACCACACTCGCTACAGACCCAGCACCCACACTCACTCCAGACCCTGCGCACACAGGGGGGAAAGAATCAGCACCCACACACACTACAGACCCAGCACCCACACTCACTACAGACACAGCTCCCACACTCGTTACAGACCCAGCGCCCACAATCGCTAAAGACCCAGCGCCCACACTCGCTACAGACCCAGCACCCACACTCGCTACAGACCCAGCACCCAAACTCACTACAGACCAACCTTCCCATTCACTACAGACATAGCACCCTCCCTCGCTACAAACCCAACGCCCACACTCGCTACAGTCACAGCGCCCAGACTCGCTACAAACGCAGCGCCCACACTCACTACATACCCATCGTCAACTGTCGCATCAGACCCAGTGCCCACACTCCCTACAGACCGAGAGTCCCCACTCGCTACAGACCCAGCGCCCTCACTCACTACATATCAAAACCCCACACCCACTACAGACCCAGGGACCCAACTCGCTACAGACCCAGAGCCCACACTCGCTACAGAACCAGAGCCCACACTCACTACAGACCAATGAACATATTCACTGCAGACCCAGCGTCCACACTCACTAAAGACCCAGGTCCCACACTCGCTACAGACCCAGCGCCCACACTCACTACAAACTCAGCGCCCAGACGCTTTACAGACCCAGCGCCCATACTCACTACAGACCAAGCACCCACACTCACTACAGAACCAGAGCCCACACTCGCTACAGACCCAGCGCCCACAATCACTACAGACCCATTGCCCACACTCACTACAGACACAGCGCCCACACTCACTAGAGACCCAGCCCCCGCACTCACTACATACCCAGTGCCCACACTCACTACAGACCCAGCGCCCACACGCACAGCAGACCCAGCGCCCACACTCACTACAGACCCAGCGCCCACACTCACTGCAGACCCAGCGCCCACACTCACTACAGACCCGGCGCCCACACTCACTACAGACCCAGCGCCCACATTCGCTACAGACCCAGCACCCACATTCGGTACATATCCATAGCCCGCACTCTCTACAGACCCAGAGCTCACACTCACTACAGACCCAGCACCCACACTTGCTGCAATCCCACAGCCCAAACACACTGCTGACCCAGTGCCCACACTTACTACAGACCCAGCACCGAGAAACGCTACAGACCCAGCACCCACACTCGCTACATATCCAAAGCCCACACTCACTACAGAAACAGAGCCCACACTCACTACAGACCAACGAACATATTCACTGCAGACCCAGCGTCCACACTCACTACACACCCAGGTCCCACACTCGCTACAGACCCAGCGCCCACAATCAACTACAAAACCCAGCGCCCAAAATCGATACAGACCCAGCGCCCACACCCACTACAAACCCAGGTCCCACACTCGCTACAGACCCAGCGCCCACACTCGCTACATATCCAAAGCCCACACTCACTACAGAAACAGAGCCCACACTCACTACAGACCAACGAACATATTCACTGCAGACCCAGCGTCCACACTCACTACAGACCCAGGTCCCACACTCGCTACAGACCCAGCGCCCTCAATCACTACAAAACCCAGCGCCCAAAATCGATACAGACCCAACGCCCACACCCACTATAGAGCCAGAGCCCACACTCGCTACAGACCCAGAGCCCACACTTACTACGGACCCAGTGCCCACACTCACAACAAACCCAGCACCCACACACGCTACAGACCCAGTGCCCACACTCACTACAGACCCTGCGCCCAACTCACTACAGACCCAGCGACCACACACACGAAAGACCCAGTGCCCACACTCACTACAGACACAGCTCCCACACTCGCTACAGAACCAGCGCCCACACTCGCTACAGACCAAGCGCCGACACTCACTACAGACACAGCACCCACACTCACTACAGACCCAGCGCCCACACTCACTACAGACCCAGCGCCCACACTCGCTACATATCCAGCAACCACACTCGCTACAGACTCAGCACCCACACTCGCTACAGACCCATCGCCCACACTCGCTACAGACCGAGCGCCCACACTCGCTACAGACCCAGCGCCCACACTCGCTACAGACCCAGCGCCCACACTCGCTACATATCCAGCGCCCACACTCGCTACAGACTCAGCACCCACACTCATTACAGACCCATTGCCCACACTCACTCCAGACCCAGCGCCCACTCTCACTACAGACACAGCACCCACACTCACTACATACCCAGTGCCCAAACTCACTAAAGACCCAGCGTCCATTGTCGCTACAGACCCAGCGCCCACACTCGCTACAGACCCAGCGCCCACACTTGGTACATATCCAGCGCACACACTCACTACAGACCCAGCGCCCACACTCACTACAGACCCCACGCCCACATTCGCTACAGACCCAGCGTCAAAATTCGATACTGAAACTGTGCCCAGACTCCCTGCAGACACAGTGACCACACTCGCTACAGACCCAGCACCCACACTCACTCCAGACCCTGCGCACACAGGGGGGAAAGAATCAGCACCCACACACACTACAGACCCAGCACCCACACTCACTACAGACACAGCTCCCACACTCGTTACAGACCCAGTGCCCACACTCGCTACAGACCCAGCGCCCACACTCGCTACAGACCCAGCACCCACACTCGCTACAGACCCAGCACCCAAACTCACTACAGACCAACCTTCCCATTCACTACAGACATAGCACCCTCCCTCGCTACAAACCCAACGCCCACACTCGCTACAGTCACAGCGCCCAGACTCGCTACAAACGCAGCGCCCACACTCACTACATACCCATCGTCAACTGTCGCATCAGACCCAGTGCCCACACTCCCTACAGACCGAGAGTCCCCACTCGCTACAGACCCAGCGCCCTCACTCACTACATATCAAAACCCCACACCCACTACAGACCCAGGGACCCAACTCGCTACAGACCCAGAGCCCACACTCGCTACAGAACCAGAGCCCACACTCACTACAGACCAACGAACATATTCACTGCAGACCCAGCGTCCACACTCACTAAAGACCCAGGTCCCACACTCGCTACAGACCCAGCGCCCACACTCACTACAAACTCAGCGCCCAGACGCTTTACAGACCCAGCGCCCATACTCACTACAGACCAAGCACCCACACTCACTACAGAACCAGAGCCCATACTCGCTACAGACCCAGCGCCCACAATCACTACAGACCCATTGCCCACACTCACTACAGACACAGCGCCCACACTCACTAGAGACCCAGCCCCCGCACTCACTACATACCCAGTGCCCACACTCACTACAGACCCAGCGCCCACACGCACAGCAGACCCAGCGCCCACACTCACTACAGACCCAGCGCCCACACTCACTGCAGACCCAGCGCCCACACTCACTACAGACCCGGCGCCCACACTCACTACAGACCCAGCGCCCGAATTCGCTACAGACCCAGCACCCACATTCGGTACATATCCATAGCCCGCACTCTCTACAGACCCAGAGCTCACACTCACTACAGACCCAGCACCCACACTTGCTGCAATCCCACAGCCCAAACACACTGCTGACCCAGTGCCCACACTCACTACAGACCCAGCACCGAGAAACGCTACAGACCCAGCACCCACACTCGCTACATATCCAAAGCCCACACTCACTACAGAAACAGAGCCCACACTCACTACAGACCAACGAACATATTCACTGCAGACCCAGCGTCCACACTCACTACAGACCCAGGTCCCACACTCGCTACAGACCCAGCGCCCACAATCACTACAAAACCCAGCGCCCAAAATCGATACAGACCCAACGCCCACACCCACTATAGACCCAGAGCCCACACTCGCTACAGACCCAGAGCCCACACTTACTACGGACCCAGTGCCCACACTCACAACAAACCCAGCACCCACACACGCTACAGACCCAGTGCCCACACTCACTACAGACCCTGCGCCCAACTCACTACAGACCCAGCGACCACACACACGAAAGACCCAGTGCCCACACTCACTACAGACACAGCTCCCACACTCGCTACAGAACCAGCGCCCACACTCGCTACAGACCAAGCGCCGACACTCACTACAGACCCAGCGCCCACACTCGCTACATATCCAGCGCCCACACTCGCTTCAGACTCAGCACCCACACTCGCTACAGACCCATCGCCCACACTCGCTACAGACCCAGCGCCCACACTCGCTGCAGACTCAGCACCCACACTCATTACAGACCCTGCGCCCACATTCGGTACAGACCCAGCGCCCAAACTCGAACAGACCCAGCACCCACACTCACTACAGACCCAGCGCCCACAATCTGTACAGACCCAGCGCCCACACTCGCTACAGACACAGCACCCACTGCCGCTACAGACCCAGCGCCCACACTCCCTACAGACCGAGAGACCACACTCGCTACAGACTGAGCGCCCGCACTCACTAAAAACCCAGCGCCCAGATTCGCTACAGATCCAGCGCACACTCACTAGAGACCCAGCGCCCACACTCGCTACAGAACCAGAGCCCACACTCGCTGCAGACTCAGCACCCACACTCATTACAGACCCTGCGCCCACATTCGGTACAGACCCAGCGCCCCAACTCAAACAGACCCAGCACCCACACCCACTACAGACCCAGCGCCCACAATCTGTACAGACCCAGCGCCCACACTCGCTACAAACACAGCGCCCACTGCCGCTACAGACTCAGCACCCACACTCCCTACATACCGAGAGACCACACTCGCTACAGACTGAGCGCCCGCACTCACTAAAAACCCAGCGCCCAGACTCGCTACAGATCCAGCGCCCACACTCACAAGAGACCCAGCGCCCACACTCGCTACAGAACCAGAGCCCACACTCACTACAGACCCAGAGCCCACACTCGCTGCAGAAACAGAGCTCACACTCACGACGAACCCAGTGCCCACACTCGCTACTGACCCAGCAACCACACTCGCTACAGACCCAGCGCCCACACTCACTACAGACCCAGCGCCCACACTCACTACAGACCCAGCGCCCACACTCACTACAGACCCAGCGCCCACATTCGCTACAGAACCAGCGTCAAAAATCGATACTGAAACAGCGCCCAGACTCCCTACAGACACAGTGACCACACTCGAGACAGACCAATCACCCACACTCACTACAGACCAAGCGCACACAGTGGGTACAGAATCAGCACCCACACTCACTACAGACACAGCTCCCACACTCGTTACAGACCCAGAGCCCACCCTCGCTACAGACCCAGCGCCCACACTCGCTACAGACCCAGCACCCACACTCGCTACAGACACAGCCCCCACTGCCGCTACAGACCCAGCGCCCACACTCCCTACAGACCGAGAGCCCACACTCACTACAGACCAAGAGCCCACACTCGCTACAGACCCAGCGCCTTCACTCGCTACAGACCCGGCGCCCACACTCACTACAGACCCATAGCCTACACTTGCTACAGACCCAGCGCCGATACTCGCTACAGACACAGATCCCACACTCGCTACAGACCCAGCGCCCACACTCACTACAGACCCAGCGCGATACTCGCTACAGACACAGCTCCCACACTCGCTACAGACCCAGCGCCCACACTCACTACAGACCCAGCACCCACACTCGCTACAGACACAGCACCCACACTCACTACAGACCCAGCGCCCACACTCACTACAGACACAGCACCCACACTCACTACAGACCCAGCGCCCACACTCGCTACAGACACAGCACCCACACTCACTACAGACCCAGCGCCCACACTCACTACAGACCCAGCGCCCACACTCGCTACATATCCAGCGCCCACACTCGCTACAGACTCAGCACCCACACTCGCTACAGACCCATCGCCCACACTCGCTACAGACCGAGCGCCCACACTCGCTACAGACCCAGCGCCCACACTCGCTACAGACCCAGCGCCCACACTCGCTACATATCCAGCGCCCACACTCGCTACAGACTCAGCACCCACACTCATTACAGACCCATTGCCCACACTCACTACAGACCCAGCGTCCACACTCACTACAGACACAGCACCCACACTCACTACATACCCAGTGCCCAAACTCACTAAAGACCCAGCGTCCATTGTCGCTACAGACCCAGCGCCCACACTCGCTACATACCCAGCGCCCACACTTGGTACATATCCAGCGCACACACTCACTACAGACCCAGCGCCCACACTCACTACAGACCCAGCGCACTCACTCGCTACAGACCCCGTGACCACACTCGCTTCAGACCCAGCGCCCAAACTCACTACAAACCTAGCGGCCACATTCACTACAGACTCAGCGCCCAAAATCGACACAGACCCAGCGCCCAGACTCGCTACAGACACAGTGACCACACTCGCTACAGACCCAGCACCCACACTCACTACAGACCCAGCGCCCACAGTCGGTACAGAACCAGCACCCACACTCACTACAAATCCAGCGCCCACATTCGCTACAGACCCAGCGCCCAAAATCGATGCAGACCCAGCGCCCACACCCACTACAGACCCAGGGACCACACTCGCTACAGACCCAGAGCCCACACTTACTACAAACCCAGTGCCCACACTCACTACAAACCCTGCACCCACACACGCGATAGACCCATTGCCCACACTCACTACAGACCCATAGCCTACACTCGCTACAGACCCAGTGCCCACACTCGCTAAAGACCCAGTGCCGACACTCATTACAGACACAGCTCCCACACTCGCTACAGACCCAGTGCCCACACTCGCTACAGACACAGCACCCACAGTCATTACAGACCCAGCGCCCACATTCGGTACAGACCCAGCGCCCAAACTCGAACAGACCCAGCACCCACACTCGCTACAGACCCAGCGCCGACTCTCCCTACAGACCGAGAGCCCACACTCTCTACAGACCAAGAGCCCACACTCGCTACAGACCCAGCGCCCTCACTCGCTATATATCCAAAGCTCATACCCACTACAGACCCAGGGACCACACTTGCTACAAACCCAGTGCCGACACTCGCTACAGACACAGCTCCCACACTCGCTACAGAACCAGCGCCCACACTCGCTACAGACCAAGCGCCGACACTCACTACAGACCCAGCGCCCACACTCGCTACATATCCAGCGCCCACACTCGCTTCAGACTCAGCACCCACACTCGCTACAGACCCATCGCCCACACTCGCTACAGACCCAGCGCCCACACTCGCTGCAGACTCAGCACCCACACTCATTACAGACCCTGCGCCCACATTCGGTACAGACCCAGCGCCCAAACTCGAACAGACCCAGCACCCACACTCACTACAGACCCAGCGCCCACAATCTGTACAGACCCAGCGCCCACACTCGCTACAGACCCAGCGCCCACTCTCCCTACAGATCGCGAGCCCACACTCTCTACAGACCAAGAGCCCACACTCGCTACAGACCCAGCGCCCTCACTCGCTATATATCCAAAGCTCATACCCACTACAGACCCAGGGACCACACTTGCTACAAACCCAGTGCCGACACTCGCTACAGACACAGCTCCCACACTCGCTACAGACACAGCTCCCACATTCGGTACAGACCCAGCGCCCACACTCACTACAGACCCAGTGACCACACTCTCTACAGACCCAGTGACAACAATCTCTACAGAACCAGCACCGACACTCACTTCAGACCAGCGCCCACACTCACTACAGACCCAGCACCCAGACTCGCTACAGACACAGCGCCCACACTCACTACAGACCCAGTGCCCAGACTCGCTACAGACCAAGCACCCACACTCACTACAGACCCAGTGACCACACTCACTACAGACCCAGCGCCCACACTCACTACAGACGCAGTGACCACAATCTCTACAGACCCAGCACCCACACTCACTACAGACCAAGCACCACACTCACTACAGACCAAGTGACCACACTCACTACAGACCCAGCGCCCAGACTCGCTACCGACACAGTGACCACACTCTCTGCAGAACCAGCTCCCACATTCATCACAGACCAAGCACCCACAAACACTACAGACCCAGTGACCACACTCACTACAGATCCAGTGCCCACACTCGCTACAGAACCAGCACCCACACTCGCTACAGACCAAGCGCCCACACTCACTAAAAACCCAGCGCCCAGACTCGCTACAGACCCAGCGCCCACACTCACTACGGACCCAGTGCCCACACTCGCTACAGAACCAGAGCCCACACTCACTACAGCCCCAGAGCCCACACTGGCTACAGAACCAGAGCCCACACTCACTACAGACTCAGTGCCCACACTCGCTACAGAACCAGCGCCCACATTCGCGACAGACCCAGCGTCAAAAATCGATACTGAAACAGCGCCCAGACTCCCTACAGACACAGTGACCACACTCGCTACAGACCCAGCACCCACACTCACTACAGACCCAGCGCCAACACTCACTACAGACCCAGTGACCACACTCTCTACAGACCCAGTGACCACAATCTCATCAGACCCAGCACCCACACTCACTACAGTCCAAACAACACACTCACTACAGACCCAGCACACACACTCACTACAGACACAGTGACCACACTCACTACAGACGCAGCCCCCAGACTCGCTACCGACACAGTGACCACAGTCTCTGCAGAACCATCTCCCACACTCACTACAGACCCAGCAGCCACATTCACTACAGACCAAGCACCCACACTCACTACAGACCCAGTGACCACACTCTCTACAGACCCAGTGACAACAATCTCTACAGAACCAGCCCCCACACTCACTTCAGACCAGCGCCCACACTCACTACAGACCCAGCGCCCAGACTCGCTACAGACCAAGCACCCACACTCACTACAGACCCAGTGACCACACTCACTACAGACCCAGCGCCCACACTCAGTACAGACCCAGTGACCACAATCTCTACAGACCCAGTACCCACACTCACTACAGACCCAGCACCACACTCACTACAGACCCAGTGACCACACTCACTACAGACCCAGCGCCCAGACTCGCTACCGACACAGTGACCACATTCTCTGCAGAACCAGCTCCCACATTCATCACAGACCAAGCACCCACAAACACTACAGATCCAGTGACCACACTCACTACAGATCCAGTGCCCACACTCGCTACAGACCCAGCACCCACACTCGCTACAGACCGAGCGCCCACACTCACTAAAAACCCAGCGCCCAGACTCGCTACAGACCCAGCGCCCACACTCACTACGGACCCAGTGCCCACACTCGCTACAGAACCAGAGCCCACACTCACTACAGACCCAGAGCCCACACTCACTACATATCCAGATGCCACACTCAATGCAGACCCAGCGCCCACACTCGCTAAAGACCTAGCGCCCACACTCGCTAAATATCCAAAGCCCACACCCACTACAGACCCAGGGACCACACTCGCTACAGACCCAGAGCCCACACTCACTACAGACTCAAAGCCCACACTCACAACACCCCAGTGCCCACACTATCTACAGTCCCAGAGCCCACAATGACTACAGACCCAGCATCCACACTTGCTGCAATCCCACAGCGCAAACACACAGCAGATGCAGTGTCCACACACTACAGAGCAAGGACCCAGATACGCTACAGACTCAGCGCCCAAAATCAATACAGACCCAGCGCCCACAACTACTACAGACCCAGGGACCACACTCGCTACAGACCCAGAGCCCACACTCACTACAGACCCAGTGCCCACACTCACTACAAACCCTGCACCCACACACGCTACAGACCCATTGCCCACACTCACTACAGACCCATAGCCTACACTCGCTTCAGACCCAGCGCCCGCACTCGCTAAAGACCCAGTGCCCACACTCACTACAGACACAGCTCCCACACTCGCTACAGACCCAGCGCCGAGACTCGCTACATATCTAGCGCCCACACTCGCTAAAGACTCAGCACCCACACTCATTACAGACCCAGCGCCAACATTCGGTACAGACCCAGCGCCCAAACTCGAACAGACCCAGCACCCACACTCACTACAGACCCAGCGCCCAAAGTCTGTACAGACCCAGCGCCCACACTCGCTACAGACACAGCGCCCACACTCGCTACAGACCCAGCGCCCACACTACCTACAGACCGAGAGCCCACACTCTCTACACACCAAGAGCCACACTCGCTACAGACCCAGCGCCCTCACTCACTACAGACCCAGCGCCCTCACTCGCTATATATCCAAAGCCCACACCCACTACAGACCCAGGGACCACACTCACTACAGACCCAGAGCCCACACTCACTACGGACCCATAGACTACACTTGCTACAGACCCAGCGCCGACACTCGCTACAGACACAGCTCCCACACTCGCTACAGACCCAGCGCCCTCACTCGCTACATATCCAAAGCCCACACCCACTACAGACCCAGGGACCACACTCGCTATAGACCCAGAGCCCACACTCACTACAGACCCATAGCCTACACTTGCTACAGACCCAGCGCACACACTCACTACAGACCCAGTGACCACACTCTCTACAGACCCAGCGCCCACACTCACTACAGACCCAGCGCCCACACTCACTAAAAACCCAGCGCCCAGACTCGCTACAGACCCAGCGCCCACACTCACTACGGACCCAGTGCCCACACTCGCTACATTACCAGAGCCCACACTCACTACAGCCCCAGAGCCCACACTGGCTACAGAACCAGAGCCCACACTCACGACAGACTCAGTGCCCACACTCGCTACAGAACCAGCGCCCACATTCGCGACAGACCCAGCGTCAAAAATCGATACTGAAACAGCGCCCAGACTCCCTACAGACACAGTGACCACACTCGCTACAGACCCAGCACCCACACTCACTACAGACCCAGCGCCAACACTCACTACAGACCCAGTGACCACACTCTCTACAGACCCAGTGACCACAATCTCATCAGACCCAGCACCCACACTCACTACAGTCCAAGCAACACACTCACTACAGACCCAGCACACACACTCACTACAGACACAGTGACCACACTCACTACAGACGCAGCCCCCAGACTCGCTACCGACACAGTGACCACAGTCTCTGCAGAACCATCTCCCACACTCACTACAGACCCAGCAGCCACATTCACTACAGACCAAGCACCCACACTCACTACAGACCCAGTGACCACACTCTCTACAGACCCAGTGACAACAATCTCTACAGAACCAGCCCCCACACTCACTTCAGACCAGCGCCCACACTCACTACAGACCCAGCGCCCAGACTCGCTACAGACCAAGCACCCACACTCACTACAGACCCAGTGACCACACTCACTACAGACCCAGCGCCCACACTCAGTACAGACCCAGTGACCACAATCTCTACAGACCCAGTACCCACACTCACTACAGACCAAGCACCACACTCACTACAGACCCAGTGACCACACTCACTACAGACCCAGCGCCCAGACTCGCTACCGACACAGTGACCACATTCTCTGCAGAACCAGCTCCCACATTCATCACAGACCAAGCACCCACAAACACTACAGATCCAGTGACCACACTCACTACAGATCCAGTGCCCACACTCACTACAGACCCAGCACCCACACTCGCTACAGACCGAGCGCCCACACTCACTAAAAACCCAGCGCCCGGACTCGCTACAGACCCAGCGCCCACACTCACTACGGACCCAGTGCCCACACTCGCTACAGAACCAGAGCCCACACTCACTACAGACCCAGAGCCCACACTCACTACATATCCAGATGCCACACTCAATGCAGACCCAGCGCCCACACTCGCTAAAGACCTAGCACCCACACTCGCTAAATATCCAAAGCCCACACCCACTACAGACCCAGGGACCACACTCGCTACAGACCCAGAGCCCACACTCACTACAGACTCAAAGCCCACACTCACAACACCCCAGTGCCCACACTATCTACAGTCCCAGAGCCCACAATGACTACAGACCCAGCACCCACACTTGCTGCAATCCCACAGCGCAAACACACTGCAGATCCAGTGTCCACACACTACAGAGCAAGGACCCAGATACGCTACAGACTCAGCGCCCAAAATCAATACAGACCCAGCGCCCACAACTACTACAGACCCAGGGACCACACTCGCTACAGACCCAGAGCCCACACTCACTACAGACCCAGTGCCCACACTCACTACAAACCCTGCACCCACACACGCTACAGACCCATTGCCCACACTCACTACAGACCCATAGCCTACACTCGCTTCAGACCCAGCGCCCGCACTCGCTAAAGACCCAGTGCCCACACTCACTACAGACACAGCTCCCACACTCGCTACAGACCCAGCGCCGAGACTCGCTACATATCCAGCGCCCACACTCGCTACAGACTCAGCACCCACACTCATTACAGACCCAGCGCCAACATTCGGTACAGACCCAGCGCCCAAACTCGAACAGACCCAGCACCCACACTCACTACAGACCCAGCGCCCAAAGTCTGTACAGACCCAGCGCCCACACTCGCTACAGACACAGCGCCCACACTCGCTACAGACCCAGCGCCCACACTACCTACAGACCGAGAGCCCACACTCTCTACACACCAAGAGCCACACTCGCTACAGACCCAGCGCCCTCACTCACTACAGACCCAGCGCCCTCACTCGCTATATATCCAAAGCCCACACCCACTACAGACCCAGGGACCACACTCACTACAGACCCAGAGCCCACACTCACTACGGACCCATAGCCTACACTTGCTACAGACCCAGCGCCGACACTCGCTACAGACACAGCTCCCACACTCGCTACAGACCCAGCGCCCTCACTCGCTACATATCCAAAGCCCACACCCACTACAGACCCAGTGACCACACTCGCTATAGACCCAGAGCCCACACTCACTACAGACCCATAGCCTACACTTGCTACAGACCCAGCGCACACACTCACTACAGACCCAGTGACCACACTCTCTACAGACCCAGCGCCCACACTCACTACAGACCCAGCGCCCACACTCACTAAGGACCCAGCGCCCACACTCACTACAGACCCAGCGCCCACACTCGCTACAGACCCAGCGCCGACACTTGCTACAGACCCAGAGCCCACACTCGCTACAGACCCAGTTCCCACACTCGCTGCAGACCCAGCACCCACACGCACTACAGACCCAGTGCCCACACTCGCTACAGACCCAGCACACACACTCACTACAGACAATGTGACCACACTCACTACCGACCCAGAGCCCACACTCGCTACAGACCCAGCACCCAGACTCGCTACAGACACAGCACCCACACTCACTACAGACCCAGCGCCCAGACTCGCTACAGACTAAGCACCACACTCACTAGAGACCCAGTGACCACACTCACTACAGGCCCAGAGCCCACACTCACTACAGACCCAGTGACCACAATCTCTACAGAACCAGCACCCACACTCACTACAGTCCAAGCACCACACTCACTACAAACCCAGTGACCACACTCACTACAGACGCAGCTCCCACACTCACTACAGACACAGCACCCACACTCACTACCGACCAAGCACCCACACTCACTACAGACGCAGTGACCACACTCACTACAGATCCAGTGCCCACTCTCACTACAGACCTAGCAACCACACTCGCTACAGAACAAGTGCCCACACTCACTACAGACCCAGCGCCCACACTCACTACAGACCCAGTGCCCACACTCGCTACAGAACCAGCACCCAGACTCGCAACAGACACAGCGCCCACACTCACAACAGACCAAGCACCACACTAACTACAGACCCAGTGACCACACTCTCTACAGACCCAGTGACCACAATCTCTACAGACCCAACACCCACACTCACTACAGTCCAAGCACCACACTCACTACAGACCCAGTGACCACACTCACTACAGACCCAGCGCCCAGACTCGCTACAGACCAAGCACCCACACTCACTACAGACCCAGTGACCACACTCACTACAGACCCAGCGCCCACACTCACTACAGACCCAGCGCCCACACTCGCTACAGACCCAGCACCCAGACTCGCTACAGACACAGCGCCCACACTCACAACAGACCAAGCACCACACTCACTACAGACCCAGTGACCACACTCTCTACAGACCCAGTGACCACAATCTCTACAGACCCAGCACCCACACTCACTACCGTCCAAGCACCAAACTCACTACAGACCCAGTGACCACACTCACTACAGACCCAGCGCCCCGACTCACTACAGACCGAGCACCCACACTCACTACAGACCCAGTGACCACACTCACTACAGACCCAGCGCCCACACTCACTACAGACCCAGTGACCACAATCTCTACAGACCCAGCACCCACACTCACTACAGACCCAGCACCACACTCACTACAGACCCAGTGACCACACTCACTACAGACCCAGCGTCCAGACTCGCTCCCGACACAGTGACCACACTCTCTGCAGAACCAGCTCCCACATTCATCACAGACCAAGCACCCACAAACACTACAGACCCAGTGACCACACTCACTACAGATCCAGGGCCCACACTCGCTACAGACCCAGCACCCACACTCGCTACAGACCGAGCGCCCACACTCACTAAAAACCCAGCGCCCAGACTCGCTACAGACCCAGCGCCCACACTCACTACGGACCCAGTGCCCACACTCGCTACAGAACCAGAGCCCACACTCAGTACAGACCCAGAGCCCACACTCGCTGCAGAAACAGAGCCCACACTCACTACAGACTCAGTGGGCACACTCGCTACTGACCCAGCAACCACATTCGCTACAGACCCAGCGCCCACACTCACTACAGACCCAGCACCCACATTCGCGACAGACCCAGCGTCAAAAATCGATACTGAAACAGCGCCCAGACTCCCTACAGACACAGTGACCACACTCGCTACAGACCCAGCACCCACACTCACTACAGACCAAGAGCCCACACTCGCGACAGACCCAGCACCCAGACTCGCTACAGACTAAGCACCACACTCACTACAGACCCAGTGACCACACTCACTGCAGGCCCAGCGCCCACACTCACTACAGACCCAGCGCCTGCACTCGCTACAGAACCAGCGCCCACACTCACTACAGACCCAGCGCCCACACTCACTACAGACCCAGTGACCACACTCACTACAGACGCAGCTCCCTCACTCACTACAGACACAGCACGCACACTCACTACCGACCAAGCACCCACACTCACTACAGACCCAGTGACCACACTCACTACAGATCCAGTGCCCACACCCACTACAGACCTAGCAACCACACTCGCTACAGACCCAGTGCCCACACTCACTACAGACCCAGCGCCCACACTCACTACAGACCCAGCGCCCACACTCGCTACAGACCCCGCACCCAGACTCGCAACAGACACAGCGCCCACACTCACAACAGACCAAGCACCACACTCACTACAGACCCAGTGACCACAATCTCTACAGACCAAGCACCCACACTCACTACAGTCCAAGCACCACACTCACTACAGACCCAGTGACCACACTCACTACAGACCCAGCGCCCAGACTCGCTACAGACCAAGCACCCACACTCACTACAGACCCAGTGACCACACTCACTACAGACCCAGCGCCCACACTCACTACAGACCCAGCGCCCACACTCACTACAGACCCAGCTCCCACTGTCGCTACAGACCCAGCGACAACACTCGCTACAGACCAAGCGCCCACACTCGCTACATATCCAGAGCCCAGACCAACTACAGACCCAGGAACCACACTCACTACATATCCAAAGCCCACACCCACTACAGACACAGGGACCACACTCGCTACAGACCCAGAGCCCACACTCACTACAGACTCAGAGCCCACACTCACAACACCCCAGTGCCCACACTATCTACAGTCCCAGAGCCCACAATGACTACAGACCCAGCATCCACACTTGCTGCAATCCCACAGCGCAAACACACTGCAGACCCAGTGCCCACACACTACAGAGCAAGGACCCAGATACGCTACAGACCCAGCGCCCACACCTACTACAGACCCAGGGACCACACTCGCTACAGACCCAGAGCCCACACTCACTACAGACCCAGTGCCCACTCTCACTACAAAACCCTGCACCCACACAAGCTACAGATCCATTGCCCACACTCACTACAGACCCATAGCCTACACTCGCTTCAGACCCAGCGCCTGCACTCGCTAAAGGCCCAGTGCCCACACTCACTACAGACACAGCTCCCACACTCGCTACAGACCCAGCGCCGAGACTCACTACATATCCAGCTCCCACACTCGCTAGAGAATCAGCACCCACACTCATTACAGACCCAGCGCCCACATTCGGTACAGACCCAGCACCCACACTCACTACAGACCCAGCGCCCAAAGTCTGTACAGACCCAGCGCCCACAGTCACGACAGACACAGCGCCCACACTCGCTACAGACCCAGCGCCCACTCTCCCTACAGACCGAGAGCCCACACTCTCTACAGACCCAGAGCCCACACTCGCTACAGACCCAGCGCCCTCACTCACTACAGACCCAGCACCCTCACTCGCTATATATCCAAAGCCCACACCCACTACAGACCCAGGGACCACACTCGCTACAGACCCAGAGCCGACACTCACTACAGACCCAGAGCCCACACTCACTACAGACACAGCTCCCACACTCGCTACAGACCCAGCACCCACACTCACTACAGACCCAGCGCCCTCACTCGCTATATATCCAAAGCCCAAACCCACTACAGACCCAGGGACCACACTCGCTACAGACCCAGAGCCCACACTCACTACAGACCCATAGCCTACACTTGCTACAGACCCAGCGCCGACACTCGCTACAGACACAGCTCCCACACTCGCTACAGACCCAGCGCCGACACTCGCTACAGACACAGCTCCCACATTCGGTACAGACCCAGCAAACACACTCACTACAGACCCAGCGCCCAGACTCGCTACAGACCAAGCACCCACACTCACTACAGACCCAGTGACCACACTCACTACAGACCCAGCGCCCACACTCACTACAGACCCAGCACCCAGACTCGCTACAGACACAGCGCCCACACTCACAACAGACCAAGCACCACACTCACTACAGACCCAGTTACCACACTCTCTACAGACCCAGTGACCACAATCTCTACAGACCCAGCACCCACACTCACTACAGTCCAAGCACCACACTCACTACAGACCCAGTGACCACACTCACTACAGACCCAGCGCCCAGACTCACTACAGACCAAGCACCCACACTCACTACAGACCCAGTGACCACACTCACTACAGACCCAGCGCCCACACTCACTACAGACCCAGTGACCACAATCTCTACAGACCCAGCACCCACACTCACTACAGACCCAGCACCACACTCACTACAGACCCAGTGACCACACTCACTACAGACCCAGCGCCCAGACTCGCTACCGACACAGTGACCACACTCTCTGCAGAACCAGCTCCCACATTCATCACAGACCAAGCACCCACAAACACTACAGACCCAGTGACCACACACACTACAGATCCAGTGCCCACACTCACTACAGACCCAGCACCCACACTCGCTACAGACCGAGCACCCACACTCACTAAAAACCCAGCGCCCAGACTCCCTACAGACCCAGCGCCCACACTCACTACGGACCCAGTGCCCACACTCGCTACAGAACCAGAGCCCACACTCACTACAGACCCAGAGCCCACACTCGCTGCAGAAACAGAGCCCACACTCACTACAGACTCAGTGGCCACACTCGCTACTGACCCAGCAACCACATTCGCTACAGACCCAGCGCCCACACTCACTACAGACCCAGCACCCACATTCGCGACAGACCCAGCATCAAAAATCGATACTGAAACAGCGCCCACACTCGCTACAGACACAGTGACCCCACTCGCTACAGACCCAGCACCCACACTCACTACAGACCAAGAGCCCACACTCGCGACAGACCCAGCACCCAGACTCGCTACAGACTAAGCACCACACTCACTACAGACCCAGTGACCACACTCACTGCAGGCCCAGCGCCCACACTCACTACAGACCCAGCGCCCACACTCGCTACAGAACCAGCGCCGACACTCACTACAGACCCAGCGCCCACACTCACTACAGACCCGGCGCCTACACTCACTACAGACCCAGCGCCCACACTCGCTACAGACCCAGCGCCGACACTTGCTACAGACCCAGAGCCCACACTCGCTACAGACCCAGTGCCCACACTCGCTGCAGACCCAGCACCCACACGCACTACAGACCCAGTGCCCACACTCGCTACAGACCCAGCGCACACACTCACTATAGACAATGTGACCACACTCACTACCGACCCAGCGCCCACACTCGCTACAGACCCAGCGCCCACACTCACTACTGACCCAGCAAACAGACTCGCGACAGACACAGCACCCACACTCACTACAGACCCAGCGCCCAGACTCGCTACAGACTAAGCACCACACTCACTACAGACCCAGTGACCACACTCACTACAGGCCCAGCGCCCACACTCACTACAGACCCAGTGATCACACTCTCTACAGACCCATTGACCACAATCTCTACAGACCCAGCACCCACACTCACTACAGTCATAGCACCACACTCACTACAGACCCAGTGACCACACTCACTACAGATGCATCCCCCAGACTCGCTACCGACACAGTGACCACACTCTCTGCAGAACCAGCTCCCACACTCACTACAGACCCAGTGCCCACACTCACTACAGACCAAGCGCCCACACTCACTACAGACCCAGCACCCACACTCACTACAGACCAAGCGCCCACACTCACTACAGACCCAGTGCCCACACTCAATACAGACCTAGCACCCACACTCGCTACAGACCCAGTGCCCACACTCACTACAGACCCAGCGCCCACACTCACTACAGACCAAGCACCCACACTCACTACAGACCAAGCGCCCACACTCACTACAGACCCAGTGCCCACACTCAATACAGACCTAGCACCCACACTCGCTACAGACCCAGTGCCCACACTCACTACAGACCCAGCGCCCACATTCACTACATACCCAGCGCCCACACTCGCTACAGACCCAGCACCCAGACTCGCTACAGACACAGCGCCCACACTCACAACAGACCAAGCACCACACTCATACAGACCCAGTGACCACACTCTCTACAGACCCAGTGACCACAATCTCTACAGACCCAGCACCCACACTCACTACAGTCCAAGCACCACAGTCACTACAGACCCAGTGACCACACTCACTACAGACACAGCCCCCAGACTCGCTACCGACACAGTGACCACAGTCTCTGCAGAACCAGCTCCCACACTCACTACAGATCCAGTGCCCACACTCGCTACAGACCCAGAGCCCACACTCGCTACAGACCCAGTGCCCACACTCACTACAGACCCAGTGAGCACACTCTCTACAGACCCAGTGACCACAATCTCTACAGACCCAGCACCCACACGCACTACAGACCAGCGCCCACACTCGCTATAGACCCAAAGCCCACACTCACTACAGACCCAGCACCCTGACTCGCTACAGACACAGCGCCCACACTCACTAAAGACCAACGCCCACACTCACTACAGACCCAGCGCCCAGACTCGCTACAGACCAAGCACCACACTCACTACAGATCCAGTGACCACACTCACTACAGACCCAGCACCCACAATCACTACAGACCCAGTGACCACACTCTCTACAGACCCAGTGACCACAATCTCTACAGAACCAGCACCCACACTCACTACAGTCCAAGCACCACACTCACTACAGACCCAGCACCCACACTCACTACAGACACAGTGACCACACTCACTACAGACCCAGCACCCACACTCACTACAGTCGCAGCCCCCAGACTCGCTACCGACACAGTGACCACAGTCTCTGCAGAACCATCTCCCAGACTCACTACAGAACCAGCGCCCACACTCGCTACAGACCCAGTGCCCACACTCACTACCAACCTGGCGGCCACATTCGCTACAGACTCAGCGTCAAAAATCGAAACAGACCCAGTGCCCAGACTCGCTACAGACACAGTGACCACACTCGCTACAGACCCAGCACCCACACTCACTACAGTCCCAGCGCCCACAGTTGGTACAGAACCAGCGCCTACACTCAATACCAATCCAGCGCCCACATTCGTTACAAACTCAGCCCCGACACTCACTACAGACCGAGCACCCTCACTCGCTACATATCCAGAGCCCCACCCACTACAGACCCAGCGCCCAAACTCGCTACAAACCCAGCGTCCACACTCTCTATATATCCAGAGCCCACATCCACTACAGACCCAGTGAGCACACTCGCTACATATCCAGAGGCCACAATCAATGCAGACACAGTGCCCGCACTCGCTACAGACCCAGCGCCCACACTCGCTACATATCCAAAGCCCACACTCACTACAGACCCAGCTCCCACTGTCGCTACAGACCCAGCGACAACACTCGCTACAGACCAAGCGCCCACACTCGCTACATATCCAGAGCCCAGACCAACTACAGACCCAGGAACCACACTCACTACATATCCAAAGCCCACACCCACTACAGACACAGGGACCACACTCGCTACAGACCCAGAGCCCACAATCACTACAGACTCAGAGCCCACACTCACAACACCCCAGTGCCCACACTATCTACAGTCCCAGAGCCCACAATGACTACAGACCCAGCATCCACACTTGCTGCAATCCCACAGCGCTAACACACTGCAGACCCAGTGCCCACACACTACAGAGCAAGGACCCAGATACGCTACAGACCCAGCGCCCAAAATCAATACAGACCCAGCGCCCACACCTACTACAGACCCAGGGACCACACTCGCTACAGACCCAGAGCCCACACTCACTACAGACCCAGTGCCCACACTCACTACAAAACCCTGCACCCACACAAGCTACAGATCCATTGCCCACACTCACTACAGACCCATAGCTTACACTCGCTTCAGACCCAGCGCCTGCACTCGCTAAAGGCCCAGTGCCCACACTCACTACAGACACAGCTCCCACACTCGCTACAGACCCAGCGCCAAGACTCACTACATATCCAGCTCCCACACTCGCTAGAGAATCAGCACCCACACTCATTACAGACCCAGCGCCCACATTCGGTACAGACCCAGCACCCACACTCACTACAGACCTAGCGCCCAAAGTCTGTACAGACCCAGCGCCCACAGTCACGACAGACACAGCGCCCACACTCGCTACAGACGCAGCGCCCACTCTCCCTACAGACCGAGAGCCCACACTCTCTACAGACCCAGAGCCCACACTCGCTACAGACCCAGCGCCCTCACTCACTACAGACCCAGCACCCTCACTCGCTATATATCCAAAGCCCACACCCACTACAGACCCAGGGACAACACTCGCTACAGACCCAGAGCCCACACTCACTACAGACCCAGAGCCCACACTCACTACAGACACAGCTCCCACACTCGCTACAGACCCAGCACCCACACTCACTACAGACCCAGCGCCCACACTCGCTATATATCCAAAGCCCACACCCACTACAGACCCAGTGACCACACTCACTACAGACCCAGCATCCACACTTGCTGCAATCCCACAGCGCTAACACACTGCAGACCCAGTGCCCACACACTACAGAGCAAGGACCCAGATACGCTACAGACCCAGCGCCCAAAATCAATACAGACCCAGCGCCCACGCCTACTACAGACCCAGGGACCACACTCGCTACAGACCCAGAGTCAATACTCACTACAGACCCAGTGCCCACACTCACTACAAAACCCTGCACCCACACAAGCTACAGATCCATTGCCCACACTCACTACAGACCCATAGCCTACACTCGCTTCAGACCCAGCGCCTGCACTCGCTAAAGGCCCAGTGCCCACACTCACTACAGACACAGCTCCCACACTCGCTACAGACCCAGCGCCAAGACTCACTACATATCCAGCTCCCACACTCGCTAGAGAATCAGCACCCACACTCATTACAGACCCAGCGCCCACATTCGGTACAGACCCAGCACCCACACTCACTACAGACCCAGCGCCCAAAGTCTGTACAGACCCAGCGCCCACAGTCACGACAGACACAGCGCCCACACTCGCTACAGACCCAGCGCCCACTCTCCCTACAGACCGAGAGCCCACACTCTCTACAGACCCAGAGCCCACACTCGCTACAGACCCAGCGCCCTCACTCACTACAGACCCAGCACCCTCACTCGCTACATATCCAGAGCCCCACCCACTAAAGACCCAGCGCCCAAACTCGCTACAAACCCAGCGTCCACACTCTCTATATATCCAGAGCCCACATCCACTACAGACCCAGTGAGCACACTCGCTACATATCCAGAGGCCACAATCAATGCAGACACAGTGCCCGCACTCGCTACAGACCCAGCGCCCACACTCGCTACATATCCAAAGCCCACACTCACTACAGACCCAGCTCCCACTGTCGCTACAGACCCAGCGACAACACTCGCTACAGACCAAGCGCCCACACTCGCTACATATCCAGAGCCCAGACCAACTACAGACCCAGGAACCACACTCACTACATATCCAAAGCCCACACCCACTACAGACACAGGGACCACACTCGCTACAGACCCAGAGCCCACACTCACTACAGACTCAGAGCCCACACTCACAACACCCCAGTGCCCACACTATCTACAGTCCCAGAGCCCACAATGACTACAGACCCAGCACCCACACTTGCTGCAATCCCACAGCGCAAACACACTGCAGACCCAGTGCCCACACACTACAGAGCAAGGACCCAGATACGCTACAGACCCAGCGCCCAAAATCAATACAGACCCAGCGCCCACACCTACTACAGACCCAGGGACCACACTCGCTACAGACCCAGAGCCCACACTCACTACAGACCCAGTGCCCACACTCACTACAAAACCCTGCACCCACACAAGCTACAGATCCATTGCCCACACTCACTACAGACCCATAGCCTACACTCGCTTCAGACCCAGCGCCTGCACTCGCTAAAGGCCCAGTGCCCACACTCACTACAGACACAGCTCCCACACTCGCTACAGACCCAGCGCCAAGACTCACTACATATCCAGCTCCCACACTCGCTAGAGAATCAGCACCCACACTCATTACAGACCCAGCGCCCACATTCGGTACAGACCCAGCACCCACACTCACTACAGACCCAGCGCCCAAAGTCTGTACAGACCCAGCGCCCACAGTCACGACAGACACAGCGCCCACACTCGCTACAGACGCAGCGCCCACTCTCCCTACAGACCGAGAGCCCACACTCTCTACAGACCCAGAGCCCACACTCGCTACAGACCCAGCGCCCTCACTCACTACAGACCCAGCACCCTCACTCGCTATATATCCAAAGCCCACACCCACTACAGACCCAGGGACCACACTCGCTACAGACCCAGAGCCCACACTCACTACAGACCCAGAGCCCACACTCACTACAGACACAGCTCCCACACTCGCTACAGAACCAGCACCCACACTCACTACAGACCCAGCTCCCTCACTCGCTATATATCCAAAGCCCACACCCACTACAGACCCAGGGACCACACTCGCTACAGACCCAAAGCCCACACTCACTACAGACCCATAGCCTACACTTGCTACAGACCCAGCGCCGACACTCGCTACAGACACAGCTCCCACACTCGCTACAGACCCAGCGCCGACACTCACTACAGACACAGCTCCCACATTCGGTACAGACCCAGGGACCACACTCACTACAGACCCAGCGCCCAGACTCGCTACAGACCAAGCACCCACACTCACTACAGACCCAGTGACCACACTCACTACAGACCCAGCGCCCACACTCACTACAGACCCAGCGTCCACACTCACTACAGACCCAGTGACCACAATCTCTACAGACCCAGCACCCACACTCACTAGAGACCAAGCACCACACTCACTACAGACCCAGCGCCCACACTCACTACAGACCCAGCGTCCACACTCACTACAGACCCAGTGACCACAATCTCTACAGACCCAGTGCCCACACTCACTACTGACCCAGTGACCACACTCACTACAGACCCAGCGCCCAGACTCGCTACCGACACAGTGACCACACTCTCTGCAGAACCAGCTCCCACATTCATCACAGACCAAGCACCCACAAACACTACAGACCCAGTGACCACACTCACTACAGATCCAGTGCCCACACTCGCTACAGACCCAGCACCCACACTCACTACAGACCGAGCGCCCACACTCACTAAAAACCCAGCGCCCAGACTCGCGACAGACCCAGCGCCCACACTCACTACGGACCCAGTGCCCACACTCGCTACAGAACCAGAGCCCACACTCACTACAGACCCAGAGCCCACACTGGCTACAGAACCAGAGCCCACACTCACTACAGACTCAGTGCCCACACTCGCTACTGACCCAGCAACCACACTCGCTACAGACCCAGCAACCACACTCACTACAGACCCAGCGCCCACACTCACTACAGACCGAGCGCCCACACTCACTACAGACCCAGCGCCCACACTCGCTACAGACCCAGCGCCGACGCTTGCTACAGACCCAGAGCCCACACTCGCTACAGACCCAGTGCCCACACTCGCTGCAGACCCAGCACCCACACGCACTACAGACCCAGTGCCCACACTCGCTACAGACCCAGCGCACACACTCACTACAGACAATGTGACCACACTCACTACAGAACCAGAGCCCACACTCACTACAGACCCAGCGCCCACACTCACTACAGAACCAGCGCCCACACTCGCTACAGACCCAGCGCCCACACTCGCTACAAACTCAGCGCCGACACTCACTACAGACCCAGCGCCCTCACTCGCTACATATCCAGAGCCCCACCCTCTACAGACCCAGCGCCCAAACTCGCTACAAACCCAGCGTCCACACTCTCTATATATCCAGAGCCCACATCCACTACAGACCCAGTGAGCACACTCGCTACTTATCCAGAGGCCACAATCAATGCAGACACAGTGCCCACACTCGCTACATATCCAAAGCCCACGCTCACTACAGACCCAGCTCCCACTGTCGCTACAGATCCAGCGACAACACTCGCTACAGACCAAGCGCCCACACTCGCTACATGTCCAGAGCCCAGACCCACTACAGACCCGGGAACCACACTCGCTACATACCCAGATGCCACACTCAATGCAGACTCAGCGCCCACACTCGCTAAAGACCTAGCGCCCACACTCGCTAAATATCCAAAGCCCACACCCACTACAGACCCAGGGACCACACTCGCTACAGACCCAGAGCCCACACTCACTACAGTCCCAGAGCCCACAATGACTACAGACCCAGCACCCACACTTGCTGCAATCCCACAGCCCAAACACACTGCAGACCCAGTGCCCACACTCACTACAGAGCAAGGACCCAGATACGCTACAGACCCAGCGCCCACACTCGCTACATATCCAAAGCCCACACTCACTTCAGACCAACGAACATACTCACTACAGACCCAGCACCCACACTCACTATAGACCCAGCGCCCACACTCGCTACAGACCCTGCGCCCACACTAACTACAGACCCAGCACACACACTCACTACAGACCCAGCGCCCACACTCCCTACAGACCGAGTGCCCGCACTCGCGACAGACCCAGCGCCCACACCCACTACAGACCCAGTGCCCACACTCGCTACATATCCAGCGCCCACACTCGCTACAGACTCAGCACCCACACTCGCTACAGACCCATCGCCCACACTCGCTACAGACCGAGCGCCCACACTCGCTACAGACCCAGCGCCCACACTCGCTACAGACCCAGCGCCCACACTCGCTATATATCCAGCGCCCACACTCACTACAGACTCAGCACCCACACTCATTACAGACCCATTGCCCACACTCACTACAGACCCAGCGCCCACACTCACTACAGACACAGCACCCACACTCAATACATACCCAGTGCCCAAACTCACTAAAGACCCAGCGTCCATTGTCGCTACAGACCCAGCGCCCAAAATCCATGCAGACCCAGCGCCCACACCCACTACAGACCCAGGGACCACACTCGCTACAGACCCAGAGCCCACACTTACTACAGACCCAGTGCCCACACTCACTACAAACCCTGCACCCACACACGCGATAGACCCATTGCCCACACTCACTACAGACCCATAGCCTACACTCGCTACAGACCCAGTGCCCACACTCGCTAAAGACCCAGTGCCGACACTCACTACAGACACAGCTCCCACACTCGCTACAGACCCAGCGCCCACACTCGCTACAGACACAGCACCCACACTCATTACAGACCCAGCGCCCACATTCGGTACAGACACAGCGCCCAAACTCGAACAGACCCAGCACCCACACTCACTACAGACCCAGTGCCCACTCTCCCTACAGACCGAGAGCCCACACTCTCTACAGACCAAGAGCCCACACTCGCTACAGACCCAGCGCCCTCACTCGCTATATATCCAAAGCTCATACCCACTACAGACCCAGGGACCACACTTGCTACAAACCCAGTGCCGACACTCGCTACAGACACAGCTCCCACACTCGCTACAGACACAGCTCCCACATTCGGTACAGACCCAGCGCCCACACTCACTACAGACCCAGTGACCACACTCTCTACAGACCCAGTGACAACAATCTCTACAGAACCAGCACCGACACTCACTTCAGACCAGCGCCCACACTCACTACAGACCCAGCACCCAGACTCGCTACAGACACAGCGCGCACACTCACTACAGACCCAGTGCCCAGACTCGCTACAGACCAAGCACCCACACTCACTACAGACCCAGTGACCACATTCACTACAGACCCAGCGCCCACACTCACTACAGACGCAGTGACCACAATCTCTACAGACCCAGCACCCACACTCACTACAGACCAAGCACCACACTCGCTACAGAACCAGCACCCACACTCGCTACAGACCAAGCGCCCACACTCACTAAAAACCCAGCGCCCAGACTCGCTACAGACCCAGCGCCCACACTCACTACGGACCCAGTGCCCACACTCGCTACAGAACCAGAGCCCACACTCACTACAGCCCCAGAGCCCACACTGGCTACAGAACCAGAGCCCACACTCACTACAGACTCAGTGCCCACACTCGCTACAGACCCAGCGCCCACATTCGCGACAGACCCAGCGTCAAAAATCGATACTGAAACAGCGCCCAGACTCCCTACAGACACAGTGACCACACTCGCTACAGACCCAGCCCCCACACTCACTACAGACCAAGAGCCCACACTCGCGACAGACCCAGCGCCCACACTCGCTACAGACCCAGTGCCCACACTCGCTGCAGACCCAGTGCCCACACGCACTACAGACCCAGTGCCCATACTCGCTACAGACCCAGCGCACACACTCACTACAGACCCAGCGCCCACACTCACTACAGACAATGTGACCACACTCACTACCGACTCAGAGCCCAGACTCGCTACAGGCACAGCGCCCACACTCACTACAGACCAGCGCCACACTCGCTATAGACCCAAAGCCTACACTCACTACAGACCCAGCGCCCAGACTCGCTACAGACCAAGTACCACACTCACTACAGACTCAGTGACCACACTCACTACAGACCCAGCGCCCACAATCACTACAGACCCAGTGACCACACTCTCTACAGACCCAGTGACCACAATCTCTACAGACCCAGCACCCACACTCGTTACAGTCCAAGCACCACACTCACTACAGACCCAGTGCCCACACTCACGACAGACCCAGTGACCACACTCTCTACAGACCCAGTGACCACAATCTCATCAGAACCAGCACCCACACTCACTACAGTCCAAGCACCACACTCACTACAGACCCAGCACCCACACTCACTACAGACACAGTGACCACACTCACTACAGAAGCAGCCCCCAGACTCGCTACCGACACAGTGACCACAGTCTCTGCAGAACCATCTCCCACACTCACTACAGACCCAGCAGCCACATTCACTACAGACCAAGCACCCACACTCACTACAGACCCAGTGACCACACTCTCTACAGACCCAGTGACAACAATCTCTACAGAACCAGCGCACACACTCACTTCAGACCAGCGCCCACACTCACTACAGACCCAGCACCCAGACTCGCTACAGACACAGAGCCCACACTCACTACAGACCCAGCGCCCAGACTCGCTACAGACCAAGCACCCACACTCACTACAGAACCAGTGACCACACTCACTACAGACCCAGCGCCCACACTCACTACAGACGCAGTGACCACAATCTCTACAGACCCAGTACCCACACTCACTACAGACCAAGCACCACACTCACTACAGACCCAGTGACCACACTCACTACAGACCCAGCACCCAGACTCGCTACCGACACAGTGACCACACTCTCTGCAGAACCAGCTCCCACATTCATCACAGACCAAGCACCCACAAACACTACAGACCCAGTGACCACACTCGCTACAGACCCAGCACCCACACTCGCTACAGACCGAGCGCCCACACTCACTAAAAACCCAGCGCCCAGACTCGCTACAGACCCAGCGCCCACACTCACTACGGACCCAGTGCCCACACTCGCTACAGAACCAGAGCCCACACTCACTACAGACCCAGAGCCCACACTCACTACATATCCAGATGCCACACTCAATGCAGACCCAGCGCCCACACTCGCTAAAGACCTAGCGCCCACACTCGCTAAATATCCAAAGCCCACACCCACTACAGACCCAGGGACCACACTCGCTACAGACCCAGAGCCCACACTCACTACAGACTCAAAGCCCACACTCACAACACCCCAGGGCCCACACTATCTACAGTCCCAGAGCCCACAATGACTACAGACCCAGCACCCACACTTGCTGCAATCCCACAGCGCAAACACACTGCAGACCCAGTGCCCACACACTACAGAGCAAGGACCCAGATACGCTACAGACTCAGCGCCCAAAATCAATACAGACCCAGCGCCCACAACTACTACAGACCCAGGGACCACACTCGCTACAGACCCAGAGCCCACACTCACTACAGACCCAATGCCCACACTCACTACAAACCCTGCACCCACACACGCTACAGACCCATTGCCCACACTCACTACAGACCCATAGCCTACACTCGCTTCAGACCCAGCGCCCGCACTCGCTAAAGACCCAGTGCCCACACTCACTACAGACACAGCTCCCACACTCGCTACAGACCCAGCGCCGAGACTCGCTACATATCCAGCGCCCACACTCGCTACAGACTCAGCACCCACACTCATTACAGACCCAGCGCCAACATTCGGAACATACCCAGCGCCCAAACTCGAACAGACCCAGCACCCACACTCACTACAGACCCAGCGCCCAAAGTCTGTACAGACCCAGCGCCCACACTCGCTACAGACACAGCGCCCACACTCGCTACAGACCGAGCGCCCACACTCCCTACAGACCGAGAGCCCACACTCTCTACACACCAAGAGCCCACACTCGCTACAGACCCAGCGACCTCACTCACTACAGACCCAGCGCCCTCACTCGCTATATATCCAAAGCCCACACCCACTACAGACACAGGGACCACACTCACTACAGACCCAGAGCCCACACTCACTACGGACCCATAGGCTACACTTGCTGCAGACCCAGCGCCGACACTCGCTACAGACACAGCTCCCACACTCGCTACAGACCCAGCGCCCTCACTCGCTACATATCCAAAGCCCACACCCACTACAGACCCAGGGACCACACTCGCTACAGACCCAGAGCCCACACTCACTACAGACCCATAGCCTACGCTTGCTACAGACCCAGCGCACACACTCACTACAGACCCAGTGACCACACTCTCTACAGACCCAGCGCCCACACTCACTACAGACCCAGCGCCCACACTCACTACAGACCCAGCGCCCACACTGACTACAGACCCAGCGCCCACACTCGCTACAGACCCAGCGCCGACACTTGCTACAGACCCAGAGCCCACACTCGCTACAGACCCAGTTCCCACACTCGCTGCAGACCCAGCGCCCACACGCACTACAGACCCAGTGCCCACACTCGCTACAGACCCAGCACACACACTCACTACAGACAATGTGACCACACTCACTACCGAACCAGAGCCCACACTCGCTACAGACCCAGCACCCAGACTCGCTACAGACACAGCACCCACACTCACTACAGACCAAGCGCCCAGACTCGCTACAGACTAAGCACCACACTCACTACAGACCCAGTGACCACACTCACTACAGACCCATTGACCACACTCTCTACAGACCCAGTGACCACAATCTCTACAGAACCAGCACCCACACTCACTACAGTCCAAGCACCACACTCACTACAGACCCAGTGACCACAATCACTACAGACGCAGCTCCCACACTCACTACAGACACAGCACCCACACTCACTACCGACCAAGCACCCACACTCACTACAGACCCAGTGACCACACTCACTACAGATCCAGTGCCCACACTCACTACAGACCTAGCAACCACACTCGCTACAGACCCAGTGCCCACACTCACTACAGACCCAGCGCCCACACTCACTACAGACCCAGCGCCCAGACTCGCTACAGAACCAGCAACCAGACTCGCAACAGACACAGCGCCCACACTCACTACAGACCCAGTGACCACACTCACTACAGACCCAGCGCCCACACTCACTACAGACCCAGCATCCACACTCACTACAGACCCAGTGACCACAATCTCTACAGACCCAGCACCCACACTCACTACAGACCAAGCACCACACTCACTACAGACCCAGTGACCACACTCACTACAGACCCAGCGCACACACTCACTACAGACCCAGTGACAACAATCTCTACAGAACCAGCACCCACACTCACTTCAGACCCAGCACCCACACTCACTACATACCTAGCGCCCAGACTCGATACAGACCAAGCACCCACACTCACTACAGACCCAGTGACCACACTCACTACAGACCCAGCGCCCACACTCACTACAGATCCAGCGTCCACACTCACTACAGACCCAGTGACCACAATCTCTACAGACCCAGCACCCACACTCACTACAGACCAAGCACCACACTGACTACAGACCCAGCGCCCACACTCACTACAGACCCAGCGTCCACACTCATTACAGACCCAGTGACCACAATCTCTACAGACCCAGTGCCCACACTCACTACAGACCCAGTGACCACACTCACTACAGACCCAGCGCCCAGACTCGCTACCGACACAGTGACCACACTCTCTGCAGAACCAGCTCCCACATTCATCACAGACCAAGCACCCACAAACACTACAGACCCAGTGACCACACTCACTACAGATCCAGTGCCCACACTCGCTACAGACCCAGCACCCAGACTCGCAACAGGCACAGCGCCCACACTCACAACAGACCAAGCACCACACTCACTACAGACCCAGTGACCACACTCTCTACAGACCCAGTGACCACAATCTCTACAGACCCAGCACCCACACTCACTACAGTCCAAGCACCACACTCACTACAGACCCAGTGACCACACTCACTACAGACCCAGCGCCCAGACTCGCTACAGACCAAGCACCCACACTCACTACAGACCCAGTGACCACACTCACTACAGACCCAGCGCCCACACTCACAACAGACCCAGCGCCCACACTCGCTACAGACCCAGCACCCAGACTCGCTACAGACACAGCGCCCACACTCACAACAGACCAAGCACCACACTCACTACAGACTCAGTGACCACACTCTCTACAGACCCAGTGACCACAATCTCTACAGACCCAGCACCCACACTCACTACAGTCCAAGCACCACACTCACTACAGACCCAGTGACCACACTCACTACAGACCCCGCGCCCAGACTCACTACAGACCAAGCACCCACACTCACTACAGACCCAGTGACCAGACTCACTACCGACACAGTGACCGCACTCTCTGCAGAACCAGCTCCCACATTCACCACAGACCAAGCACCCACAAACACTACAGACGCAGTGACCACACTCACTCCAGATCCAGTGCCCACACTCGCTACAGACCCAGCACCCACACTCGCTACAGACCGAGCACCCACACTCACTAAAAACCCAGCGCCCAGACTCGCTACAGACCCAGCGCCCACACTCACTACGGACACAGTGCCCACACTCGCTACAGAACCAGAGCCCACACTCACTACAGCCCCAGAGCCCACACTGGCTACAGAACCAGAGCCCACACTCACTACAGACTCAGTGCCCACACTCGCTACAGACCCAGCGCCCACATTCGCGACAGACCCAGCGTCAAAAATCGATACTGAAACAGCGCCCAGACTCCCTACAGACACAGTGACCACACTCGCTACAGACCCAGCACCCACACTCACTACAGACCAAGAGCCCACACTCGCGACAGACCCAGCGCCCACACTCGCTACAGACCCAGTGCCCACACTCGCTGCAGACCCAGCGCCCACACGCACTACAGACCCAGTGCCCATACTCGCTACAGACCCAGCGCACACACTCACTACAGACCCAGCGCCCACACTCACTACAGACAATGTGACCACACTCACTACCGACCCAGAGCCCAGACTCGCTACAGGCACAGCGCCCACACTCACTACAGACCAGCGCAACACTCGCTATAGACCCAAAGCCTACACTCACTACAGACCCAGCGCCCTGACTCGCTACAGACCAAGTACCACACTCACTACAGACTCAGTCACCACACTCACTACAGACCCAGCGCCCACAATCACTACAGACCCAGTGACCACACTCTCTTCAGACCCAGTGACCACAATCTCTACAGACCCAGCACCCACACTCGTTACAGTCCAAGCACCACACTCACTACAGACCCAGCGCCCACACTCACTACAGACCCAGTGACCACACTCTCTACAGACCCAGTGACCACAATCTCATCAGACCCAGCACCCACACTCACTACAGTCCAAGCACCACACTCACTACAGACCCAGCACCCACACTCACTACAGACACAGTGACCACACTCACTACAGACGCAGCCCCCAGACTCGCTACCGACACAGTGACCACAGTCTCTGCAGAACCATCTCCCACACTCACTACAGACCCAGCAGCCACATTCACTACAGACCAAGCACCCACACTCACTACAGACCCAGTGACCACACTCTCTACAGACCCAGTGACAACAATCTCTACAGAACCAGCGCACACACTCACTTCAGACCAGCGCCCACACTCACTACAGACCCAGCACCCAGACTCGCTACAGACACAGCGCCCACACTCACTACAGACCCAGCGCCCAGACTCGCTACAGACCAAGCACCCACACTCACTACAGACACAGTGACCACACTCACTACAGACCCAGCGCCCACACTCACTACAGACGCAGTGACCACAATCTCTACAGACCCAGTACCCACACTCACTACAGACCAAGCACCACACTCACTACAGACCCAGTGACCACACTCACTACAGACCCAGCGCCCAGACTCACTACCGACACAGTGACCACACTCTCTGCAGAACCAGCTCCCACATTCATCACAGACCAAGCACCCACAAACACTACAGACCCAGTGACCACACTCGCTACAGACCCAGCACCCACACTCGCTACAGACCGAGCGCCCACACTCACTAAAAACCCAGCGCCCAGACTCGCTACAGACCCAGCGCCCACACTCACTACGGACCCAGTGCCCACACTCGCTACAGAACCAGAGCCCACACTCACTACAGACCCAGAGCCCACACTCACTACATATCCAGATGCCACACTCAATGCAGACCCAGCGCCCACACTCGCTAAAGACCTAGCGCCCACACTCGCTAAATATCCAAAGCCCACACCCACTACAGACCCAGGGACCACACTCGCTACAGACCCAGAGCCCACACTCACTACAGACTCAAAGCCCACACTCACAACACCCCAGTGCCCACACTATCTACAGTCCCAGAGCCCACAATGACTACAGACCCAGCACCCACACTTGCTGCAATCCCACAGCGCAAACACACTGCAGACCCAGTGCCCACACACTACAGAGCAAGGACCCAGATACGCTACAGACTCAGCGCCCAAAATCAATACAGACCCAGCGCCCACAACTACTACAGACCCAGGGACCACACTCGCTACAGACCCAGAGCCCACACTCACTACAGACCCAGTGCCCACACTCACTACAAACCCTGCACCCACACACGCTACAGACCCATTGCCCACACTCACTACAGACCCATAGCCTACACTCGCTTCAGACCCAGCGCCCGCACTCGCTAAAGACCCAGTGCCCACACTCACTACAGACACAGCTCCCACACTCGCTACAGACCCAGCGCCGAGACTCGCTACATATCCAGCGCCCACACTCGCTACAGACTCAGCACCCACACTCATTACAGACCCAGCGCCAATATTCGGTACAGA
Source organism: Isurus oxyrinchus (assembly GCA_026770705.1). Classification (NCBI taxonomy): domain Eukaryota; kingdom Metazoa; phylum Chordata; class Chondrichthyes; order Lamniformes; family Lamnidae; genus Isurus; species Isurus oxyrinchus. The sequence continues at coordinate 165,409,115 of JANJGN010000008.1, forward strand.
CCCAGCGCCCAAACTCGAACAGATCCAGCACCCACACTCACAACAGACCCAGCGCCCAAAGTCTGTACAGACCCAGCGCCCACACTCGCTACAGACACAGCACCCATACTCGCTACAGACCCAGCGCCCACACTCCCTACAGACCCAGAGCCCACACTCTCTACACACCAAGAGCCCTCACTCACTACAGACCCAGCGCCCTCACTCGCTATATATCCAAAGCCCACACCCACTACAGACCCAGGGACCACACTCACTACAGACCCAGAGCCCACACTCACTACGGACCCATAGCCTACACTTGCTACAGACCCAGCGCCGACACTCGCTACAGACACAGCTCCCACACTCGCTACAGACCCAGCGCCCTCACTCGCTACATATCCAAAGCCCACACCCACTACAGACCCAGGGACCACACTCGCTACAGACCCAGAGCCCACACTCACTACAGACCCATAGCCTACGCTTGCTACAGACCCAGCGCACACACTCACTACAGACCCAGTGACCACACTCTCTACAGACCCAGCGCCCACACTCACTACAGACCCAGCGCCCACACTCACTACAGACCCAGCGCCCACACTGACTACAGACCCAGCGCCCACACTCGCTACAGACCCAGCGCCGACACTTGCTACAGACCCAGAGCCCACACTCGCTACAGACCCAGTTCCCACACTCGCTGCAGACCCAGCGCCCACACGCACTACAGACCCAGTGCCCACACTCGCTACAGACCCAGCACACAAACTCACTACAAACAATGTGACCACACTCACTACCGACCCAGAGCCCACACTCGCTACAGACCCAGCACCCAGACTCGCTACAGACACAGCACCCACACTCACTACAGACCCAGCGCCCAGACTCGCTACAGACTAAGGACCACACTCACTACAGACCCAGTGACCACACTCACTACAGGCCCAGCGCCCACACTCACTACAGACCCAGTGACCACACTCTCTACAGACCCAGTGACCACAATCTCTACAGAACCAGCACCCACACTCACTACAGTCCAAGCACCACACTCACTACAGACCCAGTGACCACACTCACTACAGACGCAGCTCCCACACTCACTACAGACACAGCACCCACACTCACTACCGACCAAGCACCCACACTCACTACAGACCCAGTGACCACACTCACTACAGATCCAGTGCCCACACTCACTACAGACCTAGCAACCACACTCGCTACAGACCCAGTGCCCACACTCACTACAGACCCAGCGCCCACACTCACTACAGACCCAGCGCCCACACTCGCTACAGACCCAGCACCCAGACTCGCAACAGACACAGCGCCCACACTCACTACAGACCCAGTGACCACACTGACTACAGACCCAGCGCCCACACTCACTACAGACCCAGCGTCCACACTCACTACAGACCCCGTGACCACACTCACTACAGACCCAGCGCACACACTCACTACAGACCCAGTGACCACAATCTCTACAGACCCAGCACCCACACTCACTACAGACCAAGCACCACACTCACTACAGACCCCGTGACCACACTCACTACAGACACAGCACCCACACTCACTACCGACCAAGCACCCACACTCACTACAGACCCAGTGACCACACTCACTACAGATCCAGTGCCCACACTCACTACAGACCTAGCAACCACACTCGCTACAGAACCAGCACCCACACTCACTTCAGAACCAGCACCCACACTCACTACAGACCCAGCGCCCAGACTCGCTACAGACAAAGCACCCACACTCACTACAGACCCAGTGACCACACTCACTACAGACCCAGCGCCCACACTCACTACAGACCCATCGTCCACACTCACTACAGACACAGTGACCACAATCTCTACAGACCCAGCACCCACACTCATTACAGACCAAGCACCACACTCACTACAGACCCAGCGCCCACACTCACTACAGACCCAGCGTCCACACTCACTACAGACCCAGTGACCACAATCTCTACAGACCCAGTGCCCACACTCACTACAGACCCAGTGACCACACTCACTACAGACCCAGCGCCCAGACTCGCTACTGACACAGTGACCACACTCTCTGCAGAACCAGCTCCCACATTCATCACAGACCATGCACCCACAAACACTACAGACCCAGTGACCACACTCACTACAGATCCAGTGCCCACACTCGCTACAGACCCAGCACCCAGACTCGCAACAGGCACAGCGCCCACACTCACAACAGACCAAGCACCACACTCACTACAGACCCAGTGACCACACTCTCTACAGACCCAGTGACCACAATCTCTACAGACCCAGCACCCACACTCACTACAGTCCAAGCACCACACTCACTACAGACCCAGTGACCACACTCAATACAGACCCAGCGTCCACACTCACTACAGACCCAGTGACCACAATCTCTACAGACCCAGCACCCACACTCACTACAGACCAAGCACCACACTCACTACAGACCCAGTGACCACACTCACTACAGACCCAGCGCACACACTCACTACAGACCCAGTGACAACAATCTCTACAGAACCAGCACCCACACTCACTTCAGAACCAGCACCCACACTCACTACAGACCCAGCGCCCAGACTCGCTACAGACCAAGCACCCACACTCACTACAGACCCAGTGAACACACTCACTACAGACCCAGCGCCCACACTCACTACAGACCCATCGTCCACACTCACTACAGACCCAGTGACCACAATCTCTACAGACCCAGCACCCACACTCACTACAGACCAAGCACCACACTCACTACAGACCCAGCGCCCACACTCACTACAGACCCAGCGTCCACACTCACTACAGACCCAGTGACCACAATCTCTACAGACCCAGTGCCCACACTCACTACAGACCCAGTGACCACACTCACTACAGACCCAGCGCCCAGACTCGCTACTGACACATTGACCACACTCTCTGCAGAACCAGCTCCCACATTCATCACAGACCATGCACCCACAAACACTACAGACCCAGTGACCACACTCACTACAGATCCAGTGCCCACACTCGCTACAGACCCAGCACCCAGACTCGCAACAGGCACAGCGCCCACACTCACAACAGACCAAGCACCACACTCACTACAGACCCAGTGACCACACTCTCTACAGACCCAGTGACCACAATCTCTACAGACCCAGCACCCACACTCACTACAGTCCAAGCACCACACTCACTACAGACCCAGTGACCACACTCAATACAGACCCAGCGCCCACACTCACTACAGACCCAGCGCCCACACTCGCTACAGACCCAGCACCCAGACTCGCTACAGACGCAGCGCCCACACTCACAACAGACCAAGCACCACACTCACTACAGACTCAGTGACCACACTCTCTACAGACCCAGTGACCACAATCTCTACAGACCCAGCACCCACACACACTACAGTCCAAGCACCACACTCACTACAGACCCAGTGACCACACTCACTACAGACCCCGCGCCCAGACTCACTACAGACCAAGCACCCACACTCACTACAGACCCAGTGACCACACTCACTACAGACCCAGCGCCCACACTCACTACAGACCCAGTGACCAAAATCTCTACAGACCCAGCACCCACACTCACTACAGACCCAGCACCACACTCACTACAGACCCAGTGACCACACTCACTACAGACCCAGCGCCCAGACTCACTACCGACACAGTGACCGCACTCTCTGCAGAACCAGCTCCCACATTCACCACAGACCAAGCACCCACAAACACTACAGACGCAGTGACCACACTCACTACAGATCCAGTGCCCACACTCGCTACAGACCCAGCACCCACACTCGCTACAGACCGAGCACCCACACTCACTAAAAACCCAGCGCCCAGACTCGCTACAGACCCAGCGCCCACACTCACTACGGACACAGTGCCCACACTCGCTACAGAACCAGAGCCCACACTCACTACAGCCCCAGAGCCCACACTGGCTACAGAACCAGAGCCCACACTCACTACAGACTCAGTGCCCACACTCGCTACAGACCCAGAGCCCACATTCGCGACAGACCCAGCGTCAAAAATCGATACTGAAACAGCGCCCAGACTCCCTACAGACACAGTGACCACACTCGCTACAGACCCAGCACCCACACTCACTACAGACCAAGAGCCCACACTCGCGACAGACCCAGCGCCCACACTCGCTACAGACCCAGTGCCCACACTCGCTGCAGACCCAGCGCCCACACGCACTACAGACCCAGTGCCCATACTCGCTACAGACCCAGCGCACACACTCACTACAGACCCAGCGCCCACACTCACTACAGACAATGTGACCACACTCACTACCGACCCAGAGCCCAGACTCGCTACAGGCACAGCGCCCACACTCACTACAGACCAGCGCCACACTCGCTATAGACCCAAAGCCTACACTCACTACAGACCCAGCGCCCAGACTCGCTACAGACCAAGTACCACACTCACTACAGACTCAGTGACCACACTCACTACAGACCCAGCGCCCACAATCACTACAGACCCAGTGACCACACTCTCTACAGACCCAGTGACCACAATCTCTACAGACCCAGCACCCACACTCGTTACAGTCCAAGCACCACACTCACTACAGACCCAGCGCCCACACTCACTACAGACCCAGTGACCACACTCTCTACAGACCCAGTGACCACAATCTCATCAGACCCAGCACCCACACTCACTACAGTCCAAGCACCACACTCACTACAGACCCAGCACCCACACTCACTACAGACACAGTGACCACACTCACTACAGACGCAGCCCCCAGACTCGCTACCGACACAGTGACCACAGTCTCTGCAGAACCATCTCCCACACTCACTACAGACCCAGCAGCCACATTCACTACAGACCAAGCACCCACACTCACTACAGACCCAGTGACCACACTCTCTACAGACCCAGTGACAACAATCTCTACAGAACCAGCGCACACACTCACTTCAGACCAGCGCCCACACTCACTACAGACCCAGCACCCAGACTCGCTACAGACACAGCGCCCACACTCACTACAGACCCAGCGCCCAGACTCGCTACAGACCAAGCACCCACACTCACTACAGACCCAGTGACCACACTCACTACAGACCCAGCGCCCACACTCACTACAGACGCAGTGACCACAATCTCTACAGACCCAGTACCCACACTCACTACAGACCAAGCACCACACTCACTACAGACCCAGTGACCACACTCACTACAGACCCAGCGCCCAGACTCGCTACCGACACAGTGACCACACTCTCTGCAGAACCAGCTCCCACATTCATCACAGACCAAGCACCCACAAACACTACAGACCCAGTGACCACACTCGCTACAGACCCAGCACCCACACTCGCTACAGACCGAGCGCCCACACTCACTAAAAACCCAGCGCCCAGACTCGCTACAGACCCAGCGCCCACACTCACTACGGACCCAGTGCCCACACTCGCTACAGAACCAGAGCCCACACTCACTACAGACCCAGAGCCCACACTCACTACATATCCAGATGCCACACTCAATGCAGACCCAGCGCCCACACTCGCTAAAGACCTAGCGCCCACACTGACTACAGACCCAGCGCCCACACTCGCTACAGACCCAGCGCCGACACTTGCTACAGACCCAGAGCCCACACTCGCTACAGACCCAGTTCCCACACTCGCTGCAGACCCAGCGCCCACACGCACTACAGACCCAGTGCCCACACTCGCTACAGACCCAGCACACAAACTCACTACAGACAATGTGACCACACTCACTACCGACCCAGAGCCCACACTCGCTACAGACCCAGCACCCAGACTCGCTACAGACACAGCACCCACACTCACTACAGACCCAGCGCCCAGACTCGCTACAGACTAAGCACCACACTCACTACAGACCCAGTGACCACACTCACTACAGGCCCAGCGCCCACACTCACTACAGACCCAGTGACCACACTCTCTACAGACCCAGTGACCACAATCTCTACAGAACCAGCACCCACACTCACTACAGTCCAAGCACCACACTCACTACAGACCCAGTGACCACACTCACTACAGACGCAGCTCCCACACTCACTACAGACACAGCACCCACACTCACTACCGACCAAGCACCCACACTCACTACAGACCCAGTGACCACACTCACTACAGATCCAGTGCCCACACTCACTACAGACCTAGCAACCACACTCGCTACAGACCCAGCGCCCACACTCACTACAGACCCAGCGCCCAGACTCGCTACAGACCCAGCACCCAGACTCGCAACAGACACAGCGCCCACACTCACTACAGACCCAGTGACCACACTCACTACAGACCCAGCGCCCACAATCACTACAGACCCAGCGTCCACACTCACTACAGACCCAGTGACCACAATCTCTACAGACCCAGCACCCACACTCACTTCAGACCAAGCACCACACTCACTACAGACCCAGTGACCACACTCACTACAGACCCAGCGCACACACTCACTACAGACCCAGTGACAACACTCACTACAGGCCCAGCGCCCACACTCACTACAGGCCCAGCGCCCACACTCACTACAGACCCAGTGACCACACTCTCTACAGACCCAGTGACCACAATCTCTACAGAACCAGCAACCACACTCACTACAGTCCAAGCACCACACTCACTACAGACCCAGTGACCACACTCACTACAGACGCAGCTCCCACACTCACTACAGACACAGCACCCACACTCACTACCGACCAAGCACCCACACTCACTACAGACCCAGTGACCACACTCACTACAGATCCAGTGCCCACACTCACTACAGACCTAGCAACCACACTCGCTACAGACCCAGCGCCCACACTCACTACAGACCCAGCGCCCAGACTCGCTACAGACCCAGCACCCAGACTCGCAACAGACACAGCGCCCACACTCACTACAGACCCAGTGACCACACTCACTACAGACCCAGCGCCCACACTCACTACAGACCCAGCGTCCACACTCACTACAGACCCAGTGACCACAATCTCTACAGACCCAGCACCCACACTCACTACAGACCAAGCACCACACTCACTACAGACCCAGTGACCACACTCACTACAGACCCAGCGCACACACTCACTACAGACCCAGTGACAACAATCTCTACAGAACCAGCACCCACACTCACTTCAGACCCAGCACCCACACTCACTACAGACCCAGCGCCCAGACTCGCTACAGACCAAGCACCCACACTCACTACAGACCCAGTGACCACACTCACTACAGACCCAGCGCCCACACTCACTACACACCCAGCGTCCACACTCACTACAGACCCAGTGACCACAATCTCTACAGACCCAGCACCCACACTCACTACAGACCAAGCACCACACTCACTACAGACCCAGCGCCCACACTCACTACAGACCCAGCGTCCACACTCACTACAGACCCAGTGACCACAATCTCTACAGACCCAGTGCCCACACTCACTACAGACCCAGTGACCACACTCACTACAGACCCAGCGCCCAGACTCGCTACCGACACAGTGACCACACTCTCTGCAGAACCAGCTCCCACATTCATCACAGACCAAGCACCCACAAACACTACAGACCCAGTGACAACACTCACTACAGATCCAGTGCCCACACTCGCTACAGACCCAGCACCCAGACTCGCAACAGACACAGCGCCCACACTCACAACAGACCAAGCACCACACTCACTACAGACCCAGTGACCACACTCTCTACAGACCCAGTGACCACAATCTCTACAGACCCAGCACCCACACTCACTACAGTCCAAGCACCACACTCACTACAGACCCAGTGACCACACTCACTACAGACCCAGCGCCCAGACTCGCTACAGACCAAGCACCCACACTCACTACAGACCCAGCGCCCACACTCACTACAGACCCAGCGCCCACACTCGCTACAGACCCAGCACCCAGACTCGCTACAGACACAGCGCCCACACTCACAACAGACCAAGCACCCACACTCACTACAGACCCAGTGACCACACTCTCTACAGACCCAGTGACCACAATCTCTACAGACCCAGCACCCACACTCACTACAGTCCAAGCACCACACTCACTACAGACCCAGTGACCACACTCACTACAGACCCAGCGCCCAGACTCACTACAGACCAAGCACCCACACTCAGTACAGACCCAGTGACCACACTCACTACAGACCCAGCGCCCACACTCACTACAGACCCAGTGACCACAATCTCTACAGACCCAGCACCCACAAACACTACAGACCCAGTGACCACACTCACTACAGATCCAGTGCCCACACTCGCTACAGACCCAGCACCCACACTCGCTACAGACCGAGCACCCACACTCACTAAAAACCCAGCGCCCAGACTCGCCACAGACCCAGCGCCCACACTCACTACGGACCCAGTGCCCACACTCGCTACAGAACCAGAGCCCACACTCTCTACAGACCCAGAGCCCACACTCGCTGCAGAAACAGAGTCCAAACTCACTACAGACTCAGTGGCCACACTCGCTACAGACCCAGCAACCACATTCGCTACAGACCCAGCACCCACACTCACTACAGACCCAGCACCCACATTCGCGACAGACCCAGCGTCAAAAATCGATACTGAAACAGCGCCCAGACTCCCTACAGACACAGTGACCACACTCGCTACAGACCCAGCACCCACACTCACTACAGACCAAGAGCCCACACTCGCAACAGACCCAGCACCCAGACTCGCTACAGACTAAGCACCACACTCACTACAGACCCAGTGACCACACTCACTGCAGGCCCAGCGCCCACACTCACTACAGACCCAGCGCCCACACTCGCTACAGAACCAGCGCCGACACTCACTACAGACCCAGCGCCCACACTCACTACAGACCCAGCGCCTACACTCACTACAGACCCAGCGCCCACACTCGCTACAGACCTAGCGCCGACACTTGCTACAGACCCAGAGCCCACACTCGCTACAGACCCAGTGCCCACACTCGCTGCAGACCCAGCACCCACACGCACTACAGACCCAATGCCCACACTCGCTACAGACCCAGCGCACACACTCACTACAGACAATGTGACCACTCTCACTACCGACCCAGCGCCCACACTCGCTACAGACCCAGCGCCCACACTCACTACAGACCCAGCACCCAGACTCGCGACAGACACAGCACCCACACTCACTACAGACCCAGCGCCCAGACTCGCTACAGACTAAGCACCACACTCACTGCAGACCCAGTGACAACACTCACTACAGGCCCAGCGCCCACACTCACTACAGACCCAGTGACCACACTCTCTACAGACCCAGCACCCACACTCACTACAGTCATACCACCACACTCACTACAGACCCAGTGACCACACTCACTACAGATGCATCCCCCAGACTCGCTACCGACACAGTGACCACACTCTCTGCAGAACCACCTCCCACACTCCCTACAGACCCAGTGCCCACACTCACTACAGACCAAGCGCCCACACTCACTACAGACCCAGCACCCACACTCACTACAGACCAAGCGCCCACACTCACTACAGACCCAGTGCCCACACTCAATACAGACCTAGCACCCACACCCGCTACAGACCCAGTGCCCACACTCACTACAGACCCAGCGCCCACACTCACTACAGACCAAGCACCCACACTCACTACAGACCAAGCGCCCACACTCACTACAGACCCAGTGCCCACACTCAATACAGACCTAGCACCCACACTCGCTACAGACCCAGTGCCCACACTAACTACAGACCCAGCGCCCACATTCACTACATACCCAGCGCCCACACTCGCTACAGACCCAGCACCCAGACTCGCTACAGACACAGCGCCCACACTCACAACATACCAAGCACCACACTCATACAGACCCAGTGACCACACTCTCTGCAGACCCAGTGACCACAATCTCTACAGACCCAGCACCCACACTCACTACAGTCCAAGCACCACAGTCACTACAGACCCAGTGACCACACTCACTACAGACACAGCCCCCAGACTCGCTACCAACACAGTGACCACAGTCTCTGCAGAACCAGCTCCCACACTCACTACAGATCCAGTGCCCACACTCGCTACAGACCCAGAGCCCACACTCGCTACAGACCCAGTGCCCACACTCACTACAGAGCCAGTGAGCACACTCTCTACAGACCCAGTGACCACAATCTCTACAGACCCAGCACCCACACGCACTACAGACCAGCGCCCACACTCGCTATAGACCCAAAGCCCACACTCGCTACAGACCCAGCACCCTGACTCGCTACAGACCAAGCACCACACTCACTACAGATCCAGTGACAACACTCACTACAGACCCAGCGCCCACAATCACTACAGACCCAGTGACCACACTCTCTACAGACGCAGTGACCACAATCTCTACAGACCCAGCACCCACACTCACTACAGACCCAGCACCCACACTCACTACAGACACAGTGACCACACTCACTACAGACCCAGCACCCACACTCACTACAGACGCAGCCCCCAGACTCGCTACCGACACAGTGACCACAGTCTCTGCAGAACCATCTCCCAGACTCACTACAGAACCAGCGCCCACACTCGCTACAGACCCAGTGCCCACACTCAATACCAACCTGGCGGCCACATTCGCTACAGACCCAGCGTCAAAAATCGATACAGACCCAGCGCCCAGACTCGCTACAGACACAGTGACCACACTCGCTACAGACCCAGCACCCACACTCACTACAGTCCCAGCGCCCACAGTCGGTACAGAACCAGCGCCTACACTCAATACAAATCCAGCGCCCACATTCGTTACAAACTCAGCCCCGACACTCACTACAGACCCAGCACCCTCACTCGCTACGTATCCAGAGCCCCACCCACTACAGACCCAGCGCCCAAACTCGCTACAAACCCAGCGTCCACACTCTCTATATATCCAGAGCCCACATCCACTACAGACCCAGTGAGCACACTCGCTACATATCCAGAGGCCACAATCAATGCAGACACAGTGCCCGCACTCGCTACAGACCCAGCGCCCACACTCGCTACATATCCAAAGCCCACACTCACTACAGACCCAGCTCCCACTGTCGCTACAGACCCAGCGACAACACTCGCTACAGGCCAAGCGCCCACACTCGCTACATATCCAGAGCCCAGACCAACTACAGACCCAGGAACCACACTCACTACATATCCAAAGCCCACACCCACTACAGACACAGGGACCACACTCGCTACAGACCCAGAGCCCACACTCACTACAGACTCAGAGCCCACACTCACAACACCCCAGTGCCCACACTATCTACAGTCCCAGAGCCCACAATGACTACAGACCCAGCATCCACACTTGCTGCAATCCCACAGCGCAAACACACTGCAGACCCAGCGCCCAAAATCAATACAGACCCAGCGCCCACACCTACTACAGACCCAGGGACCACACTCGCTACAGACCCAGAGCCCACACTCACTACAGACCCAGTGCCCACACTCACTACAGACCCATAGCCTACACTCGCTTCAGACCCAGCGCCTGCACTCGCTAAAGGCCCAGTGCCCACACTCACTACAGACACAGCTCCCACACTCGCTACAGACCCAGCGCCGAGACTCGCTACATATCCAGCGCCCACACTCGCTAGAGAATCAGCACCCACACTCATTACAGACCCAGCGCCCACATTCGGTACAGACCCAGCGCCCAAACTCGAACAGACCCAGCACCCACACTCACTACAGACCCAGCGCCCAAAGTCTGTACAGACCCAGCGCCCACAGTCACGACAGACACAGCGCCCACACTCGCTACCGTCCCAGCGCCCACTCTTCCTACAGACCGAGAGCCCACACTCTCTACAGACCCAGAGCCCACACTCGCTACAGACCCAGCGCCCTCACTCACTACGGACCCAGCACCCTCACTCGCTATATATCCAAAGACCACACCCACTACAGACCCAGGGACCACACTCGCTACAGACCCAGAGCCCACACTCACTACAGACCCAGAGCCCACACTCACTACAGACACAGCTCCCACACTCGCTACAGACCCAGCACCCACACTCACTACAGACCCAGCGCCCTCACTCGCTATATATCCAAAGCCCACACCCACTACAGACCCAGGTACCACACTCGCTACAGACCCAGAGCCCACACTCACTACAGACCCATAGCCTACACTTGCTACAGACCCAGCGCCGACACTCGCTACAGACACAGCTCCCACACTCGCTACAGACCCAGCGCCGACTCTCGCTACAGACACAGCTCCCACATTCGGTACAGACCCAGCGCACACACTCACTACAGACCCAGTGACAACAATCTCTACAGAACCAGCACCCACATTCACTTCAGACCCAGCACCCACACTCACTACAGACCCAGCGCCCAGACTCGCTACAGACCAAGCACAAACACTCACTACATACCCAGTGACCACACTCACTACAGACCCAGCGCCCACACTCACTACTGACCCAGCGTCCACACTCACTACAGACCCAGTGACCACAATCTCTACAGACCCAGCACCCACACTCACTACAGACCAAGCACCACACTCACTACAGACCCAGTGACCACACTCACTACAGAACCAGCGCACACACTCACTACAGACCCAGTGACAACAATCTCTACAGAACCAGCACCCACACTCACTTCAGACCCAGCACCCACACTCACTACAGACCCAGCGCCCAGACTCACTACAGACCAAGCACCCACACTCACTACAGACCCAGCGCCCACACTCACTACAGACCCAGCGTCCACACTCACTACAGACCCAGTGACCACAATCTCTACAGACCGAGCACCCACACTCACTACAGACCAAGCACCACACTCACTACAGACCCAGCGCCCACACTCACTACAGACCCAGCGTCCACACTCACTACAGACCCAGTGACCACAATCTCTACGGACCCAGTGCCCACACTCACTACAGACCCAGTGACCACACTCACTACAGACCCAGCGCCCAGACTCGCTACCGACACAGTGACCACACTCTCTGCAGAACCAGCTCCCACATTCATCACAGACCAAGCACCCACAAACACTACAGACCCAGTGACCACACTCACTACAGATCCAGTCCCCACACTCACTACAGACCCAGCACCCACACTCACTACCGACCAAGCACCCACACTCACTACAGACCCAGTGACCACACTCACTACAGATCCAGTGCCCACACTCACTACAGACCTAGCAACCACACTCGCTACAGACCCAGTGCCCACACTCACTACAGACCCAGCGCCCACACTCACTACAGACCCAGCGCCCACACTCGCGACAGACCCAGCACCCAGACTCGCTACAGACACAGCGCCCACACTCACAACAGACCAAGCACCACACTCACTACAGACCCAGTGACCACACTCTCTACAGACCCAGTGACCACAATCTCTACAGACCCAGCACCCACACTCACTACAGTCCAAGCACCACACTCACTACAGACCCAGTGACCACACTCACTACAGACCCAGCGCCCAGACTCACTACAGACCAAGCACCCACACTCACTACAGACCCAGTGACCACACTCACTACAGACCCAGCGCCCACACTCACTACAGACCCAGTGACCACAATCTCTACAGACCCAGCACCCACACTCACTACAGACCCAGCACCACACTCACTACAGACCCAGTGACCACACTCACTACAGACCCAGCGCCCAGACTCACTACCGACACAGTGACCGCACTCTCTGCAGAACTAGCTCCCACATTCACCACAGACCAAGCACCCACAAACACTACAGACCCAGTGACCACACTCACCACAGATTCAGTGCCCACACTCGCTACAGACCCAGCACCCACACTCGCTACAGACCGAGCACCCACACTCACTAAAAACCCAGCGCCCAGACTCGCTACAGACCCAGCGCCCACACTCACTACGGACCCAGTGCCCACACTCGCTACAGAACCAGAGCCCACACTCACTACAGACCCAGAGCCCACACTCGCTGCAGAAACAGAGCCCAAACTCACTACAGACTCAGTGGCCACACTCGCTACTGACCCAGCAACCACATTCGCTACAGACCCAGCACCCACACTCACTACAGACCCAGCACCCACATTCGCGACAGACCCAGCGTCAAAAATCGATACTGAAACAGCGCCCAGACTCCCTACAGACACAGTGACCACACTCGCTACAGACCCAGCACCCACACTCACTACAGACCAAGAGCCCACACTCGCTACAGACCCAGCACCCAGACTCGCTACAGACTAAGCACCACACTCACTACAGACCCAAAGATCACACTCACTGCAGGCCCAGCGCCCACACTCACTACAGACCCAGCGCCCACACTTGCTACAGAACCAGCGCCGACACTCACTACAGACCCAGCGCCCACACTCACTACAGACCCAGCGCCTACACTCACTACAGACCCAGCGCCCACACTCGCTACAGACCTAGCGCCGACACTTGCTACAGACCCAGAGCCCACACTCGCTACAGACCCAGTGCCCACACTCGCTGCAAACCCAGCGCCCACACGCACTACAGACCCAGTGCCCACACTCGCTACAGACCCAGCGCACACACTCACTACAGACAATGTGACCACACTCACTACCGACCCAGCGCCCACACTCGCTACAGACCCAGCGCCCACACTCACTACAGACCCAGCACCCAGACTCGCGACAGACACAGCACCCACACTCACTACAGACCCAGCGCCCAGACTCGCTACAGACTAAGCACCACACTCACTACAGACCCAGTGACCACACTCACTACAGGCCCAGCGCCCACACTCACTACAGACCCAGTGACCACACTCTCTACAGACCCAGTGACCACAATCTCTACAGACCCAGCACCCACACTCACTACAGTCATAGCACCACACTCACTACAGACCCAGTGACCACACTCACTACAGATGCATCCCCCAGACTCGCCTCCGACACAGTGACCACACTCTCTGCAGAACCAGCTCCCACACTCACTACAGACCCAGTGCCCACACTCACTACAGACCAAGCGCCCACACTCACTACAGACCCAGCACCCACACTCACTACAGACCAAGCGCCCACACTCACTACAGACCCAGTGCCCACACTCAATACAGACCTAGCACCCACACTCGCTACAGACCCAGTGCCCACACTCACTACAGACCCAGCGCCCACACTCACTACAGACCAAGCACCCACACTCACTACAGAACAAGCGCCCACACTCACTACAGACCCAGTGCCCGCACTCAATACAGACCTAGCACCCACACTCGCTACAGACCCAGTGCCCACACTCACTACAGACCCAGCGCCCACACTCACTACAGACCAAGCACCCACACTCACTACAGTCCAAGCGCCCACACTCACTACAGACCCAGTGACCACACTCACAACAGACCCAGTGACCACAATCTCTACAGACCCAGCACCCACACTCACTACAGTCCAAGCACCACTGTCACTACAGACCCAGTGACCACACTCACTACAGACACAGCCCCCAGACTCGCTACCAACACAGTGACCACAGTCTCTGCAGAACCAGCTCCCACACTCACTACAGATCCAGTGCCCACACTCGCTAAAGACCCAGAGCCCACACTCGCTACAGACCCAGTGCCCACACTCACTACAGACCCAGTGAGCACACTCTCTACAGACCCAGTGACCACAATCTCTACAGACCCAGCACCCACACGCACTACAGACCAGCGCCCACACTCGCCATAGACCCAAAGCCCACACTCGCTACAGACCCAGCACCCTGACTCGCTACAGACACAGCGCCCACACTCACTAAAGACCAACGCCCACACTCACTACAGACCCAGCGCCCAGACTTGCTACAGACCAAGCACCACACTCACTACAGATCCAGTGACAACACTCACTACAGACCCAGCGCCCACAATCACTACAGACCCAGTGACCACACTCTCTACAGACGCAGTGACCACAATCTCTACAGACCCAGCACCCACACTCACTACAGTCCAAGCACCTCACTCACTACAGACCCAGCACTCACACTCACTACAGACACAGTGACCACACTCACTACAGACCCAGCACCCACACTCACTACAGACGCAGCCCCCAGACTCGCTACCGACACAGTGACCACAGTCTCTGCAGAACCAGCGCCCAGACTCACTACAGAACCAGCGCCCACACTCGCTACAGACCCAGTGCCCACACTCACTACCAACCTGGCGGCCACATTCGCTACAGACCCAGCGTCAAAAATCGATACAGACCCAGCGCCCAGACTCGCTACAGACACAGTGACCACACTCGCTACAGACCCAGCACCCACACTCACTACAGTCCCAGCGCCCACAGTCGGTACAGAACCAGAGCCGACACTCAATACAAATCCAGCGCCCACATTCGTTACAAACTCAGCCCCGAAACTCACTACAGACCCAGCACCCTCACTCGCTACGTATCCAGAGCCCCACCCACTACAGACCCAGCGCCCAAACTCGCTACAAACCCAGCGTCCACACTCTCTATATATCCAGAGCCCACATCCACTACAGACCCAGTGAGCAGACTCGCTACATATCCAGAGGCCACAATCAATGCAGACACAATGCCCGCACTCGCTACAGACCCAGCGCCCACACTCGCTACATATCCAAAGCCCACACTCACTACAGACCCAGCTCCCACTGTCGCTACAGACCCAGCGACAACACTCGCTACAGGCCAAGCGCCCACACTCGCTACATATCCAGAGCCCAGACCAACTACAGACCCAGGAACCACACTCACTACATATCCAAAGCCCACACCCACTACAGACACAGGGACCACACTCGCTACAGACCCAGAGCCCACACTCACTACAGACTCAGAGCCCACACTCACAACACCCCAGTGCCCACACTATCTACAGTCCCAGAGCCCACAATGACTACAGACCCAGCATCCACACTTGCTGCAATCCCACAGCGCAAACACACTGCAGACCCAGTGCCCACACACTACAGAGCAAGGACCCAGATACGCTACAGACCCAGCGCCCAAAATCAATACAGACCCAGCGCCCACACCTACTACAGACCCAGTGACCACAATCTCTACAGACCCAGCACCCACACTCACTACAGACCCAGCACCACACTCACTACAGACCCAGTGACCACACTCACTACAGACCCAGCGCCCAGACTCACTACCGACACAGTGACCGCACTCTCTGCAGAACTAGCTCCCACATTCACCACAGACCAAGCACCCACAAACACTACAGACCCAGTGACCACACTCACCACAGATTCAGTGCCCACACTCGCTACAGACCCAGCACCCACACTCGCTACAGACCGAGCACCCACACTCACTAAAAACCCAGCGCCCAGACTCGCTACAGACCCAGCGCCCACACTCACTACGGACCCAGTGCCCACACTCGCTACAGAACCAGAGCCCACACTCACTACAGACCCAGAGCCCACACTCGCTGCAGAAACAGAGCCCAAACTCACTACAGACTCAGTGGCCACACTCGCTACTGACCCAGCAACCACATTCGCTACAGACCCAGCACCCACACTCACTACAGACCCAGCACCCACATTCGCGACAGACCCAGCGTCAAAAATCGATACTGAAACAGCGCCCAGACTCCCTACAGACACAGTGACCACACTCGCTACAGACCCAGCACCCACACTCACTACAGACCAAGAGCCCACACTCGCAACAGACCCAGCACCCAGACTCGCTACAGACTAAGCACCACACTCACTACAGACCCAAAGATCACACTCACTGCAGGCCCAGCGCCCACACTCACTACAGACCCAGCGCCCACACTTGCTACAGAACCAGCGCCGACACTCACTACAGACCCAGCGCCCACACTCACTACAGACCCAGCGCCTACACTCACTACAGACCCAGCGCCCACACTCGCTACAGACCTAGCGCCGACACTTGCTACAGACCCAGAGCCCACACTCGCTACAGACCCAGTGCCCACACTCGCTGCAAACCCAGCGCCCACACGCACTACAGACCCAGTGCCCACACTCGCTACAGACCCAGCGCACACACTCACTACAGACAATGTGACCACACTCACTACCGACCCAGCGCCCACACTCGCTACAGACCCAGCGCCCACACTCACTACAGACCCAGCACCCAGACTCGCGACAGACACAGCACCCACACTCACTACAGACCCAGCGCCCAGACTCGCTACAGACTAAGCACCACACTCACTACAGACCCAGTGACCACACTCACTACAGGCCCAGCGCCCACACTCACTACAGACCCAGTGACCACACTCTCTACAGACCCAGTGACCACAATCTCTACAGACCCAGCACCCACACTCACTACAGTCATAGCACCACACTCACTACAGACCCAGTGACCACACTCACTACAGATGCATCCCCCAGACTCGCCTCCGACACAGTGACCACACTCTCTGCAGAACCAGCTCCCACACTCACTACAGACCCAGTGCCCACACTCACTACAGACCAAGCGCCCACACTCACTACAGACCCAGCACCCACACTCACTACAGACCAAGCGCCCACACTCACTACAGACCCAGTGCCCACACTCAATACAGACCTAGCACCCACACTCGCTACAGACCCAGTGCCCACACTCACTACAGACCCAGCGCCCACACTCACTACAGACCAAGCACCCACACTCACTACAGAACAAGCGCCCACACTCACTACAGACCCAGTGCCCACACTCAATACAGACCTAGCACCCACACTCGCTACAGACCCAGTGCCCACACTCACTACAGACCCAGCGCCCACACTCACTACAGACCAAGCACCCACACTCACTACAGTCCAAGCGCCCACACTCACTACAGACCCAGTGACCACACTCACAACAGACCCAGTGACCACAATCTCTACAGACCCAGCACCCACACTCACTACAGTCCAAGCACCACTGTCACTACAGACCCAGTGACCACACTCACTACAGACACAGCCCCCAGACTCGCTACCAACACAGTGACCACAGTCTCTGCAGAACCAGCTCCCACACTCACTACAGATCCAGTGCCCACACTCGCTAAAGACCCAGAGCCCACACTCGCTACAGACCCAGTGCCCACACTCACTACAGACCCAGTGAGCACACTCTCTACAGACCCAGTGACCACAATCTCTACAGACCCAGCACCCACACGCACTACAGACCAGCGCCCACACTCGCTATAGACCCAAAGCCCACACTCGCTACAGACCCAGCACCCTGACTCGCTACAGACACAGCGCCCACACTCACTAAAGACCAACGCCCACACTCACTACAGAACCAGCGCCCAGACTTGCTACAGACCAAGCACCACACTCACTACAGATCCAGTGACAACACTCACTACAGACCCAGCGCCCACAATCACTACAGACCCAGTGACCACACTCTCTACAGACGCAGTGACCACAATCTCTACAGACCCAGCACCCACACTCACTACAGTCCAAGCACCTCACTCACTACAGACCCAGCACCCACACTCACTACAGACACAGTGACCACACTCACTACAGACCCAGCACCCACACTCACTACAGACGCAGCCCCCAGACTCGCTACCGACACAGTGACCACAGTCTCTGCAGAACCAGCGCCCAGACTCACTACAGAACCAGCGCCCACACTCGCTACAGACCCAGTGCCCACACTCACTACCAACCTGGCGGCCACATTCGCTACAGACCCAGCGTCAAAAATCGATACAGACCCAGCGCCCAGACTCGCTACAGACACAGTGACCACACTCGCTACAGACCCAGCACCCACACTCACTACAGTCCCAGCGCCCACAGTCGGTACAGAACCAGCGCCGACACTCAATACAAATCCAGCGCCCACATTCGTTACAAACTCAGCCCCGACACTCACTACAGACCCAGCACCCTCACTCGCTACGTATCCAGAGCCCCACCCACTACAGACCCAGCGCCCAAACTCGCTACAAACCCAGCGTCCACACTCTCTATATATCCAGAGCCCACATCCACTACAGACCCAGTGAGCAGACTCGCTACATATCCAGAGGCCACAATCAATGCAGACACAATGCCCGCACTCGCTACAGACCCAGCGCCCACACTCGCTACATATCCAAAGCCCACACTCACTACAGACCCAGCTCCCACTGTCGCTACAGACCCAGCGACAACACTCGCTACAGGCCAAGCGCCCACACTCGCTACATATCCAGAGCCCAGACCAACTACAGACCCAGGAACCACACTCACTACATATCCAAAGCCCACACCCACTACAGACACAGGGACCACACTCGCTACAGACCCAGAGCCCACACTCACTACAGACTCAGAGCCCACACTCACAACACCCCAGTGCCCACACTATCTACAGTCCCAGAGCCCACAATGACTACAGACCCAGCATCCACACTTGCTGCAATCCCACAGCGCAAACACACTGCTGACCCAGTGCCCACACACTACAGAGCAAGGACCCAGATACGCTACAGACCCAGCGCCCAAAATCAATACAGACCCAGCGCCCACACCTACTACAGACCCAGGGACCACACTCGCTACAGACCCAGAGCCCACACTCACTACAGACCCAGTGCCCACACTCACTACAAACCCCGCACCCACACACGCTACAGATCCATTGCCCACACTCACTACAGACCCATAGCCTACACTCGCTTCAGACCCAGCGCCTGCACTCGCTAAAGGCCCAGTGCCCACACTCACTACAGACACAGCTCCCACACTCGCTACAGACCCAGCGCCGAGACTCGCTACATATCCAGCGCCCACACTCGCTAGAGAATCAGCACCCACACTCATTACAGACCCAGCGCCCACATTCGGTACAGACCCAGCGCCCAAACTCGAACAGACCCAGCACCCACACTCACTACAGACCCAGCGCCCAAAGTCTGTACAGACCCAGCGCCCACAGTCACGACAGACACAGCGCCCACACTCGCTACAGACCCAGCGCCCACTCTCCCTACAGACCGAGAGCCCACACTCTCTACAGACCCAGAGCCCACACTCGCTACAGACCCAGCGCCCTCACTCACTACAGACCCAGCACCCTCACTCGCTATATATCCAAAGCCCACACCCACTACAGACCCAGGGACCACACTCGCTACAGACCCAGAGCCCACACTCACTACAGACCCAGAGCCCACACTCACTACAGACACAGCTCCCACACTCGCTACAGACCCAGCACCCACACTCACTACAGACCCAGCGCCCTCACTCGCTATATATCCAAAGCCCACACCCACTACAGACCCAGGGACCACACTCGCTACAGACCCAGAGCCCACACTCACTACAGACCCATAGCCTACACTTGCTACAGACCCAGCGCCGACACTCGCTACAGACACAGCTCCCACACTCGCTACAGACCCAGCGCCGACACTCGCTACAGACACAGCTCCCACATTCGGTAACGACCCAGCGCACACACTCACTACAGACCCAGTGACAACAATCTCTACAGAACCAGCACCCACATTCACTTCAGACCCAGCACCCACACTCACTACAGACCCAGCGCCCAGACTCGCTACAGACCAAGCACCCACACTCACTACATACCCAGTGACCACACTCACTACAGACCCAGCGCCCACACTCACTACTGACCCAGCGTCCACACTCACTACAGACCCAGTGACCACAATCTCTACAGACCCAGCACCCACACTCACTACAGACCAAGCACCACACTCACTACAGACCCAGTGACCACACTCACTACAGACCCAGCGCACACACTCACTACAGACCCAGTGACAACAATCTCTACAGAACCAGCACCCACACTCACTTCAGACCCAGCACCCACACTCACTACAGACCCAGCGCCCAGACTCGCTACAGACCAAGCACCCACACTCACTACAGACCCAGTGACCACACTCACTACAGACCCAGCGCCCACACTCACTACACACCCAGCGTCCACACTCACTACAGACCCAGTGACCACAATCTCTACAGACCGAGCACCCACACTCACTACAGACCAAGCACCACACTCACTACAGACCCAGCGCCCACACTCACTACAGACCCAGCGTCCACACTCACTACAGACCCAGTGACCACAATCTCTACAGACCCAGTGCCCACACTCACTACAGACCCAGTGACCACACTCACTACAGACCCAGCGCCCAGACTCGCTACCGACACAGTGACCACACTCTCTGCAGAACCAGCTCCCACATTCATCACAGACCAAGCACCCACAAACACTACAGACCCAGTGACCACACTCACTACAGATCCAGTGCCCACACTCGCTACAGACCCAGCACCCACACTCACTACAGACCGAGCGCCCACACTCACTAAAAACCCAGCGCCCAGACTCGCGACAGACCCAGCGCCCACACTCACTACGGACCCAGTGCCCACACTCGCTATAGAACCAGAGCCCACACTCACTACAGACCCAGAGCCCACACTGGCTACAGAACCAGAGCCCACACTCACTACAGACTCAGTGGACACACTCGCTACTGACCCAGCAACCACACTCGCTACAGACCCAGCGCCCACACTCACTACAGACCCAGCGCCCACACTCACTACAGACCGAGCGCCCACACTCACTACAGACCCAGCGCCCACACTCGCTACAGACCCAGCGCCGACGCTTGCTACAGACCCAGAGCCCACACTCGCTACAGACCCAGTGCCCACACTCGCTGCAGACCCAGCGCCCACATGCACTACAGACCCAGTGCCCACACTCGCTACAGACCCAGCGCACACACTCACTACAGACAATGTGACCACACTCACTACAGAACCAGAGCCCACACTCACTACAGACCCAGCGCCCACACTCACTACAGAACCAGCGCCCACACTCGCTACAAACCCAGCGCCCACACTCGCTACAGACCCAGCGCCCACACTCACTACCAACCTGGCGGCCACATTCGCTACAGACCCAGCGTCAAAAATCGATACAGACCCAGCGCCCAGAGTCGCTACAGACACAGTGACCACACTCGCTACAGACCCAGCACCCACACTCACTACAGTCCCACCGCCCACAGTCGGTACAGAACCAGCGCCTACACTCAATGCAAATCCAGCGCCCACATTCGCTACAAACTCAGCGCCGACACTCACTACAGACCCAGCGCCCTCACTCGCTACATATCCAGAGCCCCACCCTCTACAGACCCAGCGCCCAAACTCGCTACAAACCCAGCGTCCACACTCTCTATATATCCAGAGCCCACATCCACTACAGCCCCAGTGAGCACACTCGCTACATATCCAGAGGCCACAATCAATGCAGACACAGTGCCCACACTCGCTACATATCCAAAGCCCACGCTCACTACAGACCCAGCTCCCACTGTCGCTACAGACCCAGCGACAACACTCGCTACAGACCAAGCGCCCACACTCGCTACATGTCCAGAGCCCAGACCCACTACAGACCCAGGAACCACACTCGCTACATACCCAGATGCCACACTCATTGCAGACTCAGCGCCCACCCTCGCTAAAGACCTAGCGCCCACACTCGCTAAATATCCAAAGCCCACACCCACTACAGACCCAGGGACCACACTCGCTACAGACCCAGAGCCCACACTCACTACAGTCCCAGAGCCCACAATGACTACAGACCCAGCACCCACACTTGCTGCAATCCCACAGCCCAAACACACTGCAGACCCAGTGCCCACACTCACTACAGAGCAAGGACCCAGATACGCTACAGACCCAGCGCCCACACTTGCTACATATCCAAAGCCCACACTCACTTCAGACCAACGAACATACTCACTACAGTCCCAGCACCCACACTCACTATAGACCCAGTGCCCACACTCGCTACAGACCCTGCGCCCACACTAACGACAGACCCAGCACACACACTCACTACAGACCCAGCGCCCACACTCCCTACAGACCGAGTGCCCGCACTCGCGACAGACCCAGTGCCCACACCCACTACAGACCCAGTGCCCACACTCGCTACAGACCCAGAGCCCACACTCACTACAGACCCAGTGACCACACTCACTACAGACCCAGCGCCCAGACTCACTGCAGAACCAGTGCCCACTGTCGCTACAGACCCAGCACCCACACTCACTACAGACCCAGCACCCACACTCACTACAGAACCAGTGCCCACACTCACTACAGACACAGCGCCCACATCATTACAGACACAGTGCCCACATCACTACAGACCCAGAGCCCACACTCACTACAGACCCAGTGCCCACTGTCGCTACAAACGCAGCGCCCACACTCACTACAGAGTCCGCGCCCACACTCGCGACAGACTCAGCGCCCACACTCACTACAGATCCAGAGGCCACAATCAATGCAGACGCAGTGCCCGCACTCGCTACAGACCCAGCGCTCACACTCGCTACATATCCTAAGCCCACACTCGCTACAGACCCAGAGCCCACAATCATTGCAGACCCAGGGCCCACAATCGCTACGGACCCAGCGCCCACACTCACTACAAACCCAGCGCACACACTCACTACAAACCCAGCGCCCACAGTCGGAACAGAACCAGCGCCTACACTAAGTACAAACCCAGCGCCCACATTCACTACTGACCCAGCGCCCACAGTTGGTACAGACCCAGCGCCCACACTGACTACAAACGCAACGCCCATACTCAGTACAAATCCAGCGCCCACTGTCGCTACAGAACCAGAGCCCACACTCCCTACAGACCAAGAGCCCACACTCGTGAACAGACTCAGCACCCACACTCATTACAGACCCAGTGCCCACATTCGGTACAGACCCAGCGCCCAAACTCGAACAGACCCAGCACCCACACTCACTACAGAGCAAGCGCCCAAAGTCTGCACAGACCCAGCGCCCACACTCGCTACAGACACAGCGCCCACACTCGCTACAGACCCAGCGCCCACACTCGCTACAGACACAGCGCCCACAATCACTACAGACCAAGCGCCCACACTCACTACAGACCCAGCGCCCACACTCACTACAGAACCAGAGCCCACACTCGCTACAGACCCAGCGCCCACACTCCCTACAGACCGAGAGCCCACACTCTCTACAGACCCAGCGCCCACACTCCCTACAGACCAAGAGCCCACACTCGCTACAGCCCCAGCGCCCTCACTCACTACAGACCCAGCGCCCTCACTCGCTATATATCCAAAGCCCACACCCACTACAGACCCAGGGACCATACTCGCTACAGACCCAGATCCCACACTCACTACAGACCCAGCGCCCTCACTCACTACAGACCCAGCGCCCTCACTCGCTATATATCCAAAGCCCACACCCACTACAGACCCAGGGACCACACTCGCTACAGAGCGAGAGCCCACACTCACTACAGACTCATAGCCTACACTTGCTACAGACCCAGCGCCGCCACTCGCTACAGACACAGCTCCCACACTCGCTACAGACCCAGCGCTGACACTCGCTACAGACCCAGCGCCCACACTCACTACTGACCCAGCGCCCACACTCACTGCAGACCAAGAGCCCACACTAGCTACAGACCCAGCGCCCTCACTCGCTATATATCCAAAGACCACAACCACTACAGACCCAGGGACCACACTCGCTACAGACCCAGCGCCGACACTCACTACAGACACAGCTCCCACACTTGCTACAGACCCAGCGCCCACACTCGCTACAGACCCAGAGCCCACACTCGCTACAGACCCAGAGCCCACACTCGCTACAGACCCAGCGCCCACACTCGCTACAGACCCAGCGCCCACACTCACTACAGACCCAGCGCCGACACTTGCTACAGACAGAGCTCCCACATTCGGTACAGACCCAGCGCACACACTCACTACAAACCCAGTGACCACACTCTTTACAGACCCAGTGACCACAATCTCTACAGACCCAGCACCCACACTCACTACAGACCCAGTGACCACACTCACTACAGACCCAGTGCCCAGACTCGCTACCGACACAGTGACCACACTCTCTGCAGAACCAGCTCCCACATTCATCACAGACCAAGCACCCACAAACACTACAGACCCAGTGACCACACTCACTACAGACCCAGCACCCACACTTGCTACAGACCGAGCGCCCACACTCACTAAAAACCCAGCGCCCAGACTCGCTACAGACCCAGCGCCCACACTCACTACAGACCCAGTGCCCACACTCGCTACAGAACCAGAGCCCACACTCACTGCAGACCCAGAGCCCACACTGGCTACAGAACCAGAGCCCACACTCACTACAGACTCAGTGCCCACACTCGCTACTGACCCAGCAACCACACTCGCTACAGACCCAGCGCCCACACTCACTACAGACCCAGCACCCACACTCGCTACAGACCCAGCGCCCACACTCACTACAGACCCAGCGCCCACACTCGCTACAGACCCAGCGCCCACACTCGCTACAGACCCAGCGCCGACACTTGCTACAGACCCAGAGCCCACACTCGCTACAGACCCAGTGCCCACACTCGCTGCAGACCCAGCGCCCACACACACTACAGACCCAGTACCCACACTCACTACAGACCCAGCGCACACACTCACTACAGACAATGTGACCACACTCACTACAGACCCAGTGCCCACACTCACTGCAGAACAAGCGCCCACACTCACTACAGACCCAGCACCCACACTCACTACAGACCCAGCACCCACACTCACTTCAGACCCAGCACCCACACTCACTACAGACCCAGCGCCCAGACTCGCTACAGACCAAGCACCCACACTCACTACAGACCCAGTGACCACACTCACTACAGACCCAGCGCCCACACTCACTACAGACCCAGCGTCCACACTCACTACAGACCCAGTTACCACAATCTCTACAGACCAAGCACCACACTCACTACAGACCCAGCGCCCACACTCACTACAGACCCAGCGTCCACACTCACTACAGACCCAGTGACCACAATCTCTACAGACCCAGTGCGCACACTCACTACAGACCCAGTGACCACACTCACTACAGACCCAGCGCCCACACTCACTACAGTCCAAGCACCACACTCACTACAGACCCAGCACCCACACTCACTACAGACACAGTGACCACACTCACTACAGACCCAGCGCCCACACTCACTACAGTCCAAGCACCACACTCACTACAGACGCAGCCCCCAGACTCGCTACCGACACAGTGACCACAGTCTCTGCAGAACCAGCGCCCAGACTCACTACCAACCTGGCGGCCACATTCGCTACAGACCCAGCGTCAAAAATCGATACAGACCCAGCGCCCAGACTCGCTACAGACACAGTGACCACACTCGCTACAGACCCAGCACCCACACTCACTACAGTCCCAGCGCCCACAGTCGGTACAGAACCAGCGCCGACACTCAATACAAATCCAGCGCCCACATTCGTTACAAACTCAGCCCCGACACTCACTACAGACCCAGCACCCTCACTCGCTACGTATCCAGAGCCCCACCCACTACAGACCCAGCGCCCAAACTCGCTACAAACCCAGCGTCCACACTCTCTATATATCCAGAGCCCACATCCACTACAGACCCAGTGAGCACACTCGCTACATATCCAGAGGCCACAATCAATGCAGACACAGTGCCCGCACTCGCTACAGACCCAGCGCCCACACTCGCTACATATCCAAAGCCCACACTCACTACAGACCCAGCTCCCACTGTCGCTACAGACCCAGCGACAACACTCGCTACAGGCCAAGCGCCCACACTCGCTACATATCCAGAGCCCAGACCAACTACAGACCCAGGAACCACACTCACTACATATCCAAAGCCCACACCCACTACAGACACAGGGACCACACTCGCTACAGACCCAGAGCCCACACTCACTACAGACTCAGAGCCCACACTCACAACACCCCAGTGCCCACACTATCTACAGTCCCAGAGCCCACAATGACTACAGACCCAGCATCCACACTTGCTGCAATCCCACAGCGCAAACACACTGCAGACCCAGTGCCCACACACTACAGAGCAAGGACCCAGATACGCTACAGACCCAGCGCCCAAAATCAATACAGACCCAGCGCCCACACCTACTACAGACCCAGGGACCACACTCGCTACAGACCCAGAGCCCACACTCACTACAGACCCAGTGCCCACACTCACTACAAACCCCGCACCCACACACGCTACAGATCCATTGCCCACACTCACTACAGACCCATAGCCTACACTCGCTTCAGACCCAGCGCCTGCACTCGCTAAAGGCCCAGTGCCCACACTCACTACAGACACAGCTCCCACACTCGCTACAGACCCAGCGCCGAGACTCGCTACATATCCAGCGCCCACACTCGCTAGAGAATCAGCACCCACACTCATTACAGACCCAGCGCCCACATTCGGTACAGACCCAGCGCCCAAACTCGAACAGACCCAGCACCCACACTCACTACAGACCCAGCGCCCAAAGTCTGTACAGACCCAGCGCCCACAGTCACGACAGACACAGCGCCCACACTCGCTACAGACCCAGCGCCCACTCTCCCTACAGACCGCGAGCCCACACTCTCTACAGACCCAGAGCCCACACTCGCTACAGACCCAGCGCCCTCACTCACTACAGACCCAGCACCCTCACTCGCTATATATCCAAAGCCCACACCCACTACAGACCCAGGGACCACACTCGCTACAGACCCAGAGCCCACACTCACTACAGACCCAGAGCCCACACTCACTACAGACACAGCTCCCACACTCGCTACAGACCCAGCACCCACACTCACTACAGACCCAGCGCCCTCACTCGCTATATATCCAAAGCCCACACCCACTACAGACCCAGGGACCACACTCGCTACAGACCCAGAGCCCACACTCACTACAGACCCATAGCCTACACTTGCTACAGACCCAGCGCCGACACTCGCTACAGACACAGCTCCCACACTCGCTACAGACCCAGCGCCGACACTCGCTACAGACACAGCTCCCACATTCGGTAACGACCCAGCGCACACACTCACTACAGACCCAGTGACAACAATCTCTACAGAACCAGCACCCACATTCACTTCAGACCCAGCACCCACACTCACTACAGACCCAGCGCCCAGACTCGCTACAGACCAAGCACCCACACTCACTACATACCCAGTGACCACACTCACTACAGACCCAGCGCCCACACTCACTACTGACCCAGCGTCCACACTCACTACAGACCCAGTGACCACAATCTCTACAGACCCAGCACCCACACTCACTACAGACCAAGCACCACACTCACTACAGACCCAGTGACCACACTCACTACAGACCCAGCGCACACACTCACTACAGACCCAGTGACAACAATCTCTACAGAACCAGCACCCACACTCACTACAGACCCAGCACCCACACTCACTACAGACCCAGCGCCCAGACTCGCTACAGACCAAGCACCCACACTCACTACAGACCCAGTGACCACCCTCACTACAGACCCAGCGCCCACACTCACTACACACCCAGCGTCCACACTCACTACAGACCCAGTGCCCACACTCACTACAGACCCAGTGACCACACTCACTACAGACCCAGCGCCCAGACTCGCTACTGACACAGTGACCACACTCTCTGCAGAACCAGCTCCCACATTCATCACAGACCAAGCACCCACAAACACTACAGACCCAGTGACCACACTCACTACAGATCCAGTGCCCACACTCGCTACAGACCCAGCACCCACACTCACTACAGACCGAGCGCCCACACTCACTAAAAACCCAGCGCCCAGACTCGCGACAGACCCAGCGCCCACACTCACTACGGACCCAGTGCCCACACTCGCTATAGAACCAGAGCCCACACTCACTACAGACCCAGAGCCCACACTGGCTACAGAACCAGAGCCCACACTCACTACAGACTCAGTGCCCACACTCGCTACTGACCCAGCAACCACACTCGCTACAGACCCAGCGCCCACACTCACTACAGACCCAGCGCCCACACTCACTACAGACCGAGCGCCCACACTCACTACAGACCCAGCGCCCACACTCGCTACAGACCCAGCGCCGACGCTTGCTACAGACCCAGAGCCCACACTCGCTACAGACCCAGTGCCCACACTCGCTGCAGACCCAGCGCCCACATGCACTACAGACCCAGTGCCCACACTCGCTACAGACCCAGCGCACACACTCACTACAGACAATGTGACCACACTCACTACAGAACCAGAGCCCACACTCACTACAGACCCAGCGCCCACACTCACTACAGAACCAGCGCCCACACTCGCTACAGACCCAGCGCCCACACTCGCTACAGACCCAGCGCCCACACTCACTACCAACCTGGCGGCCACATTCGCTACAGACCCAGCGTCAAAAATCGATACAGACCCAGCGCCCAGACTCGCTACAGACACAGTGACCACACTCGCTACAGACCCAGCACCCACACTCACTACAGTCCCACCGCCCACAGTCGGTACAGAACCAGCGCCTACACTCAATGCAAATCCAGCGCCCACATTCGTTACAAACTCAGCGCCGACACTCACTACAGACCCAGCGCCCTCACTCGCTACATATTCAGAGCCCCACCCTCTACAGACCCAGCGCCCAAACTCGCTACAAACCCAGCGTCCATACTCTCTATATATCCAGAGCCCACATCCACTACAGCCCCAGTGAGCACACTCGCTACATATCCAGAGGCCACAATCAATGCAGACACAGTGCCCACACTCGCTACATATCCAAAGCCCACGCTCACTACAGACCCAGCTCCCACTGTCGCTACAGACCCAGCGACAACACTCGCTACAGACCAAGCGCCCACACTCGCTACATGTCCAGAGCCCAGACCCACTACAGACCCAGGAACCACACTCGCTACATACCCAGATGCCACACTCAATGCAGACTCAGCGCCCACACTCGCTAAAGACCTAGCGCCCACACTCGCTAAATATCCAAAGCCCACACCCACTACAGACCCAGGGACCACACTCGCTACAGACCCAGAGCCCACACTCACTACAGTCCCAGAGCCCACAATGACTACAGACCCAGCACCCACACTTGCTGCAATCCCACAGCCCAAACACACTGCAGACCCAGTGCCCACACTCACTACAGAGCAAGGACCCAGATACACTACAGACCCAGCGCCCACACTTGCTACATATCCAAAGCCCACACTCACTTCAGACCAACGAACATACTCACTACAGACCCAGCACCCACACTCACTATAGACCCAGCGCCCACACTCGCTACAGACCCTGCGCCCACACTAACGACAGACCCAGCACACACACTCACTACAGACCCAGCGCCCACACTCCCTACAGACCGAGTGCCCGCACTCGCGACAGACCCAGTGCCCACACCCACTACAGACCCAGTGCCCACACTCGCTACAGACCCAGAGCCCACACTCACTACAGACCCAGTGACCACACTCACTACAGACCCAGCGCCCAGACTCACTGCAGAACCAGTGCCCACTGTCGCTACAGACCCAGCACCCACACTGACTACAGACCCAGCACCCACACTCACTACAGAACCAGTGCCCACACTCACTACAGACACAGCGCCCACATCACTACAGACACAGCGCCCACATCACTACAGACCCAGAGCCCACACTCACTACAGACCCAGTGCCCACTGTCGCTACAAACGCAGCGCCCACACTCACTACAGAGTCCGCGCCCACACTCGCGACAGACTCAGCGCCCACACTCACTACAGATCCAGAGGCCACAATCAATGCAGACGCAGTGCCCGCACTCGCTACAGACCCAGCGCTCACACTCGCTACATATCCTAAGCCCACACTCGCTACAGACCCAGAGCCCACAATCATTGCAGACCCAGGGCCCACAATCGCTACGGACCCAGCGCCCACACTCACTACAAACCCAGCGCACACACTCACTACAAACCCAGCGCCCACAGTCGGAACAGAACCAGCGCCTACACTAAGTACAAACCCAGCGCCCACATTCACTACTGACCCAGCGCCCACAGTTGGTACAGACCCAGCGCCCACACTGACTACAAACGCAACGCCCATACTCAGTACAAATCCAGCGCCCACTGTCGCTACAGAACCAGAGCCCACACTCCCTACAGACCAAGAGCCCACACTCGTGAACAGACTCAGCACCCACACTCATTACAGACCCAGTGCCCACATTCGGTACAGACCCAGCGCCCAAACTCGAACAGACCCAGCACCCACACTCACTACAGAGCCAGCGCCCAAAGTCTGCACAGACCCAGCGCCCACACTCGCTACAGACACAGCGCCCACACTCGCTACAGACCCAGCGCCCACACTCGCTACAGACACAGCGCCCACAATCACTACAGACCAAGCGCCCACACTCACTACAGACCCAGCGCCCACACTCACTACAGAACCAGAGCCCACACTCGCTACAGACCCAGCGCCCACACTCCCTACAGACCGAGAGCCCACACTCTCTACAGACCCAGCGCCCACACTCCCTACAGACCAAGAGCCCACACTCGCTACAGCCCCAGCGCTCTCACTCACTACAGACCCAGCGCCCTCACTCGCTATATATCCAAAGCCCACACCCACTACAGACCCAGGGACCATACTCGCTACAGACCCAGAGCCCACACTCACTACAGACCCAGCGCCCTCACTCACTACAGACCCAGCGCCCTCACTCGCTATATATCCAAAGCCCACACCCACTACAGACCCAGGGACCACACTCGCTACAGACCGAGAGCCCACACTCACTACAGACTCATAGCCTACACTTGCTACAGACCCAGCGCCGCCACTCGCTACAGACACAGCTCCCACACTCGCTACAGACCCAGCGCTGACACTCGCTACAGACCCAGCGTCCACACTCACTACAGACCCAGCGCCCACACTCACTGCAGACCAAGAGCCCACACTAGCTACAGACCCAGCGCCCTCACTCGCTATATATCCAAAGACCACAACCACTACAGACCCAGGGACCACACTCGCTACAGACCCAGCGCTGACACTCACTACAGACACAGCACCCACACTTGCTACAGACCCAGCGCCCACACTCGCTACAGACCCAGAGCCCACACTCGCTACAGACCCAGAGCCCACACTCGCTACAGACCCAGCGCCCACACTCGCTACAGACCCAGCGCCCATACTCACTACAGACCCAGCGCCGACACTTGCTACAGACAGAGCTCCCACATTCGGTACAGACCCAGCGCACACACTCACTACAAACCCAGTGACCACACTCTTTACAGACCCAGTGACCACAATCTCTACAGACCCAGCACCCACACTCACTACAGACCCAGTGACCACACTCACTACAGACCCAGTGCCCAGACTCGCTACCGACACAGTGACCACACTCTCTGCAGAACCAGCTCCCACATTCATCACAGACCAAGCACCCACAAACACTACAGACCCAGTGACCACACTCACTACAGACCCAGCACCCACACTTGCTACAGACCGAGCGCCCACACTCACTAAAAACCCAGCGCCCAGACTCGCTACAGACCCAGCGCCCACAATCACTACAGACCCAGTGCCCACACTCGCTACAGAACCAGAGCCCACACTCACTGCAGACCCAGAGCCCACACTGGCTACAGAACCAGAGCCCACACTCACTACAGACTCAGTGCCCACACTCGCTACTGACCCAGCAACCACACTCGCTACAGACCCAGCGCCCACACTCACTACAGACCCAGCACCCACACTCGCTACAGACCCAGCGCCCACACTCACTACAGACCCAGCGCCCACACTCGCTACAGACCCAGCGCCCACACTCGCTACAGACCCAGCGCCGACACTTGCTACAGACCCAGAGCCCACACTCGCTACAGACCCAGTGCCCAAACTCGCTGCAGACCCAGCGCCCACACGCACTACAGACCCAGTACCCACACTCACTACAGACCCAGCGCACACACTCACTACAGACAATGTGACCACACTCACTACAGACCCAGTGCCCACACTCACTGCAGAACAAGCGCCCACACTCACTACAGACCCAGTGACCACAATCTCTACAGACCCAGCACCCACACTCACTACAGACCCAGCTCCCACACTCACTTCAGACCCAGCACCCACACTCACTACAGACCCAGCGCCCAGACTCGCTACAGACCAAGCACCCACACTCACTACAGACCCAGTGACCACACTCACTACAGACCCAGCGCCCACACTCACTACAGACCCAGCGTCCACACTCACTACAGACCCAGTTACCACAATCTCTACAGACCAAGCACCACACTCACTACAGACCCAGCGCCCACACTCACTACAGACCCAGCGTCCACACTCACTACAGACCCAGTGACCACAATCTCTACAGACCCAGTGCGCACACTCACTACAGACCCAGTGACCACACTCACTACAGACCCAGCGCCCACACTCGCTACCGACACAGTGACCACACTCTCTGCAGAACCAGCTCCCACATTCATCACAGACCAAGCACCCACAAATACTACAGACCCAGTGACCACACTCACTACAGATCCAGTGCCCACACTCGCTACAGACCGAGCGCCCACACTCACTAAAAACCCAGCGCCCAGACTCGTGACAGACCCAGCGCCCACACTCACTACGGACCCAGTGCCCACACTCGCTACAGAACCAGAGCCCACACTCACTACAGACCCAGAGCCCACACTGGCTACAGAACCAGAGCCCACACTCACTACAGACTCAGTGACCACACTCGCTACTGACCCAGCAACCACACTCGCTACAGACCCAGCGCCCACATTCACTACAGACCCAGCGCCCACACTCACTACAGACCCAGCGCCCACACTCACTACAGACCCAGCGCCCACACTCGCTACAGACCCAGCGCCGACGCTTGCTACAGACCCAGAGCCCACACTCGCTACAGACCCAGTGCCCACACTCGCTGCAGACCCAGCGCCCACACGCACTACGGACCCAGTGCCCACACTCGCTACAGACCCAGCGCACACACTCACTACAGACAATGTGACCACACTCACTACAGAACCAGCGCCCACACTCACTACAGACCCAGCGCCCACACTCACTACAGAACCAGCGCCCACACTCGCTACAGACCCAGCGCCCACACTCGCTACAGACCCAGCGCCCACTCTCACTACCAACCTGGCGGCCACATTCGCTACAGACCCAGCGTCAAAAATCGATACAGACCCAGCGCCCAGAGTCGCTACAGACACAGTGACCACACTCGCTACAGACCCAGCACCCACACTCACTACAGTCCCACCGCCCACAGTCGGTACAGAACCAGCGCCTACACTCAATACAAATCCAGCGCCCACATTCGCTACAAACTCAGCGCCGACACTCACTACAGACCCAGCGCCCTCACTCGCTACATATCCAGAGCCCCACCCTCTACAGACCCAGCGCCCAAACTCGCTACAAACCCAGCGTCCACACTCTCTATATATCCAGAGCCCACATCCACTACAGACCCAGTGAGCACACTCGCTACATATCCAGAGGCCACAATCAATGCAGACACAGTGCCCACACTCGCTACATATCCAAAGCCCACGCTCACTACAGACCCAGCTCCCACTGTCGCTACAGACCCAGCGACAACACTCGCTACAGACCAAGCGCCCACACTCGCTACATGTCCAGAGCCCAGACCCACTACAGACCCAGGAACCACACTCGCTACATACCCAGATGCCACACTCAATGCAGACTCAGCGTCCACACTCGCTAAAGACCTAGCGCCCACACTCGCTAAATATCCAAAGCCCACACCCACTACAGACCCAGGGACCACACTCGCTACAGACCCAGAGCCCACACTCACTACAGTCCCAGAGCCCACAATGACTACAGACCCAGCACCCACACTTGCTGCAATCCCACAGCCCAAACACACTGCAGACCCAGTGCCCACACTCACTACAGAGCAAGGACCCAGATACGCTACAGACCCAGCGCCCACACTCGCTACATATCCAAAGCCCACACTCACTTCAGACCAACGAACATACTCACTACAGACCCAGCACCCACACTCACTATAGACCCAGCGCCCACACTCGCTACAGACCCTGCGCCCACACTAACTACAGACCCAGCACACACACTCACTACAGACCCAGCGCCCACACTCCCTACAGACCGAGTGCCCGCACTCGCGACAGACCCAGCGCCCACACCCACTACAGACCCAGTGCCCACACTCGCTACAGACCCAGAGCCCACACTCACTACAGACCCAGTGACCACACTCACTACAGACCCAGCGCCCAGACTCACTGCAGAACCAGTGCCCACTGTCGCTACAGACCCAGCACCCACACTCACTACAGACCCAGCACCCACACTCACTACAGACCCAGTGCCCACACTCACTACAGACACAGCGCCCACATCACTACAGACACAGCGCCCACATCACTACAGACCCAGAGCCCACACTCACTACAGACCCAGTGCCCACTGTCGCTACAAACGCAGCGCCCACACTCACTACAGAGTCCGCGCCCACACTCGCGACAGACTCAGCGCCCACACTCACTACAGATCCAGAGCCCACAATCAATGCAGACCCAGTGCCCGCACTCGCTACAGACCCAGCGCTCACACTCGCTACATATCCTAAGCCCACACTCGCTACAGAGTCCGCGCCTGCACTCGCGACAGACTCATCGCCCACACTCACTACAGATCCAGAGGCCACAATCAATGCAGACCCAGTGCCCAGAGTCGCTACAGACACAGTGATCACACTCGCTACAGACCCAGCACCCACACTCACTACAGTCCCAGCGCCCACAGTCGGTTCAGAACCAGCGCCTACACTCAATACAAATCCAGCGCCCACATTCGCTACAAACTCAGCGCCGACACTCACTACAGACCCAGCGCCCTCACTCGCTACATATCCAGAGCCCCACCCACTACAGACCCAGCGCCCAAACTCGCTACAAACCCAGCGTCCACACTCTCTATATATCCAGAGCCCACATCCACTACAGACCCAGTGTGCACACTCGCTACATATCCAGAGGCCACAATCAATGCAGACACAGTGCCCACACTCGCTACAGACCCAGCGCCCACACTCGCTACATATCCAAAGCCCACAATCACTACAGACTCAGCTCCCACTGTTGCTACAGACCCAGCGACAACACTCGCTACAGACCAAGCGCCCACACTCGCTACATGTCCAGAGCCCAGACCCACTACAGACCCAGGAACCACACTCGCTACATATCCAGATGCCACACTCAAGGCAGACCCAGCGCCCACACTCGCTAAAGACCTAGCGCCCACACTCGCTAAATATCCAAAGCCCACACCCACTACAGACCCAGGGACCACACTCGCTAAAGACCCAGAGCCCACACTCACTACAGACTCAGAGCCCACACTCACAACACCCCAGTGCCCACACTATCTACAGTCCCAGAGCCCACAATGACTACAGACCCAGCACCCACACTTGCTGCAATCCCACAGCCCAAACACACTGCAGACCCAGTGCCCACACTCACTACAGAGCAAGGACCCAGATACGCTACAGACCCAGCGCCCACACTCGCTACATATCCAAAGCCCACACTCACTTCAGACCAACGAACATACTCACTACAGACCCAGCACCCACACTCACTATAGACCCAGCGCCCACACTCGCTACAGACCCTGCGCCCACACTAACTACAGACCCAGCACACACACTCACTACAGACCCAGCGCCCACACTCCCTACAGACTGAGTGCCCGCACTCGCGACAGACCCAGCGCCCACACCCACTACAGACCCAGGGGCCACACTCGCTACATATCCAAAGCCCACACCCACTACAGACCCATGGCCCACACTCGCTACAGACCCAGAGCCCACACTCACTACAATCCCAGAGCTAACAATCATTGCAGACCCAGGGCCCACAATTGCTACGGATCCAGTGCCCACACTCACTACAAACCCAGCGCCCACAGTCGGAACAGAACCAGCTCCTACACGAAGTACAAACCCAGTGCCCACATTCACTACAGACCCAGCGCCCACATTCACTACTGACCCAGCGCCCACACTCGAACAGACCCAACACCCACACTCACTACAGACCCAGCGCCTACAGTTGGTACAGACCCAGAGCCCACACTCACTACAGACCAAGCACTCACACTTGCTACAATCCTACAGCCCTAACACACTGCAGACCTAGTGCCCACACTCACTACAGACCCAGCACCCACACACGTTTCAGACCGAGTGCCCACACTGACTACAGACCCAGCACCCACACTCGTTACAGACCCAGCGCCCAGACTCACTGCAGAACCAGTGCCCACACTGACTACAGACCCAGCACCCACACTCGTTACAGACCCAGCACCCACACTCACTACAGACCCAGCACCCACACTCACTACAGACCCAGTGCCCACACTCACTACAGACACAGCGTCCACATCACTACAGACACAGCGCCCACATCACTACAGACCCAGAGCCCACACTCACTACAGACCCAGTGCCCACTGTCGATACAAACGCAGCGCCCACACTCACTACAGAGTCCGCGCCCACACTCGCGACAGACTCAGCGCCCACACTCACTACAGATCCAGAGGCCACAATCAATGCAGACCCAGTGCCCAGAGTCGCTACAGACACAGTGATCACACTCGCTACAGACCCAGCACCCACACTCACTACAGTCCCAGCGCCCACAGTCGGTTCAGAACCAGCGCCTACACTCAATACAAATCCAGCGCCCACATTCGCTACAAACTCAGCGCCGACACTCACTACAGGCCCAGCGCCCTCACTCGCTACATATCCAGAGCCCCACCCACTACAGACCCAGCGCCCAAACTCGCTACAAACCCAGCGTCCACACTCTCTATATATCCAGAGCCCACATCCACTACAGACCCAGTGTGCACACTCGCTACATATCCAGAGGCCACAATCAATGCAGACACAGTGCCCACACTCGCTACAGACCCAGCGCCCACACTCGCTACATATCCAAAGCCCACACTCACTACAGACTCAGCTCCCACTGTCGCTACAGACCCAGCGACAACACTCGCTACAGACCAAGCGCCCACACTCGCTACATGTCCAGAGCCCAGACCCACTACAGACCCAGGAACCACACTCGCTACATACCCAGATGCCACACTCAATGCAGACTCAGCGCCCACACTCGCTAAAGACCTAGCGCCCACACTCGCTAAATATCCAAAGCCCACACCCACTACAGACCCAGGGACCACACTCGCTACAGACCCAGAGCCCACACTCACTACAGTCCCAGAGCCCACAATGACTACAGACCCAGCACCCACACTTGCTGCAATCCCACAGCCCAAACACACTGCAGACCCAGTGCCCACACTCACTACAGAGCAAGGACCCAGATACGCTACAGACCCAGCGCCCACACTCGCTACATATCCAAAGCCCACACTCACTTCAGACCAACGAACATACTCACTACAGACCCAGCACCCACACTCACTATAGACCCAGCGCCCACACTCGCTACAGACCCTGCGCCCACACTAACTACAGACCCAGCACACACACTCACTACAGACCCAGCGCCCACACTCCCTACAGACCGAGTGCCCGCACTCGCGACAGACCCAGCGCCCACACCCACTACAGACCCAGTGCCCACACTCGCTACAGACCCAGAGCCCACACTCACTACAGACCCAGTAACCACACTCACTACAGACCCAGCGCCCAGACTCACTGCAGAACCAGTGCCCACTCTCACTACAGACCCAGCACCCACACTCACTACAGACCCAGCACCCACACTCACTACAGACCCAGTGCCCACACTCACTACAGACACAGCGCCCACATCACTACAGACACAGCGCCCACATCACTACAGACCCAGAGCCCACACTCACTACAGACCCAGTGCCCACTGTCGCTACAAACGCAGCGCCCACACTCACTACAGAGTCCGCGCCCACACTCGCGACAGACTCAGCGCCCACACTCACTACAGATCCAGAGCCCACAATCAATGCAGACCCAGTGCCCGCACTCGCTACAGACCCAGCGCTCACACTCGCTACATATCCTAAGCCCACACTCGCTACAGAGTCCGCGCCCGCACTCGGGACAGACTCAGCGCCCACACTCACTACAGATCCAGAGGCCACAATCAATGCAGACCCAGTGCCCAGAGTCGCTACAGACACAGTGATCACACTCGCTACAGACCCAGCACCCACACTCACTACAGTCCCAGCGCCCACAGTCGGTTCAGAACCAGCGCCTACACTCAATACAAATCCAGCGCCCACATTCGCTACAAACTCAGCGCCGACACTCACTACAGACCCAGCGCCCTCACTCGCTACATATCCAGAGCCCCACCCACTACAGACCCAGCGCCCAAACTCGCTACAAACCCAGCGTCCACACTCTCTATATATCCAGAGCCCACATCCACTACAGACCCAGTGTGCACACTCGCTACATATCCAGAGGCCACAATCAATGCAGACACAGTGCCCACACTCGCTACAGACCCAGCGCCCACACTCGCTACATATCCAAAGCCCACACTCACTACAGACTCAGCTCCCACTGTCGCTACAGACCCAGCGACAACACTCGCTACAGACCAAGCGCCCACACTCGCTACATGTCCAGAGCCCAGACCCACTACAGACCCAGGAACCACACTCGCTACATATCCAGATGCCACACTCAAGGCAGACCCAGCGCCCACACTCGCTAAAGACCTAGCGCCCACACTCGCTAAATATCCAAAGCCCACACCCACTACAGACCCAGGGACCACACTCGCTAAAGACCCAGAGCCCACACTCACTACAGACTCAGAGCCCACACTCACAACACCCCAGTGCCCACACTATCTACAGTCCCAGAGCCCACAATGACTACAGACCCAGCACCCACACTTGCTGCAATCCCACAGCCCAAACACACTGCAGACCCAGTGCCCACACTCACTACAGAGCAAGGACCCAGATACGCTACAGACCCAGCGCCCACACTCGCTACATATCCAAAGCCCACACTCACTTCAGACCAACGAACATACTCACTATAGACCCAGCGCCCACACTCGCTACAGACCCTGCGCCCACACTAACTACAGACCCAGCACACACACTCACTACAGACCCAGCGCCCACACTCCCTACAGACTGAGTGCCCGCACTCGCGACAGACCCAGCGCCCACACCCACTACAGACCCAGGGGCCACACTCGCTACATATCCAAAGCCCACACCCACTACAGACCCATGGCCCACACTCGCTACAGACCCAGAGCCCACACTCACTACAATCCCAGAGCTAACAATCATTGCAGACCCAGGGCCCACAATTGCTACGGATCCAGTGCCCACACTCACTACAAACCCAGCGCCCACAGTCGGAACAGAACCAGCTCCTACACGAAGTACAAACCCAGTGCCCACATTCACTACAGACCCAGCGCCCACATTCACTACTGACCCAGCGCCCACACTCGAACAGACCCAACACCCACACTCACTACAGACCCAGCGCCTACAGTTGGTACAGACCCAGAGCCCACACTCACTACAGACCCAGCACCCACACACGTTTCAGACCGAGTGCCCACACTGACTACAGACCCAGCACCCACACTCGTTACAGACCCAGCGCCCAGACTCACTGCAGAACCAGTGCCCACACTGACTACAGACCCAGCACCCACACTCGTTACAGACCCAGCACCCACACTCACTACAGACCCAGCACCCACACTCACTACAGACCCAGTGCCCACACTCACTACAGACACAGCGTCCACATCACTACAGACACAGCGCCCACATCACTACAGACCCAGAGCCCACACTCACTACAGACCCAGTGCCCACTGTCGATACAAACGCAGCGCCCACACTCACTACAGAGTCCGCGCCCACACTCGCGACAGACTCAGCGCCCACACTCACTACAGATCCAGAGCCCACAATCAATGCAGACCCAGTGCCCGCACTCGCTACAGACCCAGCGCTCACACTCGCTACATATCCTAAGCCCACACTCGCTACAGAGTCCGCGCCCATACTCGCGACAGACTCAGCGCCCACACTCACTACAGATCCAGAGGCCACAATCAATGCAGACCCAGTGCCCAGAGTCGCTACAGACACAGTGATCACACTCGCTACAGACCCAGCACCCACACTCACTACAGTCCCAGCGCCCACAGTCGGTTCAGAACCAGCGCCTACACTCAATACAAATCCAGCGCCCACATTCGCTACAAACTCAGCGCCGACACTCACTACAGGCCCAGCGCCCTCACTCGCTACATATCCAGAGCCCCACCCACTACAGACCCAGCGCCCAAACTCGCTACAAACCCAGCGTCCACACTCTCTATATATCCAGAGCCCACATCCACTACAGACCCAGTGTGCACACTCGCTACATATCCAGAGGCCACAATCAATGCAGACACAGTGCCCACACTCGCTACAGACCCAGCGCCCACACTCGCTACATATCCAAAGCCCA
Source organism: Isurus oxyrinchus (assembly GCA_026770705.1). Lineage (NCBI taxonomy): Eukaryota > Metazoa > Chordata > Chondrichthyes > Lamniformes > Lamnidae > Isurus > Isurus oxyrinchus. The sequence continues at coordinate 165,451,781 of JANJGN010000008.1, forward strand.
CACTCACTACAGACTCAGCTCCCACTGTCGCTACAGACCCAGCGACAACACTCGCTACAGACCAAGCGCCCAAACTCGCTACATGTCCAGAGCCCAGACCCACTACAGACCCAGGAACCACACTCGCTACATACCCAGATGCCACACTCAATGCAGACTCAGCGCCCACACTCGCTAAAGACCTAGCGCCCACACTCGCTAAATATCCAAAGCCCACACCCACTACAGACCCAGGGACCACACTCGCTACAGACCCAGAGCCCACACTCACTACAGTCCCAGAGCCCACAATGACTACAGACCCAGCACCCACACTTGCTGCAATCCCACAGCCCAAACACACTGCAGACCCAGTGCCCACACTCACTACAGAGCAAGGACCCAGATACGCTACAGACCCAGCGCCCACACTCGCTACATATCCAAAGCCCACACTCACTTCAGACCAACGAACATACTCACTACAGACCCAGCACCCACACTCACTATAGACCCAGCGCCCACACTCGCTACAGACCCTGCGCCCACACTAACTACAGACCCAGCACACACACTCACTACAGACCCAGCGCCCACACTCCCTACAGACCGAGTGCCCGCACTCGCGACAGACCCAGCGCCCACACCCACTACAGACCCAGTGCCCACACTCGCTACAGACCCAGAGCCCACACTCACTACAGACCCAGTAACCACACTCACTACAGACCCAGCGCCCAGACTCACTGCAGAACCAGTGCCCACTCTCACTACAGACCCAGCACCCACACTCACTACAGACCCAGCACCCACACTCACTACAGACCCAGTGCCCACACTCACTACAGACACAGCGCCCACATCACTACAGACACAGCGCCCACATCACTACAGACCCAGAGCCCACACTCACTACAGACCCAGTGCCCACTGTCGCTACAAATGCAGCGCCCACACTCACTACAGAGTCCGCGCCCACACTCGCGACAGACTCAGCGCCCACACTCACTACAGATCCAGAGGCCACAATCAATGCAGACCCAGTGCCCGCACTCGCTACAGACCCAGCGCTCACACTCGCTACATATCCTAAGCCCACACTCGCTACAGAGTCCGCGCCCACACTCGCGACAGACTCAGCGCCCACACTCACTACAGATCCAGAGGCCACAATCAATGCAGACCCAGTGCCCAGAGTCGCTACAGACACAGTGATCACACTCGCTACAGACCCAGCACCCACACTCACTACAGTCCCAGCGCCCACAGTCGGTTCAGAACCAGCGCCTACACTCAATACAAATCCAGCGCCCACATTCGCTACAAACTCAGCGCCGACACTCACTACAGACCCAGCGCCCTCACTCGCTACATATCCAGAGCCCCACCCACTACAGACCCAGCGCCCAAACTCGCTACAAACCCAGCGTCCACACTCTCTATATATCCAGAGCCCACATCCACTACAGACCCAGTGTGCACACTCGCTACATATCCAGAGGCCACAATCAATGCAGACACAGTGCCCACACTCGCTACAGACCCAGCGCCCACACTCGCTACATATCCAAAGCCCACACTCACTACAGACTCAGCTCCCACTGTCGCTACAGACCCAGCGACAACACTCGCTACAGACCAAGCGCCCACACTCGCTACATGTCCAGAGCCCAGACCCACTACAGACCCAGGAACCACACTCGCTACATATCCAGATGCCACACTCAAGGCAGACCCAGCGCCCACACTCGCTAAAGACCTAGCGCCCACACTCGCTAAATATCCAAAGCCCACACCCACTACAGACCCAGGGACCACACTCGCTAAAGACCCAGAGCCCACACTCACTACAGACTCAGAGCCCACACTCACAACACCCCAGTGCCCACACTATCTACAGTCCCAGAGCCCACAATGACTACAGACCCAGCACCCACACTTGCTGCAATCCCACAGCCCAAACACACTGCAGACCCAGTGCCCACACTCACTACAGAGCAAGGACCCAGATACGCTACAGACCCAGCGCCCACACTCGCTACATATCCAAAGCCCACACTCACTTCAGACCAACGAACATACTCACTACAGACCCAGCACCCACACTCACTATAGACCCAGCGCCCACACTCGCTACAGACCCTGCGCCCACACTAACTACAGACCCAGCACACACACTCACTACAGACCCAGCGCCCACACTCCCTACAGACCGAGTGCCCGCACTCGCGACAGACCCAGCGCCCACACCCACTACAGACCCAGGGGCCACACTCGCTACATATCCAAAGCCCACACCCACTACAGACCCATGGCCCACACTCGCTACAGACCCAGAGCCCACACTCACTACAATCCCAGAGCTAACAATCATTGCAGACCCAGGGCCCACAATTGCTACGGATCCAGTGCCCACACTCACTACAAACCCAGCGCCCACAGTCGGAACAGAACCAGCTCCTACACGAAGTACAAACCCAGTGCCCACATTCACTACAGACCCAGCGCCCACATTCACTACTGACCCAGCGCCCACACTCGAACAGACCCAACACCCACACTCACTACAGACCCAGCGCCTACAGTTGGTACAGACCCAGAGCCCACACTCACTACAGACCCAGCACCCACACACGTTTCAGACCGAGTGCCCACACTGACTACAGACCCAGCACCCACACTCGTTACAGACCCAGCGCCCAGACTCACTGCAGAACCAGTGCCCACACTGACTACAGACCCAGCACCCACACTCGTTACAGACCCAGCACCCACACTCACTACAGACCCAGCACCCACACTCACTACAGACCCAGTGCCCACACTCACTACAGACACAGCGTCCACATCACTACAGACACAGCGCCCACATCACTACAGACCCAGAGCCCACACTCACTACAGACCCAGTGCCCACTGTCGATACAAACGCAGCGCCCACACTCACTACAGAGTCCGCGCCCACACTCGCGACAGACTCAGCGCCCACACTCACTACAGATCCAGAGCCCACAATCAATGCAGACCCAGTGCCCGCACTCGCTACAGACCCAGCGCTCACACTCGCTACATATCCTAAGCCCACACTCGCTACAGAGTCCGCGCCCATACTCGCGACAGACTCAGCGCCCACACTCACTACAGATCCAGAGGCCACAATCAATGCAGACCCAGTGCCCAGAGTCGCTACAGACACAGTGATCACACTCGCTACAGACCCAGCACCCACACTCACTACAGTCCCAGCGCCCACAGTCGGTTCAGAACCAGCGCCTACACTCAATACAAATCCAGCGCCCACATTCGCTACAAACTCAGCGCCGACACTCACTACAGGCCCAGCGCCCTCACTCGCTACATATCCAGAGCCCCACCCACTACAGACCCAGCGCCCAAACTCGCTACAAACCCAGCGTCCACACTCTCTATATATCCAGAGCCCACATCCACTACAGACCCAGTGTGCACACTCGCTACATATCCAGAGGCCACAATCAATGCAGACACAGTGCCCACACTCGCTACAGACCCAGCGCCCACACTCGCTACATATCCAAAGCCCACACTCACTACAGACTCAGCTCCCACTGTCGCTACAGACCCAGCGACAACACTCGCTACAGACCAAGCGCCCACACTCGCTACATGTCCAGAGCCCAGACCCACTACAGACCCAGGAACCACACTCGCTACATACCCAGATGCCACACTCAATGCAGACTCAGCGCCCACACTCGCTAAAGACCTAGCGCCCACACTCGCTAAATATCCAAAGCCCACACCCACTACAGACCCAGGGACCACACTCGCTACAGACCCAGAGCCCACACTCACTACAGTCCCAGAGCCCACAATGACTACAGACCCAGCACCCACACTTGCTGCAATCCCACAGCCCAAACACACTGCAGACCCAGTGCCCACACTCACTACAGAGCAAGGACCCAGATACGCTACAGACCCAGCGCCCACACTCGCTACATATCCAAAGCCCACACTCACTTCAGACCAACGAACATACTCACTACAGACCCAGCACCCACACTCACTATAGACCCAGCGCCCACACTCGCTACAGACCCTGCGCCCACACTAACTACAGACCCAGCACACACACTCACTACAGACCCAGCGCCCACACTCCCTACAGACCGAGTGCCCGCACTCGCGACAGACCCAGCGCCCACACCCACTACAGACCCAGTGCCCACACTCGCTACAGACCCAGAGCCCACACTCACTACAGACCCAGTAACCACACTCACTACAGACCCAGCGCCCAGACTCACTGCAGAACCAGTGCCCACTCTCACTACAGACCCAGCACCCACACTCACTACAGACCCAGCACCCACACTCACTACAGACCCAGTGCCCACACTCACTACAGACACAGCGCCCACATCACTACAGACACAGCGCCCACATCACTACAGACCCAGAGCCCACACTCACTACAGACCCAGTGCCCACTGTCGCTACAAATGCAGCGCCCACACTCACTACAGAGTCCGCGCCCACACTCGCGACAGACTCAGCGCCCACACTCACTACAGATCCAGAGGCCACAATCAATGCAGACCCAGTGCCCGCACTCGCTACAGACCCAGCGCTCACACTCGCTACATATCCTAAGCCCACACTCGCTACAGAGTCCGCGCCCACACTCGCGACAGACTCAGCGCCCACACTCACTACAGATCCAGAGGCCACAATCAATGCAGACCCAGTGCCCAGAGTCGCTACAGACACAGTGATCACACTCGCTACAGACCCAGCACCCACACTCACTACAGTCCCAGCGCCCACAGTCGGTTCAGAACCAGCGCCTACACTCAATACAAATCCAGCGCCCACATTCGCTACAAACTCAGCGCCGACACTCACTACAGACCCAGCGCCCTCACTCGCTACATATCCAGAGCCCCACCCACTACAGACCCAGCGCCCAAACTCGCTACAAACCCAGCGTCCACACTCTCTATATATCCAGAGCCCACATCCACTACAGACCCAGTGTGCACACTCGCTACATATCCAGAGGCCACAATCAATGCAGACACAGTGCCCACACTCGCTACAGACCCAGCGCCCACACTCGCTACATATCCAAAGCCCACACTCACTACAGACTCAGCTCCCACTGTCGCTACAGACCCAGCGACAACACTCGCTACAGACCAAGCGCCCACACTCGCTACATGTCCAGAGCCCAGACCCACTACAGACCCAGGAACCACACTCGCTACATATCCAGATGCCACACTCAAGGCAGACCCAGCGCCCACACTCGCTAAAGACCTAGCGCCCACACTCGCTAAATATCCAAAGCCCACACCCACTACAGACCCAGGGACCACACTCGCTAAAGACCCAGAGCCCACACTCACTACAGACTCAGAGCCCACACTCACAACACCCCAGTGCCCACACTATCTACAGTCCCAGAGCCCACAATGACTACAGACCCAGCACCCACACTTGCTGCAATCCCACAGCCCAAACACACTGCAGACCCAGTGCCCACACTCACTACAGAGCAAGGACCCAGATACGCTACAGACCCAGCGCCCACACTCGCTACATATCCAAAGCCCACACTCACTTCAGACCAACGAACATACTCACTACAGACCCAGCACCCACACTCACTATAGACCCAGCGCCCACACTCGCTACAGACCCTGCGCCCACACTAACTACAGACCCAGCACACACACTCACTACAGACCCAGCGCCCACACTCCCTACAGACCGAGTGCCCGCACTCGCGACAGACCCAGCGCCCACACCCACTACAGACCCAGGGGCCACACTCGCTACATATCCAAAGCCCACACCCACTACAGACCCATGGCCCACACTCGCTACAGACCCAGAGCCCACACTCACTACAATCCCAGAGCTAACAATCATTGCAGACCCAGGGCCCACAATTGCTACGGATCCAGTGCCCACACTCACTACAAACCCAGCGCCCACAGTCGGAACAGAACCAGCTCCTACACGAAGTACAAACCCAGTGCCCACATTCACTACAGACCCAGCGCCCACATTCACTACTGACCCAGCGCCCACACTCGAACAGACCCAACACCCACACTCACTACAGACCCAGCGCCTACAGTTGGTACAGACCCAGAGCCCACACTCACTACAGACCAAGCACTCACACTTGCTACAATCCTACAGCCCTAACACACTGCAGACCTAGTGCCCACACTCACTACAGACCCAGCACCCACACACGTTTCAGACCGAGTGCCCACACTGACTACAGACCCAGCACCCACACTCGTTACAGACCCAGCGCCCAGACTCACTGCAGAACCAGTGCCCACACTGACTACAGACCCAGCACCCACACTCGTTACAGACCCAGCACCCACACTCACTACAGACCCAGTGCCCACACTCACTACAGACACAGCGCCCACATCACTACAGACCCAGTGCCCACACTCGCTACAGACCCAAGGCCCACACTCACTACAGACCCAGTGCCCACTGTCGCTACAAACGCAGCGCCCACACTCACTACAGAATCCACGCCCACACTCGCGACAGACTCAGCGCCCACACTCACTACAGACCCAGGAACCACACTCACTACATATCCAGAGGCCACAGTCGGAACAGAACCAGCGCCTACACTAAGTACAAACCCAGCACCCACATTCACTACAGACCCAGTGCACACACTCGAACAGACCCAGCACCCACACTCACTACAGACCCAGCGCCCACAGTTGGTACAGACCCAGCGCCCACACACTCACTACAAACGCAACGCCCACACTCACTACAAATCCAGCGCCCACTGTCGCTACAGAACCAGAGCCCACAATCCCTACAGACCAAGAGCCCACACTCGCGACAGACTCAGCACCCACACTCACTACAAACCCAGCGCCCACAGTCGGAACAGGACCAGCGCCCACACTCGCTACATATCCAGAGCCCATACTCGCTACATATCCAGAGCCCACACTCACTACAGACCCAGTGCCCACACTCACTACAGGCCCAGCGCCCACACTCGCTACATATCCAGAGCCCACACTCGCTACATATCCAGAGCCCACAACCACTACAGACCCAGTGCCCACACTCACTACAATCCCACAGCCCTAACACACTGCAGACACCGTGCCCACACTCACTACAGACCCAGTGCCCACACTCACTACAGAATCCGCGCCCACACTCGCTACAGACCCAGTGCCCACACTCGCTACAGACCCAGCGCCCACTCTCACTACAAAACTAGCGGCCACATTCGCTACAGACCCAGCGTCCAAAATCGATACAGACCCAGCACCCACACTCACTACAAGCCCAGCGCCCACAGTCGGAACAGGACCAGCGCCTACACTAAGTACAAACCCAGCGCCCACATTCACTACAGACCCAGCGCACACACTCGAACAGACCCAGCACCCACACTCACTACAGACCCAGCGCCCACACTCGCTACAGACCCAGCGCCCACTGTCGCTACAAACCCAGCGCCCACACACGCTACAGACCCAGCGCCCACACTCGGCACATATCCAAAACCACACTCTCTGCAGACCCAGAGATCACACTCACTACAGAATCCGCGCCCACACTCGCGACAGACTCAGCACCCACACTGACTACAGACCCAGCACACACACTCGCTACAGACCCAGCACCCACACTCGCTACAGACCAAGCACCCACACTCACTACAGACCCAGCACCCACACTCACCACAGACCCAGCGCCCACTGTCGCTACAGACCCAGCGTCCACACTCACTACATATCCAGAGCCCACACCCAGCACAGACCCAGTTGAGCACACTCACTACATATCCTGAGGCCACAATCAATGCAGACCCAGTGCCCACACCCACTACAGACCCAGGGACCACACTCGCTACATATCCTAAGCCCACACTCGCTACAGACCCAGAGCCCACAATCATTGCAGACCCAGGGCCCACAATCGCTACGGACCCAGCGCCCACACTCACTACAAACCCAGCGCCCACACTCACTACAAACCCAGAGCCCACAGTCGGAACAGAACCAGCGCCTACACTAAGTACAAACCCAGCACCCACATTCACTACTGACCCAGCGCCCACACTCGAACAGACCCAGCACCCACACTCACTACAGACCCAGCGCCCACAGTTGGTACAGACCCAGCGCCCACACACTCAGTACAAACGCAACGCCCACACTCACTACAAATCCAGCGCCCACTGTCGCTACAGAACCAGAGCCCACACTCCCTACAGACCAAGAGCCCACGCTCGCGACAGACTCAGCACCCACACTCACTACAAACCCAGCGCCCACACTCGCTACATATCCAGAGCCCACACTCGCTACATATCCAGAGCCCACAACCACTACAGACCCAGTGCCCACACTCACTACAGGCCCAGCGCCCACACTCGCTACATATCCAGAGCCCACACTCGCTACATATCCAGAGCCCACAACCACTACAGACCCAGTGCCCACACTCACTACAATCCCCCAGCCCTAACACACTGCAGACCCAGTGCCCACACTCACTGCAGACCCAGTGCCCACACTCACTACAGAATCCGCGCCCACACTCGCTACAGACCCAGTGCCCTCACTCACTACAGACCCAGTGCCCTCACTCGCTACAGACCCGGCGCCCACTCTCACTACAAACCTAGCGGCCACATTCGCTACAGACCCAGCGTCCAAAATCGATACAGACCCAGCACCCACACTCACTACAAACCCAGCGCCCACAGTCGGAACAGGACCAGCGCCTACACTAAGTACAAACCCAGCGCCCACATTCACTACAGACCCAGCGCCCACACTCGAACAGACCCAGCACCCACACTCACTACAGACCCAGCGCCCACAGTTGGTACAGACACAGCGCCCACACTCACTACAAACGCAGCGCCCACACTCGCTACAGACCCAGCGCCCACTGTCGCTACAAACCCAGCGCCCACACACGCTACAGACCCAGCGCCCACACTCGGCACATATCCAAAACCACACTCTCTGCAGACCCAGAGATCACACTCACTACAGAACCAGCGCCCACACTCGCTACTGACCCAGCACCCACGCTCGCTACAGACCCAGTGCCCACGCTCACTACAGACCCAGCGCCCACACTCACTACAATCCCAGAGCCCACAATCTCTACAGACCCAGCACCAAGCTACGCTACAGACCCAGCGCCCACACTCGCTACATATCCAAAGCCCACACTCACTACAGACCCAGCGCCCACACTCACTACAGACCAACGAACATACTCACTGCAGACCCAGCAACGACACTCACTACAGACCTAGCGCCCACACTCGCTACACACCCAACGCACAGATACGCTACAGCCCCAGCACCCACACTCGCTACATATCCAAAGCCCACACTCACTACAGACCCAGCACCCACACTCACTTTAGACCCAGCGTCCACACACGCTACAGACCCAGCGCCCACACTCCCTACAAACCCAGCGCCCAGACTCGCTACAGACGCAGCGCCCACACTCACTACAGACCAAGCACCCACACTCACTACAGACCCAGCGCCCACACTCGCTACAGACACAGCGCCCACACTCACTACAGACCCAGTGCCCACACTCACTACAGACCCAGTTCCCACTGTCGCTATAAACGCAGCGTCCACACTCGCTACAGACCCAGCGCCCTCACTCGCTACACACCCAGCGCCCACACTCACTACAGACCAAGCACCCACACTCATTCCAGACCCAGCGCCCACACTCACTACCAACCTTGCGGCCACATTCGCGACAGACCCAGCGTCCAAAATCGATACAGACTCAGCGCCAGACTCACTACAGACCAAGGCCAATGTCGGAACAGAACAAGCGCCTACACTCACTACAGACCCAGCGCCCACAGTCGGTACAGACCCAGCGCCCACAGTCGGTACAGACCCAGCGCCCACAATCACTACAAACGCAGCGCCCACATTCGCTACAGACCCAGCGCCCACACTCGCTACAGATCCAGCGCCCACTGTCGCTACAGACCCAGCGCCCTCACTCGCTGCAGACCGAGAGCCCACACTCGCTACAGACCCAGCGCCCACACTCGCTACAGACCCAGCGCCCACACTCGCTACAGACCCAGCCCCCACACTCACTACAGACCCAGTGCCCACACTCGCTACATATCCAAAGCCCACACCCAATACAGACCCAGTGACCACACTCGCTACATATCCAAAGTCCACACCCACTATAGACCCAGCGCCCACACTCACTAGAGATCCAGCGCCCACACTCACTACAGACCCAGCGCCCACACTCGCTACATATCCAGAGCCCACACCCACTACAGACCCAGTGAGGACACTCACTACATATCCAGAGGCCACAATCAATGCAGACCCAGTGCCCGCACTCGCTACAGACCCAGCGCGCACGCTCGCTACATATCCAAAGCCCACACCCACTACAGACCCAGGGACCACGCTCGCTACAGACCCAGAGCCCACACTCACTACAATCCCAGAGCCCACAATCACTGCAGGCCAGGGGACCACACTCGCTACGGACACAGCGCCCACACTCTCTACATCTCCAGAGCCCACAACCACTACAGACCCAGCGCCCACAGTCGGTACAGACCCAGCGCCCACACTCACTACACATCCAGCGCCCACACTCACTACAGACCCAGCGCCCACAGTCGGTATAGACACAGCACCCACACTCACTACAGACCCAGCGCAAACTGTCGCTACAAACCCAGCGCCCACACTCGCTACAGACCCAGCGCAAACTGTCGCTACAAACCCAGCGCCCACACTCGCTACAGATCCAGCGCCCAATGTCGCTACCGAACCAGCGCCCACACTCGCGACAGACTCAGCGCCCAAATCCAAACAGACCCAGCGCCCACACTCACTACAGACCCAGCGCCCACAGTCGGTATAGACACAGCGCCCACACTCACTACAAACGCAGCACCCACACTCGCTACAGATCCAGCGCCCACTGTCGGTACAGACCCAGCGCCCACACTCCCTACAGACCCAGCGCACAAACTCACTACAGACCCAGCACCCACTCTCACTACAACCCCAGCACACACAATCACAACAGACTTAGCGCCAACACTCATTGCAGACCCAGAACCCGCAATCGCTACAGAGCCAGAGCCCACACTCGCTACAGATGCAGAGCCCACACTCGCTACAGACCAAGCGCCCAAAATTGCTACAGACCCAGTGCCCACTCTCACTACAGACCCAGTGCCCACACTCGCTACAATCCCAAGGCACACAATCACTACAGACCCAGCACCCAGACTCAAAACAGACCCAGTGCCCACACTCACTACAGACCCAGCGTCCACACTCGTTACAGACACAGCGCCCACACTCACTACAGACCCAGTGCCAACACTCACTACAGACACAGGACTCACAATCACTACAGACCCAGCGCCCACACTCACTACAGAACCAGAGCCCACACTCACTACAGACCCAGTGCCCACTGTCGCTACAAACGCAGCGCCCACACTCACTACAGAATCCGCGCCCAAACTCGCTACAGACCCAGCGCCCTCACTCGCTACAGACCCAGCGTCCACACTCACTACAAACCTAGCGGCCACATTCGCTACAGACCCAGCGTCCAAAATCGATACAGACCCAGCGCCCACACTCACTACAAACCCAGCGCCCACAGTCGGAACAGAACCAGCGCCTACACTAAGTACAAACCCAGGACCCACACTCTCTACTGACCCAGTGTCCACACTCACTACAAACGCAGCGCCCACACTCGCTACAGACCCAGCGCCCACTGTCGCTACAAACCCAGCGCTCACACTCGCTACAGATCCAGCGCCCACTGTCGCTACAGACCCAGCGCACACACTCCCTACAGACCGACAGCCCACACTCGCTACAGACCCAGCGCCCTCACTCACTACATATCCAAAGCCCACACCCACTACAGACACAGTCCCCACACTCACCACAGCCCCAGTGACCACACTCACTGCAGACCCAGCGCCCAAACTCACTACAGACCCAGCGCCCACACTCACCACAGCCCCAGTGCCCACACTCACTACAGACCCAGCGCCCACACTCGAACAGACCCAGCACCCACACTCACTACAGACCCAGCGCCCACACTCACTACAAACGCAGCGCCCACACTCACTACAGACCCAGGGACCACTGTCGCTACAAACCCAGCGCCCACACTCGCTACAGACCCAGCGCAAACTGTCGCTACAAACCCAGCGCCCACACTCGCTACAGACCCAGCGCGAACTGTCGCTACAAACCCAGCGCCCACACTCGCTACAGATCCAGCGCCCAATGTCGCTACCGAACCAGCGCCCACACTCGCGACAGACTCAGCGCCCAAATCCAAACAGACCCAGCGCCCACACTCACTACAGACCCAGCGCCCACAGTCGGTATAGACACAGCGCCCACACTCACTACAAACGCAGCACCCACACTCGCTACAGATCCAGCGCCCACTGTCGGTACAGACCCAGCGCCCACACTCCCTACAGACCCAGCGCACAAACTCACTACAGACCCAGCACCCACTCTCACTACAACCCCAGCACACACAATCACAACAGACTTAGCGCCAACACTCATTGCAGACCCAGAACCCGCAATCGCTACAGAGCCAGAGCCCACACTCGCTACAGATGCAGAGCCCACACTCGCTACAGACCAAGCGCCCAAAATTGCTACAGACCCAGTGCCCACTCTCACTACAGACCCAGTGCCCACACTCGCTACAATCCCAAGGCACACAATCACTACAGACCCAGCACCCAGACTCAAAACAGACCCAGTGCCCACACTCACTACAGACCCAGCGTCCACACTCGCTACAGACACAGCGCCCACACTCACTACAGACCCAGTGCCAACACTCACTACAGACACAGGACTCACAATCACTACAGACCCAGCGCCCACACTCACTACAGAACCAGAGCCCACACTCACTACAGACCCAGTGCCCACTGTCGCTACAAACGCAGCGCCCACACTCACTACAGAATCCGCGCCCAAACTCGCTACAGACCCAGCGCCCTCACTCGCTACAGACCCAGCGTCCACACTCACTACAAACCTAGCGGCCACATTCGCTACAGACCCAGCATCCAAAATCGATACAGACCCAGCGCCCACACTCACTACAAACCCAGCGCCCACAGTCGGAACAGAACCAGCGCCTACACTAAGTACAAACCCAGGACCCACACTCTCTACTGACCCAGTGTCCACACTCACTACAAACGCAGCGCCCACACTCGCTACAGACCCAGCGCCCACTGTCGCTACAAACCCAGCGCTCACACTCGCTACAGATCCAGCGCCCACTGTCGCTACAGACCCAGCGCACACACTCCCTACAGACCGACAGCCCACACTCGCTACAGACCCAGCGCCCTCACTCACTACATATCCAAAGCCCACACCCACTACAGACACAGTCCCCACACTCACCACAGCCCCAGTGACCACACTCACTGCAGACCCAGCGCCCAAACTCACTACAGACCCAGCGCCCACACTCACCACAGCCCCAGTGCCCACACTCACTACAGACCCAGCGCCCACACTCGAACAGACCCAGCACCCACACTCACTACAGACCCAGCGCCCACACTCACTACAAACGCAGCGCCCACACTCACTACAGACCCAGGGACCACTGTCGCTACAAACCCAGCGCCCACACTCGCTCCAGATCCAGCGCCCACTGTCGCTACAGAACCAGAGCCCACACTCCCCACAGACCAAGAGCCCACACTCGCTCCAGATCCAGCGCCCACTGTCGCTACAGAACCAGAGCCCACACTCCCTACAGACCAAGAGCCCACTCTCACTACAGACCCAGCGCCCTCACTCGATACATATCCAGAGCCCACACCCACTACAGACCCAGCGCCCACACCACTACATATCCACAGCCCACACTCACTACAGACCCAGCGCCCACACTCACTACAAACCCAGCGCCCTCACTCGCTACATATCCACAGCCCACACTCACTACAGACCCAGCGCCCACACTCACTACAGACCCAGCGTCCACACTTGCTACAGACCCAGAGCCCACACTCGCTACAGACCCAGTGCCCACACTCGCTACAGACCCAGAGCCCACACTCGCTACAGACCCAGTGCCCACACTCGCTAGAATCCCACAGCCCTAACACACTGCAGACCCAGCGCCCACACTCACTACAGATCCAGCACCCACACTCACTTCAGACCCAGTGCCCACACTCACTACAAACCAAGCGCCCTCACTCGCTACAGACCCAGCGCCCACACTCGCTACAGACACAGCGCCCACACCCACTACAGACCCAGCGCCCACACTCACTACATATCCACAGCCCACACTCACTACAGACCCCGTGCCCACACTCACTACAAACCAAGCGCCCTCACTCGCTACATATCCACAGCCCACACTCACTACAGGCCCAGCGCCCCCACTCACTACAGACCCAGCGCCCACACTCGCTACAGACCCAGAGCCCACACTCGCTACATATCCAGAGCCCACACTCGCTACATATCCAGAGCCCACACTCAATACAGACCCAGAGCCCACACTCGCTACATATCCAGAGCCCACAACCTCTACAGACCCAGTGCCCACACTCGCTACAATCCCACAGCCCTAACACACTGCAGACCCAGCGCCCACACTCACTACAGATCCAGCACCCCCACTCACTACAGACCCAGCGCCCACATCACTACAAAAGCCAGCGCCCACACTCGCTACAGACCCAGCGCCCACACTCGCTACATACCCAGTGCCCACACTCACTACAGACCCAGTGCCCACTGTCGCTACAAACCCAGCGCCCACACTCACTACAGACCCAGCACCCACACTCACTACAGACACAGCGCCCACACTCACTACAGACCCAGTGCCCACACTCACTACAGACCCAGTGCCCACACTCACTACAGACACAGCGCCCACACTCACTACAGACACAGCGCCCACACTCACTACACACCCAGTGCCCACACTCACTACAGACCCAGTGCCCACACTCACTACAGACACAGCGCCCACACTCACTACAGACCCAGTGCCCACACTCACTACAGACACAGCGCCCACACTCACTACAAACCCAGCGCCCACAGTCGGAACAGAACCAGCGCCTACACTAAGTACAAACCCAGGACCCACACTCTCTACTGACCCAGTGCCCACACTCACTACAAACGCAGCGCCCACGCTCGCTACAGATCCAGCGCCCACTGTCGCTACAGACCCAGCGCCCTCACTCGCTACATATCCGAAGCCCACACCCACCACAGACCCAGTTGAGCACACTCACTACATATCCAGAGGCCACAATCAATGCAGACTCAGTGCCCGCACTCGCAACAGACCCAGCGCCCACACTCACCACAGCCCCAGTGCCCACACTCACCACAGCCCCAGTGCCCACACTCACTACAGACCCAGCGCCCACACTCAATACAAACGCAGCACCCACACTCGCTACAGACACAGGGACCACTGTCGCTACAAACCCAGCGCCCACACTCGCTCCAGATCCAGCGCCCACTGTCGCTACAGAACCAGAGCCCACACTCCCCACAGACCAAGAGCCCACACTCGCGACAGACCCAGCGCCCTCACTCGCTACATATCCAGAGCCCACACCCACTACAGACCCAGCGCCCACACCACTACATATCCACAGCCCACACTCACTACAGACCCAGCGCCCACACTCACTACAAACCCAGCGCCCTCACTCGCTACATATCCACAGCCCACACTCACTACAGACCCAGCGCCCACACTCGCTACAGAACCAGAGCCCACACTCACTACAGACCCAGCGCCCACACTCACTACAGACCCAGTGCCCACACTCACTACAGACCCAGTGCCCACTGTCGCTACAAACCCAGCGCCCACACTCACTACAGACCCAGTGCCCACACTCACTACAGACCCAGTGCCCACACTCACTACAGACACAGCGCCCACACTCACTACAGACCCAGTGCCCACACTCACTACAGACCCAGTGCCCACACTCACTACAGACACAGCGCCCACACTCACTACAGACCCAGTGCCCACACTCACTACAGACACAGTGCCCACTGTCACTACAAACCCAGCGCCCACACTCACTACAGAATCCGCGCCCACACTCGCTACAGACCCAGTGCCCTCACTCGCTACAGACCCAGTGCCCTCACTCACTACAGACCCAGCGTCCACACTCACTACAGACCCAGCGCCCACACTCACTACAGACCCAGCGCCCACAGTCGGAACAGGACCAGCGCCTACACTAAGTACAAACCCAGCGCCCACATTCACTACAGACCCAGCACCCTCACTCACTACAGACACATCGCCCATACTCGAACAGACCCAGCACCCACACTCACTACAGACCCAGCGCCCACAGTTGGTACAGACCCAGCACCCACACTCGCTACAGACCCAGCGCCCACTGTCGCTACAAACCCAGCGCCCACACACGCTACAGACCCAGCGCCCACACTCGGTACATATCCAAAACCACACTCTCTACAGAACCAGACATCACACTCACTACAGACCCAGCGCCCACACTCACTACAGACCAACAAACATACTCACTGCAGACCCAGCACCGACACTCACTACAGACCCAGCGTCCATACTCGCTACATATCCAAAGCCCACACTCACTACACACCCATGGCCCACACTCACTACAGACCAACAAACATACTCACTGCAGACCCAGCACCCACACTCACTTTAGACCCAGCGTCCACACACGCAACAGACCCAGCGCCCACACTCACTACAAACCCAGCGCCCACACTCGCTACAGACTCAGCGCCCACACTGACTACAGACCAAGCACCCACACTCACTACAGACCCAGCGCCCACAATCACTACAGACCCAGCGCCCACACTCACTACAGTCACAGCACCCACACTCACTACAGACCCAGCGCCCACACTCGCTACAGACACAGCGCCCACAGTCACTACAGATCCAGTGCCCACACTCACTACAGACCCAGTTCCCACTGTCGCTATAAACGCAGCGTCCACACTCGCTACAGACCCAGCGCCCTCACTCGCTACACACCCAGCGCCCACACTCACTACAGACCAAGCACCCACACTGACTCCAGAACCAGTGCCCTCACTCGCTACAGACCCAGCGCCCACACTCACTACTAACCTAGCGGCCACATTCGCTACAGACCCAGCATCCAAAATCGATACAGACCCAGCGCCCAGACTCACTACAGACCCAGCGCCCACTGTCGGAACAGAACCAGTGCCTACACTCACTACAGACCCAGCGCCCACACTCGAACAGACCTAGCACCCACACTCACTACAGACCCAGCGCCCACAGTCGGTACAGACCCAGCGCCCACAATCACTACAAACGCAGCGCCCACATTCGCTACAGACCCAGTGCCCACACTCGCTACAGATCCAGCGCCCACTGTCGCTACAGATCCAGCGCCCACACCCACTACAGACCCAGCGCCCACACTCACTACAGACCCAGCGCCCAAACTCGCTACAGACCCAGCGTCCACACTCGCTACAGACCCAGCGTCCACACTCGCTACATATCCAGAGCCCAAACCCAGCACAGACCCAGTGGAGCACACTCACTACATATCCAGAGGCCACAATCAATGCAGACCCAGTGCCCGCACTCGCAACAGACCCAGCGCCCACACTCACTACAGACCCAGCGCCCACACTCACTAGAGACCCAGCACACACACTCGCTACATATCCAGAGCCAACACCCACTACAGACCCATTGAGGACACTCACTACATCTCCAGAGGCCAGAATCAATGCAGACCCAGTGCCCGCACTCGCAACAGACCCAGCGCCCACAATCGCTACATATCCAAAGCCCACACCCACTACAGACCCAGGGACCACACTCGCTACAGACCCAGCGCCCACACTAGCTACATATCCAAAGCCCACACCCACTACAGACCCAGAGCCCACACTCACTACAATCCCAGCACCCACACTCACTACAGACCCAGTGCCCACACTCACTACAGACCCAGCGCCCAAATCCAAACAGACACAGCGCCCACACTCACTACAAACGCAGCGCCCACACTCGCTACAGATCCATCGCCCACTGTCGGTACAGACCCAGCGCCCACACTCCCTACAGACCGAGAGCCCACACTGCGCGACAGACTCAGCACCCACTCTCGCTACAGACCCAGCGCCCACACTCGCTACAGATGCAGAGCCCAAACTCCCTACAGATCCAGCGCCCAAACTGGCTACAAACCCACCGCCCACACTCACTACAGAGCCAGCACCCACTCTCGCTACAGATCCAGCGCCCACACTTGCTACAGACCCAGTGCCCACTCTCACTGCAGACCCAGTGCCCACACTCGCTACAGACACAGCGCCCACACTCACTACAGACCCAGTGCCCACACTCACTACAGACACAGGACTCACACTCACTACAGACCCAGTGCCCACACTCGCTACAGAACCAGAGCCCACACTCACTACAGACCCAGTGCCCACACAAACTACAGACACAGCGCCAAACTCGCTACAGACCCAGCGCCCTCACTCACTACAGACCCAGCGCCCACATCACTACAAAAGCCAGCGCCCACACTCGCTACAGACCCAGCGCCCACACACACTACAGATCCAGTGCCCTCACTCACTACAGACCCAGCGCCCACATCACTACAAAAGCCAGCGCCCACACTCGCTACAGAACCAGAGCCCACACTCACTACAGACCCAGTGCCCACACTCACTACAGACACAGTGCCCACTGTCACTACAAACCCAGCGCCCACACTCACTACAGAATCCGCGCCCACACTCGCTACAGACCCAGTGCCCACACTCACTACAGACCCAGTGCCCTCACTCGCTACAGACCCAGCACCCACACTCACTACAAACCCAGCGCCCACAGTCGGAACAGGACCAGCGCCTACACTAAGTACAAACCCAGCGCCCACATTCACTACAGACCCAGCACCCTCACTCACTACAGACACATCGCCCACACTCGAACAGACCCAGCACCCACACTCACTACAGACCCAGCGCCCACAGTTGGTACAGACCCAGCACCCACACTCGCTACAGACCCAGCGCCCACTGTCGCTACAAACCCAGCGCCCACACACGCTACAGACCCAGCGCCCACACTCGGTACATATCCAAAACCAGACTCTCTACAGAACCAGACATCACACTCACTACAGACCCAGCGCCCACACTCACTACAGACCAACGAACATACTCACTGCAGACCCAGCACCGACACTCACTACAGACCCAGCGTCCATACTCGCTACATATCCAAAGCCCACACTCACTACACACCCATGGCCCACACTCACTACAGACCAACAAACATACTCACTGCAGACCCAGCACCCACACTCACTTTAGACCCAGCGTCCACACACGCAACAGACCCAGCGCCCACACTCACTACAAACCCAGCGCCCAAACTCGCTACAGACCCAGCGTCCACACTCGCTACAGACCCAGCGTCCACACTCGCTACATATCCAGAGCCCAAACCCAGCACAGACCCAGTGGAGCACACTCACTACATATCCAGAGGCCACAATCAATGCAGACCCAGTGCCCGCACTCGCAACAGACCCAGTGCCCACACTCACTACAGACACAGCGCCCACACTCACTACAGACCCAGTGCCCACACTCACTACAGACCCAGTGCCCACTGTCGCTACAAACCCAGCGCCCACACTCACTACAGACCCAGTGCCCACACTCACTACAGACCCAGTGCCCACACTCACTACAGACACAGCGCCCACACTCACTACAGACCCAGTGCCCACACTCACTACAGACACAGTGCCCACTGTCACTACAAACCCAGCGCCCACACTCACTACAGAATCCGCGCCCACACTCGCTACAGACCCAGTGCCCACACTCACTACAGACCCAGTGCCCTCACTCGCTACAGACCCAGCACCCACACTCACTACAAACCCAGCGCCCACAGTCGGAACAGGACCAGCGCCTACACTAAGTACAAACCCAGCGCCCACATTCACTACAGACCCAGCACCCTCACTCACTACAGACACATCGCCCACACTCGAACAGACCCAGCACCCACACTCACTACAGACCCAGCGCCCACAGTTGGTACAGACCCAGCACCCACACTCGCTACAGACCCAGCGCCCACTGTCGCTACAAACCCAGCGCCCACACACGCTACAGACCCAGCGCCCACACTCGGTACATATCCAAAACCACACTCTCTACAGAACCAGACATCACACTCACTACAGACCCAGCGCCCACACTCACTACAGACCAACAAACATACTCACTGCAGACCCAGCACCGACACTCACTACAGACCCAGCGTCCATACTCGCTACATATCCAAAGCCCACACTCACTACACACCCATGGCCCACACTCACTACAGACCAACAAACATACTCACTGCAGACCCAGCACCCACACTCACTTTAGACCCAGCGTCCACACACGCAACAGACCCAGCGCCCACACTCACTACAAACCCAGCGCCCACACTCGCTACAGACTCAGCGCCCACACTGACTACAGACCAAGCACCCACACTCACTACAGACCCAGCGCCCACAATCACTACAGACCCAGCGCCCACACTCACTACAGTCACAGCACCCACACTCACTACAGACCCAGCGCCCACACTCGCTACAGACACAGCGCCCACAGTCACTACAGATCCAGTGCCCACACTCACTACAGACCCAGTTCCCACTGTCGCTATAAACGCAGCGTCCACACTCGCTACAGACCCAGCGCCCTCACTCGCTACACACCCAGCGCCCACACTCACTACAGACCAAGCACCCACACTGACTCCAGAACCAGTGCCCTCACTCGCTACAGACCCAGCGCCCACACTCACTACTAACCTAGCGGCCACATTCGCGACAGACCCAGCGTCCAAAATCGATACAGACCCAGCGCCCAGACTCACTACAGACCCAGCGCCCACTGTCGGAACAGAACCAGTGCCTACACTCACTACAGACCCAGCGCCCACACTCGAACAGACCTAGCACCCACACTCACTACAGACCCAGCGCCCACAGTCGGTACAGACCCAGCGCCCACAATCACTACAAACGCAGCGCCCACATTCGCTACAGACCCAGTGCCCACACTCGCTACAGATCCAGCGCCCACTGTCGCTACAGATCCAGCGCCCACACCCACTACAGACCCAGCGCCCACACTCACTACAGACCCAGCGCCCAAACTCGCTACAGACCCAGCGTCCACACTCGCAACAGACCCAGTGCCCACACTCACTACAGACACAGCGCCCACACTCACTACAGACCCAGTGCCCACACTCACTACAGACCCAGTGCCCACTGTCGCTACAAACCCAGCGCCCACACTCACTACAGACCCAGTGCCCACACTCACTACAGACCCAGTGCCCACACTCACTACAGACACAGCGCCCACACTCACTACAGACCCAGTGCCCACACTCACTACAGACACAGTGCCCACTGTCACTACAAACCCAGCGCCCACACTCACTACAGAATCCGCGCCCACACTCGCTACAGACCCAGTGCCCACACTCACTACAGACCCAGTGCCCTCACTCGCTACAGACCCAGCACCCACACTCACTACAAACCCAGCGCCCACAGTCGGAACAGGACCAGCGCCTACACTAAGTACAAACCCAGCGCCCACATTCACTACAGACCCAGCACCCTCACTCACTACAGACACATCGCCCACACTCGAACAGACCCAGCACCCACACTCACTACAGACCCAGCGCCCACAGTTGGTACAGACCCAGCACCCACACTCGCTACAGACCCAGCGCCCACTGTCGCTACAAACCCAGCGCCCACACACGCTACAGACCCAGCGCCCACACTCGGTACATATCCAAAACCAGACTCTCTACAGAACCAGACATCACACTCACTACAGACCCAGCGCCCACACTCACTACAGACCAACGAACATACTCACTGCAGACCCAGCACCGACACTCACTACAGACCCAGCGTCCATACTCGCTACATATCCAAAGCCCACACTCACTACACACCCATGGCCCACACTCACTACAGACCAACAAACATACTCACTGCAGACCCAGCACCCACACTCACTTTAGACCCAGCGTCCACACACGCAACAGACCCAGCGCCCACACTCACTACAAACCCAGCGCCCAAACTCGCTACAGACCCAGCGTCCACACTCGCTACAGACCCAGCGTCCACACTCGCTACATATCCAGAGCCCAAACCCAGCACAGACCCAGTGGAGCACACTCACTACATATCCAGAGGCCACAATCAATGCAGACCCAGTGCCCGCACTCGCAACAGACCCAGTGCCCACACTCACTACAGACACAGCGCCCACACTCACTACAGACCCAGTGCCCACACTCACTACAGACCCAGTGCCCACTGTCGCTACAAACCCAGCGCCCACACTCACTACAGACCCAGTGCCCACACTCACTACAGACCCAGTGCCCACACTCACTACAGACACAGCGCCCACACTCACTACAGACCCAGTGCCCACACTCACTACAGACACAGTGCCCACTGTCACTACAAACCCAGCGCCCACACTCACTACAGAATCCGCGCCCACACTCGCTACAGACCCAGTGCCCACACTCACTACAGACCCAGTGCCCTCACTCGCTACAGACCCAGCACCCACACTCACTACAAACCCAGCGCCCACAGTCGGAACAGGACCAGCGCCTACACTAAGTACAAACCCAGCGCCCACATTCACTACAGACCCAGCACCCTCACTCACTACAGACACATCGCCCACACTCGAACAGACCCAGCACCCACACTCACTACAGACCCAGCGCCCACAGTTGGTACAGACCCAGCACCCACACTCGCTACAGACCCAGCGCCCACTGTCGCTACAAACCCAGCGCCCACACACGCTACAGACCCAGCGCCCACACTCGGTACATATCCAAAACCACACTCTCTACAGAACCAGACATCACACTCACTACAGACCCAGCGCCCACACTCACTACAGACCAACAAACATACTCACTGCAGACCCAGCACCGACACTCACTACAGACCCAGCGTCCATACTCGCTACATATCCAAAGCCCACACTCACTACACACCCATGGCCCACACTCACTACAGACCAACAAACATACTCACTGCAGACCCAGCACCCACACTCACTTTAGACCCAGCGTCCACACACGCAACAGACCCAGCGCCCACACTCACTACAAACCCAGCGCCCACACTCGCTACAGACTCAGCGCCCACACTGACTACAGACCAAGCACCCACACTCACTACAGACCCAGCACCCACAATCACTACAGACCCAGCGCCCACACTCACTACAGTCACAGCACCCACACTCACTACAGACCCAGCGCCCACACTCGCTACAGACACAGCGCCCACAGTCACTACAGATCCAGTGCCCACACTCACTACAGACCCAGTTCCCACTGTCGCTATAAATGCAGCGTCCACACTCGCTACAGACCCAGCGCCCTCACTCGCTACACACCCAGCGCCCACACTCACTACAGACCAAGCACCCACACTGACTCCAGAACCAGTGCCCTCACTCGCTACAGACCCAGCGCCCACACTCACTACTAACCTAGCGGCCACATTCGCTACAGACCCAGCGTCCAAAATCGATACAGACCCAGCGCCCAGACTCACTACAGACCCAGCGCCCACTGTCGGAACAGAACCAGTGCCTACACTCACTACAGACCCAGCGCCCACACTCGAACAGACCTAGCACCCACACTCACTACAGACCCAGCGCCCACAGTCGGTACAGACCCAGCGCCCACAATCACTACAAACGCAGCGCCCACATTCGCTACAGACCCAGTGCCCACACTCGCTACAGATCCAGCGCCCACTCTCGCTACAGATCCAGCGCCCACACCCACTACAGACCCAGCGCCCACACTCACTACAGACCCAGCGCCCAAACTCGCTACAGACCCAGCGTCCACACTCGCTACAGACCCAGCGTCCACACTCGCTACATATCCAGAGCCCAAACCCAGCACAGACCCAGTGGAGCACACTCACTACATATCCAGAGGCCACAATCAATGCAGACCCAGTGCCCGCACTCGCAACAGACCCAGCGCCCACACTCACTACAGACCCAGTGCCCACGCTCACTAGAGACCCAGCACACACACTCGCTACATATCCAGAGCCAACACCCACTACAGACCCATTGAGGACACTCACTACATCTCCAGAGGCCAGAATCAATGCAGACCCAGTGCCCGCACTCGCAACAGACCCAGCGCCCACAATCGCTACATATCCAAAGCCCACACCCACTACAGACCCAGGGACAACACTCGCTACAGACCCAGCGCCCACACTAGCTACATATCCAAAGCCCACACCCACTACAGACCCAGAGCCCACACTCACTACAATCCCAGCACCCACACTCACTACAGACCCAGTGCCCACACTCACTACAGACCCAGCGCCCAAATCCAAACAGACACAGCGCCCACACTCACTACAATCCCAGCACCCACACTCACTACAGACCCAGTGCCCACACTCACTACAGACCCAGCGCCCAAATCCAAACAGACACAGCGCCCACACTCACTACAAACGCAGCGCCCACACTCGCTACAGATCCATCGCCCACTGTCGGTACAGACCCAGCGCCCACACTCCCTACAGACCGAGAGCCCACACTGCGCGACAGACTCAGCACCCACTCTCGCTACAGACCCAGTGCCCTCACTCGCTACAGACCCAGCGCCCACACTCGCTACAGATGCAGAGCCCAAACTCCCTACAGACCCAGCGCCCAAACTGGCTACAAACCCACCGCCCACACTCACTACAGAGCCAGCACCCACTCTCGCTACAGATCCAGCGCCCACACTTGCTACAGACCCAGTGCCCACTCTCACTGCAGACCCAGTGCCCACACTCGCTACAGACCCAGCGCCCACAATCACTACAGACCCAGCACCCAGACTCAAAACAGACCCAGTGCCCACACTCGCTACAGACACAGCGCCCACACTCACTACAGACCCAGTGCCCACACTCACTACAGACACAGGACTCACACTCACTACAGACCCAGTGCCCACACTCGCTACAGAACCAGAGCCCACACTCACTACAGACCCAGTGCCCACACAAACTACAGACACAGCGCCAAACTCGCTACAGACCCAGCGCCCTCACTCACTACAGACCCAGCGCCCACATCACTACAAAAGCCAGCGCCCACAGTCGCTACAGACCCAGCGCCCACACACACTACAGATCCAGTGCCCTCACTCACTACAGACCCAGCGCCCACATCACTACAAAAGCCAGTGCCCAAACTCGCTACAGACCCAGTGCCCACACTCACTACATATCCACAGCCCACACTCACTACAGACCCAGTGCCCACACTCACTACAAACCCAGCGCCCTCACTCGCTACATATCCACAGCCCACACTCACTACAGACCCGAGCGCCCACACTCACTACAGACCCAGCGCCCACACTCGCTACAGACCCAGAGCCCACACTCGCTACATATCCAGAGCCCACACTCGCTACATATCCAGAGCCCACAACCTCTACAGACCCAGCGCCCACACTCGCTACAATCCCACAGCCGTAACACACTGCAGACACAGCGCCCACACTCACTACAGATCCAGCACCCACACTCACTACAGACCCAGTGCCCACATCACTACAAAAGCCAGCGCCCACACTTGCTACAGAACCAGCGCCCACACCCACTACAGACCCAGCTTCCTCACTCGCTACAGACCCAGTGCCCACACTCACTACAGACCCAGGGCCCACACTCACTACAGACCCAGCTTCCTCACTCGCTACAGACCCAGCGCCCACACTCACTACAGACCCACAGCCCACACCCACTACAGACCCAGCGCCCACACTCACTACAGACCCAGCTTCCTCACTCGCTACAGACCCAGCGCCCACACTCACTACAGACCCAGAGCCCACACTCACTTCAGACCCAGAGCCCACACTCACTACAGACCCAGAGCCCACACTCGCTACAGACCCAGAGCCCACACTCGCTACATATCCAGAGCCCACACTCGCTACATATCCAGAGCCCACACTCGCTACATATCCAGAGCCCACAACCTCTACAGACCCAGTGCCCACACTCGCTAAAATCCCACAGCCGTAACACACTGCAGACACAGCGCCCAAACTCGCTACAGAACCAGAGCCCACACTCACTACAGACCCAGTGCCCACATCACTACAAAAGCCAGCGCCCACACTCGCTACAGACCAAGCGCCCAAACTCACTACAGACACAGCGCCCACACTCACTACAGACCCAGTGCCCACACTCACTACAGACCCAGTGCCCACTGTCGCTACAAACCCAGCGCCCACACTCACTACAGACCCAGTGCCCACACTCACTACAGACCCAGTGCCCACACTCACTACAGACACAGCGCCCACACTCACTACAGACCCAGTGCCCACACTCACTACAGACACAGTGCCCACTGTCACTACAAACCCAGCGCCCACACTCACTACAGAATCCGCGCCCACACTCACTACAGACCCAGTGCCCTCACTCGCTACAGACCCAGCACCCACAGTCGGAACAGGACCAGCGCCTACACTAAGTACAAACCCAGCGCCCACATTCACTACAGACCCAGCACCCTCACTCACTACAGACACATCGCCCACACTCGAACAGACCCAGCACCCACACTCACTACAGACCCAGCGCCCACAGTTGGTACAGACCCAGCACCCACACTCGCTACAGACCCAGCGCCCACTGTCGCTACAAACCCAGCGCCCACACACGCTACAGACCCAGCGCCCACACTCGGTACATATCCAAAACCACACTCTCTACAGAACCAGACATCACACTCACTACAGACCCAGCGCCCACACTCACTACAGACCAACGAACATACTCACTGCAGACCCAGCACTGACACTCACTACAGATCCATCGCCCACTGTCGCTACAGATCCAGCGCCCACACCCACTACAGACCCAGCGCCCACACTCACTACAGACCCAGCGCCCAAACTCGCTACAGACCCAGCGTCCACACTCGCTACAGACCCAGCGTCCACACTCGCTACATATCCAGAGCCCAAACCCAGCACAGACCCAGTGGAGCACACTCACTACATATCCAGAGGCCACAATCAATGCAGACCCAGTGCCCGCACTCGCAACAGACCCAGCGCCCACACTCACTACAGACCCAGCGCCCACACTCACTAGAGACCCAGCACACACACTCGCTACGTATCCAGAGCCAACACCCACTACAGACCCATTGAGGACACTCACTACATCTCCAGAGGCCAGAATCAATGCAGACCCAGTGCCCGCAGTCGCAACAGACCCAGCGCCCACAATCGCTACATATCCAAAGCCCACACCCACTACAGACCCAGGGACCACACTCGCTACAGACCCAGCGCCCACACTAGCTACATATCCAAAGCCCACACCCACTACAGACCCAGAGCCCACACTCACTACAATCCCAGCACCCACACTCACTACAGACCCAGTGCCCACACTCACTACAGACCCAGCGCCCAAATCCAAACAGACACAGCGCCCACACTCACTACAAACGCAGCGCCCACACTCGCTACAGATCCATCGCCCACTGTCGGTACAGACCCAGCGCCCACACTCCCTACAGACCGAGAGCCCACACTGCGCGACAGACTCAGCACCCACTCTCGCTACAGACCCAGTGCCCTCACTCGCTACAGACCCAGCGCCCACACTCGCTACAGATGCAGAGCCCAAACTCCCTACAGACCCAGCGCCCAAACTGGCTACAAACCCACCGCCCACACTCACTACAGAGCCAGCACCCACTCTCGCTACAGATCCAGCGCCCACACTTGCTACAGACCCAGTGCCCACTCTCACTGCAGACCCAGTGCCCACACTCGCTACAGACCCAGCGCCCACAATCACTACAGACCCAGCACCCAGACTCAAAACAGACCCAGTGCCCACACTCGCTACAGACACAGCGCCCACACTCACTACAGACCCAGTGCCCACACTCACTACAGACACAGGACTCACACTCACTACAGACCCAGTGCCCACACTCGCTACAGAACCAGAGCCCACACTCACTACAGACCCAGTGCCCACACTCACTACAGACACAGGACTCACACTCACTACAGACCCAGTGCCCACACTCGCTACAAAAGCCAGCGCCCACACAAACTACAGACACAGCGCCAAACTCGCTACAGACCCAGCGCCCTCACTCACTACAGACACAGCGCCCACACTCGCTACAGACCCAGTGCCCTCACTCACTACAGACCCAGCGCCCACACTCGCTACAGACCAAGCGCCCAAACTCGCTACAGACCCAGCGCCCACACTCACTACAGACCCAGTGCCCACACTCACTACAGACCCAGTGCCCACTGTCACTACAAACCCAGCGCCCACACTCACTACAGAATCCGCGCCCACACTCGCTACAGACCCAGTGCCCTCACTCGCTACAGACCCAGCACCCACACTCACTACAAACCCAGCACCCACAGTCGGAACAGGACCAGCGCCTACACTAAGTACAAACCCAGCGCCCACATTCACTACAGACCCAGCACCCTCACTCACTACAGACACATCGCCCACACTCGAACAGACCCAGCACCCACACTCACTACAGACCCAGCGCCCACAGTTGGTACAGACCCAGTGCCCACACTCGCTACAGACCCAGCGCCCACTGTCGCTACAAACCCAGCGCCCACACACGCTACAGACCCAGCGCCCACACTCGGTACATATCCAAAACCACGCTCTCTACAGACCCAGACATCACACTCACTACAGACCCAGCGCCCACACTCACTACAGACCAACGAACATACTCACTGCAGACCCAGCACCGACACTCACTACAGACCCAGCGTCCATACTCGCTACATATCCAAAGCCCACACTCACTACACACAAAGCGCCCACACTCACTACAGACCAACAAACATACTCACTGCAGACCCAGCACCCACACTCACTTTAGACCCAGCGTCCACACACGCAACAGACCCAGCGCCCACACTCACTACAAACCCAGCGCCCACACTCGCTACAGACCCAGCGCCCACACTGACTACAGACCAAGCACCCACACTCACTACAGACCCAGCGCCCACAATCACTACAGACCCAGCGCCCACACTCACTACAGTCACAGCACCCACACTCACTACAGACCCAGCGCCCACACTCGCTACAGACACAGCGCCCACAGTCACTACAGATCCAGTGCCCACACTCACTACAGACCCAGTTCCCACTGTCGCTATAAACGCAGCGTCCACACTCGCTACAGACCCAGCGCCCTCACTCGCTACACACCCAGCGCCCACACTCACTACAGACCAAGCACCCACACTGACTCCAGAACCAGTGCCCTCACTCGCTACAGACCCAGCGCCCACACTCACTACCAACCTAGCGGCCACATTCGCTACAGACCCAGCGTCCAAAATCGATACAGACCCAGCGCCCAGACTCACTACAGACCCAGCGCCCACTGTCGGAACAGAACCAGCGCCTACACTCACTACAGACCCAGCGCCCACACTCGAACAGACCTAGCACCCACACTCACTACAGACCCAGCGCCCACAGTCGGTACAGACCCAGCGCCCACAATCACTACAAACGCAGCGCCCACATTCGCTACAGACCCAGTGCCCACACTCGCTACAGTTCCAGCGCCCACTGTCGCTACAGATCCAGCGCCCACACCCACTACAGACCCAGCGCCCACACTCACTACAGACCCAGCGCCCAAACTCGCTACAGACCCAGCGTCCACACTCGCTACAGACCCAGCGTCCACACTCGCTACATATCCAGAGCCCAAACCCAGCACAGACCCAGTGGAGCACACTCACTACATATCCAGAGGCCACAATCAATGCAGACCCAGTGCCCGCACTCGCAACAGACCCAGCGCCCACACTCACTAGAGACCCAGCACCCACACTCGCTACATATCCAGAGCCAACACCCACTACAGACCCATTGAGGACACTCACTACATCTCCAGAGGCCAGAATCAATGCAGACCCAGTGCCCGCACTCGCAACAGACCCAGCGCCCACAATCGCTACATATCCAAAGCCCACACCCACTACAGACCCAGGGACCACACTCGCTACAGACCCAGCGCCCACACTAGCTACATATCCAAAGCCCACACCCACTACAGACCCAGAGCCCACACTCACTACAATCCCAGCACCCACACTCACTACAGACCCAGTGCCCACACTCACTACAGACCCAGCGCCCAAACTCGCTACAGACCCAGCGTCCACACTCGCTACAGACCCAGCGTCCACACTCGCTACATATCCAGAGCCCAAACCCAGCACAGACCCAGTGGAGCACACTCACTACATATCCAGAGGCCACAATCAATGCAGACCCAGTGCCCGCACTCGCAACAGACCCAGCGCCCACACTCACTAGAGACCCAGCACCCACACTCGCTACATATCCAGAGCCAACACCCACTACAGACCCATTGAGGACACTCACTACATCTCCAGAGGCCAGAATCAATGCAGACCCAGTGCCCGCACTCGCAACAGACCCAGCGCCCACAATCGCTACATATCCAAAGCCCACACCCACTACAGACCCAGGGACCACACTCGCTACAGACCCAGCGCCCACACTAGCTACATATCCAAAGCCCACACCCACTACAGACCCAGAGCCCACACTCACTACAATCCCAGCACCCACACTCACTACAGACCCAGTGCCCACACTCACTACAGACCCAGCGCCCAAATCCAAACAGACACAGCGCCCACACTCACTACAAACGCAGCGCCCACACTCGCTACAGATCCATCGCCCACTGTCGGTACAGACCCAGCGCCCACACTCCCTACAGACCGAGAGCCCACACTGCGCGACAGACTCAGCACCCACTCTCGCTACAGACCCAGTGCCCTCACTCGCTACAGACCCAGCGCCCACACTCGCTACAGATGCAGAGCCCAAACTCCCTACAGACCCAGCGCCCAAACTGGCTACAAACCCACCGCCCACACTCACTACAGAGCCAGCACCCACTCTCGCTACAGATCCAGCGCCCACACTTGCTACAGACCCAGTGCCCACTCTCACTGCAGACCCAGTGCCCACACTCGCTACAGACCCAGCGCCCACAATCACTACAGACCCAGCACCCAGACTCAAAACAGACCCAGTGCCCACACTCGCTACAGACACAGCGCCCACACTCACTACAGACCCAGTGCCCACACTCACTACAGACACAGGACTCACACTCACTACAGACCCAGTGCCCACACTCGCTACAGAACCAGAGCCCACACTCACTACAGACCCAGTGCCCACACAAACTACAGACACAGCGCCCACACTCACTACAGACCCAGTGCACACACTCACTACAGACCCAGTGCCCACTGTCGCTATAAATGCAGCGCCCACACTCACTACAGAATCCGCGCCCAAACTCGCTACAGACCCAGCGCCCACACTCACTACAGATCCAGTGCCCTCACTCGCTACAGACCCAACGCCCACACACACTACAAACCTAGCGGCCACATTCGCTACAGACCCAGCGTCCAAAATCGATACAGACCCAGCGCCCACACTCACTACAATCCCAGCGCCCACAGTCGGAACAGAACCAGCGCCTACACTAAGTACAAACCCAGGACCCACACTCTCTACTGACCCAGTGCCCACACTCACTACAAACGCAGCGCCCACACTCGCGACAGACCCAGCGCCCACTGTCACTACAAACCCAGCGCTCACACTCGCTACAGATCCAGCGCCCACTGTCGCTACAGACCCAGCGCCCACAATCCCTACAGACCGACAGCCCACACTCGCTACAGACCCAGCGCCCTCACTCGCTACATATCCAAAGCCCACACTCACCACAGACCCAGTTGAGCACACTCACTACATATCCAGAGGCCACAATCAATGCAGACTCAGTGCCCGCACTCGCAACAGACACAGCGCCCACAATCGCTACATATCCAAAGCCCACACCCACTACAGACACAGTCCCCACACTCACCACAGCCCCAGTGCCCACACTCACTACAGACCCAGCGCCCACACTCACTACAGACCCAGCGCCCACACTCACCACAGCCCCAGTGCCCACACTCACTACAGACCCAGCGCCCACACTCACCACAGCCCAGTGCCCACACTCACTACAGACCCAGCGCCCACACTCGAACAGACCCAGCACCCACACTCACTACAGACCCAGCGCCCACACTCACTACAAACGCAGCGCCCACACTCGCTACAGACCCAGCGCCCACTGTCACTACAAACCCAGCGCCCACACTCGCTCCAGATCCAGCGCCCACTGTCGCTACAGAACCAGAGCCCACACTCCCCACAGACCAAGAGCCCACACTCGCGACAGACCCAGCGCCCACTGTCGCTACAAACCCAGCACCCACACTCGCTCCAGATCCAGCGCCCACTGTCGCTACAGAACCAGAGCCCACACTCCCTACAGACCAAGAGCCCACTCTCACTACAGACCCAGCGCCCTCACTCGCTACATATCCACAGCCCACACCCACTACAGACCCAGCGCCCACACCACTACATATCCACAGCCCACACTCACTACAGACCCAGCGCCCACACTCACTACAAACCCAGCGCCCTCACTCGCTACATATCCACAGCCCACACTCACTACAGACCCAGCGCCCACACTCACTACAGACCCAGCGCCCACACTTGTTACAGACCCAGAGCCCACACTCGCTACATATCCAGAGCCCACACTCACTACATATCCACAGCCCACACTCACTACAGACCCAGTGCCCACACTCACTACATACCCAGTGCCCACACTCACTACAGACCCAGCGCCCTCACTCTCTACAATCCCACAGCCCTAACACACTGCAGACCCAGCGCCCACACTCACTACAGATCCAGCACCCACACTCACTACAGACCCAGCACCCACATCACTACAAAAGCCAGCGCCCACACTCGCTACAGACCAAGCACCCACACTCGCTACAGACCCAATGCCCACACTCACTACAGACCCAGTGCCCACACTCACTACAGACACAGCGCCCACACTCACTACAGACCCAGTGCCCACACTCACTACAGACCCAGTGCCCACTGTCGCCACAAACCCAGCGCCCACACTCACTACAGAATCCGCGCCCACACTCGCTACAGACCCAGTGCCCTCACTCGCTACAGACCCAGCGCCCACACTCATTACAAACCTAGCGGCCACATTCGCTACAGACCCAGCGTCCAAAATCAATACAGACCCAGCACCCACAGTCGGAACAGGACCAGCGCCTACACTAAGTACAAACCCAGCGCCCACATTTACTACAGACCCAGCACCCCCACTCACTACAGACACATCGCCCACACTCGAACAGATCCAGCACCCACACTCACTACAGACCCAGCGCCCACACTCGCTACAGACCCAGCGCCCACACTCGCTACAGACCCAGCGCCCACTGTCGCTACAAACCCAGCGCCCACACACATTACAGACCCAGCGCCCACACTCGGTACATATCCAAAACCACACTCTCTACAGACCCAGAGATCACACTCACTACAGAACCAGCGCCCACACTCACTACAGACCCAGCGCCCACACTCACTACAGACCTAGCGGCCACATTCGCTACAGACCCAGCGTCCAAAATCGATACAGACCCAGCGCCCACACTCACTACAATCCCAGCGCCCACAGTCGGAACAGAACCAGCGCCTACACTAAGTACAAACACAGGACCCAAACTCTCTACTGACCCAGTGACCACACTCACTACAAACGCAGCGCCCACACTCGCGACAGACCCAGCGCCCAGTGTCACTACAAACCCAGCGCTCACACTCGCTACAGACCCAGCGCCCACACTCCCTACAGACCGACAGCCCACACTCGCTACAGACCCAGCGCCCTCAGTCGCTACATATCCACAGCCCACACTCACCACAGACCCAGTTGAGCACACTCACTACATATCCAGAGGCCAAATTCAATGCAGACTCAGTGCCCGCACTCGCAACAGACACAGCGCCCACAATCGCTACATATCCAAAGCACACACCCACTACAGACACAGTCCCCACACTCACCACAGCCCCAGTGCCCACACTCACTACAGACCCAGCGCCCACACTCACTACAGACCCAGCGCCCACACTCACTACAAACGCAGCGCCCACACTCGCCACAGACACTGCGCCCACTGTCACTACAAACCCAGCGCCCACACTCGCTCCAGATCCAGCGCCCACTGTCGCTACAGAACCAGAGCCCACACTCCCTACAGACAAAGAGCTCACACTCGCGACAGACCCAGCACCCACTGTCGCTACAGAACCAGAGCCCACACCCACTACAGACCCAGTGCCCACTGTCGCTACAAACCCAGCGCCCACACTCACTACAGACCCAGTGCCCACACTCACTACAGACCCAGTGCCCACACTCACTACAGACACAGTGCCCACACTCACTACAGACCCAGTGCCCACACTCACTACAGACCCAGTGCCCACTGTCGCCACAAACCCAGTGCCCACACTCACTACAGAATCCGCGCCCACACTCGCTACAGACCCAGTGCCCACACTCACTACAGACCCAGTGCCCTCACTCGCTACAGACTCAGCGCCCACACTCATTACAAACCTAGCGGCCACATTCGCTACAGACCCAGCGTCCAAAATCGATACAGACCCAGCACCCACACTCACTACAAACCCAGCGCCCACAGTCGGAACAGGACCAGCGCCTACACTAAGTACAAACCCATCGCCCACGTTCACTACAGACCCAGCACCCACACTCACTACAGACACATCGCCCACACTCGAACAGACCCAGCACCCACACTCACTACAGACCCAGCGCCCACAGTTGGTACAGACCCAGCGCCCACACTCGCTACAGACCCAGCGCCCACACTCGCTACAGACCCAGCGCCCACTGTCGCTACAGACCCAGCGCCCACACACATTACAGACCCAGCGCCCACACTCGGTACATATCCAAAACCAGACTCTCTACAGACCCAGAGATCACACTCACTACAGAACCAGCGCCCACACTCGCTACATACCCAGCGCCCACACTCACTACAGACCCAGCGACCACACTCGCTACATACCCAGCGCCCTCACTCGCTACAATCCCAGAGCCCACAATCACTACAGACCCAGCACCAAGCTACGCTACAGACCCAGCGCCCACACTCGCTACATATCCAAAGCCCACACTCACTACAGACCCAGCGCCCACACTCACTACAGACCAACGAACATACTCACTGCAGACCCAGCACCCACACTCACTACAGACCCAGCGTCCACACACGCAACAGACCCAGCGCCCACACTCACTACAAACCCAGCGCCCAGACTCACTACAGACCCAGCGCCCACACTGACTACAGACCCAGCACCCACACTCACTACAGACCCAGCGCCCACAATCACTACAGACCCAGCAGCAACACTCACTACAGACCCAGCGCCCACAATCACTACAGATCCAGCGCCCACACTCACTACAGTCACAGCACCCACACTCGCTCCAGATCCAGTGCCCACTGTCGCTACGGAACCAGAGCCCACACTCCCTACAGACCAAGAGCCCACACTCACGACAGACTCAGCACCCACACTCACTGCAGTCCCAGCGCCCACACTCACTACAGACCCAGCGCCCACACTCACTACAGACCCAGCGCCCACACTCACTACAGACCCAGCGCCCACACTCACTACAGACCCAGCGCCCACACTCACTACAAACCCAGCGCCCAGACTCACTACAGACCCAGCGCCCACACTGACTACAGACCCAGCACCCACACTCACTACAGACCCAGCGCCCACAATCACTACAGACCCAGCAGCAACACTCACTACAGACCCAGCGCCCACAATCACTACAGATCCAGCGCCCACACTCACTACAGACCCAGCGCCCCCACTCGCTCCAGATCCAGTGCCCACTGTCGCTACGGAACCAGAGCCCACACTCCCTACAGACCAAGAGCCCACACTCACGACAGACTCAGCACCCACACTCACTGCAGTCCCAGCGCCCACACTCACTACAGACCCAGCGCCCACACTCACTACAGACCCAGCGCCCACACTCACTACAGACCCAGCGCCCACACTCACTACAGACCCAGCGCCCACACTCACTACAAACCCAGCGCCCAGACTCGCTACAGACCCAGCGCCCACACTGACTACAGACCCAGCGCCCAGACTCGCTACAGACCCAGCGCCCACACTGACTACAGACCCAGCGCCCACATTCGCTACAGACTCAGCGCCAACACTCACTACAGACCCAGTGCCCACACTCACTACAGACCCAGTTCCCACTGTCGCTATAAACGCAGCGTCCACACTCTCTCCAGATCCAGTGCCCACTGTCGCTACAGAACCAGAGCCCACACTCCCTACAGACCAAGAGCCCACACTCGCGACAGACTCAGCACCCACACTCACTGCAGTCCCAGCGCCCACACTCACTACAGACCCAGCGCCCACACTCACTACAGACCCAGCGCTCACACTCGCTACAGACCCAGAGCCCACACTCGCTACATATCCAGAGCCCACACTCACTACAGACCCAGAGCCCACACTCGCTACATATCCAGAGCCCACAACCACTACAGACCCAGTGCCCACACTCCCTACAATCCCACAGCCCAAACACACTGCAGACCCTGTGCCCACACTCACTACAGACCCAGTGCCCACACTCACTACAGACACAGCGCCCACACTCACTACAGACCCAGTGCCCACACTCACTACAGACCCAGTGCCCACACTCACTACAGACCCAGTGCCCACTGTCACTACAAACGCAGCGCCCACACTCACTACAGAATCCGCGCCCACACTCGCTACAGACCCAGTGCCCACACTCACTACAGACCCAGTGCCCTCACTCGCTACAGACCCAGCGCCCACACTCATTACAAACCTAGCGTCCACATTCGCTACAGACCCAGCGTCCAAAATCGATACAGACCCAGCACCCACACTCACTACAAACCCAGCGCCCACAGTCTGAACAGGACCAGCGCCTACACTAAGTACAAACCCAGCGCCCACATTCACTACAGACCCAGCACCCACACTCACTACAGACACATCGCCCACACTCGAACAGACCCAGCACCCACACTCACTACAGACCCAGCGCCCACAGTTGGTACAGACCCAG
The DNA here is from genome assembly GCA_026770705.1 of Isurus oxyrinchus. Classification (NCBI taxonomy): domain Eukaryota; kingdom Metazoa; phylum Chordata; class Chondrichthyes; order Lamniformes; family Lamnidae; genus Isurus; species Isurus oxyrinchus. The sequence continues at coordinate 165,489,274 of JANJGN010000008.1, forward strand.
TGCCCACACTCGCTACAGACCCAGCGCCCACTGTCACTACAAACCCAGCGCCCACACACGCTACAGACCCAGCGCCCACACTCGGTACATATCCAAAACCACACTCATTACAGACCCAGAGATCACACTCACTACAGAACCAGCGCCCACACTCGCTACAGACCCAGCGCCCACACTCACTACAGACCCAGCACCAAGCTACGCTACAGACCCAGCGCCCACACTCGCTACATATCCAAAGCCCACACTCACTACAGACCCAGCGCCCACACTCACTACAGACCAACGAACATACTCACTGCAGACCCAGCACCGACACTCACTACAGACCCAGCGCCCACACTCGCAACATATCCAAAGCCCACACTCACTACAGACCCATGGCCCACACTCACGACAGACCAACGAACATTCTCACTGCAGACCCAGCACCCACACTCACTTTAGACCCAGCGTCCACACACGCAACAGACCCAGCGCCCACACTCACTACAAACCCAGCGCCCAGACTTGCTACAGACCCAGCGCCCACACTGACTACAGACCCAGTGCCCACACTCACTACAGACCCAGTTCCCACTGTCACTATAAACGCAGCATCCACACTCGCTACAGACCCAGCGCCCTCACTTGCTACACACCCAGCGCCCACACTCACTACAGACCAAGCACCCACACTGTCTCCAGACCCAGCGCCCTCACTCGCTACAGACCCAGCGCCCACACTCACTACCATCCTAGCGGCCACATTCGCTACAGACCCAGCGTCCAAAATCGATACAGACCCAGCGCCCAGACTCACTACAGATCCAGCGCCCACTGTCGGAACAGAACCAGCGCCTACACTCACTACAGACCCAGCGCCCACACTCGAACAGACCTAGCACCCACACTCACTACAGACCCAGCGCCCACAGTCGGTACAGAACCAGCGCCCACAATCACTACAAACGCAGCGCCCACATTCGCTACAGACCCAGTGCCCACACTCGCTACAGATCCAGCGCCCACTGTCGCTACAGATCCAGCGCCCAAACCCACTACAGACCCAGCGCCCACACTCACTACAGACCCAGCGCCCAAACTCGCTACAGACCCAGCGTCCACACTCGCTACAGACCCAGCGCCCACACTCACTACAGACCCAGCGCCCACACTCACCACAGCCCCAGTGCCCACACTCACTACAGACCCAGCGCCCACACTCATCACAGCCCCAGTGCCCACACTCACTACAGACCCAGCGCCCACACTCGAACAGACCCAGAACCCACACTCACTACAGACCCAGCGCCCACACACACTACAAACGCAGCGCCCACACTCGCTACAGACCCAGCGCCCAATGTCACTACAAACCCAGCGCCCACACTCGCTCCAGATCCAGCGCCCACTGTCGCTACAGAACCAGAGCCCACACTCCCTACAGACCAAGAGCCCACACTCGCGACAGACCCAGCACCCACTGTCACTACAGAACCAGAGCCCACACTCCCCACAGACCAAGAGCCCACACTCGCGACAGACCCAGCGCCCACTGTCGCTACAAACCCAGCGCCCACACTCGCTCCAGATCCAGCGCCCACTGTCGCTACAGAACCAGAGCCCACACTCCCTACAGATCAAGAGCCCACTCTCACTACAGACCCAGCGTCCTCACTCGCTACATATCCAGAGCCCACACCCACTACAGACCCAGCGCCCACACCACTACATATCCACAGCCCACACTCACTACAGACCCAGCGCCCACACTCACTACAAACCCAGCGCCCTCACTCGCTACATATCCACAGCCCACACTCACTACAGACCCAGCGCCCACACTCACTACAGACCCAGCGCCCACACTTGCTACAGACCCAGAGCCCACACTCGCTACATATCCAGAGCCCACACTCGCTACATATCCAGAGCCCACACTCGCTACATATCCAGAGCCCACACTCACTACATATCCACAGCCCACACTCACTACAGACCCAGTGCCCACACTCACTACAGACCCAGAGCCCACACTCACTACAAACCCAGCGCCCTCACTCGCTACATATTCACAGCCCACACTCACTACAGACCCAGCGCCCACACTCACTACAGACCCAGCACCCACATCACTACAAAAGCCAGCGCCCACACTCGCTACAGACCAAGCGCCCAAACTCGCTATAGAACCAATGCCCACACTCACTACAGACCCAGTGCCCACATTCACTACAGACACAGCGCCCACACCCACTACAGACCCAGTGCCGACTGTCGCTACAAACCCAGTGCCCACATTCACTACAGACCCAGTGCCCACACTCACTACAGGCCCAGTGCCCACACTCACTACAGACACAGCGCCCACACTCACTACAGACCCAGTGCCCACACTCGCTACAGACCCAGCGCCCACACTCACTACAGACCCAGTGCCCTCACTCGCTACAGACCCAGCGCCCACACTCATTACAAACCTAGCAGCCACATTCGCTACAGACCCAGCGTCCAAAATCGATACAGACCCAGCACCCACACTCACTACAAACCCAGCGCCCACAGTCGGAACAGGACCAGCGCCTACACTAAGTACAAACCCAGCGCCCACATTCACTACAGACCCAGCACCCACACTCACTACAGACACATCGCCCACACTCGAACAGACCCAGCACCCACACTCACTACAGACCCAGCGCCCACAGTTGGTACAGACCCAGCGCCCACACTCGCTACAGACCCAGCGCCCACACTCGCTACAGACCCAGCGCCCACTGTCGCTACACACCCAGCGCCCACACACGTTACAGACCCAGCGCCCACACTCGGTACATATCCAAAACCACACTCTCTACAGACCCAGAGATCACACTCACTACAGAACCAGCGCCCACACTCGCTGCAGACCCAGCGCCCACACTCACTACAGACCCAGCGACCACACTCGCTACAGACCCAGCGCCCTCACTCGCTACAATCCCAGAGCCCACAATCACTACAGACCCAGCACCAAGCTACGCTACAGACCCAGCGCCCACACTCGCTACATATCCAAAGTCCACACTCACTACAGACCAACGAACATACTCACTGCAGACCCAGCACCGACACTCACTACAGACCCAGCGCCCACACTCGCTACATATCCAAAGCCCACACTCACTACACACCCATGGCCCACACTCACTACAGACCAACGAACATACTCACTGCAGACCTAGCACCAACACTCACTTTAGACCCAGCGTCCACACACGCAACAGACCCAGCGCCCACACTCACTACAAACCCAGCGCCCAGACTCACTACAGACCCAGCGCCCACACTGACTACAGACCCAGCACCCACACTCACTACAGACCCAGCGCCCACAATCACTACAGACCCAGCACCCACACTCACTACAGACCCAGCGCCCACAATCACTACAGACCCAGCGCCACACTCACTAAAGTCACAGCACCCACACTCACTACAGACCCAGCGCCCACACTCGCTACAGACACAGCACCCACACTCACTACAGACCCAGTGCCCACACTCACTACAGACCCAGTTCCCACTGTCGCTATAAACGCAGCGTCCACACTCGCTACAGACCCAGCGCCCTCACTCGCTACACACCCAGCGCCCACACTCACTACAGACCCAGCACCCACAATCACTCCAGACCCAGTGCCCTCATTCGCTACAGACCCAGCGCCCACACTCACTACCAACCTAGCGGCCACATTCGCTACAGACCCAGCGTCCAAAATCGATACAGACCCAGCGCCCAGACTCACTACAGACCCAGCGCCCACTGTCGGAACAGAACCAGCGCCTACACTCACTACAGACCCAGCGCCCACACTCGAACAGACCAAGCCCCCACACTCACTACAGACCCAGCACCCACAGTCGGTACAGACCCAGCACTCACACTCGCTACAGAACCAGCGCCCACACTCACTACAAACCCAGCGCCCACAGTCGGAACAAAACCAGCGCCTACACTAAGTACAAACACAGCGCCCACATTCACTACAGACCCAGCGCCCACACTCGAACAGACCCAGCACCCACACTCACTACAGACCCAGCGCCCACACTCACTACAAACACAGCGCCCACACTCGCTACAGACCCAGCGCCCCCACTCGCTCCAGATCCAGTGCCCACTGTCGCTACGGAACCAGAGCCCACACTCCCTACAGACCAAGAGCCCAAACTCGCGACAGACCCAGCGCCCACACTCACTGCAGTCCCAGCGCCCACAGTCACTACAGACACAGCGCCCACACTCACTACAGACCCAGCGCCCACACTCACTACAGACCCAGCGCCCACACTCACTACAGACCCAGCGCCCACACTCACTACAAACCCAGCGCCCAGACTCGCTACAGACCCAGCGCCCACACTGACTACAGACCCAGCGCCCACATTCGCTACAGACTCAGCGCCAACACTCACTACAGACCCAGTGCCCACACTCACTACAGACCCAGTTCCCACTGTCGCTATAAACGCAGCGTCCACACTCTCTCCAGATCCAGTGCCCACTGTCGCTACAGAACCAGAGCCCACACTCCCTACAGACCAAGAGCCCACACTCGCGACAGACTCAGCACCCACACTCACTGCAGTCCCAGCGCCCACACTCACTACAGACCCAGCGCCCACACTCACTACAGACCCAGCGCTCACACTCGCTACAGACCCAGAGCCCACACTCGCTACATATCCAGAGCCCACACTCACTACAGACCCAGAGCCCACACTCGCTACATATCCAGAGCCCACAACCACTACAGACCCAGTGCCCACACTCCCTACAATCCCACAGCCCTAACACACTGCAGACCCAGTGCCCACACTCACTACAGACCCAGTGCCCACACTCACTACAGACACAGCGCCCACACTCACTACAGACCCAGTGCCCACACTCACTACAGACCCAGTGCCCACTGTCGCTACAAACCCAGCGCCCACACTCACTACAGACCAGTGCCCACACTCACTACAGACCCAGTGCCCACACTCACTACAGACACAGCGCCCACACTCACTACAGACCCAGTGCCCACACTCACTACAGACCCAGTGCCCACTGTCACTACAAACGCAGCGCCCACACTCACTACAGAATTCGCGCCCACACTCGCTACAGACCCAGTGCCCACACTCGCTACAGACCCAGTGCCCTCACTCGCTACAGACCCAGCGCCCACACTCATTACAAACCTAGCGTCCACATTCGCTACAGACCCAGCGTCCAAAATCGATACAGACCCAGCACCCACACTCACTACAAACCCAGCGCCCACAGTCGGAACAGGACCAGCGCCTACACTAAGTACAAACCCAGCGCCCACATTCACTACAGACCCAGCACCCACACTCACTACAGACACATCGCCCACACTCGAACAGACCCAGCACCCACACTCACTACAGACCCAGCGCCCACAGTTGGTACAGACCCAGCGCCCACACTCGCTACAGACCCAGCGCCCACTGTCACTACAAACCCAGCGCCCACACACGCTACAGACCCAGCGCCCACACTCGGTACATATCCAAAACCACACTCATTACAGACCCAGAGATCACACTCACTACAGAACCAGCGCCCACACTCGCTACAGACCCAGCGCCCACACTCACTACAGACCCAGCACCAAGCTACGCTACAGACCCAGCGCCCACACTCGCTACATATCCAAAGCCCACACTCACTACAGACCCAGCGCCCACACTCACTACAGACCAACGAACATACTCACTGCAGACCCAGCACCGACACTCACTACAGACCCAGCGCCCACACTCGCTACATATCCAAAGCCCACACTCACTACAGACCCATGGCCCACACTCATGACAGACCAACGAACATTCTCACTGCAGACCCAGCACCCACACTCACTTTAGACCCAGCGTCCACACACGCAACAGACCCAGCGCCCACACTCACTACAAACCCAGCGCCCAGACTCGCTACAGACCCAGCGCCCACACTGACTACAGACCCAGTGCCCACACTCACTACAGACTCAGCGCCCACACTCACTACAGACCCAGTGCCCACACTCACTACAGACCCAGTTCCCACTGTCGTTATAAACGCAGCATCCACACTCGCTACAGAACCAGCGCCCTCACTTGCTACACACCCAGCGCCCACACTCACTACAGACCAAGCACCCACACTGACTCCAGACCCAGTGCCCTCACTCACTACAGACCCATCGCCCTCACTCGCTCCAGACCCAGCGCCCACACTCACTACCAACCTAGCGGCCACATTCGCTACAGACCCAGCGTCCAAAATTGATACAGACCCAGCGCCCAGACTCACTACAGATCCAGCGCCCACTGTCGGAACAGAACCAGCGCCTACACTCACTACAGACCCAGCGCCAACACTCGAACAGACCTAGCACCCACACTCACTACAGACCCAGCGCCCACAGTCGGTACAGACCCAGCGCCCTGAAATCACTACAAACGCAGCGCCCACATTCGCTACAGACCCAGTGCCCACACTCGCTACAGATCCAGCGCCCACTGTCGCTACAGATCCAGCGCCCACACCCACTTCAGACCCAGCGCCCACACTCACTACAGACCCAGCGCCCAAACTCGCTACAGACCCAGCGTCCACACTCGCTACAGACCCAGCGTCCACACTCGCTACATATCCAGAGCCCAAAACCAGCACAGACCCAGTTGAGCCCACTCACTACATATCCAGAGGCCACAATCAATGCAGACCCAGTGCCCGCACTCGCAACAGACCCAGTGCCCACACTCACTGCAGACACAGCGCCCACACTCACTACAGACCCAGCGCCCACACTCACTACAGACCCAGTTCCCACTGTCGCTATAAACGCAGCGTCCACACTCGCTACAGACCCAGCGCCCTCATTCGCTACACACCCAGCGCCCACACTCACTACAGACCCAGCACCCACACTCACTCCAGACCCAGTGCCCTCACTCGCTACAGACCCAGCGCCCACACTCACTACCAACCTAGCGGCCACATTCGCTACAGACCCAGCGTCCAAAATCGATACAGACCCAGCGCCCAGACTCACTACAGACCCAGCGCCCACTGTCGGAACAGAAGCAGCGCCTACACTCACTACAGACCCAGCGCCCACCGTCGGTACAGACCCAGCGCCCACAATCACTACAAACGCAGCGCCCACATTCGCTACAGACCCAGCGCCCACACTCACTACAGATCCAGCGCCCACTCTCGCTACAGACCCACCGCCCTCACTCGCTACATATCCAGAGCCCACACCCACTACAGACCCAGCGCCCACACCCACTACAGACCCAGCGCCCAAACTCGCTACAGACCCACCGCACACACTCGCTACATATCCAGAGCCCACACCCAATACAGACCCAGTGACCACACTCGCTACAGACCCAGCGTCCAAACTCGCTACAAATCCAAAGCCCACACCCACTACAGACCCAGGGATCACACTCACTACAGACCCAGCGCCCACACTCACTACAGACCCAGTGAGGACACTCACTACATATCCAGAGGCCACACTCGCTACATATCCAAAGCCCACACCCACTACAGACCCAGGGACCACACTCTCTACAGACCCAGCGCCCACACTCGCTACATATCCAGAGCCAACACTCACTACAGACCCAGTGAGGACACTCACTACATATCCAGAGGCCACAATCAATGCAGACCCAGTGCCCGCACTCGCTACAGACCCAGCGCGCACACTCGCTACATATCCAAAGCCCACACCCACTACAGACCCAGGGACCACACTCTCTACATCTCCAGAGCCCACACCCACTACAGACCCAGCGCCCACATTCGCTACAGACCCAGCGTCCAAATCCAAACAGACCCAGCACCCACACTCACTACAGACCCAGCGCCCAAAGTCGGTATAGACACAGCTCCCACACTCACTACAAACCCAGCGCCCACACTCGCTACAGATCCAGCGCCCAATGTCGCTACCGAACCAGCGCCCACACTCCCTACAGACCGAGAGCCCACACTCGCGACAGACTCAGCGCCCTCACTCGCTACATATCCAGAGCCCACACCCACTACAGACCCAGTGCCCAGACTCACTACAGACCCAATGCCCACTGTCGCTACAAACGCAGCGCCCACACTCACTACAGAATCCGCGCCCACACTCGCTACAGACCCAGCGCCCACACTCACTACAAACCTAGCGGCCACATTCGCTACAGACCCAGCGTCTAAAATCGATACAGACCCAGCGCCCACACTCACTACAAACCCAGCGCCCACTGTCGGAACAGAAGCAGCGCCTACACTCACTACAGACCAAGCGCCCACCGTCGGTACAGACCCAGCGCCCACAATCACTACAAACGCAGCGCCCACATTCGCTACAGAACCAGCGCCCACACTTGCTACAGATCCAGCGCCCACTCTCGCTACAGACCCACCGCCCTCACTCGCTACATATCCAGAGCCCACACCCACTACAGACCCAGCGCCCACACTCCCTACAGACCGAGAGCCCACACTCGCTACAGACCCAGCGTCCACACTCGCTACATATCCCGAGCCCACACCCAGCACAGACCCAGTTGAGCACACTCACTACATATCCAGAGGCCACAATCAATGCAGACCCAGTGCCCGCACTCGCTACAGACCCAGCGCCCACACTCGCTACATATCCAAAGCCCACAACCAATACAGACCCAGTGACCACACTCGCTACAGACCCAGAGCCCACACTCGCTACATATCCAAAGCCCACACCCACGACAGACCCAGGGACCACACTCACTACAGACCCAGCGCCCACACTCGCTACAATCCCAGTGCCCACAATTATTACAGAACCAGCACCCACACTTGCTACAATCCCACAGCCCTAACACACTGTAGACACAGAGCCCACACTCACTACAGACACAGTGCCCACACTCACTACAGACACAGCGCCCACACTCACTACAGACCCAGTGCCCACACTCACTACAGACCCAGTGCCCACTGTCGCTACAAACCCAGCGCCCACACTCGCTACATATCCAAAGCCCACACCCACGACAGACCCAGGGACCACACTCACTACAGACCCAGCGCCCACACTCGCTACAATCCCAGTGCCCACAATTATTACAGAACCAGCACCCACACTTGCTACAATCCCACAGCCCTAACACACTGTAGACACAGAGCCCACACTCACTACAGACACAGTGCCCACACTCACTACAGACACAGCGCCCACACTCACTACAGACCCAGTGCCCACACTCACTACAGACCCAGTGCCCACTGTCGCTACAAACCCAGCGCCCACACTCGCTACAGACCAGTGCCCACACCCACTACAGACCCAGTGCCCACACTCACTACAGACACAGCGCCCACACTCACTACAGACCCAGTGCCCACACTCACTACAGACCCAGTGCCCACTGTCACTACAAACGCAGCGCCCACACTCACTACAGAATCCGCGCCCACACTCGCTACAGACCCAGTGCCCACACTCACTACAGACCCAGTGCCCTCACTCGCTACAGACCCAGCGCCCACACTCATTACAAACCTAGCGGCCACATTCGCTACAGACCCAGCGTCCAAAATCGATACAGACCCAGCACCCACACTCACTACAAACCCAGCGCCCACAGTCGGAACAGGACCAGTGCCTACACTAAGTACAAACCCAGCGCCCACATTCACTACAGACCCAGCACCCACACTCACTACAGACACATCGCCCACACTCGAACAGAACCAGCACCCACACTCACTACAGACCCAGCGCCCACAGTTGGCACAGACCCAGCGCCCACACGCGCTACAGACCCAGCGCCCACTGTCACTACAAACCCAGCGCCCACACACGCTACAGACCCAGCGCCCACACTCGGTACATATCCAAAACCACACTCATTACAGACCCAGAGATCACACTCACTACTGAACCAGCGCCCACACTCGCTACAGACCCAGCGCCCACACTCACTACAGACCCAGCACCAAACTATGCTACAGACCCAGCGCCCACACTCGCTACATATCCAAATCCCACACTCACTACAGACCCAGCGCCCACACTCACTACAGACCAACGAACATACTCACTGCAGACCCAGCACCGACACTCACTACAGACCCAGCGCCCACACTCGCTACATATCCAAAGCCCACACTCACTACAGACCCATGGCCCACACTCACGACAGACCAACGAACATTCTCACTGCAGACCCAGCACCCACACTCACTTTAGACCCAGCGTCCACACACGCAACAGACCCAGCGCCCACACTCACTACAAACCCAGCGCACAGCCTCGCTACAGACCCAGCGCCCACACTGACTACAGACCCAGCGCCCACACTCACCACAGACTCAGCGCCCACACTCACTACAGACCCAGTGCCCACACTCACTACAGACCCAGTTCCCACTGTCGCTATAAACGCAGCATCCACACTCGCTACAGAACCAGCGCCCTCACTTGCTACACACCCAGCGCCCACACTCACTACAGACCAAGCACCCACACTGACTCCAGACCCAGTGCCCTCACTCACTACAGACCCATCGCCCTCACTCGCTACAGACCCAGCGCCCACACTCACTACCAACCTAGCGGCCACATTCGCTACAGACCCAGCGTCCAAAATCGATACAGACCCAGCGCCCAGACTCACTACAGATCCAGCGCCCACTGTCGGAACAGAACCAGCGCCTACACTCACTACAGACCCAGCACCAACACTCGAACAGACCTAGCACCCACACTCACTACAGACCCAGCGCCCACAGTCGGTACAGACCCAGCGCCCACAATCACTACAAATGCAGCGCCCACATTCGCTACAGACCCAGTGCCCACACTCGCTACAGATCCAGCGCCCACTGTCGCTACAGATCCAGCGCCCACACCCACTTCAGACCCAGCGCCCACACTCACTACAGACCCAGCGCCCAAACTCGCTACAGACCCAGCGTCCACACTCGCTACAGACCCAGCGTCCACACTCGCTACATATCCAGAGCCCAAAACCAGCACAGACCCAGTTGAGCACACTCACTACATATCCAGAGGCCACAATCAATGCAGACCCAGTGCCCGCACTCGCAACAGACCCAGTGCCCACACTCACTGCAGACACAGCGCCCACACTCACTACAGACCCAGCGCCCACACTCACTACAGACCCAGTTCCCACTGTCGCTATAAACGCAGCGTCCACACTCGCTACAGACCCAGCGCCCTCACTCGCGACACACCCAGCGCCCACACTCACTACAGACCCAGCACCCACACTCACTCCAGACCCAGTGCCCTCACTCGCTACAGACCCAGCGCCCACACTCACTACCAACCTAGCGGCCACATTCGCTACAGACCCAGCGTCCAAAATCGATACAGACCCAGCGCCCAGACTCACTACAGACCCAGCGCCCACTGTCGGAACAGAAGCAGCGCCTACACTCACTACAGACCCAGCGCCCACCGTCGGTACAGACCCAGCGCCCACAATCACTACAAACGCAGCGCCCACTTTCGCTACAGACCCAGCGCCCACACTCGCTACAGATCCAGCGCCCACTCTCGCTACAGACCCACCGCCCTCACTCGCTACAGATCCAGAGCCCACACCCACTACAGACCCAGCGCCCACACCCACTACAGACCCAGCGCCCAAACTCGCTACAGACCCACCGTCCACACTCGCTACATATCCAGAGCCCACACCCAGCACAGACCCAGTTGAGCACACTCACTACATATCCAGAGGCCACAATCAATGCAGACCCAGTGCCCGCACTCGCTACAGACACAGCGCCCACACTCGCTACATATCCAAAGCCCACACCCAATACAGACCCAGTGACCACACTCGCTACAGACGCAGCGTCCAAACTCGCTACAAATCCAAAGCCCACACCCACTACAGACCCAGGGATCACACTCACTACAGACCCAGCGCCCACACTCGCTACATATCCAGAGCCCACACTCACTACAGACCCAGTGAGGACACTCACTACATATCCAGAGGCCACACTCGCTACATATCCAAAGCCCACACCCACTACAGACCCAGGGACCACACTCTCTACAGACCCAGCGCCCACACTCGCTACATATCCACAGCCAACACTCACTACAGACCCAGTGAGGACACTCACTACATATCCAGAGGCCACAATCAATGCAGACCCAGTGCCCGCACTCGCTACAGACCCAGCGCGCACACTCGCTACATATCCAAAGCCCACACCCACTACAAACCCAGGGACCACACTCTCTACATCTCCAGAGCCCACACCCACTACAGACCCAGCGCCCACATTCGCTACAGACCCAGCGTCCAAATCCAAACAGACCCAGCACCCACACTCACTACAGACCCAGCGCCCAAAGTCGGTATAGACACAGCGCCCACACTCACTACAAACCCAGCGCCCACACTCGCTACAGATCCAGCGCCCAATGTCGCTACCGAACCAGCGCCCACACTCCCTACAGACCGAGAGCCCACACTCGCGACAGACTCAGCGCCCTCACTCGCTACATATCCAGAGCCCACACCCACTACAGACCCAGTGCCCAGACTCACTACAGACCCAATGCCCACTGTCGCTACAAACGCAGCGCCCACACTCACTACAGAATCCGCGCCCACACTCGCTACAGACCCAGTGCCCACACTCACTACAGATCCAGTGCCCTCACTCGCTACAGACCCAGCACCCACACTCACTACAAACCTAGCGGCCACATTCGCTACAGACCCAGCGTCTAAAATCGATACAGACCCAGCGCCCACACTCACTACAAACCCAGCGCCCACTGTCGGAACAGAAGCAGCGCCTACACTCACTACAGACCCAGCGCCCACCGTCGGTACAGACCCAGCGTCCAAATCCAAACAGACCCAGCACCCACACTCACTACAGACCCAGCGCCCAAAGTCGGTATAGACACAGCGCCCACACTCACTACAAACCCAGCGCCCACACTCGCTACAGATCCAGCGCCCAATGTCGCTACCGAACCAGCGCCCACACTCCCTACAGACCGAGAGCCCACACTCGCGACAGACTCAGCGCCCTCACTCGCTACATATCCAGAGCCCACACACGCAACAGACCCAGCGCCCACATTCACTACAAACCCAGCGCCCAGACTCGCTACAGACCCAGCGCCCACACTGACTACGGACCCAGCGCCCACACTCGCTACAGACTCAGCGCCCACACTCACTACAGACCCAGTGCCCACACTCACTACAGACCCAGTTCCCACTGTCGCTATAAACGCAGCATCCACGCTCGCTACAGAACCAGCGCCCTCACTTGCTACACACCCAGCGCCCACACTCACTACAGACCAAGCACCCACACTGACTCCAGACCCAGTGCCCTCACTCGCTACAGAGCCAGCGCCCACACTCACTACCAACCTAGCGGCCACATTCGCTACAGACCCAGCGTCCAAAATCGATACAGACCCAGCGCCCAGACTCACTACAGATCCAGCGCCCACTGTCGGAACAGAACCAGCGCCTACACTCACTACAGACCCAGCGCCCACACTCGAACAGACCTAGCACCCACACTCACTACAGACCCAGCGCCCACAGTCGGTACAGACCCAGCGCCCACAATCACTACAAACGCAGCGCCCACATTCGCTACAGACCCAGTGCCCACACTCGCTACAGATCCAGCGCCCACTGTCGCTACAGATCCAGCGCCCACACCCACTTCAGACCCAGCGCCCACACTCATTACAGACCCAGCGCCCAAACTCGCTACAGACCCAGCGTCCACACTCGCTACAGACCCAGCGTCCACACTCGCTACATATACAGAGCCCAAAACCAGCACAGATCCAGTTGAGCACACTCACTACATATCCAGAGGCCACAATCAATGCAGACCCAGTGCCCGCACTCGCAACAGACACAGCGCCCACACTCACTACAGACCGAGTGCCCACACTCACTAGAGACCCAGCACCCACACTCACTACATATCCAGAGCCAACACCCACTACAGACCCATTGAGGACACTCACTACATATCCAGAGGCCACAATCAATGCAGACCCAGTGCCCGCACTCGCAACAGACCCACCGCCCACAATCGCTACATATCCAAAGCCCACACCCACTACAGACCCAGGGACCACGCTCGCTACAGACCCAGAGCCCACACTCACTACAATCACAGCGCCCACACTCACTACAGACCCAGCGCCCACACTCACTACAGACCCAGCGACCAAATCCAAACAGACCCAGCACCCACACTCACTACAGCCCCAGCGCCCACGCTCACTACAGACCCAGCGCCCACAGTCGGTATAGACACAGCGCCCACACTCACTACAAACGCAGCGCCCACACTCGCTACAGACCCAGCACCCACTCTCGCGACAGACCCAGCGCCCACACTCGCTACAGACCCAGCGCCCACACTCACTACAGACCCAGCGTCCACACTCACTGCAGACCCAGCAACCACACTCGCTACAGACCCAGCGCCCACAATCGCTACAGACCCAGCGCCCACACTCGCTACAGACCCAGCGCCCACACTCACTACAGACCCAGCGCCCACACTCACTACAGACCCAGAACCCACACTCACTGCAGACCCACCAACCACACTCGCTACAGACCCAGCGCCAACTCTCGCTTCAGAACCAGCGCCACACTCACTGCAGACCCAGCGCCTAAAATCGCTACAGACACAGCGTCCACACTCATTGCAGACCCAGCGCCCACACTTGCTACAGACACAGCGCCCACACTCACTGCAGACCCAGCGCACACACTCGCTACAGACACAGCGTCCACACTCATTGCAGACGCAGCGCCCACACTTGCTACAGACACAGCGCCCACACTCACTACAGCCCCAACGCCCACGCTCACTACAGACCCAGCGCCCACAGTCGGTATAGACACAGTGCCCACACTCACTACAAACGCAGCGCCCACACTCGCTACAGACCCAGCACCCACTCTCGCTACAGACCCAGCGCCCACACTCGCTACAGACCCAGCGCCCACACTCGTAAAAGACCCAGTGCCCTCACTCGCTACAGACCCAGCGCCCACACTCCCTACAGACCGAGAGCCCACACTCGCGACAGACTCAGCACCCACTCTCGCTACAGACCCAGTGCCCTCATTCGCTACAGACCCAGCGCCCAAACTCACTACTGACCCAGCGCCCACACTTGCTACCGACCCAGAACCCACACTCGCTACATACCCAGCGCCCACACTCACTACAAAAGCCAGCGCCCACATTCGCTACAGACCAAGCGCCCAAACTCGTTACAGACCCAGCGCCCACACTCACTGAAAAATCCAGAGCCCACACTCGCTACAGACCCAACGCCCAAACTCACTACAGACCCAGCACCCACACTTACTACAGACCCAGTGCCCACACTCACTACAGACCCAGCGCCCACACTTGCTACAGACCCAGTGCCCACACTCACTACAGACCCAGCGCCCAGACTCACTACAGAACCAGTGCCCACACTCACTACAGACCCAGCGCCCACTCTCGAACAGACCCAGCGCCCACACTTGCTACAGACCCAGTGCCCACACTCGCTACAATCCCACAGCCCACAATCACTATAGACCCAGTGCCCACACTTGCTACAATCCCACAGCCCTAACACACTGCAGAACGAGTGCCCACACTCACTACAGACCCAGCGCCCACACTCGCTACAGACCCAGCGCCCACACTCGCTACAGACCCAGGGCCCACACTCACTACAATCCCAGAGCCGACAATCATTGCAGACCCAGGGCCCACAATCCCTACGGACCCAGTGCCCACACTCACTACAAACCCAGCGCCCATACTCGAACAGACCCAGCACCCACACTCACTACAGACCCAGCCCCCACACTCGCTACAGACCCAGCGCCCACACTCGCTACATATCCAGCAAATACACTGACTACAGACCCAGCACCCACACTCGCTACAGACCCAGCGCCCACACTCGCTACAGACCCAGCACCCACATTCGCTACAGACCCAGCGCCCACAGTCGCTACAGACCCAGCGCCCACACTCACTACAGACCCAGCGCCCACACTCGCTACAGACACTGCGCCCACACTCGCTACAGATTCCGCGCCCACATTCGCTACAGACACAGCGCACACACTCACTACAGACCCAGCGCCCACTGTCGGTACAAAAGCAGCGCCCACACTCGCTACAGACCCAGCGCCCACACTCGCTACAGACCCAGCGCTCACACTTGCTACAGATTCCGCGCCCACATTCGCTACAGACCCAACACCCACACACGCTACAGACCCAGCGCCCACACGCACTATCAAGCCAGCGACCACACTCGCTACAGACCCAGCACCCACAGTCGGTACAGAAGCAGCACGCAAACTCACTACAAATCCAGTGCCCACATTCGCTACAGACCCAGCGCCCAAACGCGAACAGACCCAGCACTCACACTCACTACAGACCCAGCGCCCACAAGCGTTACTGACCCAGCGCCCACTGTCGCTACAGACCCAGTGTCCACACTCGCTACAGACTCAGCGCCCAAACTCGCCACATACCCAGTGCCCACACTCACTACAGACCCAGCGCCCACTGTCGCTACAGACCCAGTGCCCACACTCACTACAGACCCAGCACCCACACACGCTACAGACCCAGTGCCCAAAATCGATACAGACCCAGCGCCCAGACTCGCTACAGATACAGTGACCACACTCGCTACAGACCCAGCACCCACACTCATTACAGACCCAGCGCCCACAATCAGTACAGAAGCAGCACCCACACTCACTACAAATCCAGCGCCCACATTCGATACAGACCCAGCGCCCAAACTCGCTACAGACCCAGCGTCAACAGTCGCTACAGACCCAGCATCCACGCTCATTACAGACCCAGCGCCCACAGTCGGTACAGAAGCAGCGCCCACTCTCACTACAAATCCAGCGCCCACATTCGCTACAGACCCAGCGCCCAAACTCGCTACAGACCCAACGACAATACTCGCTACAGACCAAGCGCCCACACTCGCTACATCTCCAGAGCCCACACCCGCTACAAACCCAGGAACCACACTCGCTACATATCCAGAGGCCACAATCACTACAGACCCAGCACCCACACTTGCTACAGACCCAGCGCCCACACTTGCTACATATCCAAAGCCCACACCCACTACAGACACAGGGACCAAGCTCGCTACAGACCCAGCGATCACACTCGCTACAGACCCAGCGCCGACAGTCGCTACAGACCCAGTGCCCACACTTGCTACAGACCAACGAACATACTCACTGCAGACCCAGCACCCACACTCACTACAAACCCAGCTGCCACATTCGCTACAGACCCAGCGCCCAAAATCGATACAGACCAAGCGCCCAGACTCGCTACAGACACAGTGACCACACTCGCTACAGACCCAACACCACACTCACTACAGACCCAGCGCCCACATTCGCTACAGACCCAGCGCCCAAAATCAATACAGACCCAACGCCGAGACTCGCTACAGACCCAGCGCCCACAGTCGGTACAGAAGCAGCACGCAAACTCACTACAAATCCAGTGCCCACATTCGCTACAGACTCAGCGCCCAAACGCCAACAGACCCAGCACCCACACTCACTACAGACCCGGCGCCCAGAAGCGTTACTGACCCAGCGTCCACACTCGCTACATATCCAGAGCCCACACCCACTACAGACCCAGTGAGCACAATCACTACAATCCCAGAGCCCACAATCACTGCAGACCCAGCACCCACACTCGCTACAGACCCAGCGCCCACGCTCACTACAGACCCTGCGCCCACACTCGCTACAGACCCAGCACCCACACTCGCTACAGACCAAGCGCCCACAGTCGCTACAGACCCAGCACCCACACTCACTGCAGACCCAGCGCCCACACTCGCTACAGATTCCGCGCCCACATTCGCTACAGACCCAGCGCACACACTCACTACAGACCCAGTGCCCACTGTCGGTACAAAAGCAGCGCCCACACTCGCTACAGACCCAGCGCCCACACGCACTATCGACTCAGAGCCCACACTCACTACAGACCCAGCGACCACACTCGCTACAGACCAACGAACATACTCACTGCAGACCCAGCACCCACACTCACTACAGACCCAGTGCCCTCACTTGCTACAGACCCAGCGCCCACACTCACTACAGACCCAGTGCCCTCACTCGCTACAGACCCAGCACCCACACTCACTACAGACCCAGTGCCATCACTCGCTACAGACCCAGCGCCCACACTCACTACAAACCTAGCGGCCACATTCGCTACAGACCCAACGCCCAGACTCGCTACAGACCCAGCGCTCACAGTCGGTACAGAAGCAGCACGCAAACTCACTACAAATCCAGTGCCCACATTCGCTACAGACCCAGCGCCGAAACGCGAACAGACCCAGCACTCACACTCACTACAGACCCAGCGCCCACAAGCGTTACTGACCCAGCGCCCACTGTCGCTACAGACCCAGAGTCCACACTCGCTACAGACTCAGCGCCCAAACTCGCTACATACCCAGTGACCACACTCACTACAGACCCAGCGCCCACTGTCGCTACAGACCCAGTGCCCACACTCACTACAGACCCAGCACCCACACACGCTACAAACCCAGCGCCCACACTCACTACAAAACTAGCGGCCACATTCGCTACAGAACCAGTGCCCAAAATCGATACAGACCCAGCGCCCAGACTCGCTACAGATACAGTGACCACACTAGCTACAGACCCAGCATCCACACTCATTACAGACCCAGCGCCCACAGTCGGTACAGAAGCAGCGCCCACACTCACAACAAATCTAGCGCCCACATTCGCTACAGACCCAGCGCCCAAACTCGCTACAGACCCAGCGTCAACAGTCGCTACAGACCCAGCATCCACACTCATTACAGACCCAGCGCCCACAGTCGGTACAGAAGCAGCGCCCACACTCACTACAAATCCAGCGCCCACATTCGCTACAGACCCAGCGCCCAAACTCGCTACAGACCCAGCGTCAACAGTCGCTACAGACCCAGCGCCCACACTCGCTACAGACCCAACGACAACACTCGCTACAGACCAAGTGCCCACACTCGCTACATCTCCAGAGCCCACACCCACTACAGACCCAGCGCCCACACTCGCTACATATCCAGAGCCCACACCTGCTACAGACCCAGGAACCACACTCGCTACATATCCAGAGGCCACACTCAATGCAGACCCAGCACCCACACTTGCTACAGACCCAGCACCCACACTTGCTACATATCCAAAGCCCACACCCACTACAGACACAGGGACTAACCTCGCTACAGACCCAGCGCTCACACTTGCTACAGACCCAGTGCCCACATTCACTACTCACCCAGCGCCGACACTCGCTACAGACCCAGTGCCCACACTCGCTACAGACACAGTGACCACACTTGCTACAGACCCAACACCCACACACACTACAGACCCAGCGCCCACACTCACTACAAACCTAGCGGCCACATTCGCTACAGACCCAGCGCCCAAAATCGATACAGACCCAACGCCCAGACTCGCTACAGATCCAGCGCCCACAGTCGGTACAGAAGCAGCACGCAAACTCACTACAAATCCAGTGCCCACATTCGCTACAGACTCAGCGCCCACTGTCGCTACATATCCAGAGCCCACACCCACTACAGACCCAGTGAGCACAATCACTACAATCCCAGAGCCCACAATCACTACAGACCCAGCGCCCACACTCGCTACAGACCCAGCGCCCACACTCGCTACAGACCCAGCACCCACAATCACTAATGACCCAGTGCCCACACTTGCTACATATCCAGCAAATACACTGACTACAGACCCAAGGCCACACTCGCTACAGACCCAGCGCCCACAGCCGCTACAGACCCAGCGCCCACACTCACTACAGACCCAGTTCCCACTGTCGCTATAAACGCAGCATCCACACTCGCTACAGAACCAGCGCCCTCACT
This sequence comes from Isurus oxyrinchus, assembly GCA_026770705.1. Lineage (NCBI taxonomy): Eukaryota > Metazoa > Chordata > Chondrichthyes > Lamniformes > Lamnidae > Isurus > Isurus oxyrinchus. The sequence continues at coordinate 165,509,340 of JANJGN010000008.1, forward strand.
TGCTACACACCCAGCGCCCACACTCACTACAGACCAAGCACCCACACTGACTCCAGACCCAGTGCCCTCACTCACTACAGACCCATCGCCCTCACTCGCTACAGACCCAGCACCCACACTCACTACAGCCCCAGCGCCCACGCTCACTACAGACCCAGCGCCCACAGTCGGTATAGACACAGCGCCCACACTCACTACAAACGCAGCGCCCACACTCGCTACAGACCCAGCGCCCACTCTCGCTACAGACCCAGCGCCCACACTCGCTACAGACCCAGCGCCCACACCCACTACAGTCCCAGCGCCCACACTCACTACAGACCCAGCGTCCACACTCACTGCAGACCCAGCAACCACACTCGCTACAGACCCAGCGCCCACAATCGCTACAGACCCAGCGCCCACACTCGCTACAGACCCAGCGCCCACACTCACTACAGACCCAGCGCCCACACTCACTACAGACCCAGAACCCACACTCACTGCAGACCCACCAACCACACTCGCTACAGACCCAGCGCCAACTCTCGCTTCAGAACCAGCGCCACACTCACTGCAGACCCAGCGCCTAAAATCGCTACAGACACAGCGTCCACACTCATTGCAGACCCAGCGCCCACACTTGCTACAGACACAGCGCCCACACTCACTGCAGACCCAGCGCACACACTCGCTACAGACACAGCGTCCACACTCATTGCAGACCCAGCGCCCACACTTGCTACAGACACAGCGCCCACACTCACTACAGCCCCAGGGCCCACGCTCACTACAGATCCAGCGCCCACAGTCGGTATAGACACAGCGCCCACACTCACTACAAACGCAGCGCCCACACTCGCTACAGACCCAGCGCCCACTCTCGCTACAGACCCAGCGCCCACACTCGCTACAGACCCAGCGCTCACACTCGTAAAAGACCCAGTGCCCTCACTCGCTACAGACCCAGCGCCCACACTCCCTACAGACCGAGAGCCCACACTCGCGACAGACTCAGCACCCACTCTCGCTACAGACACTGCGCCCACACTCGCTACAGATACCGCGCCCACATTCGCTACAGACCCAGCGCACACACTCACTACAGACCCAGTGCCCACTGTCGGTACAAAAGCAGCGCCCACACTCGCTACATATCCAGAGCCCACACCCACTACAGACCCAGTGAGCACAATCACTACAATCCCAGAGCCCACAATCACTGCAGACCCAGCACCCACACTCGCTACAGACCCAGCGCCCACGCTCACTACAGACCCTGTGCCCACACTCGCTACAGACCCAGCACCCACACTCGCTACTGACCCAGCGCCCACAGTCGCTACAGACCCAGCACCCATACTCACTGCAGACCCAGCGCCCACACTCACTACAGACACTGCGCCCACACTCGCTACAGATACCGCGCCCACATTCGCTACAGACCCAGCGCACACACTCACTACAGACCCAGTGCCCACTGTCGGTACAAAAGCAGCGCCCACACTCGCTACAGACCCAGCGCCCACACGCACTATCGACTCAGAGCCCACACTCACTACAGACCCAGCGACCACACTCGCTACAGACCAACGAACATACTCACTGCAGACCCAGCACCCACACTCACTACAGACCCAGTGCCCTCACTTGCTACAGACCCAGCGCCCACACTCACTACAGACCCAGTGCCCTCACTCGCTACAGACCCAGCACCCACACTCACTACAGACCCAGTGCCATCACTCGCTACAGACCCAGCGCCCACACTCACTACAAACCTAGCGGCCACATTCGCTACAGACCCAACGCCCAGACTCGCTACAGACCCAGCGCTCACAGTCGGTACAGAAGCAGCACTCAAACTCACTACAAATCCAGTGCCCACATTCGCTACAGACCCAGCGCCGAAACGCGAACAGACCCAGCACTCACACTCACTACAGACCCAGCGCCCACAAGCGTTTCTGACCCAGCGCCCACTGTCGCTACAGACCCAGAGTCCACACTCGCTACAGACTCAGCGCCCAAACTCGCTACATACCCAGTGCCCACACTCACTACAGCCCAGCGCCCACTGTCGCTACAGACCCAGTGCCCACACTCACTACAGACCCAGCACCCACACACGCTACAAACCCAGCGCCCACACTCACTACAAAACTAGCGGCCACATTCGCTACAGACCCAGTGCCCAAAATCGATACAGTCCCAGCGCCCAGACTCGCTACAGATACAGTGACCACACTAGCTACAGACCCAGCATCCACACTCATTACAGACCCAGCGCCCACAGTCGGTACAGAAGCAGCGCCCACACTCACAACAAATCCAGCGCCCACATTCGCTACAGACCCAGCGCCCAAACTCGCTACAGACCCAGCGTCAACAGTCGCTACAGACCCAGCTTCCACACTCATTACAGACCCAGCGCCCACAGTCGGTACAGAAGCAGCGCCCACACTCACTACAAATCCAGCGCCCACATTCGCTACAGACCCAGCGCCCAAACTCGCTACAGACCCAGCGTCAACAGTCGCTACAGACCCAGCGCCCACACTCGCTACAGACCCAACGACAACACTCGCTACAGACCAAGCGCCCACACTCGCTACATCTCCAGAGCCCACACCCACTACAGACCCAGCGCCCACACTCGCTACATATCCAGAGCCCACACCTGCTACAGACCCAGGAACCACACTCGCTACATATCCAGAGGCCACACTCAATGCAGACCCAGCACACACACTTGCTACAGACCCAGCACCCACACTTGCTACATATCCAAAGCCCACACCCACTACAGACACAGGGACCAAGCTTGCTACAGACCCAGCGCTCACACTTGCTACAGACCCAGTGCCCACACTCACTACTCACCCAGCGCCGACACTCGCTACAGACCCAGTGCCCACACTCGCTACAGACACAGTGACCACACTTGCTACAGACCCAACACCCACACTCACTACAGACCCAGCGCCCACACTCACTACAAACCTAGCGGCCACATTCGCTACAGACCCAGCGCCCAAAATCGATACAGACCCAACGCCCAGACTCGCTACAGACCCAGCGCCCACAGTCGGTACAGAAGCAGCACGCAAACTCACTACAAATCCAGTGCCCACATTCGCTACAGACTCAGCGCCCACTGTCGCTACATATCCAGAGCCCACACCCACTACAGACCCAGTGAGCACAATCACTACAATCCCAGAGCCCACAATCACTGCAGACCCAGCGCCCACACTCGCTACAGACCCACCGCCCACACTCGCTACAGACCCAGCACCCACACTCACTATTGACCCAGTGCCCACACTTGCTACATATCCAGCAAATACACTGACTACAGACCCAAGGCCACACTCGCTACAGACCCAGCGCCCACACTCGCTACAGACACTGCGCCCACACTCGCTACAGATTCCGCGCCCACATTCGCTACAGACCCAGCGCACACACTCACTACAGACCCAGCGCCCACTGTCGGTACAAAAGCAGCGCCCACACTCGCTACAGACCCAGCGCTCACACTCGCTACAGACCCAGCGCTCACACTTGCTACAGATTCCGCGCCCACATTCGCTACAGACCCAACACCCACACACGCTACAGACCCAGCGCCCACACGCACTATCGACCCAGAGCCCACACTCACTACAGACGCAGCGACCACACTCGCTACAGACCAACGAACATACTCACTGCAGACCCAGCACCCACACTCACTACAGACCCAGTGCCCTCACTTGCTACAGACCCAGCGCCCACACTCACTACAGACCCAGTGCCCTCACTCGCTACAGACCCAGCACCCACACTCACTACAGACCCAGCTGCCACATTCGCTACAGACCCAGCGCCCAAAATCGATACAGACCCAACGCCCAGACTCGCTACAGACCCAGCGCCCACAGTCGGTACAGAAGCAGCACGCAAACTCACTACAAATCCAGTGCCCACATTCGCTACAGACTCAGCGCCCAAACGCCAACAGACCCAGCACCCACACTCACTACAGACCCAGCGCCCAGAAGCGTTACTGACCCAGCGCCCACACTCGCTATATATCCAGAGCCCACACCCACTACAGACCCAGTGAGCACAATCACTGAAGACCCAGCACCCACACTCGCTACAGACCCAGCGCCCACGCTCACTACAGACCCTGTGCCCACACTCGCTACAGACCCAACACCCACACTCGCTACAGACCCAGCGCCCACAGTCGCTACAGACCCAGCGCCCACACTCACTACAGACCCAGCGCCCACACTCGCTACAGACACTGCGCCCACACTCGCTACAGATTCCGCGCCCACATTCGCTACAGACCCAGCGCCCACACTCGCTACAGACCCAGCGCCCACTGTCGGTACAAAAGCAGCGCCCACACTCGCTACAGACCCAGCGCCCACACTCGCTACAGACCCAGCGCTCACACTCACTACAGACCCAGCACCCACACTCACTACAGACCCAGCGCTCACACTTGCTACAGATTCCGCGCCCACATTCGCTACAGACCTAACACCCACACACGCTACAGACCCAGCGCCCACACGCACTATCGACCCAGAGCCCACACTCACTACAGACCCAGCGACCACACTTGCTACAGACCAACGAACATACTCACTGCAGACCCAGGGACCGCACTCGCTACAGACCCAGCACCCAGATACGCTACAGACCCAGCGCCCACACTCGCTGCATATCCAAAGCCCACACTCACTACAGACACAGCGCCCACACTCGCTACAGACCCAGCGCCCACATACGCTACAGACCCAGCGCCCACACACGCTACAGACCCTGTGCCCACACTCGCTACAGACCCAGCGCCCACACTCACTACAGACCCAGCGCCCACACTCACTACAGACCCAGTGCCCTCACTCGCTACAAACCCAGCGCCCAGACTCGCTACAGACCCAGCGCCCACACTCACTACAGACCAAGCCCCCACACTCACTACAGACCCAGCGCCCACACTCGCTACAGATCCAGGGCCCACACTTGCTACAGACCCAGAACCCACACTCAAAACAGAGCCAGTGTCCACACTCGCTACAGACCCAGCGCCCACACTTGCTACAGACCCAGCGCCCATACTTGCTACAGAGTCAGTGCCCACACTCACTACAGACCCAGCGCCCACACTCGCTACAGAGACATTCGCCCACACTTGCTACAGACCCAGTGCCCACACCCACTACAGACCCAGCGCCCACACTCACTTCAGACCCAGGAACCACACTCGCTACATATCCAGAAGCCACACTCAATGCAGACCCAGCGCCCACACTTGCTACTGACCAAACGCCCTCACTCGCTACATATCCAAAGCCCACAGCCACTACAGACCCAACACCCACACTCACTACAGACCCAGCGCCCACACTCACTACAAACCTAGCGGCCACATTCGCTACAGACCCAGCGCCCAAAATCGATACAGACCCAACGCCCAGACTCGCTACAGACCCAGCGCCCACAGTCGGTACAGAAGCAGCACGCAAACTCACTACAAATCCAGTGCCCACATTCGCTACAGACTCAGCGCCCACTGTCGCTACATATCCAGAGCCCACACCCACTACAGACCCAGTGAGCACAATCACTACAATCCCAGAGCCCACAATCACTGCAGACCCAGCGCCCACACTCGCTACAGACCCACCGCCCACACTCGCTACAGACCCAGCACCCACACTCACTATTGACCCAGTGCCCACACTTGCTACATATCCAGCAAATACACTGACTACAGACCCAAGGCCACACTCGCTACAGACCCAGCGCCCACACTCGCTACAGACACTGCGCCCACACTCGCTACAGATTCCGCGCCCACATTCGCTACAGACCCAGCGCACACACTCACTACAGACCCAGCGCCCACTGTCGGTACAAAAGCAGCGCCCACACTCGCTACAGACCCAGCGCTCACACTCGCTACAGACCCAGCGCTCACACTTGCTACAGATTCCGCGCCCACATTCGCTACAGACCCAACACCCACACACGCTACAGACCCAGCGCCCACACGCACTATCGACCCAGAGCCCACACTCACTACAGACGCAGCGACCACACTCGCTACAGACCAACGAACATACTCACTGCAGACCCAGCACCCACACTCACTACAGACCCAGTGCCCTCACTTGCTACAGACCCAGCGCCCACACTCACTACAGACCCAGTGCCCTCACTCGCTACAGACCCAGCACCCACACTCACTACAGACCCAGCTGCCACATTCGCTACAGACCCAGCGCCCAAAATCGATACAGACCCAACGCCCAGACTCGCTACAGACCCAGCGCCCACAGTCGGTACAGAAGCAGCACGCAAACTCACTACAAATCCAGTGCCCACATTCGCTACAGACTCAGCGCCCAAACGCCAACAGACCCAGCACCCACACTCACTACAGACCCAGCGCCCAGAAGCGTTACTGACCCAGCGCCCACACTCGCTATATATCCAGAGCCCACACCCACTACAGACCCAGTGAGCACAATCACTGAAGACCCAGCACCCACACTCGCTACAGACCCAGCGCCCACGCTCACTACAGACCCTGTGCCCACACTCGCTACAGACCCAACACCCACACTCGCTACAGACCCAGCGCCCACAGTCGCTACAGACCCAGCGCCCACACTCACTACAGACCCAGCGCCCACACTCGCTACAGACACTGCGCCCACACTCGCTACAGATTCCGCGCCCACATTCGCTACAGACCCAGCGCCCACACTCGCTACAGACCCAGCGCCCACTGTCGGTACAAAAGCAGCGCCCACACTCGCTACAGACCCAGCGCCCACACTCGCTACAGACCCAGCGCTCACACTCACTACAGACCCAGCACCCACACTCACTACAGACCCAGCGCTCACACTTGCTACAGATTCCGCGCCCACATTCGCTACAGACCTAACACCCACACACGCTACAGACCCAGCGCCCACACGCACTATCGACCCAGAGCCCACACTCACTACAGACCCAGCGACCACACTTGCTACAGACCAACGAACATACTCACTGCAGACCCAGGGACCGCACTCGCTACAGACCCAGCACCCAGATACGCTACAGACCCAGCGCCCACACTCGCTGCATATCCAAAGCCCACACTCACTACAGACACAGCGCCCACACTCGCTACAGACCCAGCGCCCACATACGCTACAGACCCAGCGCCCACACACGCTACAGACCCTGTGCCCACACTCGCTACAGACCCAGCGCCCACACTCACTACAGACCCAGCGCCCACACTCACTACAGACCCAGTGCCCTCACTCGCTACAAACCCAGCGCCCAGACTCGCTACAGACCCAGCGCCCACACTCACTACAGACCAAGCCCCCACACTCACTACAGACCCAGCGCCCACACTCGCTACAGATCCAGGGCCCACACTTGCTACAGACCCAGAACCCACACTCAAAACAGAGCCAGTGTCCACACTCGCTACAGACCCAGCGCCCACACTTGCTACAGACCCAGCGCCCATACTTGCTACAGAGTCAGTGCCCACACTCACTACAGACCCAGCGCCCACACTCGCTACAGAGACATTCGCCCACACTTGCTACAGACCCAGTGCCCACACCCACTACAGACCCAGCGCCCACACTCACTTCAGACCCAGGAACCACACTCGCTACATATCCAGAAGCCACACTCAATGCAGACCCAGCGCCCACACTTGCTACTGACCAAACGCCCTCACTCGCTACATATCCAAAGCCCACAGCCACTACAGACCCAGGGACCACACTCGCTACAGACCCAGAGCCCATACTCACTACAATCCCAGAGCCCACACTTACTACAGACCCAGCACCCAGATACGCTACAGACCCAGCACCCACACTCGCTGCATATCCAAAGCCCACACTCACTACAGACCGAGAGCCCACACTCAATACAGACCCAGCGCCCACAATCACTACAAACCCAGCGCCCACACTCACTACAGACCCAGCGCCCACACTCGCTACAGACACAGCGCCCACACTCACTACAGACCCAGCGTCCACACACGCTACAGACCCTGCGCCCACACTCGCTACAGACCCAGTGCCCACACTCACTACAGACCCAGCGCCCACACTCACTACAGACCCAGTGCCCTCACTCGCTACAAACCCAGCGCCCAGACTCGCTACAGACACAGCGCCCACACTCACTACAGGCCGAGCCCCCACACTCACTACAGACCCAGCACCCACACTCGCTACAGATCCAGGGCCCACACTCGCTACAGACCCAGAACCCACACTCACTACAGACCCAGTGTCCACACTCGCTACAGACCCAGCGCCCACACTCGCTACATACCCAGTGCCCAGACTCACTACAGACCCAGCGCCCACTGTCGCTACAAACGCAGCGCCCACACTCACTACAGACCCAGCGCCCATACTCTCTACAGACCCAGCGCCCACACTCGCTATATACACAGATCCCAAACTCACTACAGACCCAGCGCCCACACTCGCTACAGACCCAGTGCCCACACTCGCTACAGACCCAGCGCTCACACTTGCTACAGATTCCGCGCCCACATTCGCTACAGACCCAACACCCACACACGCTACAGACCCAGCGCCCACACGCACTATCGACCCAGAGCTCACACTCACTACAGACCCAGCGACCACACTCGCTACAGACCAACGAACATACTCACTGCAGACCCAGCACCCACACTCACTACAGACCCAGTGCCCTCACTTGCTACAGACCCAGCGCCCACACTCACTACAGACCCAGTGCCCTCACTCGCTACAGACCCAGCACCCACACTCACTACAGACCCAGTGCCATCACTCGCTACAGACCCAGCGCCCACACTCACTACAAACCTAGCGGCCACAGTCGGTACAGAAGCAGCACGCAAACTCACTACAAATCCAGTGCCCACATTCGCTACAGACCCAGCGCCCAAACGCGAACAGACCCAGCACTCACACTCACTACAGACCCAGCGCCCACTGTCGCTACAGACCCAGCGCCCACACTCGCTACATATCCAAAGCTCACACCCACTACAGACACAAGGACCACACTCGCTACATATCCAGAGGCCACAATCAATGCAGACCCAGTGCCCGCACTCGCTACAGACCCAGCGCCCACACTCGCTACATTATCAAAGCCCACACCCACTACAGACACAGGGAACACACTCGCTACAGACCCAGAGCCCACAATCACTGCAGACCTAGCGCCCACACCCACTACAGCCCCAGTGCCCACACTCGCTACAATCCCAGTGCCCATAATCACTACAGGACCAGCACCCACACTTGCTACAATCCCACAGCCCTAACACACTAGACGCAGAGCCCACACTCACTACAGCCCCAGTGCCCACACCCACTACAGACACAGGGCCCACACTCACTACATATCCAGTGCCCTTACTCGCTACAGACCCAGCGCCCACACTCACTACAAAAGCCAGCGCCCACATACGCTACAGACCAAGCGCCCAAACTCGCTACAGACCCAGCGCCCACACTCAGTACAGACCCAGCGCCCACACTCGCTACAGACCAACGAACATAATCACTGCAGACCCAGCGCCCACACTTGCTTCAGACCCAGTGCCCACACTCACTACAGACCCAGCGCCCACACTCGAACAGACCCAGCGCCCACACTTGCTACAGACCCAGTGCCCACACCCACTACAGATCCAGCGCCCAATGTCGCTACAGACCCAGCGCCCACACTCGCTACAGACCCAGAGCCCACACTCGCTACAATCCCACAGCCCTAACCCACTGCAGACCCAGTGCCCACACTCACTACAGACCCAGCACCCAAACACGTTACAGACCGAGTGCCCACACTCACTACAGATCCAGCAAACACACACACTACAGACCCAGCGCCCACACTCGCTACAGACCCAGCGTCCACACTCACTACAGACCCAGCGCCCACACTCGCTACAGACCCAGCGCCCACACTCGCTACATATCTATACCCACACTCTCTACATACCCAGTGCTCACACTCACCACAGACCCAGCACCCACACTCGCTACAGACCCAGCGAACACACTCGCTACAGACCAAAGAACATACTCACTGCAGACCCAGCACCCACACTCACTACAGACCCAGTGCCCGCACTCGCTACAGACCCAGCGCCCACACTCACTACAAACCTAGCGGCCACATTCGCTACAGACCCAGCGCCCAAAATCGATACAGACCCAGCGCCCAGACTCGCTACTGAAACAGTGACCACACTCACTACAGATCCAGCACCCACACTCACTACAGACACAACGCCCACACTCGCTACAGACCCAGCGCCCACACTCACTACAAAAGCCAGTGCCCACATTCGCTACAAACCAGCGCCCACACTCTCTACAGACACAGCGCCCACACTCACTACAGATCCAGCGCCCACCGTCGCTACAGACCCAGCGCCCACACTCGCTACAGACCCAGAGCCCACACTCGCTACAATCCCAGAGCCCACAATCACTACAGAACCAGCACCCACACTTGCTACAATCCCACAGCCCTAACACACTGCAGACCCAGTGCCCACACTCACTACACACCCTGCACCCAAACACGTTACAGACCGAGTGCCCACACTCACTACAGATCCAGCGCCCACACTCGTTACAGACCCAGCGCCCACACTCGCTACAGACCCAGCGCCCACACTCGTTACAGACCCAGCGCCCACACTCGCTACATATCTATACCCACACTCTCTACAGACCCAGTGCTCACACTCACCACAGACCCAGATCCAATACTCACTACAGACCCAGCGAACACACTCGCTACAGACCAACGAACATACTCTCTGTAGACCCAGCACCCACACTCACTGCGACCCAGTGCCCTCACTCGCTACAGACCCAGCGCCCACAATCACTACAAACCTAGCGGCCACATTCGCTACAGACCCAGCGCACAAAATCAATACAGACCCAGCGCCCAGACTCGCTACTGACACAGTGACCACACTCACTACAGATCCAGCACCCACACTCACTACAGACACAACGCCCACACTCACTACAAAAGCCAGCGCCCACATTCGCTACAAACCAAGCGTCCAAACTCGCTACAGACCCAGTGCCCACACTCACTACAGACCCAGCGCCCACACTCGCTACAGACCCATTCGCCCACACTTGCTACAGAGTCAGTGCCCACACTCACTACAGACCCAGCGCCCACACTCGCTGCAGACCCATTCGCCCACACTTGCTACAGACCCAGTGCCCACACTCGCTACAGACCAAACGCCCTCACTCGCTACATATCCAAAGCCCACAGCCACTACAGACCCAGGGACCACACTCGCTACAGACCCAGAGCCCATACTCACTACAGACCCAGTGCCCACACTCACTACAGAACCAGCACCCACACTTGCTGCAATCCCACAGCCCAAACACACTGCAGACCAATTGCCCACACTTACTACAGACCCAGCACCCAGATACGCTACAGACCCAGCGCTCACACTCGCTACATATCCAAAACCCACACTCACTACAGACCCAACGCCCACAGTCAATACAGACCCAGCGCCCACAATCACTACAAACCCAGCGCCCAGACTCACTACAGACCCAGCGCCCACACTCACTACAGACCCAGAGCCCACACTCACTACAGACCAATCCCCCACACTCACTACAGACCCAGTGCCCACACTCGCTACAGACCCAGCCCCCACACTCGCTACATACCCAGTGCCCAGACTCACTACAGACCCAGCGCCCACACTCACTACAGACCCAGAGCACACACTCACTACAGACCCAGCGCCCAGACTCTCGACAGACCCAGCGCCCACACTCGCTATAGAGCCAGTTCCCACACTCACTACAGACCCAGCGCCCACACTCGCTATAGACCCAGTTCCCACACTCACTACAGACCCAGCACCCACACTCACTACAGACACAGTGCCCTCACTCGCTAAAGACCCAGCGCCCAAAATCGATACAGACCCAGCGCCCAGACTCGCTACAGACACAGTGACCACACTCGCTACAGACCCAGCACCCACACTCACTACAATCCCAGAGCCCAGAATCACTGCAGACCCAGCACCCTCACTGGTTACAGACTCAGCGCCCAAATTCGCTACATATCCAGAGCCCAGACCCACTACAGACCTAGCACCCACACACGTTACACACCCAGCGCCCACACTTGCTACAGAGTCAGTGCCCACACTCACTACAGACCCAGCGCCCACACTCGCTACAGACCCAGCGCCCACACTTGCTACAGACCCAGTGCCCACACTCACTACAGACCCAACGCCCACACTCACTACAGACCCAGCGCCCACACTCGCTACAGACCCAGCGCCCACACTCACTACAGACCCAGTGCCCACACTCACTACAGACCCAGCGCCCACTGTCGCTACAGACCCAGCGCCCACACTCGCTACAGACCAAACGCCCTCACTCGCTACATATCCAAAGCCCACAGCCACTACAGACCCAGGGACCACACTCGCTACAGACCCAGAGCCCATACTCACTACAGCCCCTGTGCCCACACTCGCTACAATCCCAGAGCCACAATCACTACAGACCCAGCACGCACACTCACTACAGACCCAGTGCCCACACTCACTACAGAACCAGCACCCACACTTGCTGCAATCCCACAGCCCAAACACACTGCAGACCAAGTGCCCACACTTACTACAGACCCAGTTCCCACACTCACTACAGACCCAGCACCCACACTCACTACAGACACAGTGCCCTCACTCGCTAAAGACCCAGCGCCCAAAATCGATACAGACCCAGCGCCCAGACTCGCTACAGACACAGTGACCACACTCGCTACAGACCCAGCACCCACACTCACTACAATCCCAGAGCCCAGAATCACTGCAGACCCAGCACCCTCACTGGTTACAGACTCAGCGCCCAAATTCGCTACATATCCAGAGCCCAGACCCACTACAGACCTAGCACCCACACACGTTACACACCCAGCGCCCACACTTGCTACAGAGTCAGTGCCCACACTCACTACAGACCCAGCGCCCACACTCGCTACAGACCCAGCGCCCACACTTGCTACAGACCCAGTGCCCACACTCACTACAGACCCAACGCCCACACTCACTACAGACCCAGCGCCCACACTCGCTACAGACCCAGCGCCCACACTCACTACAGACCCAGTGCCCACACTCACTACAGACCCAGCGCCCACTGTCGCTACAGACCCAGCGCCCACACTCGCTACAGACCAAACGCCCTCACTCGCTACATATCCAAAGCCCACAGCCACTACAGACCCAGGGACCACACTCGCTACAGACCCAGAGCCCATACTCACTACAGCCCCTGTGCCCACACTCGCTACAATCCCAGAGCCACAATCACGACAGACCCAGCACGCACACTCACTACAGACCCAGTGCCCACACTCACTACAGAACCAGCACCCACACTTGCTGCAATCCCACAGCCCAAACACACTGCAGACCAAGTGCCCACACTTACTACAGACCCAGCACCCAGATACGCTACAGACCCAGCGCCCACACTCGCTACATATCCAAAGCCCACACTCACTACAGACCCAGCGCCCACAATCAATACAGACCCAGCGCCCACAATTACTACAAACCCAGCGCCCACATTCACTACAGACCCAGCGACCACACTCACTACAGACCCAGCGCCCACACTCACTACAGACCCAGCGCCCACACTTGCTACCGACCCAGCGGCCACACTCACTACAAAAGCCAGTGCCCACATTCGCTACCGACCAAGCGCCCAAACTCGCTACAGACCCTGCGCCCAAACTCGAACAGACCCAGCGCCCACACTTGCTACAGACCCATTGCCCACACTCACTACAGATCCAGCGCCCACTGTTGCTACAGACTCAGCGCCCACACTCGCAACATATCCAAAGCCCACAGCCACTACAGATCCAGGGACCACACTCGCTACAGACCCAGAGCCCATACTCACTACAATCCCAGAGCCCACACTTACTACAGACCCAGCACCCAGATACACTACAGACCCAGCGCCCACACTCACTACAGACACAGCGCCCACACTCACTACAGACCCACCGCCCACACACGCTACAGACCCAGCGCCCACACACGCTACAGACCCTGCGCCCACACATGCTACAGACCCAGTGCCCACACTCACTACAGACCCAGCGCCCACACTCACTACAGACCCAGTGCCCTCACTCGCTACAAACCCAGCGCCCAGACTCGCTACAGACACAGCGCCCACACTCACTACAGACCAAGCCCCCACACTCACGACAGACCAAGCGCCCACACTCGCTACAGATCCAGGGCCCACACTTGCTACAGACCCAGAACCCACACTCAAAACAGAGCCAGTGTCCACACTCGCTACAGACCCAGCGCCCACACTCGCTACAGACCCAGCGCCCATACTTGTTACAGAGTCAGTGCCCACACTCACTACAGACCTAGTGCCCACACCCACTACAGACCCAGCGCCCACACTCACTACAGACCCAGGAACCACACTCGCTACACATCCTAAAGCCACACTCAATGCAGACCCAGCGCCCACACTCGCTACTGACCAGACGCCCTAACTCGCTACATATCCAAAGCACACAGCCACTACAGACCCAGGGACCACACTCGCTACAGACCCAGAGCCCATACTCACTACAATCCCAGAGCCCACACTTACTACAGACCCAGCACCCAGATACGCTACAGACCCAGCACCCACACTCGCTGCATATCCAAAGCCCACACTCACTACAGACCGAGCGCCCACACTCAATACAGACCCAGCGCAAACAATCACTACAAACCCAGCGCCCACACTCACTACAGACCCAGCGCCCACACTCGCTACAGACACAGCGCCCACACTCACTACAGACCCAGCGTCCACACACGCTACAGACCCTGCGCCCACACTCGCTACAGACCCAGTGCCCACACTCACTACAGACCCAGCGCCCACACTCACTACAGACCCAGTGCCCTCACTCGCTACAAACCCAGCGCCCAGACTCGCTACAGACACAGCGCCCACACTCACTACTGACCAAGCCCCCACACTCACTACAGACCCAGCGCCCACACTCGCTACAGATCCAGGGCCCACACTCGCTACAGACCCAGAACCCACACTCACTACAGACCCAGTGTCCACACTCGCAACAGACCCAGCGCCCACACTCGCTACATACCCAGTGCCCAGACTCACTACAGACCCAGCGCCCACTGTCGCTACAAACGCAGCGCCCACACTAACTACAGACCCAGCGCCCATACTCTGTACAGACCCAGCGCCCACACTCGCTATATACACAGATCCCAAACTCACTACAGACCCAGCGACCACACTCGCTACAGACTAACGAACATACTCACTGCAGACCCAGCACCCACACTCACTAAAGACCCAGTGCCCTCACTCGCTAAAGACCCAGCGCCCAGACTCGCTACAGACACAGTGAGCACACTCGCTACAGACCCAGCACCCACACTCACTACAATCCCAGAGCCCACAATCACTGCAGACCCAGCACCCTCACTCATTACAGACCCAGCGCCCAAATTCGCTACATATCCAGAGCCCACACCCACTACAGACCCAGCACCCACACACGTTACACACCCAGCGCCCACACTTGCTACAGAGTCAGTGCCCACACTCACTACAGACTCAGCGCCCACACTCGCTACAGACCCAGCGCCCACACTTGCTACAGACCAGTGCCCACACTCACTACAGACCCAGCGCCCACACTCACTACAGACCCAGCGCCCACACTCGCTACAGACCCAGCGCCCACACTCACTACAGACCCAGTGCCCACACTCACTACAGACCCAGTGCCCACTGTCGCTACAGATACAGCGCCCACACTCGCTACAGACCAAACGCACTCACTCGCTACATATCAAAAGCCCACACCCACTACAGACCCAGGGACCACACTCGCTACTGACCCAGAGCCCATACTCACTACAGCCCCTGTGCCCACACTCGCTACAATCCCAGAGCCACAATCACTACAGACCCAGCGCCCACACTCACTACAGACCCAGCGCCCACACTCAGAACAGACACAGCGCCCAAACTCGCTACAGACCCTGCGCCCACACTCGAACAGACCCAGCGCCCACACTTGCTCCAGACCCATTGCCAAACTCACCACAGATCCAGCGCCCACTGTCGCTACAGACTCAGCGCCCACACTCGCTACAGACCCAGAGCCCACACTCGCTACAATCCCAGAGCCCACAATCACTACAGAACCAGCACCCACACTTGCTACAATCCCACAGCCCTAACACACTGCAGACCCAGTGCCCACACTCACTACAGACCCAGCACGCACACAGGTTACAGACCGAGAGCCCACACTCACTACAGATCCAGCAAACACACTCACTACAGACCCAACGCCCACACTCGCTACAGACCCAGCGCCCACACTCGCTACAGACCCAGCGCTCACACTCACCACAGACCCAGCGCCCACACTCGCTATCGACCCAGCTCCCACACTCACTACAGACCCAACGAGCACACTCGCTACAGACCAACGAACATACTCACTACAGACCCAGCGCCCACACTCACTACATATCTATACCCACACTCTCTACAGACCCAGCGCCCACATTCGCTATCGACCCAGCTCCCACACTCACTACAGACCCAGCACCCACACTCACTACAGACCCAGTGCCCTCACTCGCTACAGACCCAGCGCCCACACTCACTACAAACCTAGCGGCCACATTCGCTACAGACCCAGCGCCCAAAATTGATACAGACCCAGCGCCCAGACTCGCTATTGACACAGTGACCACACTCACTACAGATCCAGCACCCACACTCACTACAGACACAACGCCCACACTCGCTACAGACCCAGCGCCCACAGTCGCTACAAACCAAGCGCCCAAACTCTCTACCGACCCAGTGCGCACATTCACTACAGACCCAGCGCCCACACTCGCTACAGACCCAGCGCCCATACTTGCTACAGAGTCAGTGCCCACACTCACTACAGGCCCAGCGCCCACACTCGCTACAGAGCCATTCGCCCACACTTGCTACATACCCAGTGCCCACACCCACTACAGACCCAGCGCCCACATCGCTACAGACCCAGCGACAACACTCGCTACAGACCAAGCGCCCACACTCGCTACATATCCAGAGCCCAGACCCACTCGAGACCCAGGAACCACACTCGCTACATATCCAGAAGCCACACTCAATGCAGACCCAGCGCCCACACTCGCTACATATCCAAAGCCCACAGCCACTACAGACCCAGGGACCACACTCGCTACAGACCCAGAGCCCATACTCACTACAGCCCCTGTGCCCACACTCGCTACAATCCCAGAGCCACACTCACTACAGAACCAGCACCCACACTTGCTGCAATCCCACAGCCCAAACACACTGCAGACCAAGTGCCCACACTTACTACAGACCCAGCACCCAGATAGGCTACAGACCCAGCGCCCACACTCGCTGCATATCCAAAGCCCACACTCACTACAGACCCAGCGCCCACACTCACTACAAACCTAGCGGCCACATTCGCTACAGACCCAGCGCCCAAAATCGATACAGACCCAGCGCCCAGACTCGCTACTGAAACAGTGACCACACTCACTACAGATCCAGCACCCACACTCACTACAGACACAACGCCCACACTCGCTACAGACCCAGCGCCCACACTCACTACAAAAGCCAGTGCCCACATTCGCTACAAACCAGCGCCCACACTCTCTACAGACACAGCGCCCACACTCACTACAGATCCAGCGCCCACCGTCGCTACAGACCCAGCGCCCACACTCGCTACAGACCCAGAGCCCACACTCGCTACAATCCCAGAGCCCACAATCACTACAGAACCAGCACCCACACTTGCTACAATCCCACAGCCCTAACACACTGCAGACCCAGTGCCCACACTCACTACACACCCTGCACCCAAACACGTTACAGACCGAGTGCCCACACTCACTACAGATCCAGCGCCCACACTCGTTACAGACCCAGCGCCCACACTCGCTACAGACCCAGCGCCCACACTCGTTACAGACCCAGCGCCCACACTCGCTACATATCTATACCCACACTCTCTACAGACCCAGTGCTCACACTCACCACAGACCCAGATCCAATACTCACTACAGACCCAGCGAACACACTCGCTACAGACCAACGAACATACTCTCTGTAGACCCAGCACCCACACTCACTGCGACCCAGTGCCCTCACTCGCTACAGACCCAGCGCCCACAATCACTACAAACCTAGCGGCCACATTCGCTACAGACCCAGCGCACAAAATCAATACAGACCCAGCGCCCAGACTCGCTACTGACACAGTGACCACACTCACTACAGATCCAGCACCCACACTCACTACAGACACAACGCCCACACTCACTACAAAAGCCAGCGCCCACATTCGCTACAAACCAAGCGTCCAAACTCGCTACAGACCCAGTGCCCACACTCACTACAGACCCAGCGCCCACACTCGCTACAGACCCATTCGCCCACACTTGCTACAGAGTCAGTGCCCACACTCACTACAGACCCAGCGCCCACACTCGCTGCAGACCCATTCGCCCACACTTGCTACAGACCCAGTGCCCACACTCGCTACAGACCAAACGCCCTCACTCGCTACATATCCAAAGCCCACAGCCACTACAGACCCAGGGACCACACTCGCTACAGACCCAGAGCCCATACTCACTACAGACCCAGTGCCCACACTCACTACAGAACCAGCACCCACACTTGCTGCAATCCCACAGCCCAAACACACTGCAGACCAATTGCCCACACTTACTACAGACCCAGCACCCAGATACGCTACAGACCCAGCGCTCACACTCGCTACATATCCAAAACCCACACTCACTACAGACCCAACGCCCACAGTCAATACAGACCCAGCGCCCACAATCACTACAAACCCAGCGCCCAGACTCACTACAGACCCAGCGCCCACACTCACTACAGACCCAGAGCCCACACTCACTACAGACCAATCCCCCACACTCACTACAGACCCAGTGCCCACACTCGCTACAGACCCAGCCCCCACACTCGCTACATACCCAGTGCCCAGACTCACTACAGACCCAGCGCCCACACTCACTACAGACCCAGAGCACACACTCACTACAGACCCAGCGCCCAGACTCTCGACAGACCCAGCGCCCACACTCGCTATAGAGCCAGTTCCCACACTCACTACAGACCCAGCGCCCACACTCGCTATAGACCCAGTTCCCACACTCACTACAGACCCAGCACCCACACTCACTACAGACACAGTGCCCTCACTCGCTAAAGACCCAGCGCCCAAAATCGATACAGACCCAGCGCCCAGACTCGCTACAGACACAGTGACCACACTCGCTACAGACCCAGCACCCACACTCACTACAATCCCAGAGCCCAGAATCACTGCAGACCCAGCACCCTCACTGGTTACAGACTCAGCGCCCAAATTCGCTACATATCCAGAGCCCAGACCCACTACAGACCTAGCACCCACACACGTTACACACCCAGCGCCCACACTTGCTACAGAGTCAGTGCCCACACTCACTACAGACCCAGCGCCCACACTCGCTACAGACCCAGCGCCCACACTTGCTACAGACCCAGTGCCCACACTCACTACAGACCCAACGCCCACACTCACTACAGACCCAGCGCCCACACTCGCTACAGACCCAGCGCCCACACTCACTACAGACCCAGTGCCCACACTCACTACAGACCCAGCGCCCACTGTCGCTACAGACCCAGCGCCCACACTCGCTACAGACCAAACGCCCTCACTCGCTACATATCCAAAGCCCACAGCCACTACAGACCCAGGGACCACACTCGCTACAGACCCAGAGCCCATACTCACTACAGCCCCTGTGCCCACACTCGCTACAATCCCAGAGCCACAATCACTACAGACCCAGCACGCACACTCACTACAGACCCAGTGCCCACACTCACTACAGAACCAGCACCCACACTTGCTGCAATCCCACAGCCCAAACACACTGCAGACCAAGTGCCCACACTTACTACAGACCCAGTTCCCACACTCACTACAGACCCAGCACCCACACTCACTACAGACACAGTGCCCTCACTCGCTAAAGACCCAGCGCCCAAAATCGATACAGACCCAGCGCCCAGACTCGCTACAGACACAGTGACCACACTCGCTACAGACCCAGCACCCACACTCACTACAATCCCAGAGCCCAGAATCACTGCAGACCCAGCACCCTCACTGGTTACAGACTCAGCGCCCAAATTCGCTACATATCCAGAGCCCAGACCCACTACAGACCTAGCACCCACACACGTTACACACCCAGCGCCCACACTTGCTACAGAGTCAGTGCCCACACTCACTACAGACCCAGCGCCCACACTCGCTACAGACCCAGCGCCCACACTTGCTACAGACCCAGTGCCCACACTCACTACAGACCCAACGCCCACACTCACTACAGACCCAGCGCCCACACTCGCTACAGACCCAGCGCCCACACTCACTACAGACCCAGTGCCCACACTCACTACAGACCCAGCGCCCACTGTCGCTACAGACCCAGCGCCCACACTCGCTACAGACCAAACGCCCTCACTCGCTACATATCCAAAGCCCACAGCCACTACAGACCCAGGGACCACACTCGCTACAGACCCAGAGCCCATACTCACTACAGCCCCTGTGCCCACACTCGCTACAATCCCAGAGCCACAATCACGACAGACCCAGCACGCACACTCACTACAGACCCAGTGCCCACACTCACTACAGAACCAGCACCCACACTTGCTGCAATCCCACAGCCCAAACACACTGCAGACCAAGTGCCCACACTTACTACAGACCCAGCACCCAGATACGCTACAGACCCAGCGCCCACACTCGCTACATATCCAAAGCCCACACTCACTACAGACCCAGCGCCCACAATCAATACAGACCCAGCGCCCACAATTACTACAAACCCAGCGCCCACATTCACTACAGACCCAGCGACCACACTCACTACAGACCCAGCGCCCACACTCACTACAGACCCAGCGCCCACACTTGCTACCGACCCAGCGGCCACACTCACTACAAAAGCCAGTGCCCACATTCGCTACCGACCAAGCGCCCAAACTCGCTACAGACCCTGCGCCCAAACTCGAACAGACCCAGCGCCCACACTTGCTACAGACCCATTGCCCACACTCACTACAGATCCAGCGCCCACTGTTGCTACAGACTCAGCGCCCACACTCGCAACATATCCAAAGCCCACAGCCACTACAGATCCAGGGACCACACTCGCTACAGACCCAGAGCCCATACTCACTACAATCCCAGAGCCCACACTTACTACAGACCCAGCACCCAGATACACTACAGACCCAGCGCCCACACTCACTACAGACACAGCGCCCACACTCACTACAGACCCACCGCCCACACACGCTACAGACCCAGCGCCCACACACGCTACAGACCCTGCGCCCACACATGCTACAGACCCAGTGCCCACACTCACTACAGACCCAGCGCCCACACTCACTACAGACCCAGTGCCCTCACTCGCTACAAACCCAGCGCCCAGACTCGCTACAGACACAGCGCCCACACTCACTACAGACCAAGCCCCCACACTCACGACAGACCAAGCGCCCACACTCGCTACAGATCCAGGGCCCACACTTGCTACAGACCCAGAACCCACACTCAAAACAGAGCCAGTGTCCACACTCGCTACAGACCCAGCGCCCACACTCGCTACAGACCCAGCGCCCATACTTGTTACAGAGTCAGTGCCCACACTCACTACAGACCTAGTGCCCACACCCACTACAGACCCAGCGCCCACACTCACTACAGACCCAGGAACCACACTCGCTACACATCCTAAAGCCACACTCAATGCAGACCCAGCGCCCACACTCGCTACTGACCAGACGCCCTAACTCGCTACATATCCAAAGCACACAGCCACTACAGACCCAGGGACCACACTCGCTACAGACCCAGAGCCCATACTCACTACAATCCCAGAGCCCACACTTACTACAGACCCAGCACCCAGATACGCTACAGACCCAGCACCCACACTCGCTGCATATCCAAAGCCCACACTCACTACAGACCGAGCGCCCACACTCAATACAGACCCAGCGCAAACAATCACTACAAACCCAGCGCCCACACTCACTACAGACCCAGCGCCCACACTCGCTACAGACACAGCGCCCACACTCACTACAGACCCAGCGTCCACACACGCTACAGACCCTGCGCCCACACTCGCTACAGACCCAGTGCCCACACTCACTACAGACCCAGCGCCCACACTCACTACAGACCCAGTGCCCTCACTCGCTACAAACCCAGCGCCCAGACTCGCTACAGACACAGCGCCCACACTCACTACTGACCAAGCCCCCACACTCACTACAGACCCAGCGCCCACACTCGCTACAGATCCAGGGCCCACACTCGCTACAGACCCAGAACCCACACTCACTACAGACCCAGTGTCCACACTCGCAACAGACCCAGCGCCCACACTCGCTACATACCCAGTGCCCAGACTCACTACAGACCCAGCGCCCACTGTCGCTACAAACGCAGCGCCCACACTAACTACAGACCCAGCGCCCATACTCTGTACAGACCCAGCGCCCACACTCGCTATATACACAGATCGCAAACTCACTACAGACCCAGCGACCACACTCGCTACAGACTAACGAACATACTCACTGCAGACCCAGCACCCACACTCACTAAAGACCCAGTGCCCTCACTCGCTAAAGACCCAGCGCCCAGACTCGCTACAGACACAGTGAGCACACTCGCTACAGACCCAGCACCCACACTCACTACAATCCCAGAGCCCACAATCACTGCAGACCCAGCACCCTCACTCATT
This sequence comes from Isurus oxyrinchus, assembly GCA_026770705.1. Lineage (NCBI taxonomy): Eukaryota > Metazoa > Chordata > Chondrichthyes > Lamniformes > Lamnidae > Isurus > Isurus oxyrinchus. The sequence continues at coordinate 165,532,378 of JANJGN010000008.1, forward strand.
ACAGACCCAGCGCCCAAATTCGCTACATATCCAGAGCCCACACCCACTACAGACCCAGCACCCACACACGTTACACACCCAGCGCCCACACTTGCTACAGAGTCAGTGCCCACACTCACTACAGACTCAGCGCCCACACTCGCTACAGACCCAGCGCCCACACTTGCTACAGACCAGTGCCCACACTCACTACAGACCCAGCGCCCACACTCACTACAGACCCAGCGCCCACACTCGCTACAGACCCAGCGCCCACACTCACTACAGACCCAGTGCCCACACTCACTACAGACCCAGTGCCCACTGTCGCTACAGATACAGCGCCCACACTCGCTACAGACCAAACGCACTCACTCGCTACATATCAAAAGCCCACACCCACTACAGACCCAGGGACCACACTCGCTACTGACCCAGAGCCCATACTCACTACAGCCCCTGTGCCCACACTCGCTACAATCCCAGAGCCACAATCACTACAGACCCAGCGCCCACACTCACTACAGACCCAGCGCCCACACTCAGAACAGACACAGCGCCCAAACTCGCTACAGACCCTGCGCCCACACTCGAACAGACCCAGCGCCCACACTTGCTCCAGACCCATTGCCAAACTCACCACAGATCCAGCGCCCACTGTCGCTACAGACTCAGCGCCCACACTCGCTACAGACCCAGAGCCCACACTCGCTACAATCCCAGAGCCCACAATCACTACAGAACCAGCACCCACACTTGCTACAATCCCACAGCCCTAACACACTGCAGACCCAGTGCCCACACTCACTACAGACCCAGCACGCACACAGGTTACAGACCGAGAGCCCACACTCACTACAGATCCAGCAAACACACTCACTACAGACCCAACGCCCACACTCGCTACAGACCCAGCGCCCACACTCGCTACAGACCCAGCGCTCACACTCACCACAGACCCAGCGCCCACACTCGCTATCGACCCAGCTCCCACACTCACTACAGACCCAACGAGCACACTCGCTACAGACCAACGAACATACTCACTACAGACCCAGCGCCCACACTCACTACATATCTATACCCACACTCTCTACAGACCCAGCGCCCACATTCGCTATCGACCCAGCTCCCACACTCACTACAGACCCAGCACCCACACTCACTACAGACCCAGTGCCCTCACTCGCTACAGACCCAGCGCCCACACTCACTACAAACCTAGCGGCCACATTCGCTACAGACCCAGCGCCCAAAATTGATACAGACCCAGCGCCCAGACTCGCTATTGACACAGTGACCACACTCACTACAGATCCAGCACCCACACTCACTACAGACACAACGCCCACACTCGCTACAGACCCAGCGCCCACAGTCGCTACAAACCAAGCGCCCAAACTCTCTACCGACCCAGTGCGCACATTCACTACAGACCCAGCGCCCACACTCGCTACAGACCCAGCGCCCATACTTGCTACAGAGTCAGTGCCCACACTCACTACAGGCCCAGCGCCCACACTCGCTACAGAGCCATTCGCCCACACTTGCTACATACCCAGTGCCCACACCCACTACAGACCCAGCGCCCACATCGCTACAGACCCAGCGACAACACTCGCTACAGACCAAGCGCCCACACTCGCTACATATCCAGAGCCCAGACCCACTCGAGACCCAGGAACCACACTCGCTACATATCCAGAAGCCACACTCAATGCAGACCCAGCGCCCACACTCGCTACATATCCAAAGCCCACAGCCACTACAGACCCAGGGACCACACTCGCTACAGACCCAGAGCCCATACTCACTACAGCCCCTGTGCCCACACTCGCTACAATCCCAGAGCCACACTCACTACAGAACCAGCACCCACACTTGCTGCAATCCCACAGCCCAAACACACTGCAGACCAAGTGCCCACACTTACTACAGACCCAGCACCCAGATAGGCTACAGACCCAGCGCCCACACTCGCTGCATATCCAAAGCCCACACTCACTACAGACCGAGCGCCCACACTCAATACAGACCCAGCGCCCACACTCGCTACAGACACAGTGCCCACACTCACTACAGACCCAGCGCCCACAAACGCTACAGATCCTGCGCCCAGACTCGCTACAGACCCAGCGCCCACACTCACTACAGACCAAGGACTCACACTCACTACAGACCCAGTGCCCACGCTTGCTGCAGATCCAGAGCCCACACTCACTACAGACCCAGAACCCACACTCACTACAGACCCAGTGCCCACACTCGCTACAGACCCAGTGCCCACACTCGCTACATACCCAGTGCCCAGACTCACTACAGACCCAGCGCCCACTGTCGCTACAAACGCAGCGCGCACACTCACTACAGACCCAGCGCCCATACTCTCTACAGACCCAGCGCCCACACTCGCTATATACACAGCTCCCAAACTCACTACAGACCCAGCGACCACACTCGCTACAGACCAACGAACATACTCACTGTAGACCCAGCGCCCAGACTCACTACAATCCCAGAGCCCACAATCACTGCAGACCCAGCACCCTCACTCATTACAGACCCAGCGCCCAAATTCGCTACATATCCAGAGCCCACACCCACTACAGACCCAGCACCCACACACGTTACACACCCAGCGCCCACACTTGCTACAGAGTCAGTGCCCACACTCACTACAGACTCAGCGCCCACACTCGCTACAGACCCAGCGCCCACACTTGCTACAGACCAGTGCCCACACTCACTACAGACCCAGCGCCCACACTCACTACAGACCCAGCGCCCACACTCGCTACAGACCCAGCGCCCACACTCACTACAGACCCAGTGCCCACACTCACTACAGACCCAGTGCCCACTGTCGCTACAGATACAGCGCCCACACTCGCTACAGACCCAGCGCCCACACTTGCTACAGACCCAGCGCCCACACTTGCTACAGACCAGTGCCCACACTCACTACAGACCCAGCGCCCACACTCACTACAGACCCAGCGCCCACACTCGCTACAGACCCAGAGCCCATACTCACTACAGCCCCTGTGCCCACACTCGCTACAATCCCAGAGCCACAATCACTACAGACCCAGCGCCCACACTCACTACAGACCCAGCGCCCACACTCAGAACAGACACAGCGCCCAAACTCGCTACAGACCCTGCGCCCACACTCGAACAGACCCAGCGCCCACACTTGCTCCAGACCCATTGCCAAACTCACCACAGATCCAGCGCCCACTGTCGCTACAGACTCAGCGCCCACACTCGCTACAGACCCAGAGCCCACACTCGCTACAATCCCAGAGCCCACAATCACTACAGAACCAGCACCCACACTTGCTACAATCCCACAGCCCTAACACACTGCAGACCCAGTGCCCACACTCACTACAGACCCAGCACGCACACAGGTTACAGACCGAGAGCCCACACTCACTACAGATCCAGCAAACACACTCACTACAGACCCAACGCCCACACTCGCTACAGACCCAGCGCCCACACTCGCTACAGACCCAGCGCTCACACTCACCACAGACCCAGCGCCCACACTCGCTATCGACCCAGCTCCCACACTCACTACAGACCCAACGAGCACACTCGCTACAGACCAACGAACATACTCACTACAGACCCAGCGCCCACACTCACTACATATCTATACCCACACTCTCTACAGACCCAGCGCCCACATTCGCTATCGACCCAGCTCCCACACTCACTACAGACCCAGCACCCACACTCACTACAGACCCAGTGCCCTCACTCGCTACAGACCCAGCGCCCACACTCACTACAAACCTAGCGGCCACATTCGCTACAGACCCAGCGCCCAAAATTGATACAGACCCAGCGCCCAGACTCGCTATTGACACAGTGACCACACTCACTACAGATCCAGCACCCACACTCACTACAGACACAACGCCCACACTCGCTACAGACCCAGCGCCCACAGTCGCTACAAACCAAGCGCCCAAACTCTCTACCGACCCAGTGCGCACATTCACTACAGACCCAGCGCCCACACTCGCTACAGACCCAGCGCCCATACTTGCTACAGAGTCAGTGCCCACACTCACTACAGACCCAGCGCCCACACTCGCTACAGAGCCATTCGCCCACACTTGCTACATACCCAGTGCCCACACCCACTACAGACCCAGCGCCCACATCGCTACAGACCCAGCGACAACACTCGCTACAGACCAAGCGCCCACACTCGCTACATATCCAGAGCCCAGACCCACTCGAGACCCAGGAACCACACTCGCTACATATCCAGAAGCTACACTCAATGCAGACCCAGCGCCCACACTCGCTACAGACCAAACGCCCTCACTCGCTGCATTCCAAAGCCCACAGCCACTACAGACCCAGGGACCACACTCGCTACAGACCCAGAGCCCATACTCACTACAGCCCCTGTGCCCACACTCGCTACAATCCCAGAGCCACACTCACTACAGACCCAGTGCCCACAATCACTACAGAACCAGCACCCACACTTGCTGCAATCCCACAGCCCAAACACACTGCAGACCAAGTGCCCACACTTACTACAGACCCAGCACCCAGATAGGCTACAGACCCAGCGCCCACACTCGCTGCATATCCAAAGCCCACACTCACTACAGACCGAGCGCCCACACTCAATACAGACCCAGCGCCCACACTCGCTACAGACACAGTGCCCACACTCACTACAGACCCAGCGCCCACAAACGCTACAGATCCTGCGCCCAGACTCGCTACAGACCCAGCGCCCACACTCACTACAGACCAAGGACTCACACTCACTACAGACCCAGCGCCCACGCTTGCTGCAGATCCAGAGCCCACACTCACTACAGACCCAGAACCCACACTCACTACAGACCCAGTGCCCACACTCGCTACAGACCCAGTGCCCACACTCGCTACATACCCAGTGCCCAGACTCACTACAGACCCAGCGCCCACTGTCGCTACAAACGCAGCGCGCACACTCACTACAGACCCAGCGCCCATACTCTCTACAGACCCAGCGCCCACACTCGCTATATACACAGCTCCCAAACTCACTACAGACCCAGCGACCACACTCGCTACAGACCAACGAACATACTCACTGCAGACCCAGCGCCCAGACTCGCTACAGACACAGTGACCACACTCGCTACAGACCCAGCACCCACACTCACTACAATTCCAGAGCCGACAATCACTGCAGACCCAGCACCCTCACTCATAACAGACCCAGCGCCCAAATTCACTACATATCCAGAGCCCACACCCACTACAGACCCAGCACCCACACACGTTACACACCCAGCGCCCACACTTGCTACAGAGTCAGTGCCCACACTCACTACAGACTCAGCGCCCACACTCGCTACAGACCCAGCGCCCACACTTGCTACAGACCCAGTGCCCACACTCACTACAGACCCAGCGCCCACACTCACTACAGACCCAGCGCCCACACTCGCTACAGACCCAGCGCCCACACTCACTACAGACCCAGTGCCCACACTCACTACAGACACAGTGCCCACTGTCGCTACAGATTCAGCGCCCACACTCGCTACAGACCAAACGCCCTCACTCGCTACATATCAAAAGCCCACACCCACTACAGACCCAGGGACCACACTCGCTACTGACCCAGAGCCCATACTCACTACAGCCCCTGTGCCCACACTCGCTACAATTCCAGAGCCGACAATCACTGCAGACCCAGCACCCTCACTCATAACAGACCCAGCGCCCAAATTCGCTACATATCCAGAGCCCACACCCACTACACACCCAGCGCCCACACTTGCTACAGAGTCAGTGCCCACACTCACTACAGACTCAGCGCCCACACTCGCTACTGACCCAGAGCCCATACTCACTACAGCCCCTGTGCCCACACTCGCTACAATCCCAGAGCCACAATCATTACAGACCCAGCGCCCACACTCACTACAGACCCAGCGCCCACACTCAGAACAGACACAGCGCCCAAACTCGCTACAGACCCTGCGCTCACACTCGAACAGACCCAGCGCCCACACTTGCTCCAGACCCATTGCCAAACTCACTACAGATCCAGCGCCCACTGTTGCTACAGACTCAGCGCCCACACTCGCTACAGACCCAGAGCCCACACTCGCTACAATCCCACAGCCCACAATCACTACAGACCCAGTGCCCACACTCACTACAGATCCAGCGCTGACTGTCGCTACAGACCCAGCATCCACACTCGCTACAGACCCAGCGGCCACACTCACTACAGACCCAGCGCCCACACTCACTACAGACCCAGCACCCACACTCACTACAGAGCCAGCGCCCACACTCGCTACAGACCCAGCGCCCACACTCGCTACAGACCCAGCGCCCACACTCACTACAGACCCAGCGCCCACTCTCACTACAGACCCAGTGCCCACACTCACTACAGATCCAGCGCTGACTGTCGCTACAGACCCAGCATCCACACTCGCTACAGACCCAGAGACCACACTCTCTACATATCCAGAGCCCACACTCACTACAGACCCAGCGCCCACACTCACTACAGACCCAATACCCACACTCGCTACAGACCCAGCGCCCACACTCGCTACATACCCAGTGCCCAGACTCACTACTGACCCAGCGCCCACTGTCGCTACAAATGCAGCGCCCACACTCAGTACAGACCCAGCGCCCATACTCTCTACAGACCCAGCGCCCACACTCGCTATATACACAGCTCCCAAACTCACAACAGACCCAGCGACCACACTCGCTACAGACCAACGAACATACTCACTGCAGACCCAGCACCCGCACTCACTACAGACCCAGTGCCCTCACTTGCTAAAGACCCAGCGCCCAAAATCGATACAGACCCAGCGCCCAGACTCACTACAGACACAGTGACCACACTCGCTACAGACCCAGCACCCACACTCACTACAATCCCAGAGCCCACAATAACTGCAGACCCAGCACCCTCACACGTTACAGACCCAGCGCCCAAATTCGCTACATATCCAGAGCCCACACCCACTACAGACCCAGCACCCACACACGTTACACACCCAGCGCCCACACTTGCTACAGAGTCAGTGCCCACACTCACTACAGACCCAGCGCCCTCACACGCTACAGACCCAGCGCCCACACTTGCTACAGACCCAGTGCCCACACTCACTACAGACACAGCGCCCACACTCACTACAGACCCAGCGCCCACACTCGCTACAGACCCAGCGCCCACACTCACTACAGACCCAGTGCCCACACTCACTACAGACCCAGTGCCCACTCTCGCTACAGATCCAGCGCCCACACTCGCTACGGACCAAACGCCCTCACTCGCTACATATCCAAAGCCCACAGCCACTACAGACCCAGGGACCACACTCGCTACAGACCCAGAGCCCATACTCACTACAGCCCCTGTGCCCACACTCGCTACAATCCCAGAGCCACAATCACGACAGACCCAGCACGCACACTCACTACAGACCCAGCGCCCACACTCACTACAGAACCAGCATCCACACTTGCTGCAATCCCACAGCCCAAACACACTGCAGACCAAGTGCCCACACTTACTACAGACCCAGCACCCAGATACACTACAGACCCAGCGCCCACACTCGCTACATATCCAAAGCCCACACTCACTACAGACCCAGCGCCCACACTCAATACAGACCCAGCGCCCACAATTACTACAAACCCTGTGCCCACACTCACTACAGACCCAGCGACCACACTCACTACAGACCCAGCGCCCACACTCGCTACAGACCCAGCACCCACACTCACGACAGACCCAGCGCCCACATTCGCTACAGAACCAGTGCCCACACTCACTACAGACCCAGCGCCCACACTCGCTACAGACCCAGCGCCCACACTTGGTACAGACCTAGTGCCCACACTCACTAGATTTTCCAGCGCTCACTGTCGCTACAGACCCAGCGCCCACACTCGCTACAGACCCAGAGCCCACACTCGCTACAGACACAGCGCCCACACTCACTACAGACCCAGGGACCACACTCGCTACGTATCCAGAGCCCACACCCACTACAGCCCCAGTGCCCACACTCGCTACAATCCCAGAGCCCACATTCATTACAGAACCAACACCCACAATTGCTATAATCCCACAGCCCCAACACACTGCAGACCCAGTGCCCACACTCACTACAGACCCAGGACCCACATTCACTACAGACCCAGCACCCACACTCGCTACAGACCCAGCGCCCACACTCCCTACAGACCCAGCGTCCACACTCGCTACAGACCCAGCGCCCACAATTTCTACAAAGTGCCCACACTCACTACACACCCAGTGCCCACACTTGCTACAGACCCAGTGCCCACACTCACTACAGATCCAGCGCTCATTGTCGCTACAGACCCAGCGCCCACACTCACTACAGACCCAGAGCCCACAGTCGCTACATATCCAGAGCCCTCACTCACTACAGACCCAGCACCCACACACGTTACAGACCGAGTGCCCATACTCACTACAGACCCAGCACCCACACTCACTACAGACACAGCGACCACACTCGCTACAGACCCAGCGCCCACACTTGCTACAGACCCAGTGCCCACACTCACTACAGACCCAGCGCCCACACTTGCTACAGACCCAGTGCCCACACTTGCAACAGACCCAGTGGCCATACTGACTACAGATCCAGCGCTCACTGTCGCTACAGACACAGCACCCACACTCGCTACAGACCCAGTGCCCATACTCGCTACATATCCAGAGCCCACACACACTACAGACCCAGAGCCCACACTCTCTACAATCCCAGAGCCCACAATCACTACAGAACCAGCACCCACAATTGCTATAATCCCACAGTCCTAACACACTGCAGACACAGTGCCCTCACTCACTACAGAGACAGCACCCACACACGTTACACACCGAGTGCCCATACACACTACAGACCCAGCACCCACACTCACTACAGACCCAGTGCCCACACTCACTAGAGACCCAGCGCCCAGACTCACAACAGACACAGTGACCACACTCGCTACAGACCCAGCACCCACACTCACTACAATCCCAGAGCCCACAATAACTGCAGACCCAGCACCCTCACACGTTACAGACCCAGCGCCCAAATTCGCTACATATCCAGAGCCCACACCCACTACAGACCCAGCACCCACACACGTTACACACCCAGCGCCCACACTTGCTACAGAGTCAGTGCCCACACTCACTACAGACCCAGCGCCCTCACACGCTACAGACCCAGCGCCCACACTTGCTACAGACCCAGTGCCCACACTCACTACAGACACAGCGCCCACACTCACTACAGACCCAGCGCCCACACTCGCTACAGACCCAGCGCCCACACTCACTACAGACCCAGTGCCCACACTCACTACAGACCCAGTGCCCACTCTCGCTACAGATCCAGCGCCCACACTCGCTACGGACCAAACGCCCTCACTCGCTACATATCCAAAGCCCACAGCCACTACAGACCCAGGGACCACACTCGCTACAGACCCAGAGCCCATACTCACTACAGCCCCTGTGCCCACACTCGCTACAATCCCAGAGCCACAATCACGACAGACCCAGCACGCACACTCACTACAGACCCAGCGCCCACACTCACTACAGAACCAGCATCCACACTTGCTGCAATCCCACAGCCCAAACACACTGCAGACCAAGTGCCCACACTTACTACAGACCCAGCACCCAGATACACTACAGACCCAGCGCCCACACTCGCTACATATCCAAAGCCCACACTCACTACAGACCCAGCGCCCACACTCAATACAGACCCAGCGCCCACAATTACTACAAACCCTGTGCCCACACTCACTACAGACCCAGCGACCACACTCACTACAGACCCAGCGCCCACACTCGCTACAGACCCAGCACCCACACTCACGACAGACCCAGCGCCCACATTCGCTACAGAACCAGTGCCCACACTCACTACAGACCCAGCGCCCACACTCGCTACAGACCCAGCGCCCACACTTGGTACAGACCTAGTGCCCACACTCACTAGATTTTCCAGCGCTCACTGTCGCTACAGACCCAGCGCCCACACTCGCTACAGACCCAGAGCCCACACTCGCTACAGACACAGCGCCCACACTCACTACAGACCCAGGGACCACACTCGCTACGTATCCAGAGCCCACACCCACTACAGCCCCAGTGCCCACACTCGCTACAATCCCAGAGCCCACATTCATTACAGAACCAACACCCACAATTGCTATAATCCCACAGCCCCAACACACTGCAGACCCAGTGCCCACACTCACTACAGACCCAGGACCCACATTCACTACAGACCCAGCACCCACACTCGCTACAGACCCAGCGCCCACACTCCCTACAGACCCAGCGTCCACACTCGCTACAGACCCAGCGCCCACAATTTCTACAAAGTGCCCACACTCACTACACACCCAGTGCCCACACTTGCTACAGACCCAGTGCCCACACTCACTACAGATCCAGCGCTCATTGTCGCTACAGACCCAGCGCCCACACTCACTACAGACCCAGAGCCCACAGTCGCTACATATCCAGAGCCCTCACTCACTACAGACCCAGCACCCACACACGTTACAGACCGAGTGCCCATACTCACTACAGACCCAGCACCCACACTCACTACAGACACAGCGACCACACTCGCTACAGACCCAGCGCCCACACTTGCTACAGACCCAGTGCCCACACTCACTACAGACCCAGCGCCCACACTTGCTACAGACCCAGTGCCCACACTTGCAACAGACCCAGTGGCCATACTGACTACAGATCCAGCGCTCACTGTCGCTACAGACACAGCACCCACACTCGCTACAGACCCAGTGCCCATACTCGCTACATATCCAGAGCCCACACACACTACAGACCCAGAGCCCACACTCTCTACAATCCCAGAGCCCACAATCACTACAGAACCAGCACCCACAATTGCTATAATCCCACAGTCCTAACACACTGCAGACACAGTGCCCTCACTCACTACAGAGACAGCACCCACACACGTTACACACCGAGTGCCCATACACACTACAGACCCAGCACCCACACTCACTACAGACCCAGTGCCCACACTCACTAGAGACCCAGTGCCCACACTCACTACAGACCCAGCGCCCACACTCACTACAGACCCAGCGCCCACACATGCTACAGACCCAGTGCCCACACTCACTACAGACCCAGCGCCCACACTCACTACAGACCCAGCGCCCACACTCACTACAGATCCAGCGCCCGCACTCGCTACAGACCCAGCGCCCACACTCGCTACATATCCAAAGCCCACACCCACTACAGACCCAGTGACCACACTAGCTACAGACTCAGCGCCCTCACTCGCTACATATCCATAGCCCACATCCACTACAGACCCAGGGACCACACTCGCTAAAGACCCAGCGTCCACACTCACTACAGACCCAGCGCCCACACTCACTAGATTTTCCAGCGCTCACTGTCGCTACAGACCCAGCGCCCACACTCGCTACAGACCCAGAGCCCACACTTGCTACAGACACAGCGCCCACACTCACTACAGACCCAGGGACCACACTCGCTACAGACCCAGCGCCCACACTCACTACAGACCCAGCGCCCACACTCACTACAGACCCAGCGCCCACACTGACTACAGACCCAGCGCCCACACTCACAAAAGCCCCAGTGCCCACACACGCTACAATCCCAGAGCCCACATTCATTACAGATCCAGCACCCACAATTGCTACAATCCCACAGCCCTAACACACTGCAGAACCAGTGCCCACACTCACTACAGACCCAGCGCCCACACTCGCTACAGACCCAGCGCCCACACTCACTACAGACCCAGCGCCCACACTCACTACAGACCCAGCGCCCAAACTCACTACAGACCCAGCACCCACACTCACTACAGACACAGCGCCCACACTCGCTACAGCCCAGCGCCCACACTCGCTACAGACCCAGCGCCCACACTCACTACAGACCCAGCGCCCACACTCACTACAGACCCAGTGCCCACACTCTCTACAGATCCAGCGCTGACTGTCGCTACAGACCTAGCGTCCACACTCGCTACAGACCCAGCGCCCAGACTCACTACAGACCCAGCGCCCACACTCACTACAGACCCAGCGCCCACACTCACTACAGACCCAGTGAACACACTCACTACAGACCCAGCGCCCACACTCGCTACAGACACAGCGACCACACTCGCTACAGACCCAGCGCCCACACTTGCTACAGACCCAGTGCCCACACTCACTACAGACCCAGCGCCCACACTTGCTACAGACCCAGTGCCCACACTTGCAACAGACCCAGTGGCCATACTGACTACAGATCCAGCGCTCACTGTCGCTACAGACACAGCACCCACACTCGCTACAGACCCAGTGCCCATACTCGCTACATATCCAGAGCCCACACACACTACAGACCCAGAGCCCACACTCTCTACAATCCCAGAGCCCACAATCACTACAGAACCAGCACCCACAATTGCTATAATCCCACAGTCCTAACACACTGCAGACACAGTGCCCTCACTCACTACAGAGACAGCACCCACACACGTTACACACCGAGTGCCCATACACACTACAGACCCAGCACCCACACTCACTACAGACCCAGTGCCCACACTCACTAGAGACCCAGCGCCCAGACTCACTACAGACACAGTGACCACACTCGCTACAGACCCAGCACCCACACTCACTACAATCCCAGAGCCCACAATAACTGCAGACCCAGCACCCTCACACGTTACAGACCCAGCGCCCAAATTCGCTACATATCCAGAGCCCACACCCACTACAGACCCAGCACCCACACACGTTACACACCCAGCGCCCACACTTGCTACAGAGTCAGTGCCCACACTCACTACAGACCCAGCGCCCTCACACGCTACAGACCCAGCGCCCACACTTGCTACAGACCCAGTGCCCACACTCACTACAGACACAGCGCCCACACTCACTACAGACCCAGCGCCCACACTCGCTACAGACCCAGCGCCCACACTCACTACAGACCCAGTGCCCACACTCACTACAGACCCAGTGCCCACTCTCGCTACAGATCCAGCGCCCACACTCGCTACGGACCAAACGCCCTCACTCGCTACATATCCAAAGCCCACAGCCACTACAGACCCAGGGACCACACTCGCTACAGACCCAGAGCCCATACTCACTACAGCCCCTGTGCCCACACTCGCTACAATCCCAGAGCCACAATCACGACAGACCCAGCACGCACACTCACTACAGACCCAGCGCCCACACTCACTACAGAACCAGCATCCACACTTGCTGCAATCCCACAGCCCAAACACACTGCAGACCAAGTGCCCACACTTACTACAGACCCAGCACCCAGATACACTACAGACCCAGCGCCCACACTCGCTACATATCCAAAGCCCACACTCACTACAGACCCAGCGCCCACACTCAATACAGACCCAGCGCCCACAATTACTACAAACCCTGTGCCCACACTCACTACAGACCCAGCGACCACACTCACTACAGACCCAGCGCCCACACTCGCTACAGACCCAGCACCCACACTCACGACAGACCCAGCGCCCACATTCGCTACAGAACCAGTGCCCACACTCACTACAGACCCAGCGCCCACACTCGCTACAGACCCAGCGCCCACACTTGGTACAGACCTAGTGCCCACACTCACTAGATTTTCCAGCGCTCACTGTCGCTACAGACCCAGCGCCCACACTCGCTACAGACCCAGAGCCCACACTCGCTACAGACACAGCGCCCACACTCACTACAGACCCAGGGACCACACTCGCTACGTATCCAGAGCCCACACCCACTACAGCCCCAGTGCCCACACTCGCTACAATCCCAGAGCCCACATTCATTACAGAACCAACACCCACAATTGCTATAATCCCACAGCCCCAACACACTGCAGACCCAGTGCCCACACTCACTACAGACCCAGGACCCACATTCACTACAGACCCAGCACCCACACTCGCTACAGACCCAGCGCCCACACTCCCTACAGACCCAGCGTCCACACTCGCTACAGACCCAGCGCCCACAATTTCTACAAAGTGCCCACACTCACTACACACCCAGTGCCCACACTTGCTACAGACCCAGTGCCCACACTCACTACAGATCCAGCGCTCATTGTCGCTACAGACCCAGCGCCCACACTCACTACAGACCCAGAGCCCACAGTCGCTACATATCCAGAGCCCTCACTCACTACAGACCCAGCACCCACACACGTTACAGACCGAGTGCCCATACTCACTACAGACCCAGCACCCACACTCACTACAGACACAGCGACCACACTCGCTACAGACCCAGCGCCCACACTTGCTACAGACCCAGTGCCCACACTCACTACAGACCCAGCGCCCACACTTGCTACAGACCCAGTGCCCACACTTGCAACAGACCCAGTGGCCATACTGACTACAGATCCAGCGCTCACTGTCGCTACAGACACAGCACCCACACTCGCTACAGACCCAGTGCCCATACTCGCTACATATCCAGAGCCCACACACACTACAGACCCAGAGCCCACACTCTCTACAATCCCAGAGCCCACAATCACTACAGAACCAGCACCCACAATTGCTATAATCCCACAGTCCTAACACACTGCAGACACAGTGCCCTCACTCACTACAGAGACAGCACCCACACACGTTACACACCGAGTGCCCATACACACTACAGACCCAGCACCCACACTCACTACAGACCCAGTGCCCACACTCACTAGAGACCCAGTGCCCACACTCACTACAGACCCAGCGCCCACACTCACTACAGACCCAGCGCCCACACATGCTACAGACCCAGTGCCCACACTCACTACAGACCCAGCGCCCACACTCACTACAGACCCAGCGCCCACACTCACTACAGATCCAGCGCCCGCACTCGCTACAGACCCAGCGCCCACACTCGCTACATATCCAAAGCCCACACCCACTACAGACCCAGTGACCACACTAGCTACAGACTCAGCGCCCTCACTCGCTACATATCCATAGCCCACATCCACTACAGACCCAGGGACCACACTCGCTAAAGACCCAGCGTCCACACTCACTACAGACCCAGCGCCCACACTCACTAGATTTTCCAGCGCTCACTGTCGCTACAGACCCAGCGCCCACACTCGCTACAGACCCAGAGCCCACACTTGCTACAGACACAGCGCCCACACTCACTACAGACCCAGGGACCACACTCGCTACAGACCCAGCGCCCACACTCACTACAGACCCAGCGCCCACACTCACTACAGACCCAGCGCCCACACTGACTACAGACCCAGCGCCCACACTCACAAAAGCCCCAGTGCCCACACACGCTACAATCCCAGAGCCCACATTCATTACAGATCCAGCACCCACAATTGCTACAATCCCACAGCCCTAACACACTGCAGAACCAGTGCCCACACTCACTACAGACCCAGCGCCCACACTCGCTACAGACCCAGCGCCCACACTCACTACAGACCCAGCGCCCACACTCACTACAGACCCAGCGCCCAAACTCACTACAGACCCAGCACCCACACTCACTACAGACACAGCGCCCACACTCGCTACAGCCCAGCGCCCACACTCGCTACAGACCCAGCGCCCACACTCACTACAGACCCAGCGCCCACACTCACTACAGACCCAGTGCCCACACTCTCTACAGATCCAGCGCTGACTGTCGCTACAGACCTAGCGTCCACACTCGCTACAGACCCAGCGCCCAGACTCACTACAGACCCAGCGCCCACACTCACTACAGACCCAGCGCCCACACTCACTACAGACCCAGAGCCCACACTCACTACAGATCCAGTGCCCACACACGCTACAATCCCAGAGCCCACATTCATTACAGATCCAGCACCCACAATTGCTACAATCCCACAGCCCTAACACACTGCAGAACCAGAGCCCACACTCACTACAGACCCAGCGCCCACACTCACTACAGACCCAATACCCACACACGCTACAGACCCAGCGCCCACACTCACTACAGACCCAGAGCCCAAACTCGCTACAGACCCACCGTCCACACTCACTACATATCCAAGGACACAATCAATGCAGACCCAGTGCCCGCACTCGCTACAGACCCAGCGCCCACACTCGCTACATATCCAAACCCACAACCACTGCAGACTCAGTGACCACACTCGCTACAGACCCAGAGCCCACAATCACTGCAGACCCAGCGACCACACTCAATACAAACCCAGCGCCCAGACTCGCTACAGACCCAGCGCCCACACTTGCTACATATCCAAAGCCCACACCCACTACAGACCCAAAGACCACACTAGCTACAGACTCAGCGCCCTCACTCACTACATATCCATAGCCCACATCCACTACAGACCCAGCACCCACACTCACTACAGACCCAGTGCCCACACTCACTACAGATCCAGCGCTGACTGTCGCTACAGACCCAGCATCCACACTCGCTACAGACCCAGCGCCCACACTCACTACAGACCCAGCGCCCACACTCACTACAGACCCAGCACCCACACTCACTACAGACCCAGCACCCACACTCACTACAGATCCAGCGACCGCACTCGCTACAGACCAACGAACATACTCACTGCAGACCCAGCACCCACACTCACTACAGACCCAGTGCCCTCACTCGCTACAGACCCAGCGCCCAGACTCACTACAGACCGAGCGCCCACACTCACTACAAACATATCGGCCGCATTCGCTACAGACCCAGCGCCCAAAATCGATACAGACCCAGCGCCCAGACTAACTACATTCCCAGCGTCCACAGTTGGTACAGAAGCAGCACCCAAACTCACTACAAATCCAGCGCCCACATTCGCTACAGACCCAGCGCCCACTGTCGCTACAGACCCAGCGCCCACACTTGCTACAGAATCAGTGCCCACAATCACTACAGACCCAGCGCCCACACTTACTGCAGACATTGCGCCCACACTTGCTGCAGAAACAGCGCCCACACTCGCTACAGACCCAGAGCCCACACTCGCTACATATCCAGAGCCCACACCCACTACAGACCCAGTGCCCACACTCACTACAGACCCAGAGCCCACACTCGCTACATATCCAGAGCCCACACCCACTACAGACCAAGTGCCCACACTCGCTACAATCCCAGAGCCCACAATCACTACAGACCCAGCACCCACAATTGCTACAATCCCACAGTCCTAACACATGCGGACCCAGTGCCCTCACTCACTACAGACTCAGCACCCACACACGTTACAGACCGAGTGTCCACACTCACAACAGACCCAGCACCCACACTCACTACAGACCCAGCGCGCACACTCACTACAGACCCAGCACCCACACTCGCTACATATTCATACCCACACTCTCTACAGACACTGAGCTCACACTCACTACAGACCCTGTGCCCACACTCGCTACAGACCCAGCGACCACAATCGCTACAGACAAACGAACATACTCACTGCAGACCAAGCACCCGCACTCACTACATAACCAGTGCCCTCACTCGCTACAGACCCAGCGCCCACACTCACTACAGACACAGTGACCACACTCGCTACAGACCCAGCGCCCACACTCACTACAAACCTAGCGGCCACAACCACTACAGACCGAGCGCCCAAAATCGATACAGACCCAGCGCCCATACTCACTACAGACCCAATTCCCACACTCGCTACAGACCCATTGCCTACACTCACTACAAACCTAGCGGCCACATTCGATACAGACCCAGCGCCCAGACTCGCTACAGTCACAGTGACCACATTCGCTACAGACCCAGCACCCACACTCACTACAGACCCAGCGCCCACATTCGCTACAGACACAGCACTCACACTCACTACAGACCCAGCGCCCACAGTCTGCACAGAAGCAGCACCCACACTCACTACAGACCCAGCACCCACTGTCGCTACAGACCCAGCGCCCACACTCCCTGCAGACCGAGAGCCCACACCCACTACAGACCCAGCGCCCAAACTCGCTACAGACCCAGGGACCACACTCGCTACAGACCCAGTTGAGAACACTCACAAAATATCCAGAGGCCACAATCAAGGCAGATCCAATGCCCGCACTCGCTACAGGCCCAGCGCCCACACTCGCTACATATCCAAAGCCCACACCCACTACAGACCCAGGGACCACATTCGCTACAGACCCAGAGCACACACTCACTGCAGACCCAGCGCCCACACACGTTACAGACCGAGTGCCCACACTCACTAGAGACCCAGCGCCCACACTCACTACAGACCCAGAGCCCACATTCGCTACAGACCCAGCGCCCACACTCACTACAGAACCAGCGCACACAATCACTACAGACACAGCGCCCACACTCACTACAGACCCAGCACCCAAACTCGCTACAGACCCAGCGCACACACTCACTACTTACCCAGAGCCCACACTCGCTACAGACCGAGCGCCCACACTTGCTACAGACCCAGTGCCCACACTCACTACAGACAAAGCGCCCACACTCGCTACAGACCCAGCGCCCACACTTGCTACAGACCCAGTGCCCACACTCACTACAGACAAAGCGCCCACACTCGCTACAGACCCAGCGCCCACACTTGCTACAGACCCAGTGCCCACACTCACTACAGATCCAGCGCTGACTGTCGCTACAGACCTAGCGTCCACACTCGCTACAGACCCAGCGCCCACACTCGCTCCATATCCAGAGCCCACATTCATTACAGATCCAGCACCCACAATTGCTACAATCCCACAGCCCTAACACACTGCAGACCCAGTGCCCACACTCACTACAGACCCAGCGCCCCCACTCGCTACAGACCCAGCGCCCACACTCACTACAGACCCAGCGCCCACACTCACTACAGACCCAGCGCCCACACTCACTACAGACCCAGCACCCACACTCACTACAGACCCAGCGCCCACACTCGCTACAGACCCAGCGCCCACACTCGCTACAGACCCAGCGCCCACACTCGCTACATATCCAGAGCCCACACTCACTACAGACCCAGCGCCCACACTCACTACAGACCCAATACCCACACACGCTACAGACCCAGAGCCCACAATCACTGCAGACCCAGGGCCCAAACTCGCTACTACAGACCCAGCGCCCACACTTGCTACTATCCCACAGCCCTAACACACTCCAGACCCAGTGACCACACTCACTACAATCCCAGTGCCAACACTCACTACAGACCCAGCACCCACACACATTACAGACCGAGTGCCCACACCCACTACAGCCCCAGCGCCCACACTCACTACAATCCCAGAGCCCACAATCACTGCAGACCCAGCGACCACACTCACTACAAACCCAGCGCCCAGACTCGCTACAGACCCAGCGCCCACACTCACGACAGACCCAGCGCCCACACTCGCTACAGATCCAGAGCCCACACTCGCTACAGACACAGAGCCCACACTCACTACAGACCCAGTGCCCAAACTTGCTACAGATCCAGTGCCCACACTCACTAAACACCCAGCGACCACTCACTACAAACATATCGGCCGCATTCGCTATAGACCCAGCGCCCAAAATCGATACAGACCCAGTGCCCAGACTCGCTCCAGACACAGTGATCACACTCACTACAGACCCAGCGCCCACAGTTGGTACAGAAGCAGCACCCAAACTCACTACAAATCCAGCACCCACACTCGCTACAGACCCAGCGCCCACTGTCGCTACAAACCCAGCGCCCACACTCACTACAGACCCAGCACCCACACTCACTGCAGATCCAGCGCCCACTGTCGCTACAGACCGAGCGCCCACACTCCCTACAGACCGAGAGCCCACACTCGCGACAGACCCAGCGCCCTCTCTCGCTACATATCCAGAGCCCACAGCCACCACAGACCCTTTTGAGCACACTCACTACATATCCAGAGGCCATAATCAATGCAGACCGAGAGCCCACACTCGCTACAGACCCAGCGCCCGCACTCGCTACAGACCCAGCGCCCACACTCGCTACATATCCAAAGCCCACACCCACTACAGACCCAGTGACCACACTAGCTACAGACTCAGCGCCCTCACTCGCTACATATCCATAGCCCACATCCACTACAGACCCAGGGACCACACTCGCTAAAGACCCAGCGTCCACACTCACTACAGACCCAGCGCCCACACTCACTAGATTTTCCAGCGCTCACTGTCGCTACAGACCCAGCGCCCACACTCGCTACAGACCCAGAGCCCACACTTGCTACAGACACAGCGCCCACACTCACTACAGACCCAGGGACCACACTTGCTACAGACACAGCGCCCACACTCACTACAGACCCAGGGACCACACTCGCTACAGACCCAGCGCCCACACTCACTAGAGACCCAGCGCCCACACTCACTACAGACCCAGCGCCCACACTCACTACAGACCCAGCGCCCACACTCACAACAGCCCCAGTGCCCACACACGCTACAATCCCAGAGCCCACATTCATTACAGATCCAGCACCCACAATTGCTACAATCCCACAGCCCTAACACACTGCAGAACCAGTGCCCACACTCACTACAGACCCAGCGCCCACACTCGCTACAGACCCAGCGCCCACACTCACTACAGACCCAGCGCCCACACTCACTACGGACCCAGCGCCCACACTCACTACAGACCCAGCACCCACACTCGCTACAGACACAGCGCCCACACTCGCTACAGACCCAGCGCCCACACTCGCTACAGACCCAGCGCCCACACTCACTACAGACCCAGCGCCCACACTCACTACAGACCCAGTGCCCACACTCACTACAGATCCAGCGCTGACTGTCGCTACAGACCTAGCGTCCACACTCGCTACAGACCCAGCGCCCACACTCACTACAGACCCAGCGCCCACACTCACTACAGACCCAGCGCCCACACTCACTACAGACCCAGCGCCCACACTCACTACAGCCCCAGTGCCCACACACGCTACAATCCCAGAGCCCACATTCATTACAGATCCAGCACCCACAATTGCTACAATCCCACAGCCCTAACACACTGCAGACCCAGTGCCCACACTCACTACAGACCCAGCGCCCACACTCGCTACAGACCCAGCGCCCACACTCACTACAGACCCAGCGCCCACACTCACTACCGACCCAGCGCCCACACTCACTACAGACCCAGCACCCACACTCACTACAGAGCCAGCGCCCACACTCGCTACAGACCCAGCGCCCACACTCGCTACAGACCCAGCGCCCACACTCGCTACATATCCAGAGCCCACACTCACTACAGACCCAGCGCCCACACTCACTACAGACCCAATACCCACACACGCTACAGACCCAGTGCCCACACTCACTACAGACCCAGAGCCCAAACTCGCTACAGACCCACCGTCCACACTCACTACATATCCAGAGGACACAATCAATGCAGACCCAGTGCCCGCACTCGCTACAGACCCAGCGCCCACACTCGCTACATATCCAAACCCACAACCACTACAGACTCAGTGACCACACTCGCTACAGACCCAGAGCCCACAATCACTGCAGACCCAGCGACCACACTCAATACAAACCCAGCGCCCAGACTCGCTACAGACCCAGCGCCCACACTTGCTACATATCCAAAGCCCACACCCACTACAGACCCAAAGACCACACTAGCTACAGACTCAGCGCCCTCACTCACTACATATCCATAGCCCACATCCACTACAGACCCAGCACCCACACTCACTACAGACCCAGTGCCCACACTCACTACAGATCCAGCGCTGACTGTCGCTACAGACACAGCATCCACACTCGCTACAGACCCAGCGCCCACACTCACTACAGACCCAGCGCCCACACTCGCTACAGACCCAGCACCCACACTCACGACAGACCCAGCGCCCACATTCGCTACAGAACCAGTGCCCACACTCACTACAGACCCAGCGCCCACACTCGCTACAGACCCAGCGCCCACACTTGGTACAGACCTAGTGCCCACACTCACTAGATTTTCCAGCGCTCACTGTCGCTACAGACCCAGCGCCCACACTCGCTACAGACCCAGAGCCCACACTCGCTACAGACACAGCGCCCACACTCACTACAGACCCAGGGACCACACTCGCTACGTATCCAGAGCCCACACCCACTACAGCCCCAGTGCCCACACTCGCTACAATCCCAGAGCCCACATTCATTACAGAACCAACACCCACAATTGCTATAATCCCACAGCCCCAACACACTGCAGACCCAGTGCCCACACTCACTACAGACCCAGGACCCACATTCACTACAGACCCAGCACCCACACTCGCTACAGACCCAGCGCCCACACTCCCTACAGACCCAGCGTCCACACTCGCTACAGACCCAGCGCCCACAATTTCTACAAAGTGCCCACACTCACTACACACCCAGTGCCCACACTTGCTACAGACCCAGTGCCCACACTCACTACAGATCCAGCGCTCATTGTCGCTACAGACCCAGCGCCCACACTCACTACAGACCCAGAGCCCACAGTCGCTACATATCCAGAGCCCTCACTCACTACAGACCCAGCACCCACACACGTTACAGACCGAGTGCCCATACTCACTACAGACCCAGCACCCACACTCACTACAGACACAGCGACCACACTCGCTACAGACCCAGCGCCCACACTTGCTACAGACCCAGTGCCCACACTCACTACAGACCCAGCGCCCACACTTGCTACAGACCCAGTGCCCACACTTGCAACAGACCCAGTGGCCATACTGACTACAGATCCAGCGCTCACTGTCGCTACAGACACAGCACCCACACTCGCTACAGACCCAGTGCCCATACTCGCTACATATCCAGAGCCCACACACACTACAGACCCAGAGCCCACACTCTCTACAATCCCAGAGCCCACAATCACTACAGAACCAGCACCCACAATTGCTATAATCCCACAGTCCTAACACACTGCAGACACAGTGCCCTCACTCACTACAGAGACAGCACCCACACACGTTACACACCGAGTGCCCATACACACTACAGACCCAGCACCCACACTCACTACAGACCCAGTGCCCACACTCACTAGAGACCCAGTGCCCACACTCACTACAGACCCAGCGCCCACACTCACTACAGACCCAGCGCCCACACATGCTACAGACCCAGTGCCCACACTCACTACAGACCCAGCGCCCACACTCACTACAGACCCAGCGCCCACACTCACTACAGATCCAGCGCCCGCACTCGCTACAGACCCAGCGCCCACACTCGCTACATATCCAAAGCCCACACCCACTACAGACCCAGTGACCACACTAGCTACAGACTCAGCGCCCTCACTCGCTACATATCCATAGCCCACATCCACTACAGACCCAGGGACCACACTCGCTAAAGACCCAGCGTCCACACTCACTACAGACCCAGCGCCCACACTCACTAGATTTTCCAGCGCTCACTGTCGCTACAGACCCAGCGCCCACACTCGCTACAGACCCAGAGCCCACACTTGCTACAGACACAGCGCCCACACTCACTACAGACCCAGGGACCACACTCGCTACAGACCCAGCGCCCACACTCACTACAGACCCAGCGCCCACACTCACTACAGACCCAGCGCCCACACTGACTACAGACCCAGCGCCCACACTCACAAAAGCCCCAGTGCCCACACACGCTACAATCCCAGAGCCCACATTCATTACAGATCCAGCACCCACAATTGCTACAATCCCACAGCCCTAACACACTGCAGAACCAGTGCCCACACTCACTACAGACCCAGCGCCCACACTCGCTACAGACCCAGCGCCCACACTCACTACAGACCCAGCGCCCACACTCACTACAGACCCAGCGCCCAAACTCACTACAGACCCAGCACCCACACTCACTACAGACACAGCGCCCACACTCGCTACAGACCCAGCGCCCACACTCGCTACAGACCCAGCGCCCACACTCACTACAGACCCAGCGCCCACACTCACTACAGACCCAGTGCCCACACTCTCTACAGATCCAGCGCTGACTGTCGCTACAGACCTAGCGTCCACACTCGCTACAGACCCAGCGCCCAGACTCACTACAGACCCAGCGCCCACACTCACTACAGACCCAGCGCCCACACTCACTACAGACCCAGAGCCCACACTCACTACAGATCCAGTGCCCACACACGCTACAATCCCAGAGCCCACATTCATTACAGATCCAGCACCCACAATTGCTACAATCCCACAGCCCTAACACACTGCAGAACCAGAGCCCACACTCACTACAGACCCAGCGCCCACACTCACTACAGACCCAATACCCACACACGCTACAGACCCAGCGCCCACACTCACTACAGACCCAGAGCCCAAACTCGCTACAGACCCACCGTCCACACTCACTACATATCCAAGGACACAATCAATGCAGACCCAGTGCCCGCACTCGCTACAGACCCAGCGCCCACACTCGCTACATATCCAAACCCACAACCACTGCAGACTCAGTGACCACACTCGCTACAGACCCAGAGCCCACAATCACTGCAGACCCAGCGACCACACTCAATACAGATCCAGCGCTGACTGTCGCTACAGACCCAGCATCCACACTCGCTACAGACCCAGCGCCCACACTCACTACAGACCCAGCGCCCACACTCACTACAGACCCAGCACCCACACTCACGTCAGAGCCAGCGCCCACACTCGCTACAGACCCAGCGCCCACACTCGCTACAGACCCAGCGCCCACACTCACAACAGACCCAGCGCCCACTCTCACTACAGACCCAGTGCCCACACTCACTACAGATCCAGCGCTGACTGTCGCTACAGACCCAGCATCCACACTCGCTACAGACCCAGAGACCACACTCTCTACATATCCAGAGCCCACACTCACTACAGACCCAGCGCCCACACTCACTACAGACCCAATACCCACACACGCTACAGACCCAGCGCCCACACTCACTACAGACCCAGAGCCCACACTCACTACAGACCCAGAGCCCAAACTTGCTACAGACCCACCGTCCACACTCACTACATATCCAGAGGACACAATCAATGCAGACACAGTGCCCGCACTCGCTACAGACCCAGCGCCCACACTCGCTACTAATCCAAACCCACAACCACTACAGACTCAGTGACCACACTCGCTACCGACCCAGAGCCCACAATCACTGCAGACCCAGGGCCCAAACTCGCTACAGACCCAGCGGCAACACTTGCTACAATCCCACAGCCCTAACACAATGCAGACCCAGTGACCACACTCACTACAATTCCAGTGCCCACACTCACTACAATCCCAGTGCCCACACTCACTACAGACCCAGGATCCACACACATTACAGACCGAGTGTCCACACCCACTACAGCCCCAGCGCCCACACTCACTACAATCCCTGAGCCCACAATCACTGCAGACCCAGCGACCACACTCAATACAAACCCAGCGCCCAGACTCGCTACAGACCCAGCGCCCACACTCACGACAGACCCAGCGCCCACACTCACTACAGACCCAGCGCCCACACTCGCTACAGATCCAGAGCCCACACTCGCTACAGACCCAGCGCCCACACTCACTACAGACCCAGCGCCCACACTCGCTACAGATCCAGAGCCCACACTCGCTACAGACACAGAGCCCACACTCACTACAGACCCAGTGCCCACACTTGCTACAGATCCAGCGCCCACACTCGCTACAGACCCAGTGCCCACACTCACTAGATTTTCCAGCGCTCACTGTCGCTACAGACCCAGAGCCCAAACTCGCTACAGACACAGCGCCCACACACACTACAGACCCAGTGCCCACATTCGCTACAATCCCAGAGCCCATACTCACTACAGACCCAGCGCCCACACTCGCTACATACCCAGCGCCCACACTCGCTACATACCCAGCGCCCACACTCGCTACATATACATACCCACACTCTCTACAGACACAGAGCTCACACTCACTACAGACCCAGTGCCCACACTTGCAACAGACCCAGTGGCCATACTGACTACAGATCCAGCGCTCACTTTCGCTACAGACACAGCACCCACACTCGCTACAGACCCAGTGCCCATACTCGCTACATATCCAGAGCCCACACACACTACAGACCCAGAGCCCACATTCTCTACAATCCCAGAGCCCACAATCACTACAGAACCAGCACCCACAATTGCTATAATCCCACAGTCCTAACACACTGCAGACACAGTGCCCTCACTCACTACAGAGACAGCACCCACACACGTTACACACCGAGTGCCCATACACACTACAGACCCAGCACCCACACTCACTACAGACCCAGTGCCCACACTCACTAGAGACCCAGCGCCCACACTCACTACAGACCCAACGCCCACACTCACTACAGACCCAGCGCCCACACATGCTACAGACCCAGTGCCCACACTCACTACAGACCCAGCGCCCACACTCACTACAGACCCAGCGCCCACACTCACTACAGACCCAGCGCCCGCACTCGCTACAGACCCAGCGCCCACACTCGCTACATATCCAAAGCCCACACCCACTACAGACCCAGTGACCACACTAGCTACAGACTCAGCGCCCTCACTCGCTACATATCCATAGCCCACATCCACTACAGACCCAGGGACCACACTCGCTAAAGACCCAGCGTCCACACTCACTACAGACCCAGCGCCCACACTCACTAGATTTTCCAGCGCTCACTGTCGCTACAGACCCAGCGCCCACACTCGCTACAGACCCAGAGCCCACACTTGCTACAGACACAGCGCCCACACTCACTACAGACCCAGGGACCACACTCGCTACAGACCCAGCGCCCACACTCACTACAGACCCAGCGCCCACACTCACTACAGACCCAGCGCCCACACTCACAACAGCCCCAGGGCCCACTCACGCTACAATCCCAGAGCCCACATTCATTACAGATCCAGCACCCACAATTGCAACAATCCCACAGCCCTAACACATTGCAGAACCAGTGCCCACACTCACTACAGACCCAGCGCCCACACTCGCTACAGACCCAGCGCCCACACTCACTACAGACCCAGCGCCCACACTCACTATGGACCCAGCGCCCACACTCACTACAGACCCAGCACCCAGACTCACTACAGACACAGCGCCCACACTCGCTACAGACCCAGCGCCCACACTCGCTACAGACCCAGCGCCCACACTCACTACAGACCCAGCGCCCACAGTCACTACAGACCCAGTGCCCACACTCACTACAGATCCAGCGCTGACTGTCGCTACAGACCTAGCGTCCACACTCGCTACAGACCCAGCGCCCACACTCACTACAGACCCAGCGCCCACACTCACTACAGACCCAGCGCCCACACTCACTACAGACCCAGAGCCCACACTCACTACAGCCCCAGTGCCCACACACGCTACAATCCCAGAGCACACATTCATTACAGATCCAGCACCCACAATTGCTACAATCCCACAGCCCTAACACACTGCAGACCCAGTGCCCACACTCACTACAGACCCAGCGCCCACACTCGCTACAGACCCAGCGCCCACACTCACTACAGACCCAGCGCCCACACTCACTACAGACCCAGTGCCCACACTCACTACAGACCCAGCACCCACACTCACTACAGAGCCAGCGCCCACACTCGCTACAGACCCAGCGCCCACACTCGCTACAGACCCAGCGCCCACACTCGCTACATATCCAGAGCCCACACTCACTACAGACCCAGCGCCCACACTCACTACAGACCCAATACCCACACACGCTACAGACCCAGCGCCCACACTCACTACAGACCCAGAGCCCAAACTCGCTACAGACCCACCGTCCACACTCACTACATATCCAGAGGACACAATCAATGCAGACCCAGTGCCCGCACTCGCTACAGACCCAGCGCCCACACTCGCTACATATCCAAACCCACAACCACTACAGACTCAGTGACCACACTCGCTACAGACCCAGAGCCCACAATCACTGCAGACCCAGCGACCACACTCACTACAGAGCCAGCGCCCACACTCGCTACAGACCCAGCGCCCACACTCGCTACAGACCCAGCGCCCACACTCACTACAGACCCAGCGCCCACACTCACTACAGACCCAGTGCCCACACTCACTACAGATCCAGCGCTGACTGTCGCTACAGACACAGCTTCCACACTCGCTACAGACCCAGAGACCACACTCGCTACATATCCAGAGCCCACATTCACTACAGACCCAATACCCACACACGCTACAGACCCAGCGCCCACACTCACTACAGACCCAGAGCCCACACTCACTACAGACACAGCGCCCACACTCGCTACAGACCCAGCGCCCACACTCGCTACAGACCCAGCGCCCACACTCACTACAGACCCAGCGCCCACACTCACTACAGACCCAGTGCCCACACTCACTACAGATCCAGCGCTGACTGTCGCTACAGACCTAGCGTCCACACTCGCTACAGACCCAGCGCCCACACTCACTACAGACCCAGCGCCCACACTCACTACAGACCCAGCGCCCACACTCACTACAGACCCAGAGCCCACACTCACTACAGCCCCAGTGCCCACACACGCTACAATCCCAGAGCCCACATTCATTACAGATCCAGCACCCACAATTGCTACAATCCCACAGCCCTAACACACTGCAGACCCAGTGCCCACACTCACTACAGACCCAGCGCCCACACTCGCTACAGACCCAGCGCCAACACTCACTACAGACCCAGCGCCCACACTCACTACAGACCCAGCGCCCACACTCACTACAGAACCAGCGCCCACACTCACTACAGACCCAGCACCCACACTCACTACAGAGCCAGCGCCCACACTCGCTACAGACCCAGCGCCCACACTCGCTACAGACCCAGCGCCCACACTCACTACAGACCCAGAGCCCACACTCACTACAGACCCAGAGCCCAAACTCGCTACAGACCCACCGTCCACACTCACTACATATCCAGAGGACACAATCAATGCAGACACAGTGCCCGCACTCGCTACAGACCCAGCGCCCACACTCGCTACATATCCAAACCCACAACCACTACAGACTCAGTGACCACACTCGCTACCGACGCAGAGCCCACAATCACTGCAGACCCAGGGCCCAAACTCACTACAGACCCAGCGCCCACACTTGCTACAATCCCACAGCCCTAACACAATGCAGACCCAGTGACCACACTCACTACAATCCCAGTGCCCACACTCACTACAGACCCAGGATCCACACACATTACAGACCGAGTGTCCACACCCACTACAGCCCCAGCGCCCACACTCACTACAATCCCTGAGCCCACAATCACTGCAGACCCAGCGACCACACTCAATACAAACCCAGCGCCCAGACTCGCTACAGACCCAGCGCCCACACTCACGACAGACCCAGCGCCCACACTCACTACAGACCCAGCGCCCACACTCGCTACAGATCCAGAGCCCACACTCGCTACAGACCCAGCACCCACACTCACTACAGACCCAGCGCCCACACTCGCTACAGATCCAGAGCCCACACTCGCTACAGACACAGAGCCCACACTCACTACAGACCCAGTGCCCACACTTGCTACAGATCCAGCGCCCACACTCGCTACAGACCCAGTGCCCACACTCACTAGATTTTCCAGCGCTCACTGTCGCTACAGACCCAGAGCCCAAACTCGCTACAGACACAGCGCCCACACTCACTACAGACCCAGTGCCCACATTCGCTACAATCCCAGAGCCCATACTCACTACAGACCCAGCGCCCACATCACTACAAAAGACACCGCCCAAACTCGCTACAGAACCAGCGCCCACACTCGCTACATACCCAGCGCCCACACTCGCTACAGACCCAGCGCCCACACTCGCTACATATACATACCCACACTCTCTACAGACACAGAGCTCACACTCACTACAGACCCAGTGCCCACACTTGCAACAGACCCAGTGGCCATACTGACTACAGATCCAGCGCTCACTTTCGCTACAGACACAGCACCCACACTCGCTACAGACCCAGTGCCCATACTCGCTACATATCCAGAGCCCACACACACTACAGACCCAGAGCCCACATTCTCTACAATCCCAGAGCCCACAATCACTACAGAACCAGCACCCACAATTGCTATAATCCCACAGTCCTAACACACTGCAGACACAGTGCCCTCACTCACTACAGAGACAGCACCCACACACGTTACACACCGAGTGCCCATACACACTACAGACCCAGCACCCACACTCACTACAGACCCAGTGCCCACACTCACTAGAGACCCAGCGCCCACACTCACTACAGACCCAACGCCCACACTCACTACAGACCCAGCGCCCACACATGCTACAGACCCAGTGCCCACACTCACTACAGACCCAGCGCCCACACTCACTACAGACCCAGCGCCCACACTCACTACAGACCCAGCGCCCGCACTCGCTACAGACCCAGCGCCCACACTCGCTACATATCCAAAGCCCACACCCACTACAGACCCAGTGACCACACTAGCTACAGACTCAGCGCCCTCACTCGCTACATATCCATAGCCCACATCCACTACAGACCCAGGGACCACACTCGCTAAAGACCCAGCGTCCACACTCACTACAGACCCAGCGCCCACACTCACTAGATTTTCCAGCGCTCACTGTCGCTACAGACCCAGCGCCCACACTCGCTACAGACCCAGAGCCCACACTTGCTACAGACACAGCGCCCACACTCACTACAGACCCAGGGACCACACTCGCTACAGACCCAGCGCCCACACTCACTACAGACCCAGCGCCCACACTCACTACAGACCCAGCGCCCACACTCACTACAGACCCAGCGCCCACACTCACAACAGCCCCAGGGCCCACTCACGCTACAATCCCAGAGCCCACATTCATTACAGATCCAGCACCCACAATTGCTACAATCCCACAGCCCTAACACACTGCAGAACCAGTGCCCACACTCACTACAGACCCAGCGCCCACACTCGCTACAGACCCAGCGCCCACACTCACTACAGACCCAGCGCCCACACTCACTATGGACCCAGCGCCCAAACTCACTACAGACCCAGCACCCAGACTCACTACAGACACAGCGCCCACACTCGCTACAGACCCAGCGCCCACACTCGCTACAGACCCAGCGCCCACACTCACTACAGACCCAGCGCCCACAGTCACTACAGACCCAGTGCCCACACTCACTACAGATCCAGCGCTGACTGTCGCTACAGACCTAGCGTCCACACTCGCTACAGACCCAGCGCCCACACTCACTACAGACCCAGCGCCCACACTCACTACAGACCCAGCGCCCACACTCACTACAGACCCAGAGCCCACACTCACTACAGCCCCAGTGCCCACACACGCTACAATCCCAGAGCACACATTCATTACAGATCCAGCACCCACAATTGCTACAATCCCACAGCCCTAACACACTGCAGACCCAGTGCCCACACTCACTACAGACCCAGCGCCCACACTCGCTACAGACCCAGCGCCCACACTCACTACAGACCCAGCGCCCACACTCACTACAGACCCAGCGCCCACACTCACTACAGACCCAGCACCCACACTCACTACAGAGCCAGCGCCCACACTCGCTACAGACCCAGCGCCCACACTCGCTACAGACCCAGCGCCCACACTCGCTACATATCCAGAGCCCACACTCACTACAGACCCAGCGCCAACACTCACTACAGACCCAATACCCACACACGCTACAGACCCAGCGCCCACACTCACTACAGACCCAGAGCCCAAACTCGCTACAGACCCACCGTCCACACTCACTACATATCCAGAGGACACAATCAATGCAGACCCAGTGCCCGCACTCGCTACAGACCCAGCGCCCACACTCGCTACATATCCAAACCCACAACCACTACAGACTCAGTGACCACACTCGCTACAGACCCAGAGCCCACAATCACTGCAGACCCAGCGACCACACTCAATACAAACCCAGCGCCCAGACTCGCTACAGCCCCAGCGCCCACACTTGCTACATATCCAAAGCCCACACCCACTACAGACCCAAAGACCACACTAGCTACAGACTCAGCACCCTCACTCACTACATATCCATAGCCCACATCCACTACAGACCCAGCGCCCAGACTCGCTACAGACCCAGCGCCCACACTCACGACAGACCCAGCGCCCACACTCACTACAGACCCAGCGCCCACACTCGCTACAGATCCAGAGCCCACACTCGCTACAGACCCAGCGCCCACACTCACTACAGACCCAGCGCCCACACTCGCTACAGATCCAGAGCCCACACTCGCTACAGACACAGAGCCCACACTCACTACAGACCCAGTGCCCACACTTGCTACAGATCCAGCGCCCACACTCGCTACAGACCCAGTGCCCACACTCACTAGATTTTCCAGCGCTCACTGTCGCTACAGACCCAGAGCCCAAACTCGCTACAGACACAGCGCCCACACTCACTACAGACCCAGTGCCCACATTCGCTACAATCCCAGAGCCCATACTCACTACAGACCCAGCGCCCACATCACTACAAAAGACACCGCCCAAACTCGCTACAGAACCAGCGCCCACACTCGCTACATACCCAGCGCCCACACTCGCTACATACCCAGCGCCCACACTCGCTACATATACATACCCACACTCTCTACAGACACAGAGCTCACACTCACTACAGACCCAGTGCCCACACTCGCTACAGACCCAGCACCCACACTCCCTACAGACCCAGCTCCCACACTCACTACAAACCCAGCACCCACACTCGCTACAAACCCAGTGCCCACACTCGCTACAGACCCATTGCCTACTCTCACTACAAACCTAGCGGCCACATTCGCTATAGACCCAGCGCCCAAAATCGATACAGACCCAGCTCCCACACTCGCTACGGTCACAGTGACCACACTCGCTACAGACCAAGCACTCACACTCACTACAGACCCAGCACCCACAGTCGGTACAGAAGCAGCACCCAAACGCGAACAGACCCAGCACCCACACTCGCTACAGACCCAGCGTCCAAACGCGAACAGACCCAGCACCCACATTCGCTACAGACCCAGCGCCCAAACGCGAACAGACCCAGCACCCACACTCGCTACAGACCCAGCGCCCACAGTCTGTACAGACCCAGCGCCAACACTCACTACAGACCCAGCACCCACACTCACTACAGACCCAGCACCCACACTCGCTACAGACCCAGCACCCACACTCACCACAGACCCAGCGCCCACTGTCGCTACAGACCCAGCGTCCACACTCACTACATATCCAGAGCCCACACCCAGCACAGACCCAGTTGAGCACACTCACTACATATCCAGAGGCCACAATCAATGCAGACCCAGTGCCCGCACTCGCTACAGACCCAGCGCCCACACTCGCTACATATCCAAAGCCCACACTCACTACAGCCCCAGTGACCACACTAGCTACAGGCTCAGCGCCCACACTCGCTTCATATCCATAGCCCACATCCACTACAGACCCAGGGACCACACTCGCTACAGACCCAGCGTCCACACTCACTACAGACCCAGCGCCCACACTCACGACAGACCCAGCGCCCACACTCGCTACAGAACCAGTGCCCACACTCACTACAGACCCAGCGCCCACACTCGCTACAGACCCAGCACCCACACTTGGTACAGACCCAGTGCCCACACTCACTACAGATCCAGCGCTGACTGTCGCTACAGACCCAGCATCCACACTCGCTACAGACCCAGCGCCCACACTCACTACAGACCCAGCGCCCACACTCACTACAGACCCAGCACCCACACTCACTACAGACCCAGCGCCCACACTCGCTACAGACCCAGCGCCCACACTCGCTACAGACCCAGCGCCCACACTCACTACAGACCCAAAGACCACACTAGCAACAGACTCAGCGCCCTCACTCACTACATATCCATAGCCCACATCCACTACAGACCCAGCACCCACACTCACTACAGACCCAGTGCCCACACTCACTACAGATCCAGCGCTGACTGTCGCTACAGACCCAGCATCCACACTCGCTACAGACCCAGCGCCCACACTCACTACAGACCCAGCGCCCACACTCACTACAGACCCAGCACCCACACTCACTACAGAGCCAGCGCCCACACTCGCTACAGACCCAGCGCCCACACTCGCTACAGACCCAGCGCCCACACTCACTACACACCCAGTGCCCACACTCACTACAGATCCAGCGCTGACTGTCGCTACAGACCCAGCATCCACACTCGCTACAGACCCAGAGACCACACTCGCTACATATCCAGAGCCCACACTCACTACAGACCCAGCGCCCACACTCACTACAGACCCAATACCCACACACGCTACAGACCCAGCGCCCACACTCACTACAGACCCAGAGCCCACACTCACTACAGACCCAGAGCCGAAACTCGCTACAGACCCACCGTCCACACTCACTACATATCCAGAGGACACAATCAATGCAGACACAGTGCCCGCACTCGCTACAGACCCAGCGCCCACACTCGCTACATATCCAAACCCACAACCACTACAGACTCAGTGACCACACTCGCTACCGACCCAGAGACCACAATCACTGCAGACCCAGGGCCCAAACTCACTACAGACCCAGCGCCCACACTTGCTACAATCCCACAGCCCTAACACAATGCAGACCCAGTGACCACACTCACTACAATCCCAGTGCCCACACTCACTACAGACCCAGGATCCACACACATTACAGACCGAGTGTCCACACCCACTACAGCCCCAGCGCCCACACTCACTACAATCCCTGAGCCCACAATCACTGCAGACCCAGCGACCACACTCAATACAAACCCAGCGCCCAGACTCGCTACAGACCCAGCGCCCACACTCACGACAGACCCAGCGCCCACACTCACTACAGACCCAGCGCCCACACTCGCTACAGATCCAGAGCCCACACTCGCTACAGACCCAGCGCCCACACTCACTACAGACCCAGCGCCCACACTCGCTACAGATCCAGAGCCCACACTCGCTACAGACACAGAGCCCACACTCACTACAGACCCAGTGCCCACACTTGCTACAGATCCAGCGCCCACACTCGCTACAGACCCAGTGCCCACACTCACTAGATTTTCCAGCGCTCACTGTCGCTACAGACCCAGAGCCCAAACTCGCGACAGACACAGCGCCCACACTCACTACAGACCCAGTGCCCACATTCGCTACAATCCCAGAGCCCATACTCACTACAGACCCAGCGCCCACATCACTACAAAAGACACCGCCCAAACTCGCTACAGAACCAGCGCCCACACTCGCTACATACCCAGCGCCCACACTCGCTACATACCCAGCGCCCACACTCGCTACATATACATACCCACACTCTCTACAGACACAGAGCTCACACTCACTACAGACCCAGTGCCCACACTCGCTACAGACCCAGCACCCACACTCACTACAGACCCAGCTCCCACACTCACTACAAACCCAGCACCCACACTCGCTACAAACCCAGTGCCCACACTCGCTACAGACCCATTGCCTACTCTCACTACAAACCTAGCGGCCACATTCGCTATAGACCCAGCGCCCAAAAT
Organism: Isurus oxyrinchus; assembly: GCA_026770705.1. Classification (NCBI taxonomy): domain Eukaryota; kingdom Metazoa; phylum Chordata; class Chondrichthyes; order Lamniformes; family Lamnidae; genus Isurus; species Isurus oxyrinchus. Next base: position 165,568,064 of record JANJGN010000008.1, read on the forward strand.
CGATACAGACCCAGCTCCCACACTCGCTACAGTCACAGTGACCACACTCGCTACAGACCAAGCACTCACACTCACTACAGACCCAGCACCCACAGTCGGTACAGAAGCAGCACCCAAACGCGAACAGACCCAGCACCCACACTCGCTACAGACCCAGCGTCCAAACGCGAACAGACCCAGCACCCACATTCGCTACAGACCCAGCGCCCAAACGCGAACAGACCCTGCACCCACACTCGCTACAGACCCAGCGCCCACAGTCTGTACAGACCCAGCGCCAACACTCACTACAGACCCAGCACCCACACTCACTACAGACCCAGCACCCACACTCGCTACAGACCCAGCACCCACACTCACCACAGACCCAGCGCCCACTGTCGCTACAGACCCAGCGTCCACACTCACTACATATCCAGAGCCCACACCCAGCACAGACCCAGTTGAGCACACTCACTACATATCCAGAGGCCACAATCAATGCAGACCCAGTGCCCGCACTCGCTACAGAACCAGCGCCCACACTCGCTACATATCCAAAGCCCACACTCACTACAGCCCCAGTGACCACACTAGCTACAGGCTCAGCGCCCACACTCGCTTCATATCCATAGCCCACATCCACTACAGACCCAGGGACCACACTCGCTACAGACCCAGCGTCCACACTCACTACAGACCCAGCGCCCACACTCACGACAGACCCAGCGCCCACACTCGCTACAGAACCAGTGCCCACACTCACTACAGACCCAGCGCCCACACTCGCTACAGACCCAGCGCCCACACTTGGTACAGACCCAGTGCCCACACTCACTAGATTTTCCAGCGCTCACTGTCGCTACAGACCCAGCGCCCACACTCGCTACAGACCCAGAGCCCACACTCGCTACAGACACAGAGCCCACACTCACTACAGACCCAGGGACCACACTGGCTACGTATCCAGAGCCCACACCCACTACAGCCCCAGTGCCCACACTCGCTACAATCCCAGAGCCCACATTCATTACAGAACCAACACCCACAATTGCTATAATCCCACAGCCCCAACACACTGCAGACCCAGTGCCCACACTCACTACAGACCCAGGACCCACATTCACTACAGACCCAGCACCCACACTCGCTACAGACCCAGCGCCCACACTCCCTACAGACCCAGCGTCCACACTCGCTACAGACCCAGCGCCCACAATTTCTACAAAGTGCCCACACTCACTACACACCCAGTGCCCACACTTGCTACAGACCCAGTGCCCACACTCACTACAGATCCAGCGCTCATTGTCGCTACAGACCCAGCGCCCACACTCACTACAGACCCAGAGCCCACAGTCGCTACATATCCAGAGCCCACACTCACTACAGACCCAGCGCCCACACCCACTACAGACCCAGTGCCCACACACGCTACAATCCCAGAGCCCACAATCACTACAGAACCAGCACCCACAATTGCTATAATCCCACAGTCCTAACACACTGCAGACCCAGTGCCCACACTCACTACAGACCCAGCACCCACACACGTTACACACCGAGTGCCCATACTCACTACAGACCCAGCACCCACACTCACTACAGACCCAGTGCGCACACTCACTAGAGACCCAGCGCCCACACTCACTACAGACCCAGCGCCCACACTCACTACAGACCCAGCGCCCACACATGCTACAGACCCAGTGCCCACACTCACTACAGACCCAGCGCCCACACTCACTACAGACCCAGCGCCCCCACTCACTACAGACCCAGCACCCACACTCACTACAGACCCAGCGCCCACACTCGCTACAGACCCAGCGCCCACACTCGCTACAGACCCAGCGCCCACACTCGCTACATATCCAGAGCCCACACTCACTACAGACCCAGCGCCCACACTCACTAGAGACCCAATACCCACACACGCTACAGACCCAGAGCCCACAATCACTGCAAACCCAGGGCCCAAACTCGCTACAGACCCAGCGCCCACACTTGCTACTATCCCACAGCCCTAACACACTGCAGACCCAGTGACCACACTCACTACAATCCCAGTGCCAACACTCACTACAGACCCAGCACCCACACACATTACAGACCGAGTGCCCACACCCACTACAGCCCCAGCGCCCACACTCACTACAATCCCAGAGCCCACAATCACTGCAGACCCAGCGACCACACTCACTACAAACCCAGCGCCCAGACTCGCTACAGACCCAGCGCCCACACTCACGACAGACCCAGCGCCCACACTCGCTACAGATCCGGAGCCCACACTCGCTACAGACACAGAGCCCACACTCACTACAGACCCAGTGCCCACACTTGCTACAGATCCAGTGCCCACACTCACTAAACACCCAGCGACCACACTCACTACAAACATATCGGCCGCATTCGCTATAGACCCAGCGCCCAAAATCGATACAGACCCAGTGCCCAGACTCGCTCCAGACACAGTGATCACACTCACTACAGACCCAGCGCCCACAGTTGGTACAGAAGCTGCACCCAAACTCACTACCAATCCAGCACCCACACTCGCTACAGACCCAGCGCCCACTGTCGCTACAAACCCAGCGCCCACACTCACTACAGACCCAGCGCCCACAATCACTACAGATCCAGCGCCCACTGTCGCTACAGACCCAGCGCCCACACTCCCTACAGACCGAGAGCCCACACTCGCGACAGACCCAGCGCCCTCTCTCGCTACATATCCAGAGCCCACAGCCACCACAGACCCTTTTGAGCACACTCACTACATATCCAGAGGCCATAATCAATGCAGACCGAGAGCCCACACTCGCTACAGACCCAGCACCCGCACTCGCTACAGACCCAGCGCCCACACTCGCTACATATCCAAAGCCCACACCAACTACAGACCCAGTGACCACACTAGCTACAGACTCAGCGCCCTCACTCGCTACATATCCATAGCCCACATCCACTACAGACCCAGGGACCACACTCGCTACAGACCCAGCGTCCACACTCACTACAGACCCAGCGCCCACACTCACTAGATTTTCCAGCGCTCACTGTCGCTACAGACCCAGCGCCCACACTCGCTACAGACCCAGAGCCCACACTTGCTACAGACACAGCGCCCACACTCACTACAGACCCAGGGACCACACTCGCTACAGACCCAGCGCCCACACTCACTACAGAACCAGCGCCCACACTCACTACAGACCCAGCGCCCACACTCACTACAGACCCAGCGCCCACACTCACAACAGCCCCAGTGCCCACACACGCTACAATCCCAGAGCCCACATTCATTACAGATCCAGCACCCACAATTGCTACAATCCCACAGCCCTAACACACTGCAGACCCAGTGCCCACACTCACTACAGACCCAGCGCCCACACTCACTACAGACCCAGCGCCCACACTCACTACAGACCCAGCGCCCACACTCACTACAGACCCAGCGCCCACACTCACTACAGAACCAGCACCCACACTCACTACAGACCCAGCGCCCACACTCACTACAGAACCAGCGCCCACACTCACTACAGACCCAGCGCCCACACTCACTACAGACCCAGCGCCCACACTCACAACAGCCCCAGTGCCCACACACGCTACAATCCCAGAGCCCACATTCATTACAGATCCAGCACCCACAATTGCTACAATCCCACAGCCCTAACACACTGCAGACCCAGTGCCCACACTCACTACAGACCCAGCGCCCACACTCACTACAGACCCAGCGCCCACACTCACTACAGACCCAGCGCCCACACTCACTACAGACCCAGCGCCCACACTCACTACAGAACCAGCACCCACACTCACTACAGACCCAGCGCCCACACTCGCTACAGACCCAGCGCCCACACTCGCTACAGACCCAGCGCCCACACTCGCTACAGACCCAGCGCCCACACTCGCTACAGACCCAGAGCCCACACTCGCTACAGACACAGCGCCCACACTCACTACAGACCCAGGGACCACACTGGCTACGTATCCAGAGCCCACACCCACTACAGCCCCAGTGCCCACACTCGCTACAATCCCAGAGCCCACATTCATTACAGAACCAACACCCACAATTGCTATAATCCCACAGCCCCAACACACTGCAGACCCCGTGCCCACACTCACTACAGACCCAGGACCCACATTCACTACAGACCCAGCACCCACACTCGCTACAGACCCAGCGCCCACACTCCCTACAGACCCAGCGTCCACACTCGCTACAGACCCAGCGCCCACAATTTCTACAAAGTGCCCACACTCACTACACACCCAGTGCCCACACTTGCTACAGACCCAGTGCCCACACTCACTACAGATCCAGCGCTCATTGTCGCTACAGACCCAGCGCCCACACTCACTACAGACCCAGAGCCCACAGTCGCTACATATCCAGAGCCCACACTCACTACAGACCCAGCGCCCACACCCACTACAGACCCAGTGCCCACACACGCTACAATCCCAGAGCCCACAATCACTACAGAACCAGCACCCACAATTGCTATAATCCCACAGTCCTAACACACTGCAGACCCAGTGCCCTCACTCACTACAGACCCAGCACCCACACACGTTACAGACCGAGTGCCCATACTCACTACACACCCAGCACCAACACTCACTACAGACACAGCGACCACACTCGCTACAGACCCAGCGCCCACACTTGCTACAGACCCAGTGCCCACACTCACTACAGACCCAGCGCCCACATTTGCTACAGACCCAGTGCCCACACTTGCAACAGACCCAGTGGCCATAATGACTACAGATGCAGCGCTCACTGTCGCTACAGACACAGCACCCACACTCGCTACAGGACAAGTGCCCATACTCGCTACATATCCAGAGCCCACACACACTACAGACCCAGAGCCCACACTCTCTACAATCCCAGAGCCCACAATCACTACAGAACCAGCACCCACAATTGCTATAATCCCACAGTCCTAACACACTGCAGACACAGTGCCCTCACTCACTACAGAGACAGCACCCACACACGTTACACACCGAGTGCCCATACACACTACAGACCCAGCACCCACACTCACTACAGACCCAGTGCCCACACTCACTAGAGACCCAGCGCCCACACTCACTACAGACTCAGCACCCACACACGTTACAGACCGAGTGTCCACACTCAGAACAGACCCAGCACCCACACTCACTACAGACCCAGCGCGCACACTCACTACAGACCCAGCACCCACACTCGCTACATATTCATACCCAAACTCTCTACAGACACTGAGCTCACACTCACTACAGACCCTGTGCCCACACTCGCTATAGACCCAGCTCCCACACTCACTACAGACCCAGTGCCCACACATGCTACAGACCCAGTGCCCACACTCACTACAGACCCAGCGCCCACACTCACTACAGACCCAGCGCCCCCACTCACTACAGACCCAGCACCCAAACTCACTACAGACCCAGCGCCCACACTCGCTACAGACCCAGCGCCCACACTCGCTACAGACCCAGCGCCCACACTCGCTACATATCCAGAGCCCACACTCACTACAGACCCAGCGCCCACACTCACTACAGACCCAATACCCACACACGCTACAGACCCAGCGCCCACACTCACTACAGACCCAGAGCCCACACTCACTACAGACCCAGAGCCGAAACTCGCTACAGACCCACCGTCCACACTCACTACATATCCAGAGGACACAATCAATGCAGACACAGTGCCCGCACTCGCTACAGACCCAGCGCCCACACTCGCTACATATCCAAACCCACAACCACTACAGACTCAGTGACCACACTCGCTACAGACCCAGAGACCACAATCACTGCAGAACCAGGGCCCAAACTCACTACAGACCCAGCGCCCACACTTGCTACAATCCCACAGCCCTAACACAATGCAGACCCAGTGACCACACTCACTACAATCCCAGTGCCCACACTCACTACAGACCCAGGATCCACACACATTACAGACCGAGTGTCCACACCCACTACAGCCCCAGCGCCCACACTCACTACAATCCCTGAGCCCACAATCACTGCAGACCCAGCGACCACACTCAATACAAACCCAGCGCCCAGACTCGCTACAGACCCAGCGCCCACACTCACGACAGACCCAGCGCCCACACTCACTACAGACCCAGCGCCCACACTCGCTACAGATCCAGAGCCCACACTCGCTACAGACCCAGCGCCCACACTCACTACAGACCCAGCGCCCACACTCGCTACAGATCCAGAGCCCACACTCGCTACAGACACAGAGCCCACACTCACTACAGACCCAGTGCCCACACTTGCTACAGATCCAGCGCCCACACTCACTACAGACCCAGGGACCACACTGGCTACGTATCCAGAGCCCACACCCACTACAGCCCCAGTGCCCACACTCGCTACAATCCCAGAGCCCACATTCATTACAGAACCAACACCCACAATTGCTATAATCCCACAGCCCCAACACACTGCAGACCCAGTGCCCACACTCACTACAGACCCAGGACCCACATTCACTACAGACCCAGCACCCACACTCGCTACAGACCCAGCGCCCACACTCCCTACAGACCCAGCGTCCACACTCGCTACAGACCCAGCGCCCACAATTTCTACAAAGTGCCCACACTCACTACACACCCAGTGCCCACACTTGCTACAGACCCAGTGCCCACACTCACTACAGATCCAGCGCTCATTGTCGCTACAGACCCAGCGCCCACACTCACTACAGACCCAGAGCCCACAGTCGCTACATATCCAGAGCCCACACTCACTACAGACCCAGCGCCCACACCCACTACAGACCCAGTGCCCACACACGCTACAATCCCAGAGCCCACAATCACTACAGAACCAGCACCCACAATTGCTATAATCCCACAGTCCTAACACACTGCAGACCCAGTGCCCTCACTCACTACAGACCCAGCACCCACACACGTTACAGACCGAGTGCCCATACTCACTACACACCCAGCACCAACACTCACTACAGACACAGCGACCACACTCGCTACAGACCCAGCGCCCACACTTGCTACAGACCCAGTGCCCACACTCACTACAGACCCAGCGCCCACATTTGCTACAGACCCAGTGCCCACACTTGCAACAGACCCAGTGGCCATAATGACTACAGATGCAGCGCTCACTGTCGCTACAGACACAGCACCCACACTCGCTACAGGACAAGTGCCCATACTCGCTACAGACCCAGAGCCCACACTCTCTACAATCCCAGAGCCCACAATCACTACAGAACCAGCACCCACAATTGCTATAATCCCACAGTCCTAACACACTGCAGACACAGTGCCCTCACTCACTACAGAGACAGCACCCACACACGTTACACACCGAGGGCCCATACACACTACAGACCCAGCACCCACACTCACTACAGACCCAGTGCCCACACTCACTAGAGACCCAGCGCCCACACTCACTACAGACTCAGCACCCACACACGTTACAGACCGAGTGTCCACACTCAGAACAGACCCAGCACCCACACTCACTACAGACCCAGCGCGCACACTCACTACAGACCCAGCACCCACACTCGCTACATATTCATACCCAAACTCTCTACAGACACTGAGCTCACACTCACTACAGACCCTGTGCCCACACTCGCTATAGACCCAGCTCCCACACTCACTACAGACCCAGTGCCCACACATGCTACAGACCCAGTGCCCACACTCACTACAGACCCAGCGCCCACACTCACTACAGACCCAGCGCCCCCACTCACTACAGACCCAGCACCCACACTCACTACAGACCCAGCGCCCACTCTCGCTACAGACCCAGCGCCCACACTCACTACAGACCCAGCGCCCACACTCGCTACATATCCAGAGCCCACACTCACTACAGACCCAGCGCCCACACTCACTACAGACCCAATACCCACACACGCTACAGACCCAGCGCCCACACTCACTACAGACCCAGAGCCCACACTCACTACAGACCCAGAGCCCAAACTCGCTACAGACCCACCGTCCACACTCACTACATATCCAGAGGACACAATCAATGCAGACACAGTGCCCGCACTCGCTACAGACCCAGCGCCCACACTCGCTACATATCCAAACCCACAACCACTACAGACTCAGTGACCACACTCGCTACCGACCCAGAGACCACAATCACTGCAGACCCAGGGCCCAAACTCACTACAGACCCAGCGCCCACACTTGCTACAATCCCACAGCCCTAACACAATGCAGACCCAGTGACCACACTCACTACAATCCCAGTGCCCACACTCACTACAGACCCAGGATCCACACACATTACAGACCGAGTGTCCACACCCACTACAGCCCCAGCGCCCACACTCACTACAATCCCTGAGCCCACAATCACTGCAGACCCAGCGACCACACTCAATACAAACCCAGCGCCCAGACTCGCTACAGACCCAGCGCCCACACTCACGACAGACCCAGCGCCCACACTCACTACAGACCCAGCGCCCACACTCGCTACAGATCCAGAGCCCACACTCGCTACAGACCCAGCGCCCACACTCACTACAGACCCAGCGCCCACACTCGCTACAGATCCAGAGCCCACACTCGCTACAGACACAGAGCCCACACTCACTACAGACCCAGTGCCCACACTTGCTACAGATCCAGCGCCCACACTCGCTACAGACCCAGTGCCCACACTCACTAGATTTTCCAGCGCTCACTGTCGCTACAGACCCAGAGCCCAAACTCGCGACAGACACAGCGCCCACACTCACTACAGACCCAGTGCCCACATTCGCTACAATCCCAGAGCCCATACTCACTACAGACCCAGCGCCCACATCACTACAAAAGACACCGCCCAAACTCGCTACAGAACCAGCGCCCACACTCGCTACATACCCAGCGCCCACACTCGCTACATACCCAGCGCCCACACTCGCTACATATACATACCCACACTCTCTACAGACACAGAGCTCACACTCACTACAGACCCAGTGCCCACACTCGCTACAGACCCAGCACCCACACTCACTACAGATCCAGCTCCCACACTCACTACAAACCCAGCACCCACACTCGCTACAAACCCAGTGCCCACACTCGCTACAGACCCATTGCCTACTCTCACTACAAACCTAGCGGCCACATTCGCTATAGACCCAGCGCCCAAAATCGATACAGACCCAGCTCCCACACTCGCTACAGTCACAGTGACCACACTCGCTACAGACCAAGCACTCACACTCACTACAGACCCAGCACCCACAGTCGGTACAGAAGCAGCACCCAAACGCGAACAGACCCAGCACCCACACTCGCTACAGACCCAGCGTCCAAACGCGAACAGACCCAGCACCCACATTCGCTACAGACCCAGCGCCCAAACGCGAACAGACCCTGCACCCACACTCGCTACAGACCCAGCGCCCACAGTCTGTACAGACCCAGCGCCAACACTCACTACAGACCCAGCACCCACACTCACTACAGACCCAGCACCCACACTCGCTACAGACCCAGCACCCACACTCACCACAGACCCAGCGCCCACTGTCGCTACAGACCCAGCGTCCACACTCACTACATATCCAGAGCCCACACCCAGCACAGACCCAGTTGAGCACACTCACTACATATCCAGAGGCCACAATCAATGCAGACCCAGTGCCCGCACTCGCTACAGAACCAGCGCCCACACTCGCTACATATCCAAAGCCCACACTCACTACAGCCCCAGTGACCACACTAGCTACAGGCTCAGCGCCCACACTCGCTTCATATCCATAGCCCACATCCACTACAGAAACAGGGACCACACTCGCTACAGACCCAGCGTCCACACTCACTACAGACCCAGCGCCCACACTCACGACAGACCCAGCGCCCACACTCGCTACAGAACCAGTGCCCACACTCACTACAGACCCAGCGCCCACACTCGCTACAGACCCAGCGCCCACACTTGGTACAGACCCAGTGCCCACACTCACTAGATTTTCCAGCGCTCACTGTCGCTACAGACCCAGCGCCCACACTCGCTACAGACCCAGAGCCCACACTCGCTACAGACACAGCGCCCACACTCACTACAGACCCAGGGACCACACTCGCTACGTATCCAGAGCCCACACCCACTACAGCCCCAGTGCCCACACTCGCTACAATCCCAGAGCCCACATTCATTACAGAACCAACACCCACAATTGCTATAATCCCACAGCCCCAACACACTGCAGACCCAGTGCCCACACTCACTACAGACCCAGGACCCACATTCACTACAGACCCAGCACCCACACTCGCTACAGACCCAGCGCCCACACTCCCTACAGACCCAGCGTCCACACTCGCTACAGACCCAGCGCCCACAATTTCTACAAAGTGCCCACACTCACTACACACCCAGTGCCCACACTTGCTACAGACCCAGTGCCCACACTCACTACAGATCCAGCGCTCATTGTCGCTACAGACCCAGCGCCCACACTCACTACAGACCCAGAGCCCACACTCGCTACATATCCAGAGCCCACACTCACTACAGACCCAGCGCCCACACCCACTACAGACCCAGTGCCCACACACGCTACAATCCCAGAGCCCACAATCACTACAGAACCAGCACCCACAATTGCTATAATCCCACAGTCCTAACACACTGCAGACCCAGTGCCCACACTCACTACAGACCCAGCACCCACACACGTTACACACCGAGTGCCCATACTCACTACAGACCCAGCACCCACACTCACTACAGACCCAGTGCGCACACTCACTAGAGACCCAGCGCCCACACTCACTACAGACCCAGCGCCCACACTCACTACAGACCCAGCGCCCACACATGCTACAGACCCAGTGCCCACACTCACTACAGACCCAGCGCCCACACTCACTACAGACCCAGCGCCCCCACTCACTACAGACCCAGCACCCACACTCACTACAGACCCAGCGCCCACACTCGCTACAGACCCAGCGCCCACACTCGCTACAGACCCAGCGCCCACACTCGCTACATATCCAGAGCCCACACTCACTACAGACCCAGCGCCCACACTCACTACAGACCCAATACCCACACACGCTACAGACCCAGAGCCCACAATCACTGCAGACCCAGGGCCCAAACTCGCTACAGACCCAGCGCCCACACTTGCTACTATCCCACAGCCCTAACACACTGCAGACCCAGTGACCACACTCACTACAATCCCAGTGCCAACACTCACTACAGACCCAGCACCCACACACATTACAGACCGAGTGCCCACACCCACTACAGCCCCAGCGCCCACACTCACTACAATCCCAGAGCCCACAATCACTGCAGACCCAGCGACCACACTCACTACAAACCCAGCGCCCAGACTCGCTACAGACCCAGTGCCCACACTCACGACAGACCCAGCGCCCACACTCGCTACAGATCCGGAGCCCACACTCGCTACAGACACAGAGCCCACACTCACTACAGACCCAGTGCCCACACTTGCTACAGATCCAGTGCCCACACTCACTAAACACCCAGCGACCACACTCACTACAAACATATCGGCCGCATTCGCTATAGACCCAGCGCCCAAAATCGATACAGACCCAGTGCCCAGACTCGCTCCAGACACAGTGATCACACTCACTACAGACCCAGCGCCCACAGTTGGTACAGAAGCTGCACCCAAACTCACTACCAATCCAGCACCCACACTCGCTACAGACCCAGCGCCCACTGTCGCTACAAACCCAGCGCCCACACTCACTACAGACCCAGCGCCCACACTCACTACAGATCCAGCGCCCACTGTCGCTACAGACCCAGCGCCCACACTCCCTACAGACCGAGAGCCCACACTCGCGACAGACCCAGCGCCCTCTCTCGCTACATATCCAGAGCCCACAGCCACCACAGACCCTTTTGAGCACACTCACTACATATCCAGAGGCCATAATCAATGCAGACCGAGAGCCCACACTCGCTACAGACCCAGCACCCGCACTCGCTACAGACCCAGCGCCCACACTCGCTACATATCCAAAGCCCACACCAACTACAGACCCAGTGACCACACTAGCTACAGACTCAGCGCCCTCACTCGCTACATATCCATAGCCCACATCCACTACAGACCCAGGGACCACACTCGCTACAGACCCAGCGTCCACACTCACTACAGACCCAGCGCCCACACTCACTAGATTTTCCAGCGCTCACTGTCGCTACAGACCCAGCGCCCACACTCGCTACAGACCCAGAGCCCACACTTGCTACAGACACAGCGCCCACACTCACTACAGACCCAGGGACCACACTCGCTACAGACCCAGCGCCCACACTCACTACAGAACCAGCGCCCACACTCACTACAGACCCAGCGCCCACACTCACTAGATTTTCCAGCGCTCACTGTCGCTACAGACCCAGCGCCCACACTCGCTACAGACCCAGAGCCCACACTTGCTACAGACACAGGGCCCACACTCACTACAGACCCAGGGACCACACTCGCTACAGACCCAGCGCCCACACTCACTACAGAACCAGCGCCCACACTCACTACAGACCCAGCGCCCACACTCACTACAGACCCAGCGCCCACACTCACAACAGCCCCAGTGCCCACACACGCCACAATCCCAGAGCCCACATTCATTACAGATCCAGCACCCACAATTGCTACAATCCCACAGCCCTAACACACTGCAGACCCAGTGCCCACACTCACTACAGACCCAGCGCCCACACTCACTACAGACCCAGCGCCCACACTCACTACAGACCCAGCGCCCACACTCACTACAGACCCAGCGCCCACACTCACTACAGAACCAGCACCCACACTCACTACAGACCCAGCGCCCACACTCGCTACAGACCCAGCGCCCACACTCGCTACAGACCCAGCGCCCACACTCGCTACAGACCCAGCGCCCACACTCGCTACAGACCCAGAGCCCACACTCGCTACAGACACAGCGCCCACACTCACTACAGACCCAGGGACCACACTGGCTACGTATCCAGAGCCCACACCCACTACAGCCCCAGTGCCCACACTCGCTACAATCCCAGAGCCCACATTCATTACAGAACCAACACCCACAATTGCTATAATCCCACAGCCCCAACACACTGCAGACCCAGTGCCCACACTCACTACAGACCCAGGACCCACATTCACTACAGACCCAGCACCCTCACTCGCTACAGACCCAGCGCCCACACTCCCTACAGACCCAGCGTCCACACTCGCTACAGACCCAGCGCCCACAATTTCTACAAAGTGCCCACACTCACTACACACCCAGTGCCCACACTTGCTACAGACCCAGTGCCCACACTCACTACAGATCCAGCGCTCATTGTCGCTACAGACCCAGCACCCACACTCACTACAGACCCAGAGCCCACAGTCGCTACATATCCAGAGCCCACACTCACTACAGACCCAGCGCCCACACCCACTACAGACCCAGTGCCCACACACGCTACAATCCCAGAGCCCACAATCACTACAGAACCAGCACCCACAATTGCTATAATCCCACAGTCCTAACACACTGCAGACCCAGTGCCCTCACTCACTACAGACCCAGCACCCACACACGTTACACACCGAGTGCCCATACTCACTACACACCCAGCACCAACACTCACTACAGACACAGCGACCACACTCGCTACAGACCCAGCGCCCACACTTGCTACAGACCCAGTGCCCACACTCACTACAGACCCAGCGCCCACACTTGCTACAGACCCAGTGCCCACACTTGCAACAGACCCAGTGGCCATAATGACTACAGATCCAGCGCTCACTGTCGCTACAGGCACAGCACCCACACTCGCTACAGGCCCAGTGCCCATACTCGCTACATATCCAGAGCCCACACACACTACAGACCCAGTGCCCACACTCTCTACAATCCCAGAGCCCACAATCACTGCAGAACCAGCACCCACAATTGCTATAATCCCACAGTCCTAACACACTGCAGACACAGTGCCCTCACTCACTACAGAGACAACACCCACACATGTTACACACCGAGTGCCCATACACACTACAGACCCAGCACCCACACTCACTACAGACCCAGTGCCCACACTCACTAGAGACCCAGCGCCCACACTCACTACAGACTCAGCACCCACACACGTTACAGACCGAGTGTCCACACTCAGAACAGAACCAGCACCCACACTCACTACAGACCCAGCGCGCACACTCACTACAGACCCAGCACCCACACTCGCTACATATTCATACCCACACTCTCTACAGACACTGAGCTCACACTCACTACAGACCCTGTGCCCACACTCGCTATAGACCCAGCTCCCACACTCACTACAGACCCAGCGACCACAATCGCTACAAACGAACATACTCACTGCAGACCAAGCACCCGCACTCACTACATAACCAGTGCCCTTACTCGCTACAGACCCAGCGCCCACACTCACTACAGACACAGTGACCACACTCGCTACAGACCCAGCGCCCACACTCACTACAAACCTAGCGGCCACAACCACTACAGACCGAGCGCCCAAAATCGATACAGACCCAGCGCCCATACTCACTACAGACCCATTTCCCACACTCGCTACAGACCCTTTGCCTACACTCACTACAAACCTAGCGGCCACATTCGATACAGACCCAGCGCCCAGACTCGCTACAGTCACAGTGACCACATTCGCTACAGACCCAGCACCCACACTCACTACAGACCCAGCGCCCACATTCGCTACAGACACAGCACTCACACTCACTACAGACCCAGCGCCCACAGTCTGCACAGAAGCAGCACCCACACTCACTACAGACCCAGCACCCACTGTCGCTACAGACCCAGCGCCCACACTCCCTGCAGACCGAGAGCCCACACCCACTACAGACCCAGCGCCCAAACTCGCTACAGACCCAGGGACCACACTCGCTACAGACCCAGTTGAGAACACTCACAAAATATCCAGAGGCCACAATCAAGGCAGATCCAATGCCCGCACTCGCTACAGGCCCAGCGCCCACACTCGCTACATATCCAAAGCCCACACCCACTACAGACCCAGGGACCACATTCGCTACAGACCCAGAGCACACACTCACTGCAGACCCAGCGCCCACATTCGCTACAGACCCAGCGCCCACACTCACTACAGAACCAGCGCACACAATCACTACAGACCCAGCGCCCACACTCACTACAGACCCAGCACCCAAACTCGCTACAGACCCAGCGCACACACTCACTACTTACCCAGAGCCCACACTCGCTACAGACCGAGCGCCCACACTTGCTACAGACCCAGTGCCCACACTCACTACAGACAAAGCGCCCACACTCGCTACAGACCCAGCGCCCACACTTGCTACAGACCCAGTGCCCACACTCACTACAGATCCAGCGCTGACTGTCGCTACAGACCTAGCGTCCACACTCGCTACAGACCCAGCGCCCACACTCACTACAGACCCAGCGCCCACACTCACTACAGACCCAGCGCCCACACTCGCTACAGACCCAGCGCCCACACTCGCTACAGACCCAGCGCCCACACTCGCTCCATATCCAGAGCCCACATTCATTACAGATCCAGCACCCACAATTGCTACAATCCCACAGCCCTAACACACTGCAGACCCAGTGCCCACACTCACTACAGACCCAGCGCCCCCACTCGCTACAGACCCAGCGCCCACACTCACTACAGACCCAGCGCCCACACTCACTACAGACCCAGCGCCCACACTCACTACAGACCCAGCACCCACACTCACTACAGACCCAGCGCCCACACTCGCTACAGACCCAGCGCCCACACTCGCTACAGACCCAGCGCCCACACTCGCTACATATCCAGAGCCCACACTCACTACAGACCCAGCGCCCACACTCACTACAGACCCAATACCCACACACGCTACAGACCCAGAGCCCACAATCACTGCAGACCCAGGGCCCAAACTCGCTACTACAGACCCAGCGCCCACACTTGCTACTATCCCACAGCCCTAACACACTGCAGACCCAGTGACCACACTCACTACAATCCCAGTGCCAACACTCACTACAGACCCAGCACCCACACACATTACAGACCCAGTGCCCACACTCACTACAGACCCAGAGCCCAAACTCGCTACAGACCCACCGTCCACACTCACTACATATCCAGAGGACACAATCAATGCAGACCCAGTGCCCGCACTCGCTACAGACCCAGCGCCCACACTCGCTACATATCCAAACCCACAACCACTACAGACTCAGTGACCACACTCGCTACAGACCCAGAGCCCACAATCACTGCAGACCCAGCGACCACACTCAATACAAACCCAGCGCCCAGACTCGCTACAGACCCAGCGCCCACACTTGCTACATATCCAAAGCCCACACCCACTACAGACCCAAAGACCACACTAGCTACAGACTCAGCGCCCTCACTCACTACATATCCATAGCCCACATCCACTACAGACCCAGCACCCACACTCACTACAGACCCAGTGCCCACACTCACTACAGATCCAGCGCTGACTGTCGCTACAGACCCACCATCAACACTCGCTACAGACCCAGCGCCCACACTCACTACAGATCCAGCGCCCACACTCACTACAGACCCAGCACCCACACTCACGACAGACCCAGCGCCCACACTCGCTAAAGACCCAGTGCCCACACTCACTACAGACCCAGCGCCCACACTCGCTACAGACCCAACGCCCACACTTGGTACAGACCTAGTGCCCACATTCACTAGATTTTCCAGCGCTCACTGTCGCTACAGACCCAGCGCCCACACTCGCTACAGACCCAGAGCCCACACTCGCTACAGACACAGCGCCCACACTCACTACAGACCCAGGGACCACACTGGCTACGTATCCAGAGCCCACACCCACTACAGCCCCAGTGCCCACACTCGCTACAATCCCAGAGCCCACATTCATTACAGAACCAACACCCACAATTGCTATAATCCCACAGCCCCAACACACTGCAGACCCAGTGCCCACACTCACTACAGACCCAGGACCCACATTCACTACAGACCCAGCACCCACACTCGCTACAGACCCAGCGCCCACACTCCCTACAGACCCAGCGTCCACACTCGCTACAGACCCAGCGCCCACAATTTCTACAAAGTGCCCACACTCACTACACACCCAGTGCCCACACTTGCTACAGACCCAGTGCCCACACTCACTACAGATCCAGCGCTCATTGTCGCTACAGACCCAGCGCCCACACTCACTACAGACCCAGAGCCCACACTCGCTACATATCCAGAGCCCACACTCACTACAGACCCAGCGCCCACACCCACTACAGACCCAGTGCCCACACACGCTACAATCCCAGAGCCCACAATCACTACAGAACCAGCACCCACAATTGCTATAATCCCACAGTCCTAACACACTGCAGATCCAGTGCCCTCACTCACTAAAGACCCAGCACCCACACACGTTACAGACCGAGTGCCCATACTCACTACAGACCCAGCACCCACACACGTTACAGACCGAGTGTCCATACTCACTACAGACCCAGCACCCACATTCACTACAGACACAGCGACCACACTCGCTACAGACCCAGCGCCCACACTTGCTACAGACCCAGTGCCCACACTCACTACAGACCCAGCGCCCACACTTGCTGCAGACCCAGTGCCCACACTTGCAACAGACCCAGTGGCCATACTGACTACAGATCCAGCGCTCACTGTCGCTACAGACACAGCACCCACACTCGCTACAGACCCAGTGCCCATACTCGCTACATATCCAGAGCCCACACACACTACAGACCCAGAGCCCACACTCTCTACAATCCCAGAGCCCACAATCACTACAGAATCAGCACCCACAATTGCTATAATCCCACAGTCCTAACACACTGCAGACCCAGTGACCACACTCACTACAATCCCTGTGCCAACACTCACTACAGACCCAGCACCCACACACATTACAGACCGAGTGCCCACACCCTCTACAGCCCCAGCGCCCACACTCACTACAATCCCAGAGCCCACAATCACTGCAGACCCAGCGACCACACTCGTTTCAGACCCAGCGCCCACACTCACGACAGACCCAGCGCCCACACTCACGACAGACCCAGCGCCCACACTCGCTACAGATCCAGAGCCCACACTCGCTACAGACACAGAGCCCACACTCATTACAGACCCAGCGTCCAAACTCACTACAGACCCAGCGCCCACACTCACTACAGACCCAGCGCCCACACATGCTACAGACCCAGTGCCCACACTCACTACAGACCCAGTGCCCACACTCACTTCAGAACCAGCGCCCACACTCACTACAGACCCAGCGCCCACACTCACTACAGACCCAGCGCCCACATTTGCTACAGACCCAGTTCCCACACTCACTACAGACCAAGCGCCCACACTCACTACAGACCCAGCGCCCACAGTCGCTTCAGACCCAGCGCCCACACTTGCTACAGACCCAGCGCCCACACACGCTACAGACCCAGCGCCCACACTTGTTACAGACCCAGCGCCCACACTCACTACAGACCAAGCGGCCAAACTCGCTACAGGCCCAGCGTCAAAACTCGCTACAGACGCAGCGCCCACACTCGCTACAGCCCAGCGCCCTCACTCTCTACAGACCCAGCGACCACACTTGCTACAGACACAGCGCCCACACTCGCTACAGACCCAGCGCCCACACTCGCTACAGACCCAGCACCCACTCTCGCTACAGACCCAGCGCCCACAATCGGTACAGAAGCAGCACCCAAACTCACTACAAATCCAGCGTGCACATTCGCTACAGACCCAGCGCCCAAACGCGAACAGACCCAGCACCCACACTCACTACAGACCCAGCGCCCACTGTCGTTACAAACCCAGCGCCCACACTCGCTACAGATCCAGCGCCCATGTCGCTACAGAACCATCGCCCACATTCCCTACAGACCGAGAGCCCACACTCACTACAGACTCAGCACCCACTCTCGCTACAGACCCAACGCCCACACTCGCGACAGACTCAGCACCCACTCTTGCTACAGACCCAGCGCCCAAACTAGCTACAGACCCAGCGTCCACACTCGCTACGTATCCAGAGCCCACACCCACTACAGACCCAGCGCCCAAACTCGATTCAGACCCAGCGTCCACACCCACTACAGACCCAGCGCCCAAACTCGCTACAGACCCAGCGTCCACACTCGCTACATATCCAGACCCCACACCCACCACAGACTCAGTTGAGTACACTCACTACATATCCAGAGACCACAATCAATGCAGACCCAGCGCCCACACTCGCTACATATCCAAAGCACACACCCACTACAGACCCAGGAACCACACTCGCTACAGACCCAGAGCCCACAATCTCTGCAGACCCAGCGCCCACACTCGCTACAGACCCAGCGCCACACTCTCTACATATCCAGAGCCCACACCCACTACAGACCCAGGAACCACACTCGCTACAGATCCAGAGCCCACAATCTCTGCAGACCCAGCGCCCACACTCACTACAGACCCAGCGCCCACACTCTCTACAGATCCAGTGCCCACACCCACTACAGACCCAGCGCCCACACTCACTACAGACCCAGCACCCACACTCGCTACAGACCCAGCGCCCACACTTGCTACAGACCCAGTGCCCACACTCACTACAGACCCAGTGCCCACACTCACTACAGACTCAGTGCCAACACTTGCTACAGACCCGGTGCCCACACTCACTACAAACCCAGCGCCCATGTCGCTACAGACCCAGCGCCCACACTCACTACAGACCAACACCCACACTCACTACAGCCCAGTGCCCACACTCGCTACAGACCCAGCACCCACACTCGCTACAGACCCATCGCCCTCACTCGCTACAGACCACGAGCCCAGACTCGCTACAGACACAGTGACCACACTCACTGCAGACCCAGCGCCCACATTTGCTACAGATCCAGCACCCAATGTCGCTACAAACCCAGCGCCCACACTCGCTACTGATCCAGCGCCCACTGTCGCTACAGAACCTTCGCCCACATTCTCTACAGACCGAGAGCCCACACTGACTTCAGACTCAGCACCCACTCTCGCTACAGACCCAGCGCCCACACTCACTACAGACCCAGCGCCCTCACTCGCTACATATCCAGAGCCCACACCCACTACAGACCCAGCGCCCAAACTCGCTACAGACCCAGCGCCCTCACTCGCTGCATATCCAGAGCCCTCACTCACTACAGACCCAGCGCCCTCACTCGCTACATATCCAGAGCCCACACCCACCACAGACCCAGTTGAGCACACTCACTACATATCCAGAGGCCACAATCATTGCAGACCCAGTGCCCACACTCGCAACAGACCCAGCGCCCACACTCGCTACAGACACAGGGACCACACTCACTACAGACACAGAGCACACACTCGCTACATATCCAAACCCACACCTTCTACAGACCCAGGAACCACATGCGATACAGACCCAGAGCCCACAATCACTGCAGACCTAGCGCCCACACTCACTACAGATCCAGCGCCCACACTCTCTACATATCCAGAGCCCACACCCACTACAGAAACAGGGACCACACTCACTACAGACACAGAGCACACACTCGCTACATATCCAAACCCACACCTTCTACAGACCCAGGAACCACATGCGATACAGACCCAGAGCCCACAATCACTGCAGACCCAGCGCCCACACTCACTACAGATCCAGCGCCCACACTCTCTACATATCCAGAGCCCACACCCACTACAGAAACAGGGACCACACTCACTACAGACCCAGCGCCCACACTTGCTACAGACCCAGTGCCCACACTCACTACAGACCCAGCGCCAACACTCGCTACAGACCCAGCGCCCACATTTGCTACAGACCCAGTGCCCACACTCACTACAGATCTTGCGTTCACTGTCGCTACAGACCCAGAGCCCACACTCGCTACATATCCAGAGCCCACACCCACTACAGACCCAGAGCCCACACTCACTACAGACCCAGTGCCCACACTCACTACAGACCCAGTGCCCACACTCACTACAGACTCAGCGCCCACACCCACTACAGACCCAGTGCCCACACTCGCTACAATCCCAGAGCCCACAATCGCTACAGAACCAGCACCCACAATTGCTACAATCCCACAGCCCTAACACACTGCAGACCCAGTGCCCTCACTCACTACAGACCCAGCAACCACACACGTTACATACCGAGTGCCCATACTCACTACAGACCCAGCACCCACACTCACTACAGACACAGCGACCACACTCACTACAGACCCAGCGCCCACACTTGCTACAGACCCAGTGCCCACACTCACTACAGACCCAGCGCCCAAACTCGCTACAGACCCAGCGCCAACACTCACTACAGACCAAGCGCCCACAATCGCTACAGACCCAGCGCCCACACTTGCTACAGACCCAGTGCCCACATTCACTACAAACCCAGCGCCCACTGTCGCTACAGACCCAGGAACAACACTCGCGACAGACCAAGCGCCCACACTCACTACATATCCAGAGCCCAGACCCACTACAGACCCAGCGCCCACAGTCGCTTCAGAACCAGCGCCCTCTCTCGCTAGATATCCAAAGCCCACACTCACTACAGACCCAGCGCCCACACTCGCTACAGACCCAGCGCCAACATCACTACAAAAGCCAGCGCACACATTCACTACAGCTCCAGCACCCACAGTCGCTACAGACCCGGCGCTCACACTCACTACAGACCAAGCACCCACACTCACTACAGACCCAGCGCCCACACCCACTACAGACCCAGCGCCCACACTCCCTACAGACCCAGCACCCACACTCGCTACAGACCCAGCGCCCACACACACTACAGACCCAGCGCCCACAGTCACTACAGACCCAGCGCCCAAACTCGCTACAGACCCAGCGTCCACACTCGCTACATAGCCAGAGCCCACACCCACCACAGACCCAGTTGAGCACACTCACTACATATCCAGAGGTCACAATCAATGCAGACCCAGTGCCCGCACTCGCAACAGATCCAGCGCCCACATTTGCTACATATCCAAAGCCCACACCCACTACAGACCCAGTTCCCACACTCGCTTCAGACCCAGAGCCCACACTTTCTACAGACACAGTGCCCACGCTCACTACAGACCCAGTGCCCACACTCGCTACAGACCCAGAGCCCACAATCACTGCAGACACAGCACCCTCACTCGCTACAGACCCAGCGCCCACACTCTCTAAATATCCAGAGCCCACACCCACTGCAGACACAGGGCCCACACTCACTACAGACCCAGAGCCCACACTCACTACAGCCCCAGTGCCCAAACTCACTACAATCCCACAGCCCTAACACACTGCAGACCCAGTGCCCACACTGACTACAGAGCCAGCACCCACTCACATTACAGACCGAGTGCCCACACTCACTACAGACCCAGCACCCACACTCGCTACAGACCCAGCGCCCACTCACTACAAAAGCCAGCGCACACATTCGCTACAGACCCAGCGCCCCCAAACTCGCTACAGACCCAGCGCCCACACTCCCTACAGACCCAGCGTCAACACTCGCTACAGACCCAGCGCCCACACTTTCTACAGACACAGTGCCCACACTCACTACAGACCCAGTGCCCACACTTGCTACAGACCCAGTGCCCACACTCACTACAGATCCAGCGCTCATTGTCGCTACAGACCCAGCGACCACACTCACTACAGACCCAGAGCCCACACTCGCTACATATCCAGAGCCCACACCCACTACAGACCCAGCGCCCACACCCACTACAGACCCAGTGCCCACACACGCTACAATCCCAGAGCCCACAATCACTACACACCCAGCACTCACACACGTTACAGACCGAGTGCCCATACTCACTACAGACCCAGCGCCCACACTTGCTACAGACCCAGTGCCCACACTCACTACAGACCCAGTGCCCACACTTGCAACAGACCCAGTGGCCATACTCACTACATATCCAGAGCCCACACACACTACAGACCCAGAGCCCACACATGCTACAATCCCAGAGCCCACAATCACTACAGAACCAGCACCCACAATTGCTGTAATCCCACAGTCCTAACACACTGCAGACCCAGTCCCCTCACTCACTACAGAGACAGCACCCACACACGTTACACACCGAGTGCCCATACACACTACAGACCCAGCACTCACACTCACTACAGACCCAGCGCCCACACTCGCTACAGACCCAGCGCCCACACATGCTACAGGCCCAGCGCCCACATTCGCTACAGACCCAGCGCCCACACTCACTACAGACCAAGCGCCCACACTCACTACAGACCCAGCGCCCACAGTCGCTACAGACCCAGCGCCCACACTTGCTACAGACCCAGCGCCCACACACGCTACAGACCCAGCGTCCACACTCACTACAAAAGCCAGCGCCCACACTCACTACAGACCAACACCCACACTCACGACAGACCCAGCGACCACACACGCTACAGACGCAGCGTCAAAACTCGCTACAGACCCAGCGCCCACACTCGCTACAGACCCAGCGCCCTCACTCTCTACAGACCCAGCGCCCACACTCGCTACAGACCCAGCGCCCACACTCGCTACAGACCCAGCGCCCTCACTCGCTACAGACCCAGCGCCCACAATCGGTACAGAAGCAGCACCCAAACTCACTACAAATCCAGCGTGCACATTCGCTACAGACCCAGCGCCCAAACGCGAACAGACCCAGCACCCACACTCACTACAGACCCAGCGCCCACTGTCGCTACAAACCCAGCGCCCACACTCGCTACAGATCCAGCGCCCATGTCGCTACAGAACCATCGCCCACATTCCCTACAGACCGAGAGCCCACACTCACTACAGACCCAGCACCCACTCTCGCTACAGACCCAGCGCCCACACTCGCTACAAACCCAGCGCCCACACTCACTACAGATCCAGTGCCCATGTCGCTACAGAACCATCGCCCACACCCACTACAGACCCAGCACCCACTCTCGCTACAGACTCAGCGCCCACACTCGCTACAGACCCAGCGCCCACACTCGCGACAGACTCAGCACCCACTCTCGCTACAGACCCAGCGCCCAAACTCGCTCCAGACCCAGCGTCCACACTCGCTACATATCCAGAGCCCACACCCACTACAGACCCAGCGCCCAAACTCGCTACAGACCCAGCGTCCACACCCACTACAGACCCAGCGCCCAAACTCGCTACAGACCCAGCGCCCAAACTCGCTACATATCCAAAGCCCACACCCACTACAGACCCAGGAACCACACTCGCTACAGATCCAGAGCCCTCAATCTCTGCAGACCCAGCACCCACACTCACTACAGACCCAGGGCCCACACTCTCTACAGATCCAGTGCCCACACCCACTACAGACCCAGCGCCCACACTCACTACAGACTCAGCACCCACACTCGCTACAGACCCAGCGCCCACACTTGCTACAGACCCAGTGCCCACACTCACTACAGACCCAGTGCCCACACTCACTACAGACCCAGTGCCAACACTTGCTACAGACCCGGTGCCCACACTCACTACAAACCCAGCGCCCAGACTCGCTACAGACCCAGCGCCCACACTCACTACAGACCAACACCCACACTCACTACAGACCCAGCGCCCACACTCGCTACAGACCAGCACCCACACTCGCTACAGACCCATCGCCCTCACTCGCTACAGACCACGAGCCCAGACTCGCTACAGACACAGTGACCACACTCATTACAGACCCAGTGCCCACATTTGCTACAGACCCAGCACCCAATGTCGCTACAAACCCAGCGCCCACACTTGCTACTGATCCAGCGCCCACTGTCGCTACAGAACCTTCGCCCACATTCTCTACAGACCAAGAGCCCACATTGACTTCAGACTCAGCACCCACTCTCGCTACAGACCCAGCGCCCACACTCACTACAGACCCAGCACCCTCACTCGCTACATATCCAGAGCCCACACCCACTACAGACCCAGCGCCCAAACTCGCTACAGACCCAGCGCCCTCACTCGCTGCATATCCAGAGCCCTCACTCACTACAGACCCAGCACCCACACTCACTACAGACCCAGCGCCCTCACTCGCTACATATCCAGAGCCCACACCCACCACAGACCCAGTTGAGCACACTCACTACATATCCTGAGGCCACAATCAATGCAGACCCAGTGCCCACACTCGCAACAGACCCAGCGCCCACACTCGCTACATATCCAGAGCCCACACCCATTACAGACACAGGGACCACACTCACTACAGACACAGAGCACACACTCGCTACATATCCAAACCCACACCTTCTACAGATCCAGGAACCACACGCGATACAGACCCAGAGGCCACAATCACTGCAGACCAGGCGCCCACACTCACTACAGATCCAGCGCCCACACTCTCTACATATCCAGAGCCCACACCCACTACAGAAACAGGGACCACACTCACTACAGATCCAGAGCCCACACTCAATACAGACCCAGTGCCCACACTCGCTACAGACCCAGCGCCCACATTCGCTACAGACCCAGCGCCCACACTTGCTACAGACCCAGTGCCCACACTCACTACAGACCCAGCGCCCACATTTGCTACAGACCCAGTGCCCACACTCACTACAGATCCAGCGTTCACTGTCGCTACAGACCCAGCGCCCACAATCGCTACAGACCCAGAGCCCACACTCGCTACATATCCAGAGTCCACACCCACTACAGACCCAGCGCCCATACTCTACAGACCCAGTGCCCACACTCACTACAGACCCAGTGCCCACACTCACTACAGACTCAGCGCCCACACCCACTACAGACCCAGTGCCCACACTTGCTACAATCCCAGAGCCCACAATCACTACAGAACCAGCACCCACAATTGCTACAATCCCACAGCCCTAACACACTGCAGACCCAGTGCCCTCACTCACTACAGACCCAGCAACCACACACGTTACATACCGAGTGCCCACAATCACTACAGACCCATCACCCACACTCACTACAGACCCAACGCCCACACTCGCTACAGACCCAGCGCCAACATCACTACAAAAGCCAGCACACACATTCGCTACAGACCAAGCGCCCAAACTCGCTACAGACCCAGCGCCAACACTCACTACAGACCAAGCGCCCACAATCGCTACAGACCCAGCGCACACACTTGCTACAGACCCAGTGCCCACACTCACTACAAACCCAGCGCCCACTGTCGCTACAGACCGAGGAACAACACTCGCAACAGACCAAGCGCCCACACTCACTACATAGCCAGAGCACAGACCCACTACAGACCCAGCGCCCACAATCGCTTCAGAACCAGCGCCCTCTCTCGCTAGATATCCAAAGCCCACACTCACTACAGACCCAGCGCCCACACTCGCTACAGACCCAGCGCCAACATCACTACAAAAGCCAGCGCACACATTCACTACAGCTCCAGCACCCACAGTCGCTACAGACCCGGCGCTCACACTCACTACAGACCAAGCACCCACACTCACTACAGACCCAGCGCCCACACCCACTACAGACCCAGCGCCCACAGTCACTACAGACCCAGCGCCCAAACTCGCTACAGAACCAGCGTCCACACTCGCTACATAGCCAGAGCCCACACCCACCACAGACCCAGTTGAGCACACTCACTACATATCCAGAGGTCACAATCAATGCAGACCCAGTGCCCGCACTCGCAACAGATCCAGCGCCCACATTCGATACATATCCAAAGCCCACACCCACTACAGACCCCGTTCCCACACTCGCTTCAGACCCAGAGCCCACACTTTCTACAGACACAGTGCCCACACTCACTACAGACCCAGCACCCTCACTCGCTACAGAACCAGCGCCCACACTCTCTAAATATCCAGAGCCCAAACCACTACAGACACAGGGCCCACACTCACTACAGACCCAGAGCCCACACTCACTACAGCCCCAGTGCCCAAACTCACTACAATCCCACAGCCCTAACACACTGCAGACCCAGTGCCCACACTCACTACAGAGCCAGCACCCACTCACATTACAGACCGAGTGACCACACTCACTACAGACCCAGCACCCACACTCGCTACAGACCCAGCGCCCACTCACTACAAAAGCCAGCGCACACATTCGCTACAGACCCAGCGCCCCCAAACTCGCTACAGACCCAGCGCCCACACTCCCTACAGACCCAGCGCCCACACTCGCTACAGACCCAGCGCCCACACTTGCTACAGACCGAGTGCCCACACTCACTACAGATCCAGCGCTCATTGTCGCTACAGACCCAGCGACCACACTCACTACAGACCCAGAGCCCACACTCGCTACCTATCCAGAGCCCACACCCACTACAGACCCAGCGCCCACACCCACTACAGACCCAGTGCCCACACACGCTACAATCCCACAGCCCACAATCACTACAGAACCAGCACTCACAATTGTTATAATCCCACAGTCCTAACACACTGCAGACCCAGTGCCCTCACTCACTACACACCCAGCACCCACACACGTTACAGACCGAGTGCCCATACTCACTACAGACACAGCGACCACACTCGCTACAGACCCAGCGCCCACACTTGCAACAGACGCAGTGGCCATACTCACTACATATCCAGAGCCCACACACACTACAGACCCAGAGCCCACACATGCTACAATCCCAGAGCCCACACTCACTACAGAACCAGCACCCACAATTGCTGTAATCCCACAGTCCTAACACACTGCAGACCCAGTCCCCTCATTCACTGCAGAGACAGCACCCACACACGTTACACACCGAGTACCCATACACACTGCAGTTCCAGCACCCACACTCACTACAGACCCAGCGCCCACATTCGCTACAGACCCAGCGCCCACACTCACTACAGACCCAGCGCCCACAGTCGCTACAGACCCAGCGCCCACACTTGCTACAGACCCAGCGCCCACACACGCTACAGACCCAGCACCCACATTCACTACAAAAGCCAGCGCCCACACTCACTACAGACCAACACCCACACTCACTACAGACCCAGCGACCACACACGCTACAGACCCAGCGTCAAAACTCGCTACAGACCCAGCGCCCACACTCGCTACAGACCCAGCGCCCTCACTCTCTACAGACCCAGCGCCCACACTCGCTACAGACCCAGCGCCCACACTCGCTACAGACCCAGCACCCTCACTCGCTACAGACCCAGCACCCACTCTCGCTACAGACCCAGCGCCCACAATCGGTACAGAAGCAGCACCCAAACTCACGACAAATCCAGCGTGCACATTCACTACAGACCCAGCGCCCAAACGCGAACAGACCCAGCACCCACACTCACTACAGACCCAGCGCCACTGTCGCTACAAACCCAGCGCCCACACTCACTACAGATCCAGCGAACATGTCGCTACAGAACCATCGCCCACATTCCCTACAGACCGAGAGCCCACACTCACTACAGACTCAGCACCCACTCTCGCTACAAACCCAGCGCCCACACTCACTACAGACCCAGCGCCCAAACTCGCTACAGACACAGCGTCCACACTCGCTACATATCCAGAGCCCACACCCACTACAGACCCAGCGCCCAAACTCGCTACAGACCCAGCGTCAACACTCGCTACAGACCCAGCGCCCAAACTCGCTACTGACCCAGCGTCCACACTCGCTACATATCCAGAGCCCACACCCACTACAGACCCAGCGCCCAAACTCACTACAGAACCAACGTCCACACTCGCTACATATCCAGACCCCACACCCACCACAGACCCAGTTGAGTACACTCACTACATATCCAGAGACCACAATCAATGCAGACCCAGCGCCCACACTCGCTACATATCCAAAGCCCACACCCACTACAGACCCAGGAACCACACTCGCTACAGACCCAGAGCCCACAATCTCTGCAGACCCAGCGCCCACACTCGCTACAGACCCAGCGCCCACACTCTCTACAGATCCAGCGCCCACACCCACTACAGACCCAGGAACCACACTCACTACAGACCCAGCGCCCACACTCACTACAGACCCAGAACCCAGACTCGCTACAGACCCAGCGCCCACACTCGCTACAGACCCAGCGCCCACACTCGCTACAGACCCAGCGCCCACACTCGCTACAGACCCAGAGCCCACACTCACTACAGACCCAGTGCCCACACTCACTACAGACCCAGTGCCAACACTCGCTACAGACCCAGCGCCCACACTCACTACAGACCAACACCCACACTCAGTACAGACCCAGCGCCCACACTCGCTACAGACCCATCGCCCTCACTCGCTACAGACCACGCGCCCAGACTCGCTACAGACACAGTGACCACACTCACTACAGACACAGCGCCCACATTTGCTACAGACCCAGCACCCAATGTCGCTACAAACCCAGCGCCCACACTCGCTACTGATCCAGCGCCCACTGTCGCTACAGAACCATCGCCCACATTCTCTACAGACCGAGAGCCCACACTGACTTCAGACTCAGCACCCACTCTCGCTACAGACACAGCGCCCACACTCGCTACAGACCCAGCACCCACACTCACTACAGACCCAGCGCCCTCACTCGCTACATATCCAGAGCCCACACCCACTACAGACCCAGCGCCCAAACTCGCTACAGACCCAGCGCCCTCACTCGCTGCATATCCAGAGCCCTCACTCGCTACAGACCCAGCACCCACACTCACTACAGACCCAGCGCCCTCACTCGCTACATATCCAGAGCCCACACCCACCACAGACCCAGTTGAGCACACTCACTACATATCCAGAGGCCACAATCAATGCAGACCCAGTGCCCACACTCGCAACAGACCCAGCGCCCACACTCGCTACATATCCAGAGCCCACACCCATTACAGACACAGGGACCACACTCACTACAGACACAGAGCACACACTCGCTACATATCCAAACCCACAGCTCTCTGCAGACCCAGGAACCACACTCGATACAGACCCAGAGGCCACAATCACTGCAGACCCAGCGCCCACACTCGCTACAGACCCAGCGCCCACACTCTCTACATATCCAGAGCCCACACCCACTACAGAAACGGGGACCACACTCACTACAGCCCCAGTGCCCACAATCGCTACAATCCCAGTCCCCACAATCACGACAGAACCAGCACCCACACTTCCTACAATCCCACAGCCCTAACACACTGCAGACTCAGTGCCCACACTCACTACAGACCCAGAACCCACACACATTACAGACCGAGTGCCCACAATCACTACAGACCCAGCAACCACACTCGCTACAGACCCAGCGCCCACATTCGCTACAGACCAAGCGCCCAAACGCGCTACAGACCCAGCGGCCACACTCACTACAGACCCAGCGCCCACACTCGCTACAGACCCAGCGCCCACACTCACTACAGACCCAGCGCCAACACTCGCTACAGACCCAGCGCCCACATTTGCTACAGACCCAGCGCCCACACTCACTACAGACCCAGCGCCAACACTCGCTACAGACCCAGCGCCCACAATCGCTACAGACCCAGAGCCCACACTCACTACATATCCAGAGCCCACACCCACTACAGACCCAGCGCCCACACTCACTACAGACCCAGTGCCCACACTCACTACAGACTCAGCGCCCACACCCACTACAGACCCAGTGCCCACACTCGCTACAATCCCAGAGCCCACAATCACTACAGAACCAGCACCCACAATTGCTACAATCCCACAGCCCTAACACACTGCAGACCGAGTGCCCTCACTCACTACAGACCCAGCAACCACACACGTTACATACCGAGTGCCCACACTCACTACAGACCCATCACCCACACTCACTACAGACCCAGCGCACACATTCGCTACAGACCAAGCGCCCAAACTCGCTACAGACCCAGCGCCAACACTCACTACAGACCAAGCGCCCACAATCGCTACAGACCCAGCGCCGACACTCGCTACATACCCAGTGCCCAAACTCACTACAAACCCAGCGCCCACTGTCGCTACAGACCCAGGAACAACACTCGCGACAGACCAAGCGCCCACACTCACTACATATCCAGAGCCCACACCCACTACAGACCCAGCGCCCACAGTCGCTTCAGAACCAGCGCCCTCTCTCGCTAGATATCCAAAGCCCACACTCACTACAGACCCAGCGCCAACATCACTACAAAAGCCAGCGCACACATTCACTACAGCCCCAGCGCCCACACCCACTACAGACCCAGTGCCCACACACGCTACAATCCCAGAGCCCACAATCACTACAGAACTAGCACCCACAATTGTTATAATCCCACAGTCCTAACACACTGCAGACCCAGTGCCCTCACTCACTACAGAGACAGCACCCACACACGTTACAGACCGAGTGCCCATACTCACTACAGACACAGCGACCACACTCGCTACAGACCCAGCGCCCACACTTGCAACAGACGCAGTGGCCATACTCACTACATATCCAGAGCCCACACACACTACAGACCCAGAGCCCACACATGCTACAATCCCAGAGCCCACACTCACTACAGAACCAGCACCCACAATTGCTGTAATCCCACAGTCCTAACACACTGCAGACCCAGTCCCCTCACTCACTGCAGAGACAGCACCCACACACGTTACACACCGAGTACCCATACACACTACAGACCCAGCACCCACACTCACTACAGACCCAGCGCCCACATTCGCTACAGACCCAGCGCCCACACTCACTACAGACCCAGCGCCCACAGTCGCTACAGACCCAGCGCCCACACTTGCTACAGACCCAGCGCCCACACACGCTACAGACCCAGCGCCCACACTCACTACAAAGGCCAGCGCCCACACTCACTACAGACCAACACCCACACTCACTACAGACCCAGCGACCACACACGCTACAGACCCAGCGTCAAAACTCGCTACAGACCCAGCGCCCACATTCGCTACAGACCCAACGCCCTCACTCTCTACAGACCCAGCGCCAACATCACTACAAAAGCCAGCGCACACATTCACTACAGCCCCAGCGCCCATAATCGCTACAGACCCGGCGCTCACACTCACTACAGACCCAGCGCTCACACTCGCTACAGACCCAGCGCCCACACTCACTACAGACCCAGCGCCCACACTCACTACAGACCCAGCGCACTCACTCGCTACAGACCCAGCGCCCACATTTGCTACAGACCCAGTGCCCACACTCACTACAGACCCAGCAACCACACACGTTACATACCGAGTGCCCACACTCACTACAGACCCATCACCCACACTCACTACAGACCCAACGCCCACACTCACTACAGACCCAGCGCCATCATCACTACAAAAGCCAGCGCACACATTCGCTACAGACCAAGCGCCCAAACTCGCTACAGACCCAGCGCCAACACTCACTACAGACCAAGCGCCCACAATCGCTACAGACCCAGCGCACACACTTGCTACAGACCCAGTGCCCACACTCACGACAGACCCAGCGCCCACACTCGCTACATACCCAACGCCCACACTTGCTACAGACCCAGTGCCCACACTCACTACAAACCCAGCGCCCACTGTCGCTACAGACCCAGGAACAACACTCGCTACAGTCCAAGCGCCCACACTCACTACATATCCAGAGCCCAGACCCACTACAGACCCAGCACCCACACTCGCTTCAGAACCAGCGCCCTCTCTCGCTAGATATCCAAAGCCCACACTCACTACAGAGCAGCGCCAACATCACTACAAAAGCCAGCGCCCACAGTCGCTACAGACCCGGCGCTCACACTCACTACAGACCAAGCACCCACACCCACTACAAACCCAGCGCCCAGACTCACTACAGACCCAGCGCCCACACTCACTACAGACCCAGCACCCACACTCACTACAGAACCAGAGCCCACACTCGCTACAGACCAAGCGCCCACATTCACTACAGACCCAGATCCCACACTCACTACAGACCCAGTGCCCACACTCGCTACAAAACCAGCGCCCAAACTCGAACAGACCCAGCACCCACACTCACTACAGACCCAGCTCTCTCACTCGCTACATATCCAGAGCCACACCCAATACAGACCCAGTCAGCACACTCACTACAGTCCCAGAGCCCACAACCACTGCAGACCCAGCACCCACACCCACTACAGACCCAGGGACCACACTCGCTACAGACCCAACGCCCACACTCACTACAGACCCAGTGTCCACATTCGCTGCAGACCCAGCGCCCACACTTGCTACAGAGCCAGTGCCCACACTCACTACAGACCCAGCGCCCACACTTGCTACATACCCAGTGCACACACTCACTACAGATCCAACGCTCACTGTCGCTACAGACCCAGAACCCACACTCGTTACATATCCAGAGCCCACCCCCACTACAGACCCAGTGCCCACACTCACTACAGACCCAGCGCCCACACTCACTACAGACCCAGCACCCACACACGTTACAGACCGAGTGCCCACTCTCACTACAGACCCAGCACACACACTCACTACAGACCCAGCGCCTACACTCGCTACAGACCCAGCACCCACACTCACTACAGACCCAGCGCCCACACTCACTACAGACCCAGCGCCCACACTCACTACAGACCCAGCGCCCACACTCGCTACAAACCGAGCGCCCATACTCGCTACATATCCATACCCACACTCTCTACAGACACAGAGCTCACACTCACTAGAGACGCAGCGCCCACACTCACTACAGACCCAGCGAACACACTCGCTACAGACCAACGAACATACTCACTGCAGAACCAGCGCCCACACTCGCTACAGACCCAGCGCCCACACTCACTACAGACTCAGCGCCCACCCTCACTACATACCGAGCATCCACACTCGAACAGACCCAGCGCCCACACTTGCTACAGACCAAGTGCCCACACTCACTACAGATCCAGCGCCCACCGTCGCTATAGACCCAGCGCCCACACTCACTACAGACCCAGTGACCACACTCACGACAGACCTAGCGCCCACACTCGCTACAGACCCAGACCCCAAACTCGCTACAGGCCCAGCGCCCACACTCACTACAAAAGCCAGCGCCCACACTCGAACAGTCCCAGCGCCCACACTTGCTACAGACCCAGCGCCCACACTCACTACAGATCCAGCGCCCACACTCACTACAGACCCAGCAAACACACTCGCTACAGACCCAGCACCCACACTCGCTACATATCCAGAGTCCACACCCACTACAGACCCAGTGCCCACACTCACTACAAAAGCCAGCGCCCACACTCGCTA
The DNA here is from genome assembly GCA_026770705.1 of Isurus oxyrinchus. NCBI lineage: Eukaryota > Metazoa > Chordata > Chondrichthyes > Lamniformes > Lamnidae > Isurus > Isurus oxyrinchus. The sequence continues at coordinate 165,602,392 of JANJGN010000008.1, forward strand.
CAGACCCAGAGCCCACACTCGCTACATATCCAGAGTCCACACCCACTACAGACCCAGTGCCCACACTCACTACAATCCCAGAGCCCACACTCACTCCAGAACCAGCATCCACACTTGCTACAATCCCACAGCCCTAACACACTGCAGACACAGTGCCCACACTCACTACATACCCAGAACCGACACACGTTAAAGACCGAGTGCCACACTCACTACAGACCCAGCAAACACACTCACTACAGACCCAGCGCCCACACTCGCTACAGACACATCTCCCACACTCACTACAAAAGCCAGTGCCCACATTCGCTACAGACCAAGCGCCCAAACACACTACAGACCCAGCGCCCAGATTCACTGCAGACCCAGCATCCACATTCACTACAGACCCTGCGCCCACACTCACTACAGACCCAGTGCCCACACTCACTACAGACCAAACGCCCACTCTCGCGACAGGCCCAGCGACAACACTCGCTACAGACCAAGCTCCCACACTCGCTACAGACCAAGCGCCCATACTCGGTACAGACCAAGCGCCCACACTCGCTACAGACCAAGCGCCCACACTCGCTACATACCAAGTGCCCACACTCGCTACCTGTCCGGAGACCAGACCCACTACAGACCCAGGAACCACACTCGCTACATATCCAGAGGCCGCACTCAATGCAGACCCAGCGCCCACACCCACTACAGACCCAGCGCCCACACTCGCTAGAGACCCAGCGCCCAGACTCGCTACAGACCCAGCGCCCACACTCGCTAGAGACCCAGCGCCCAGACTCGCTACAGACCCAGCGCCCTCAATCGCTTCATATCCAAAGCATACACCCACTACAGATCCAGGGACCACACTCGCTACAGACCCAGAGCCCACACTCACTACAACCCCAGTGCCCACACTCGCTACAATCCCACAGCCCATACACACTGCAGACCCAGTGCCCACACTCACTACAGACCCAGCACCCACACTCACTACATACCCAGCGCCAACACTCACTACAGACCAAGCACCCACACTCACTACAGACCCAGCACCCAGACTCGCTACAGAACCAGAGCTCACACTCACAAGAGACCCAGCGCCCATACTCGCTACAGACCCAGAGCCCACACTCACTACAGACCCAGAGCCCACACTTATTACAGACAGAGCGCCCACACTCACTACAGACCCTTTGCCCACACTCACAACAGACCCAGCGCCCACACTCACTACAGACCCAGCTCCCACACTCACTACAGACCCAGCGACCACACTCGCTACAGACCAACGAACATACTCACTGCAGACCCAGAACCCACACTCACTACAGACCCAGTGCCCTCACTCGCCACAGACCCAGGGCCCAAAATCGATACAGACCCAGCACCCACACTCGCTACAGACTCAGCGCCCACACCCGCTACAGACCCAGGGACCACACACGCTACAGACCCAGAGCCCACACTCACTACAGACCCAGCGCCCACACTCGCTACAGACCCAGCGCCCGCACTCGCTACAATCCCAGAGCCCACAATCACTACAGAACCAGCACCCACAATTGCTATAATCCCACAGTCCTAACACACTGCAGACCCAGTGCCCTCACTCACTACAGAGACAGCACCCACACACGTTACAGATGGAGTGCCCATACTCACTACAGACCCAGCACCCACACTCACTACAGACCCAGCGTCCACACTCGCTACAGACACAGAGCCCACACTCATGACAGACCCAGCGCCCACACTCACTACAGACCCAGAGCCCACACTCATGACAGACCCAGCGCCCACACTCACTACAGACACAGCACCCACATTCACTACAGATACAGCGCCCACACTCACTACAGACCCAGAGCCTACACTTGCTACATATCCAGCGCCCACACTCACTACAGACCCAGCGGCCAGACTCGCTACATATCCAAAGCCCACACTCACAACAGACCCAGCGCCCACACTCGCTACAGAACCAGAGCCCACACTCGCTACAGACACAGAGCCCAAACTTGAACAGACCCAGCTCCCACAGTTGGTACAGACCCAGTGCCCACACTCAGAACAAACACAGCGCCCACACTCACTACAGACCCAGAGCCTACACTTGCTACATATCCAGCGCCCACACTCACTACAGACCCAGCGCCCAGACTCGCTACATATCCAAAGCCCACACTCACAACAGACCCAGTGCCCACACTCGCTACAGAACCAGAGCCCACACTCGCTACAGACACAGAGCCCAAACTTGAACAGACCCAGCTCCCACAGTTGGTACAGACCCAGTGCCCACACTCAGAACAAACACAGCGCCCACACTCGCTACAGACCCAGCGCCCACACTCACTACAGACCCAGCGCCCACACTCGCTACAGAACCATCGCCCACACTCACTACAGACCCAGTGCCCACACTCACTACAGACCCTGCGCCCACACTTGCTACATATCCAAAGCCCACACCCACTACAGATCCAGGGACCACACTCCCTACAGACCCAGAGCCCACACTCACTACAGACCAACGAACATACTCACTGCAGACCCAGCGCCCACATTCGCTACAGACCCAGCGCCCACACTAACTACAAACCCAGCGCCCAAACTCGCTACAGACCCAGCGCCCACACTCGCTACAGACCCAGAGCCCACACTCACTACAGACCCAGTGCCCACACTCGCTACAGACCCAGCGTCCACACTCGCTACATATCCAGAGCACACACCCACCACAGACCCTTTTGAGCACACTCACTACATATCCAGAGGTCACAATCAATGCAGACCCAGTGCCCGCACTCGCTACAGACCCAGCGCCAACACTCACTACATATCCAGAGCCCACACCCACTACAGACCCAGCGCCCAAACTAGCTACAGATCCAGCGTCCACACTCGCTACATATCCAGAGCCCACACCCACCGTAGACCCAGTTGAGAACACTCACAACATATCCAGAGTCCAAATTCAATGCAGACCCAGTGCCCGCACTCGCCACAGACCCAGCGCCCACACTCGCTACATATCCAAAGCCCACACCCACTACAGACACAGGGACCACACCCACTACTGACCCAGAGCCCACACTCACTACAGCCCCAGTGCCCACACTCGCTACCGACGCAGAGCCCACAATCACTGCAGACCCAGGGCCCAAACTCACTACAGACCCAGCGCCCACACTTGCTACAATCCCACAGCCCTAACACAATGCAGACCCAGTGACCACACTCACTACAATCCCAGTGCCCACACTCACTACAGACCCAGGATCCACACACATTACAGACCGAGTGTCCACACCCACTACAGCCCCAGCGCCCACACTCACTACAATCCCTGAGCCCACAATCACTGCAGACCCAGCGACCACACTCAATACAAACCCAGCGCCCAGACTCGCTACAGACCCAGCGCCCACACTCACGACAGACCCAGCGCCCACACTCACTACAGACCCAGCGCCCACACTCGCTACAGATCCAGAGCCCACACTCGCTACAGACCCAGCACCCACACTCACTACAGACCCAGCGCCCACACTCGCTACAGATCCAGAGCCCACACTCGCTACAGACACAGAGCCCACACTCACTACAGACCCAGTGCCCACACTTGCTACAGATCCAGCGCCCACACTCGCTACAGACCCAGTGCCCACACTCACTAGATTTTCCAGCGCTCACTGTCGCTACAGACCCAGAGCCCAAACTCGCTACAGACACAGCGCCCACACTCACTACAGACCCAGTGCCCACATTCGCTACAATCCCAGAGCCCATACTCACTACAGACCCAGCGCCCACATCACTACAAAAGACACCGCCCAAACTCGCTACAGAACCAGCGCCCACACTCGCTACATACCCAGCGCCCACACTCGCTACAGACCCAGCGCCCACACTCGCTACATATACATACCCACACTCTCTACAGACACAGAGCTCACACTCACTACAGACCCAGTGCCCACACTTGCAACAGACCCAGTGGCCATACTGACTACAGATCCAGCGCTCACTTTCGCTACAGACACAGCACCCACACTCGCTACAGACCCAGTGCCCATACTCGCTACATATCCAGAGCCCACACACACTACAGACCCAGAGCCCACATTCTCTACAATCCCAGAGCCCACAATCACTACAGAACCAGCACCCACAATTGCTATAATCCCACAGTCCTAACACACTGCAGACACAGTGCCCTCACTCACTACAGAGACAGCACCCACACACGTTACACACCGAGTGCCCATACACACTACAGACCCAGCACCCACACTCACTACAGACCCAGTGCCCACACTCACTAGAGACCCAGCGCCCACACTCACTACAGACCCAACGCCCACACTCACTACAGACCCAGCGCCCACACATGCTACAGACCCAGTGCCCACACTCACTACAGACCCAGCGCCCACACTCACTACAGACCCAGCGCCCACACTCACTACAGACCCAGCGCCCGCACTCGCTACAGACCCAGCGCCCACACTCGCTACATATCCAAAGCCCACACCCACTACAGACCCAGTGACCACACTAGCTACAGACTCAGCGCCCTCACTCGCTACATATCCATAGCCCACATCCACTACAGACCCAGGGACCACACTCGCTAAAGACCCAGCGTCCACACTCACTACAGACCCAGCGCCCACACTCACTAGATTTTCCAGCGCTCACTGTCGCTACAGACCCAGCGCCCACACTCGCTACAGACCCAGAGCCCACACTTGCTACAGACACAGCGCCCACACTCACTACAGACCCAGGGACCACACTCGCTACAGACCCAGCGCCCACACTCACTACAGACCCAGCGCCCACACTCACTACAGACCCAGCGCCCACACTCACTACAGACCCAGCGCCCACACTCACAACAGCCCCAGGGCCCACTCACGCTACAATCCCAGAGCCCACATTCATTACAGATCCAGCACCCACAATTGCTACAATCCCACAGCCCTAACACACTGCAGAACCAGTGCCCACACTCACTACAGACCCAGCGCCCACACTCGCTACAGACCCAGCGCCCACACTCACTACAGACCCAGCGCCCACACTCACTATGGACCCAGCGCCCAAACTCACTACAGACCCAGCACCCAGACTCACTACAGACACAGCGCCCACACTCGCTACAGACCCAGCGCCCACACTCGCTACAGACCCAGCGCCCACACTCACTACAGACCCAGCGCCCACAGTCACTACAGACCCAGTGCCCACACTCACTACAGATCCAGCGCTGACTGTCGCTACAGACCTAGCGTCCACACTCGCTACAGACCCAGCGCCCACACTCACTACAGACCCAGCGCCCACACTCACTACAGACCCAGCGCCCACACTCACAACAGCCCCAGGGCCCACTCACGCTACAATCCCAGAGCCCACATTCATTACAGATCCAGCACCCACAATTGCTACAATCCCACAGCCCTAACACACTGCAGACCCAGTGCCCTCACTCACTACAGACCCAGCAACCACACACGTTACATACCGAGTGCCCACACTCACTACAGACCCATCACCCACACTCACTACAGACCCAGCGCACACATTCGCTACAGACCAAGCGCCCAAACTCGCTACAGACCCAGCGCCAACACTCACTACAGACCAAGCGCCCACAATCGCTACAGACCCAGCGCCGACACTCGCTACATACCCAGTGCCCAAACTCACTACAAACCCAGCGCCCACTGTCGCTACAGACCCAGGAACAACACTCGCGACAGACCAAGCGCCCACACTCACTACATATCCAGAGCCCACACCCACTACAGACCCAGCGCCCACAGTCGCTTCAGAACCAGCGCCCTCTCTCGCTAGATATCCAAAGCCCACACTCACTACAGACCCAGCGCCAACATCACTACAAAAGCCAGCGCACACATTCACTACAGCCCCAGCGCCCACACCCACTACAGACCCAGTGCCCACACACGCTACAATCCCAGAGCCCACAATCACTACAGAACTAGCACCCACAATTGTTATAATCCCACAGTCCTAACACACTGCAGACCCAGTGCCCTCACTCACTACAGAGACAGCACCCACACACGTTACAGACCGAGTGCCCATACTCACTACAGACACAGCGACCACACTCGCTACAGACCCAGCGCCCACACTTGCAACAGACGCAGTGGCCATACTCACTACATATCCAGAGCCCACACACACTACAGACCCAGAGCCCACACATGCTACAATCCCAGAGCCCACACTCACTACAGAACCAGCACCCACAATTGCTGTAATCCCACAGTCCTAACACACTGCAGACCCAGTCCCCTCACTCACTGCAGAGACAGCACCCACACACGTTACACACCGAGTACCCATACACACTACAGACCCAGCACCCACACTCACTACAGACCCAGCGCCCACATTCGCTACAGACCCAGCGCCCACACTCACTACAGACCCAGCGCCCACAGTCGCTACAGACCCAGCGCCCACACTTGCTACAGACCCAGCGCCCACACACGCTACAGACCCAGCGCCCACACTCACTACAAAGGCCAGCGCCCACACTCACTACAGACCAACACCCACACTCACTACAGACCCAGCGACCACACACGCTACAGACCCAGCGTCAAAACTCGCTACAGACCCAGCGCCCACATTCGCTACAGACCCAACGCCCTCACTCTCTACAGACCCAGCGCCAACATCACTACAAAAGCCAGCGCACACATTCACTACAGCCCCAGCGCCCATAATCGCTACAGACCCGGCGCTCACACTCACTACAGACCCAGCGCTCACACTCGCTACAGACCCAGCGCCCACACTCACTACAGACCCAGCGCCCACACTCACTACAGACCCAGCGCACTCACTCGCTACAGACCCAGCGCCCACATTTGCTACAGACCCAGTGCCCACACTCACTACAGACCCAGCAACCACACACGTTACATACCGAGTGCCCACACTCACTACAGACCCATCACCCACACTCACTACAGACCCAACGCCCACACTCACTACAGACCCAGCGCCATCATCACTACAAAAGCCAGCGCACACATTCGCTACAGACCAAGCGCCCAAACTCGCTACAGACCCAGCGCCAACACTCACTACAGACCAAGCGCCCACAATCGCTACAGACCCAGCGCACACACTTGCTACAGACCCAGTGCCCACACTCACGACAGACCCAGCGCCCACACTCGCTACATACCCAACGCCCACACTTGCTACAGACCCAGTGCCCACACTCACTACAAACCCAGCGCCCACTGTCGCTACAGACCCAGGAACAACACTCGCTACAGTCCAAGCGCCCACACTCACTACATATCCAGAGCCCAGACCCACTACAGACCCAGCACCCACACTCGCTTCAGAACCAGCGCCCTCTCTCGCTAGATATCCAAAGCCCACACTCACTACAGAGCAGCGCCAACATCACTACAAAAGCCAGCGCCCACAGTCGCTACAGACCCGGCGCTCACACTCACTACAGACCAAGCACCCACACCCACTACAAACCCAGCGCCCAGACTCACTACAGACCCAGCGCCCACACTCACTACAGACCCAGCACCCACACTCACTACAGAACCAGAGCCCACACTCGCTACAGACCAAGCGCCCACATTCACTACAGACCCAGATCCCACACTCACTACAGACCCAGTGCCCACACTCGCTACAAAACCAGCGCCCAAACTCGAACAGACCCAGCACCCACACTCACTACAGACCCAGCTCTCTCACTCGCTACATATCCAGAGCCACACCCAATACAGACCCAGTCAGCACACTCACTACAGTCCCAGAGCCCACAACCACTGCAGACCCAGCACCCACACCCACTACAGACCCAGGGACCACACTCGCTACAGACCCAACGCCCACACTCACTACAGACCCAGTGTCCACATTCGCTGCAGACCCAGCGCCCACACTTGCTACAGAGCCAGTGCCCACACTCACTACAGACCCAGCGCCCACACTTGCTACATACCCAGTGCACACACTCACTACAGATCCAACGCTCACTGTCGCTACAGACCCAGAACCCACACTCGTTACATATCCAGAGCCCACCCCCACTACAGACCCAGTGCCCACACTCACTACAGACCCAGCGCCCACACTCACTACAGACCCAGCACCCACACACGTTACAGACCGAGTGCCCACTCTCACTACAGACCCAGCACACACACTCACTACAGACCCAGCGCCTACACTCGCTACAGACCCAGCACCCACACTCACTACAGACCCAGCGCCCACACTCACTACAGACCCAGCGCCCACACTCACTACAGACCCAGCGCCCACACTCGCTACAAACCGAGCGCCCATACTCGCTACATATCCATACCCACACTCTCTACAGACACAGAGCTCACACTCACTAGAGACGCAGCGCCCACACTCACTACAGACCCAGCGAACACACTCGCTACAGACCAACGAACATACTCACTGCAGAACCAGCGCCCACACTCGCTACAGACCCAGCGCCCACACTCACTACAGACTCAGCGCCCACCCTCACTACATACCGAGCATCCACACTCGAACAGACCCAGCGCCCACACTTGCTACAGACCAAGTGCCCACACTCACTACAGATCCAGCGCCCACCGTCGCTATAGACCCAGCGCCCACACTCACTACAGACCCAGTGACCACACTCACGACAGACCTAGCGCCCACACTCGCTACAGACCCAGACCCCAAACTCGCTACAGGCCCAGCGCCCACACTCACTACAAAAGCCAGCGCCCACACTCGAACAGTCCCAGCGCCCACACTTGCTACAGACCCAGCGCCCACACTCACTACAGATCCAGCGCCCACACTCACTACAGACCCAGCAAACACACTCGCTACAGACCCAGCACCCACACTCGCTACATATCCAGAGTCCACACCCACTACAGACCCAGTGCCCACACTCACTACAAAAGCCAGCGCCCACACTCGCTACAGACCCAGAGCCCACACTCGCTACATATCCAGAGTCCACACCCACTACAGACCCAGTGCCCACACTCACTACAATCCCAGAGCCCACACTCACTCCAGAACCAGCATCCACACTTGCTACAATCCCACAGCCCTAACACACTGCAGACACAGTGCCCACACTCACTACATACCCAGAACCGACACACGTTAAAGACCGAGTGCCACACTCACTACAGACCCAGCAAACACACTCACTACAGACCCAGCGCCCACACTCGCTACAGACACATCTCCCACACTCACTACAAAAGCCAGTGCCCACATTCGCTACAGACCAAGCGCCCAAACACACTACAGACCCAGCGCCCAGATTCACTGCAGACCCAGCATCCACATTCACTACAGACCCTGCGCCCACACTCACTACAGACCCAGTGCCCACACTCACTACAGACCAAACGCCCACTCTCGCGACAGGCCCAGCGACAACACTCGCTACAGACCAAGCTCCCACACTCGCTACAGACCAAGCGCCCATACTCGGTACAGACCAAGCGCCCACACTCGCTACAGACCAAGCGCCCACACTCGCTACATACCAAGTGCCCACACTCGCTACCTGTCCGGAGACCAGACCCACTACAGACCCAGGAACCACACTCGCTACATATCCAGAGGCCGCACTCAATGCAGACCCAGCGCCCACACCCACTACAGACCCAGCGCCCACACTCGCTAGAGACCCAGCGCCCAGACTCGCTACAGACCCAGCGCCCACACTCGCTAGAGACCCAGCGCCCAGACTCGCTACAGACCCAGCGCCCTCAATCGCTTCATATCCAAAGCATACACCCACTACAGATCCAGGGACCACACTCGCTACAGACCCAGAGCCCACACTCACTACAACCCCAGTGCCCACACTCGCTACAATCCCACAGCCCATACACACTGCAGACCCAGTGCCCACACTCACTACAGACCCAGCACCCACACTCACTACATACCCAGCGCCAACACTCACTACAGACCAAGCACCCACACTCACTACAGACCCAGCACCCAGACTCGCTACAGAACCAGAGCTCACACTCACAAGAGACCCAGCGCCCATACTCGCTACAGACCCAGAGCCCACACTCACTACAGACCCAGAGCCCACACTTATTACAGACAGAGCGCCCACACTCACTACAGACCCTTTGCCCACACTCACAACAGACCCAGCGCCCACACTCACTACAGACCCAGCTCCCACACTCACTACAGACCCAGCGACCACACTCGCTACAGACCAACGAACATACTCACTGCAGACCCAGAACCCACACTCACTACAGACCCAGTGCCCTCACTCGCCACAGACCCAGGGCCCAAAATCGATACAGACCCAGCACCCACACTCGCTACAGACTCAGCGCCCACACCCGCTACAGACCCAGGGACCACACACGCTACAGACCCAGAGCCCACACTCACTACAGACCCAGCGCCCACACTCGCTACAGACCCAGCGCCCGCACTCGCTACAATCCCAGAGCCCACAATCACTACAGAACCAGCACCCACAATTGCTATAATCCCACAGTCCTAACACACTGCAGACCCAGTGCCCTCACTCACTACAGAGACAGCACCCACACACGTTACAGATGGAGTGCCCATACTCACTACAGACCCAGCACCCACACTCACTACAGACCCAGCGTCCACACTCGCTACAGACACAGAGCCCACACTCATGACAGACCCAGCGCCCACACTCACTACAGACCCAGAGCCCACACTCATGACAGACCCAGCGCCCACACTCACTACAGACACAGCACCCACATTCACTACAGATACAGCGCCCACACTCACTACAGACCCAGAGCCTACACTTGCTACATATCCAGCGCCCACACTCACTACAGACCCAGCGGCCAGACTCGCTACATATCCAAAGCCCACACTCACAACAGACCCAGCGCCCACACTCGCTACAGAACCAGAGCCCACACTCGCTACAGACACAGAGCCCAAACTTGAACAGACCCAGCTCCCACAGTTGGTACAGACCCAGTGCCCACACTCAGAACAAACACAGCGCCCACACTCACTACAGACCCAGAGCCTACACTTGCTACATATCCAGCGCCCACACTCACTACAGACCCAGCGCCCAGACTCGCTACATATCCAAAGCCCACACTCACAACAGACCCAGTGCCCACACTCGCTACAGAACCAGAGCCCACACTCGCTACAGACACAGAGCCCAAACTTGAACAGACCCAGCTCCCACAGTTGGTACAGACCCAGTGCCCACACTCAGAACAAACACAGCGCCCACACTCGCTACAGACCCAGCGCCCACACTCACTACAGACCCAGCGCCCACACTCGCTACAGAACCATCGCCCACACTCACTACAGACCCAGTGCCCACACTCACTACAGACCCTGCGCCCACACTTGCTACATATCCAAAGCCCACACCCACTACAGATCCAGGGACCACACTCCCTACAGACCCAGAGCCCACACTCACTACAGACCAACGAACATACTCACTGCAGACCCAGCGCCCACATTCGCTACAGACCCAGCGCCCACACTAACTACAAACCCAGCGCCCAAACTCGCTACAGACCCAGCGCCCACACTCGCTACAGACCCAGAGCCCACACTCACTACAGACCCAGTGCCCACACTCGCTACAGACCCAGCGTCCACACTCGCTACATATCCAGAGCACACACCCACCACAGACCCTTTTGAGCACACTCACTACATATCCAGAGGTCACAATCAATGCAGACCCAGTGCCCGCACTCGCTACAGACCCAGCGCCAACACTCACTACATATCCAGAGCCCACACCCACTACAGACCCAGCGCCCAAACTAGCTACAGATCCAGCGTCCACACTCGCTACATATCCAGAGCCCACACCCACCGTAGACCCAGTTGAGAACACTCACAACATATCCAGAGTCCAAATTCAATGCAGACCCAGTGCCCGCACTCGCCACAGACCCAGCGCCCACACTCGCTACATATCCAAAGCCCACACCCACTACAGACACAGGGACCACACCCACTACTGACCCAGAGCCCACACTCACTACAGCCCCAGTGCCCACACTCGCTACAATCCCAGAGCCCACAATCACTACAGACCCAGAGCCCTCACACACTGTAGACAAACGAACATACTCACTGCAGACCCAGCGACAACATTCGCTACAGACCCAGCGCCCACACTCACTACAAACCCAGTGCCCAGACTCGCCACAGATCCAGTGCCCACTATCGCTGCAGACCCAGCGCCCACACTCGCTACAGACCCAGAGCCCACACTCACTACAGACCCAGAGCCCACACCCACTACAGACCCAGTGCCCACAATCACTACAGACCCAGCGCCCACACTCGAAAAGACCCTGCGCCCACACTTGCTACAGACCCAGTGCCCACACTCACTACAGATCCAGTGCCCACTATCACTACAGACCCAGCGCCCACACTCGCTACAGACCCAGAGCCAACACTCGCTATAATCCCAGAGCCCACAATCACTACAGAACCAGCATCCACACTTGCTACAATCCCACAGCCCTAACACACTGCAGACACAGTGCCCACACTCACTACATACCCAGCACTGACATACGTTACAGACCGAGTACCCACACTCACTACAGACCTAGGAAACACACTCACTACAGACCCAGTGCCCACACTCACTACAGACCCAGCGCCCTCACTCGCTACATATCCAAAGCCCACACCCACTACAGATCCAGGGACCACACTCGCTACAGACCCAGAGCCCACACTCACTACAGCCCCAGTGCCTGCACTCGCTACAATCCCAGAGCCCACAATCACTACAGACCCAGCACCCACTCGCTGCAATCCCACAGCCCAAACATACTGCAGACCCAGTGCCCACACTCACTACAGACCCAGCACCCAGATACGCTACAGACCCAGCGCCCACACTCGCTCCATATCCAAAGCCCACACTCACTACAGACCCAGCACCCACACTCGAAAAGACCCAGCGCCCACACTTGCTACAGACCCAGTGCCCACACTCACTACAGATCCAGTGCCCACTATCACTACAGACCCAGCGCCCACACTCGCTACAGACCCAGAGCCAACACTCGCTACATATCCAGAGCCCACACCCACTACAGACCCAGTGCCCACACTCGCTACAATCCCAGAGCCCACAATCACTACAGAAACAGCATCCACACTTGCTACAATCCCACAGCCCTAACACACTGCAGACACAGTGCCCACACTCACTACATACCCAGCACTGACACACGTTACAGACCGAGTACCCACACTCACTACAGACCTAGGAAACACACTCACTACAGACCCAGTGCCCACACTCACTACAGACCCAGCGCCCTCACTCGCTACATATCCAAAGCCCACACCCACTACAGATCCAGGGACCACACTCGCTACAGACCCAGAGCCCACACTCACTACAGCCCCAGTGCCTGCACTCGCTACAATCCCAGAGCCCACAATCACTACAGACCCAGCACCCACACGCTGCAATCCCACAGCCCAAACAAACTGCAGACCCAGTGCCCACACTCACTACAGACCCAGCACCCAGATACGCTACAGACCCAGCGCCCACACTCGCTCCATATCCAAAGCCCACACTCACTACAGACCCAGAGCCCACACTCACTACAGACCAACGAATATACTCACTGCAGACCCAGCGCCCACATTCGCTACAGACCCAGCGCCCACACTCACTACAGACCCAGTGCCCACACTCACTACAGACCCAGCACCCAGATTCGCTACAGACCCAGCGCCCACACTCGCTACATATCCAAAGCCCACACTCACTACAGACCCAGAGCCCACACTCACTACAGACCAACGAACATACTCACTGCAGACCCAGCGCCCACTGTCGCTACAGACCGAGCACCCACACACACTACAGACCCAGCGCCCACACTCGCTACATATCCATACCCACACTCACAACAGACCCAGCGCCCACACTCACTACAGTCCCAGCTCCCACACTCACTACAGACCCAGAGCTCACACTCACTACAGACCCAGTGCCCACACTCACTACAGACCCAGAGCTCACACTCACTACAGACCCAGCGCCAACACTCGCTACAATCCCAGAGCCCACACTCACTGCAGAACCAGCACCCACAATTGCTACAATCCTACAGTCCTAACACACAGCATACTCAGTGCCCACACTCACTACATACCCAGAACCGACACACGTTAAAGACCGAGTGCCACACTCACTACAGACCCAGCAAACACACTCACTACAGACCCAGCGCCCACACTCGCTACAGACACATCTCCCACACTCACTACAAAAGCCAGTGCCCACATTCGCTACAGACCAAGCGCCCAAACACACTACAGACCCAGCGCCCAGATTCACTGCAGACCCAGCATCCACATTCACTACAGACCCTGCGCCCACACTCACTACAGACCCAGTGCCCACACTCACTACAGACCAAACGCCCACTCTCGCGACAGGCCCAGCGACAACACTCGCTACAGACCAAGCTCCCACACTCGCTACAGACCAAGCGCCCATACTCGGTACAGACCAAGCGCCCACACTCGCTACAGACCAAGCGCCCACACTCGCTACATACCAAGTGCCCACACTCGCTACCTGTCCGGAGACCAGACCCACTACAGACCCAGGAACCACACTCGCTACATATCCAGAGGCCGCACTCAATGCAGACCCAGCGCCCACACCCACTACAGACCCAGCGCCCACACTCGCTAGAGACCCAGCGCCCAGACTCGCTACAGACCCAGCGCCCACACTCGCTAGAGACCCAGCGCCCAGACTCGCTACAGACCCAGCGCCCTCAATCGCTTCATATCCAAAGCATACACCCACTACAGATCCAGGGACCACACTCGCTACAGACCCAGAGCCCACACTCACTACAACCCCAGTGCCCACACTCGCTACAATCCCACAGCCCATACACACTGCAGACCCAGTGCCCACACTCACTACAGACCCAGCACCCACACTCACTACATACCCAGCGCCAACACTCACTACAGACCAAGCACCCACACTCACTACAGACCCAGCACCCAGACTCGCTACAGAACCAGAGCTCACACTCACAAGAGACCCAGCGCCCATACTCGCTACAGACCCAGAGCCCACACTCACTACAGACCCAGAGCCCACACTTATTACAGACAGAGCGCCCACACTCACTACAGACCCTTTGCCCACACTCACAACAGACCCAGCGCCCACACTCACTACAGACCCAGCTCCCACACTCACTACAGACCCAGCGACCACACTCGCTACAGACCAACGAACATACTCACTGCAGACCCAGAACCCACACTCACTACAGACCCAGTGCCCTCACTCGCCACAGACCCAGGGCCCAAAATCGATACAGACCCAGCACCCACACTCGCTACAGACTCAGCGCCCACACCCGCTACAGACCCAGGGACCACACACGCTACAGACCCAGAGCCCACACTCACTACAGACCCAGCGCCCACACTCGCTACAGACCCAGCGCCCGCACTCGCTACAATCCCAGAGCCCACAATCACTACAGAACCAGCACCCACAATTGCTATAATCCCACAGTCCTAACACACTGCAGACCCAGTGCCCTCACTCACTACAGAGACAGCACCCACACACGTTACAGATGGAGTGCCCATACTCACTACAGACCCAGCACCCACACTCACTACAGACCCAGCGTCCACACTCGCTACAGACACAGAGCCCACACTCATGACAGACCCAGCGCCCACACTCACTACAGACCCAGTGCCCACACTCATGACAGACCCAGCGCCCACACTCACTACAGACACAGCACCCACATTCACTACAGATACAGCGCCCACACTCACTACAGACCCAGAGCCTACACTTGCTACATATCCAGCGCCCACACTCACTACAGACCCAGCGGCCAGACTCGCTACATATCCAAAGCCCACACTCACAACAGACCCAGCGCCCACACTCGCTACAGAACCAGAGCCCACACTCGCTACAGACACAGAGCCCAAACTTGAACAGACCCAGCTCCCACAGTTGGTACAGACCCAGTGCCCACACTCAGAACAAACACAGCGCCCACACTCACTACAGACCCAGAGCCTACACTTGCTACATATCCAGCGCCCACACTCACTACAGACCCAGCGCCCAGACTCGCTACATATCCAAAGCCCACACTCACAACAGACCCAGTGCCCACACTCGCTACAGAACCAGAGCCCACACTCGCTACAGACACAGAGCCCAAACTTGAACAGACCCAGCTCCCACAGTTGGTACAGACCCAGTGCCCACACTCAGAACAAACACAGCGCCCACACTCGCTACAGACCCAGCGCCCACACTCACTACAGACCCAGCGCCCACACTCGCTACAGAACCATCGCCCACACTCACTACAGACCCAGTGCCCACACTCACTACAGACCCTGCGCCCACACTTGCTACATATCCAAAGCCCACACCCACTACAGATCCAGGGACCACACTCCCTACAGACCCAGAGCCCACACTCACTACAGACCAACGAACATACTCACTGCAGACCCAGCGCCCACATTCGCTACAGACCCAGCGCCCACACTAACTACAAACCCAGCGCCCAAACTCGCTACAGACCCAGCGCCCACACTCGCTACAGACCCAGAGCCCACACTCACTACAGACCCAGTGCCCACACTCGCTACAGACCCAGCGTCCACACTCGCTACATATCCAGAGCACACACCCACCACAGACCCTTTTGAGCACACTCACTACATATCCAGAGGTCACAATCAATGCAGACCCAGTGCCCGCACTCGCTACAGACCCAGCGCCAACACTCACTACATATCCAGAGCCCACACCCACTACAGACCCAGCGCCCAAACTAGCTACAGATCCAGCGTCCACACTCGCTACATATCCAGAGCCCACACCCACCGTAGACCCAGTTGAGAACACTCACAACATATCCAGAGTCCAAATTCAATGCAGACCCAGTGCCCGCACTCGCCACAGACCCAGCGCCCACACTCGCTACATATCCAAAGCCCACACCCACTACAGACACAGGGACCACACCCACTACTGACCCAGAGCCCACACTCACTACAGCCCCAGTGCCCACACTCGCTACAATCCCAGAGCCCACAATCACTACAGACCCAGAGCCCTCACACACGGTAGACAAACGAACATACTCACTGCAGACCCAGCGACAACATTCGCTACAGACCCAGCGCCCACACTCACTACAAACCCAGTGCCCAGACTCGCCACAGATCCAGTGCCCACTATCGCTGCAGACCCAGCGCCCACACTCGCTACAGACCCAGAGCCCACACTCACTACAGACCCAGAGCCCACACCCACTACAGACCCAGTGCCCACAATCACTACAGACCCAGCGCCCACACTCGAAAAGACCCTGCGCCCACACTTGCTACAGACCCAGTGCCCACACTCACTACAGATCCAGTGCCCACTATCACTACAGACCCAGCGCCCACACTCGCTACAGACCCAGAGCCAACACTCGCTATAATCCCAGAGCCCACAATCACTACAGAACCAGCATCCACACTTGCTACAATCCCACAGCCCTAACACACTGCAGACACAGTGCCCACACTCACTACATACCCAGCACTGACATACGTTACAGACCGAGTACCCACACTCACTACAGACCTAGGAAACACACTCACTACAGACCCAGTGCCCACACTCACTACAGACCCAGCGCCCTCACTCGCTACATATCCAAAGCCCACACCCACTACAGATCCAGGGACCACACTCGCTACAGACCCAGAGCCCACACTCACTACAGCCCCAGTGCCTGCACTCGCTACAATCCCAGAGCCCACAATCACTACAGACCCAGCACCCACTCGCTGCAATCCCACAGCCCAAACATACTGCAGACCCAGTGCCCACACTCACTACAGACCCAGCACCCAGATACGCTACAGACCCAGCGCCCACACTCGCTCCATATCCAAAGCCCACACTCACTACAGACCCAGCACCCACACTCGAAAAGACCCAGCGCCCACACTTGCTACAGACCCAGTGCCCACACTCACTACAGATCCAGTGCCCACTATCACTACAGACCCAGCGCCCACACTCGCTACAGACCCAGAGCCAACACTCGCTACATATCCAGAGCCCACACCCACTACAGACCCAGTGCCCACACTCGCTACAATCCCAGAGCCCACAATCACTACAGAAACAGCATCCACACTTGCTACAATCCCACAGCCCTAACACACTGCAGACACAGTGCCCACACTCACTACATACCCAGCACTGACACACGTTACAGACCGAGTACCCACACTCACTACAGACCTAGGAAACACACTCACTACAGACCCAGTGCCCACACTCACTACAGACCCAGCGCCCTCACTCGCTACATATCCAAAGCCCACACCCACTACAGATCCAGGGACCACACTCGCTACAGACCCAGAGCCCACACTCACTACAGCCCCAGTGCCTGCACTCGCTACAATCCCAGAGCCCACAATCACTACAGACCCAGCACCCACACGCTGCAATCCCACAGCCCAAACAAACTGCAGACCCAGTGCCCACACTCACTACAGACCCAGCACCCAGATACGCTACAGACCCAGCGCCCACACTCGCTCCATATCCAAAGCCCACACTCACTACAGACCCAGAGCCCACACTCACTACAGACCAACGAATATACTCACTGCAGACCCAGCGCCCACATTCGCTACAGACCCAGCGCCCACACTCACTACAGACCCAGTGCCCACACTCACTACAGACCCAGCACCCAGATTCGCTACAGACCCAGCGCCCACACTCGCTACATATCCAAAGCCCACACTCACTACAGACCCAGAGCCCACACTCACTACAGACCAACGAACATACTCACTGCAGACCCAGCGCCCACTGTCGCTACAGACCGAGCACCCACACACACTACAGACCCAGCGCCCACACTCGCTACATATCCATACCCACACTCACAACAGACCCAGCGCCCACACTCACTACAGTCCCAGCTCCCACACTCACTACAGACCCAGAGCTCACACTCACTACAGACCCAGTGCCCACACTCACTACAGACCCAGAGCTCACACTCACTACAGACCCAGCGCCAACACTCGCTACAATCCCAGAGCCCACACTCACTGCAGAACCAGCACCCACAATTGCTACAATCCTACAGTCCTAACACACAGCATACTCAGTGCCCTCACTCACTACAGACCCAGCACCCACACTCACTACAGACTCAGCGCCCTCACTCACTACAGACCCAGCACCCACACTCGCTACAGACCCAGCGCCCACCCTCGCTACAGACCCAGCGCCCACACTCGCTACAGACCCAGCGCCCAAACTCGCTACAGACCCAGCACCCACACTCACTACATATCCAGAGCCCACACTCACTACAGACCCAGTGCCCACACTCAATGCAGACACAGCGCCTACATTCACTACAGACCCAGCGCCCAAACTCATTACAGAACCAGCACCCACACTCACTACAGACCCAGTGCCCACACTCAATGCAGACACAGCGCCTACATTCACTACAGACCCAGCGCCCAAACTCATTACCGAACCAGCACCCACACTCACTACAGACTCAGAGCCCACACTCACTGCAGACCCAGTGCCCACACTCACTACAGACCCAGCACCCACACATGTTACAGACCAAGTGCCCACACTCACTACAGACCCAGCACCCACACTCGCTACAGACCCAGCGCCCACACTCACTACAAAAGCCAGCGCCCAAATTCGCTACAGACCCAGCGCCCAAACTCGCTACAGACCCAGCACCCACACTCACTACAGACCCAGCGTCCACACTCGCTACAGACCCAGCGCCCACACTCGCTACAGACACAGAGCCCACACCCACTACAGACCCAGCGTCCACACTCACTACAGACCCAGCTCCCACACTCGCTACAATCCCAGAGCCCACAATCACTACAGAACCAGCACCCACAATTGCTATAATCCCACAGTCCTAACACACTGCAGACCCAGTGCCCTCACTCACTACAGAGACAGCACCCACACACGTTACAGATGGAGTGCCCATACTCACTACAGACCCAGCACCCACACTCACTACAGACCCAGCGTCCACACTCGCTACAGACACAGAGCCCACACTCATGACAGACCCAGCGCCCACACTCACTACAGACCCAGAGCCCACACTCATGACAGACCCAGCGCCCACACTCACTACAGACACAGCACCCACATTCACTACAGATACAGCGCCCACACTCACTACAGACCCAGAGCCTACACTTGCTACATATCCAGCGCCCACACTCACTACAGACCCAGCGCCCAGACTCGCTACGTATCCAGCGCCCACACTCACAACAGACCCAGCGCCCACACTCGCTACAGAACCAGAGCCCACACTCGCTACAGACACAGAGCCCAAACTTGAACAGACCCAGCTCCCACAGTTGGTACAGACCCAGTGCCCACACTCAGAACAAACACAGCGCCCACACTCGCTACAGACCCAGCGCCCACACTCACTACAGACCCAGCGCCCACACTCGCTACAGAACCATCGCCCACACTCGCTACAGACCCAGCGCACGCAGTCACTACAGACCAGGCACCCACACTCACTACAGACCCAACGCCCTCACTCACTACAGACCCAGCGCCCTCACTCACTACAGACACAGCGCTCACTGTCGCTACAGACCCAGCGCCCACACTCGCTAAAGACACAGCGCCCACACTTGTTTCAGACCCAGCACCCACACTCACTACAGATACAGCGCTCACTGTCGCTACAGAACCAGCGCCCAAACTCGCTACAGACACAGAGCCCACACCCACTACAGACACAGTGCCCACACTCACTACATATCCAGTGCCCACACCCACTACAGACCCAGTGCCCACACTCACTACATATCCAGAGCCCACAATCACTACAGAACCAGCACCCACAATTGCTATAATCCCACAGTCCTAACACTGCAGACCCAGTGCCCTCAATCACTACAGACCCAGCACCCACACTCACTACAGACCCAGCGTCCACACTCGCTACAGACACAGAGCCCACACTCATGACAGATCCAGCGCCCACTCTCACTGCAGACACAGCGCCCAAACTCGCCATAGACCCAACGCCCACACACACTACAGACACAGCGCCCAAACTCGCTATAGACCCAGCGCCCACAGTCGGTACAGAAGCAGCACCCAAACTCACTACAAATCCAGCGCCCACATTCACTACAGACCCAGCGTCCACACTCGCTACAGACACAGAGCACACACTCATGACAGACCCAGCGCCCACACTCACTACAGACCCAGTGCCCACACTCACTACAGACCCAACGCCCACTGTCGCGACAGGCCCAGCGACAACACTCGCTACAGACCAAGCGCCCTCACTCGCTACAGACCAAGCGCCCATACTCGGTACAGACCAAGCGCCCACACTCGCTACAGACCAAGCGCCCACACTCGCTACAGACCAAGTGCCCACACTCGCTACCTGTCCAGAGACCAGACCCACTACAGACCCAGGAACCACACTCGCTACATATCCAGAGGCCGCACTCAATGCAGACCCAGCGCCCACACCCACTACAGACCCAGCGCCCACACTCGCTAGAGACCCAGCGCCCAGACTCGCTACAGACCCAGCGCCCACACTCGCTAGAGACCCAGCGCCCAGACTCGCTACAGACCCAGCGCCCTCAATCGCTTCATATCCAAAGCATACACCCACTACAGATCCAGGGACCACACTCGCTACAGACCCAGAGCCCACACTCACTACAACCCCAGTGCCCACACTCGCTACAATCCCACAGCCCATACACACTGCAGACCCAGTGCCCACACTCACTACAGACCCAGCACCCACACTCACTACATACCCAGCGCCAACACTCACTACAGACCAAGCACCCACACTCACTACAGACCCAGCACCCAGACTCGCTACAGAACCAGAGCTCACACTCACAAGAGACCCAGCGCCCACACTCGCTACAGACCCAGAGCCCACACTCACTACAGACCCAGAGCCCACACTTATTACAGACAGAGCGCCCACACTCACTACAGACCCTTTGCCCACACTCACAACAGACCCAGCGCCCACACTCACTACAGACCCAGCTCCCACACTCACTACAGACCCAGCGACCACACTCGCTACAGACCAACGAACATACTCACTGCAGACCCAGAACCCACACTCACTACAGACCCAGTGCCCTCACTCGCCACAGACCCAGGGCCCAAAATCGATACAGACCCAGCACCCACACTCGCTACAGACTCAGCGCCCACACCCGCTACAGACCCAGGGACCACACACGCTACAGACCCAGCGCCCGCACTCGCTACAATCCAAGAGCCCACAATCACTACAGAACAGCCCCCACACTTGCTACAATCCCACAGCCCTAACACAATGCAGACCCAGTGCCCACACTCACTTCAGACCCAGCACCCACACACATTACAGACCGAGTGCAGACAATCACTACAGACCCAGCACCCACACTCACTACAGACCCAGCGCCCACACTCGCTACTGACCCAGCGCCCACACTCGCTACAGACCCAGCGCCCACACTCACTACAGACCCAGCGCTCACACTTGCTACAGACCCAGCGCCCACACTTGCTACAGACCCAGTGCCCACACTCACTACAGACCCAGCGTCCACACTCGAACAGACCCAGCGCCCACACTTGCTACAGACCCAGTGCCCACACTCACTACAGATCCAGCGCCCACTGTCGCTACTAACCCAGCACCCACACTCACTACAGACCCAGCACCCACACTCGCTACAGACCCAGCGCCCACACTCGCTACAGACCCAGCACCCACACTCGCTGCAGACCCAGCGCCCACACTTGCTACAGACCCAGAGCCCACATTCACTACAGACCAAGCGCAAAAACTCGCTACAGACTTGGAGCCCACACTCGCTACAGACCCAGCGCCCACACTCGCTACAGACCCAGTGCCCACGATCGCTACAGACCCAGCGCTCACACTCACGACAGATCCAGCGCCCACTGTCGCTACAGACCCAGCGCTCACACTCGCTACAGACCCAGAGCCCACACTCGCTACATATCCAGAGCCCACACCCACTACAGACACAATGCCCACACTCGCTACAATCCCAGAGCCCACAATCACTACAAAACCAGCACCCACACTTGCTATGATCCCACAGCCCGAACACACTGCAGACCCAGTGCCCACACTCTCTACAAGCCCAGAACCGACACACGTTACAGACCGAGTGCCCACACTCACTATAGACCCAGCAAACACACTCACTACAGACCCAGCGCCCACATCACTACAAAAGTCAGCGCCCACATTCGCTACAGACTCAGCGCCCACACTTACTACAGACCCAGGAACCACACTCGCTACATATCCAGAGCCACACTCTATGCAGACCCAGCGCCCACACTCGCTAAAGAACTAGCGCCCTCACTCGCTACATATCCAAAGCCCACACCCACTACAGACCCAGCACCCACACTCGCTACAGACCCAGAGCCCACACTCACTACAGACCCAGTGACCACACTCGCTACAATCCCAGAGCCCACAATCACTACACACCCAGCACCCACACTTGCTGCAATCCCACAGCCCAAACAAACTGCAGACCCAGAGCCCCCACTCACTACAGACCCAGCACCCAGATACACTACAGACCCAGCGCCCACACACTACAAACCCAGCGCCCAGACTCGCTACAGACCCAGCGCCCACACTCACTGCAGACCCAGCACCCACACTCGCTACAGACCCAGCGCCCACACTCAATACAAACCCAACGCCCAGACTCGCTACAGACCCAGTGCCCACGCTCACTGCAGACCAAGCACCCACACTCACAACAGACCCAGCGCCCACACTCGCTACAGAACCAGAGCCCACACTCGCTACAGACACAGAGCCCAAACTTGAACAGACCCAGCTCCCACAGTTGGTACAGACCCAGTGCCCACACTCAGAACAAACACAGCGCCCACACTCGCTACAGAACCAGCGCCCACACACGCTACAGACCCCGCGCCCACACTCACTACAGAACCTTCGCCCACACTCGCTACAGACCGAGAGCTTACACTTGCTACAGACCCAGTGCCCACTCTTGCTACAGACCCAGTGCCCACACTCACTACAGTCCCAGCACCCACACTAGCTACAGTCCCAGCGCCCACACTCGCTACAGATCCAGTGCCCACTCTTGCTACAGACCCAGTGCCCACACTCACTACAGACCCAGCGCCCACACTCGAACAGACCCAGCGCCCACACTCAGAACAGACAGAGCGCCCTCACTCGCTACAGACCCAGCGCTCACTCTTGCTACAGAACCAGTGACCACACTCAACTACAAAAGCCAGCGCCCAAATTCGCTACAGACCCAGCGCCCACATTCACTACAAAAGCCAGCGCCCAAATTCGCTACAGACCCAGCGCCCAAACTCGCTACAGACCCAGCACCCACACTCACTACAGACCCAGCGTCCACACTCGCTACAGACCCAGCGCCCACACTCGCTACAGACACAGAGCCCACACCCACTACAGACCCAGCGTCCACACTCACTACAGACCCAGCTCCCACACTCGCTACAATCCCAGAGCCCACAATCACTACAGAACCAGCACCCACAATTGCTATAATCCCACAGTCCTAACACACTGCAGACCCAGTGCCCTCACTCACTACAGAGACAGCACCCACACACGTTACAGATGGAGTGCCCATACTCACTACAGACCCAGCACCCACACTCACTACAGACCCAGCGTCCACACTCGCTACAGACACAGAGCCCACACTCATGACAGACCCAGCGCCCACACTCACTACAGACCCAGAGCCCACACTCATGACAGACCCAGCGCCCACACTCACTACAGACACAGCACCCACATTCACTACAGATACAGCGCCCACACTCACTACAGACCCAGAGCCTACACTTGCTACATATCCAGCGCCCACACTCACTACAGACCCAGCGGCCAGACTCGCTACATATCCAAAGCCCACACTCACAACAGACCCAGCGCCCACACTCGCTACAGAACCAGAGCCCACACTCGCTACAGACACAGAGCCCAAACTTGAACAGACCCAGCTCCCACAGTTGGTACAGACCCAGTGCCCACACTCAGAACAAACACAGCGCCCACACTCACTACAGACCCAGAGCCTACACTTGCTACATATCCAGCGCCCACACTCACTACAGACCCAGCGCCCAGACTCGCTACATATCCAAAGCCCACACTCACAACAGACCCAGTGCCCACACTCGCTACAGAACCAGAGCCCACACTCGCTACAGACACAGAGCCCAAACTTGAACAGACCCAGCTCCCACAGTTGGTACAGACCCAGTGCCCACACTCAGAACAAACACAGCGCCCACACTCGCTACAGACCCAGCGCCCACACTCACTACAGACCCAACGCCCACACTCGCTACAGAACCATCGCCCACACTCACTACAGACCCAGTGCCCACACTCACTACAGACCCTGCGCCCACACTTGCTACATATCCAAAGCCCACACCCACTACAGATCCAGGGACCACACTCCCTACAGACCCAGAGCCCACACTCACTACAGACCAACGAACATACTCACTGCAGACCCAGCGCCCACATTCGCTACAGACCCAGCGCCCACACTAACTACAAACCCAGCGCCCAAACTCGCTACAGACCCAGCGCCCACACTCGCTACAGACCCAGAGCCCACACTCACTACAGACCCAGTGCCCACACTCGCTACAGACCCAGCGTCCACACTCGCTACATATCCAGAGCACACACCCACCACAGACCCTTTTGAGCACACTCACTACATATCCAGAGGTCACAATCAATGCAGACCCAGTGCCCGCACTCGCTACAGACCCAGCGCCAACACTCACTACATATCCAGAGCCCACACCCACTACAGACCCAGCGCCCAAACTAGCTACAGATCCAGCGTCCACACTCGCTACATATCCAGAGCCCACACCCACCGTAGACCCAGTTGAGAACACTCACAACATATCCAGAGTCCAAATTCAATGCAGACCCAGTGCCCGCACTCGCCACAGACCCAGCGCCCACACTCGCTACATATCCAAAGCCCACACCCACTACAGACACAGGGACCACACCCACTACTGACCCAGAGCCCACACTCACTACAGCCCCAGTGCCCACACTCGCTACAATCCCAGAGCCCACAATCACTACAGACCCAGAGCCCTCACACACTGTAGACAAACGAACATACTCACTGCAGACCCAGCGACAACATTCGCTACAGACCCAGCGCCCACACTCACTACAAACCCAGTGCCCAGACTCGCCACAGATCCAGTGCCCACTATCGCTACAGACCCAGCGCCCACACTCGCTACAGACCCAGAGCCCACACTCACTACAGACCCAGAGCCCACACCCACTACAGACCCAGTGCCCACAATCACTACAGACCCAGCGCCCACACTTGAAAAGACCCTGCGCCCACACTTGCTACAGACCCAGTGCCCACACTCACTACAGATCCAGTGCCCACTATCACTACAGACCCAGCGCCCACACTCGCTACAGACCCAGAGCCAACACTCGCTACAATCCCAGAGCCCACAATCACTACAGAACCAGCATCCACACTTGCTACAATCCCACAGCCCTAACACACTGCAGACACAGTGCCCACACTCACTACATACCCAGCACTGACACACGTTACAGACCGAGTACCCACACTCACTACAGACCTAGGAAACACACTCACTACAGACCCAGTGCCCACACTCACTACAGACCCAGCGCCCTCACTCGCTACATATCCAAAGCCCACACCCACTACAGATCCAGGGACCACACTCGCTACAGACCCAGAGCCCACACTCACTACAGCCCCAGTGCCTGCACTCGCTACAATCCCAGAGCCCACAATCACTACAGACCCAGCACCCACACGCTGCAATCCCACAGCCCAAACAAACTGCAGACCCAGTGCCCACACTCACTACAGACCCAGCACCCAGATACGCTACAGACCCAGCGCCCACACTCGCTCCATATCCAAAGCCCACACTCACTACAGACCCAGCACCCACACTCGAAAAGACCCAGCGCCCACACTTGCTACAGACCCAGTGCCCACACTCACTACAGATCCAGTGCCCACTATCACTACAGACCCAGCGCCCACACTCGCTACAGACCCAGAGCCAACACTCGCTACATATCCAGAGCCCACACCCACTACAGACCCAGTGCCCACACTCGCTACAATCCCAGAGCCCACAATCACTACAGAAACAGCATCCACACTTGCTACAATCCCACAGCCCTAACACACTGCAGACACAGTGCCCACACTCACTACATACCCAGCACTGACACACGTTACAGACCGAGTACCCACACTCACTACAGACCTAGGAAACACACTCACTACAGACCCAGTGCCCACACTCACTACAGACCCAGCGCCCTCACTCGCTACATATCCAAAGCCCACACCCACTACAGATCCAGGGACCACACTCGCTACAGACCCAGAGCCCACACTCACTACAGCCCCAGTGCCTGCACTCGCTACAATCCCAGAGCCCACAATCACTACAGACCCAGCACCCACACGCTGCAATCCCACAGCCCAAACAAACTGCAGACCCAGTGCCCACACTCACTACAGACCCAGCACCCAGATACGCTACAGACCCAGCGCCCACACTCGCTCCATATCCAAAGCCCACACTCACTACAGACCCAGAGCCCACACTCACTACAGACCAACGAATATACTCACTGCAGACCCAGCGCCCACATTCGCTACAGACCCAGCGCCCACACTCACTACAGACCCAGTGCCCACACTCACTACAGACCCAGCACCCAGATTCGCTACAGACCCAGCGCCCACACTCGCTACATATCCAAAGCCCACACTCACTACAGACCCAGAGCCCACACTCACTACAGACCAACGAACATACTCACTGCAGACCCAGCGCCCACTGTCGCTACAGACCGAGCACCCACACACACTACAGACCCAGCGCCCACACTCGCTACATATCCATACCCACACTCACAACAGACCCAGCGCCCACACTCACTACAGTCCCAGCTCCCACACTCACTACAGACCCAGAGCTCACACTCACTACAGACCCAGTGCCCACACTCACTACAGACCCAGAGCTCACACTCACTACAGACCCAGCGCCAACACTCGCTACAATCCCAGAGCCCACACTCACTGCAGAACCAGCACCCACAATTGCTACAATCCTACAGTCCTAACACACAGCATACTCAGTGCCCTCACTCACTACAGACCCAGCACCCACACTCACTACAGACTCAGCGCCCTCACTCACTACAGACCCAGCACCCACACTCGCTACAGACCCAGCGCCCACCCTCGCTACAGACCCAGCGCCCACACTCGCTACAGACCCAGCGCCCAAACTCGCTACAGACCCAGCACCCACACTCACTACATATCCAGAGCCCACACTCACTACAGACCCAGTGCCCACACTCAATGCAGACACAGCGCCTACATTCACTACAGACCCAGCGCCCAAACTCATTACAGAACCAGCACCCACACTCACTACAGACCCAGTGCCCACACTCAATGCAGACACAGCGCCTACATTCACTACAGACCCAGCGCCCAAACTCATTACAGAACCAGCACCCACACTCACTACAGACTCAGAGCCCACACTCACTGCAGACCCAGTGCCCACACTCACTACAGACCCAGCACCCACACATGTTACAGACCAAGTGCCCACACTCACTACAGACCCAGCACCCACACTCGCTACAGACCCAGCGCCCACACTCACTACAAAAGCCAGCGCCCAAATTCGCTACAGACCCAGCGCCCAAACTCGCTACAGACCCAGCACCCACACTCACTACAGACCCAGCGTCCACACTCGCTACAGACCCAGCGCCCACACTCGCTACAGACACAGAGCCCACACCCACTACAGACCCAGCGTCCACACTCACTACAGACCCAGCTCCCACACTCGCTACAATCCCAGAGCCCACAATCACTACAGAACCAGCACCCACAATTGCTATAATCCCACAGTCCTAACACACTGCAGACCCAGTGCCCTCACTCACTACAGAGACAGCACCCACACACGTTACAGATGGAGTGCCCATACTCACTACAGACCCAGCACCCACACTCACTACAGACCCAGCGTCCACACTCGCTACAGACACAGAGCCCACACTCATGACAGACCCAGCGCCCACACTCACTACAGACCCAGAGCCCACACTCATGACAGACCCAGCGCCCACACTCACTACAGACACAGCACCCACATTCACTACAGATACAGCGCCCACACTCACTACAGACCCAGAGCCTACACTTGCTACATATCCAGCGCCCACACTCACTACAGACCCAGCGCCCAGACTCGCTACGTATCCAGCGCCCACACTCACAACAGACCCAGCGCCCACACTCGCTACAGAACCAGAGCCCACACTCGCTACAGACACAGAGCCCAAACTTGAACAGACCCAGCTCCCACAGTTGGTACAGACCCAGTGCCCACACTCAGAACAAACACAGCGCCCACACTCGCTACAGACCCAGCGCCCACACTCACTACAGACCCAGCGCCCACACTCGCTACAGAACCATCGCCCACACTCGCTACAGACCCAGCGCACGCAGTCACTACAGACCAGGCACCCACACTCACTACAGACCCAACGCCCTCACTCACTACAGACCCAGCGCCCTCACTCACTACAGACACAGCGCTCACTGTCGCTACAGACCCAGCGCCCACACTCGCTAAAGACACAGCGCCCACACTTGTTTCAGACCCAGCACCCACACTCACTACAGATACAGCGCTCACTGTCGCTACAGAACCAGCGCCCAAACTCGCTACAGACACAGAGCCCACACCCACTACAGACACAGTGCCCACACTCACTACATATCCAGTGCCCACACCCACTACAGACCCAGTGCCCACACTCACTACATATCCAGAGCCCACAATCACTACAGAACCAGCACCCACAATTGCTATAATCCCACAGTCCTAACACTGCAGACCCAGTGCCCTCAATCACTACAGACCCAGCACCCACACTCACTACAGACCCAGCGTCCACACTCGCTACAGACACAGAGCCCACACTCATGACAGATCCAGCGCCCACTCTCACTGCAGACACAGCGCCCAAACTCGCCATAGACCCAACGCCCACACACACTACAGACACAGCGCCCAAACTCGCTATAGACCCAGCGCCCACAGTCGGTACAGAAGCAGCACCCAAACTCACTACAAATCCAGCGCCCACATTCACTACAGACCCAGCGTCCACACTCGCTACAGACACAGAGCACACACTCATGACAGACCCAGTGCCCACACTCACTACAGACCCAACGCCCACTGTCGCGACAGGCCCAGCGACAACACTCGCTACAGACCAAGCGCCCTCACTCGCTACAGACCAAGCGCCCATACTCGGTACAGACCAAGCGCCCACACTCGCTACAGACCAAGCGCCCACACTCGCTACAGACCAAGTGCCCACACTCGCTACCTGTCCAGAGACCAGACCCACTACAGACCCAGGAACCACACTCGCTACATATCCAGAGGCCGCACTCAATGCAGACCCAGCGCCCACACCCACTACAGACCCAGCGCCCACACTCGCTAGAGACCCAGCGCCCAGACTCGCTACAGACCCAGCGCCCACACTCGCTAGAGACCCAGCGCCCAGACTCGCTACAGACCCAGCGCCCTCAATCGCTTCATATCCAAAGCATACACCCACTACAGATCCAGGGACCACACTCGCTACAGACCCAGAGCCCACACTCACTACAACCCCAGTGCCCACACTCGCTACAATCCCACAGCCCATACACACTGCAGACCCAGTGCCCACACTCACTACAGACCCAGCACCCACACTCACTACATACCCAGCGCCAACACTCACTACAGACCAAGCACCCACACTCACTACAGACCCAGCACCCAGACTCGCTACAGAACCAGAGCTCACACTCACAAGAGACCCAGCGCCCACACTCGCTACAGACCCAGAGCCCACACTCACTACAGACCCAGAGCCCACACTTATTACAGACAGAGCGCCCACACTCACTACAGACCCTTTGCCCACACTCACAACAGACCCAGCGCCCACACTCACTACAGACCCAGCTCCCACACTCACTACAGACCCAGCGACCACACTCGCTACAGACCAACGAACATACTCACTGCAGACCCAGAACCCACACTCACTACAGACCCAGTGCCCTCACTCGCCACAGACCCAGGGCCCAAAATCGATACAGACCCAGCACCCACACTCGCTACAGACTCAGCGCCCACACCCGCTACAGACCCAGGGACCACACACGCTACAGACCCAGCGCCCGCACTCGCTACAATCCAAGAGCCCACAATCACTACAGAACAGCCCCCACACTTGCTACAATCCCACAGCCCTAACACAATGCAGACCCAGTGCCCACACTCACTTCAGACCCAGCACCCACACACATTACAGACCGAGTGCAGACAATCACTACAGACCCAGCACCCACACTCACTACAGACCCAGCGCCCACACTCGCTACTGACCCAGCGCCCACACTCGCTACAGACCCAGCGCCCACACTCACTACAGACCCAGCGCTCACACTTGCTACAGACCCAGCGCCCACACTTGCTACAGACCCAGTGCCCACACTCACTACAGACCCAGCGTCCACACTCGAACAGACCCAGCGCCCACACTTGCTACAGACCCAGTGCCCACACTCACTACAGATCCAGCGCCCACTGTCGCTACTAACCCAGCACCCACACTCACTACAGACCCAGCACCCACACTCGCTACAGACCCAGCGCCCACACTCGCTACAGACCCAGCACCCACACTCGCTGCAGACCCAGCGCCCACACTTGCTACAGACCCAGAGCCCACATTCACTACAGACCAAGCGCAAAAACTCGCTACAGACTTGGAGCCCACACTCGCTACAGACCCAGCGCCCACACTCGCTACAGACCCAGTGCCCACGATCGCTACAGACCCAGCGCTCACACTCACGACAGATCCAGCGCCCACTGTCGCTACAGACCCAGCGCTCACACTCGCTACAGACCCAGAGCCCACACTCGCTACATATCCAGAGCCCACACCCACTACAGACACAATGCCCACACTCGCTACAATCCCAGAGCCCACAATCACTACAAAACCAGCACCCACACTTGCTATGATCCCACAGCCCGAACACACTGCAGACCCAGTGCCCACACTCTCTACAAGCCCAGAACCGACACACGTTACAGACCGAGTGCCCACACTCACTATAGACCCAGCAAACACACTCACTACAGACCCAGCGCCCACATCACTACAAAAGTCAGCGCCCACATTCGCTACAGACTCAGCGCCCACACTTACTACAGACCCAGGAACCACACTCGCTACATATCCAGAGCCACACTCTATGCAGACCCAGCGCCCACACTCGCTAAAGAACTAGCGCCCTCACTCGCTACATATCCAAAGCCCACACCCACTACAGACCCAGCACCCACACTCGCTACAGACCCAGAGCCCACACTCACTACAGACCCAGTGACCACACTCGCTACAATCCCAGAGCCCACAATCACTACACACCCAGCACCCACACTTGCTGCAATCCCACAGCCCAAACAAACTGCAGACCCAGAGCCCCCACTCACTACAGACCCAGCACCCAGATACACTACAGACCCAGCGCCCACACACTACAAACCCAGCGCCCAGACTCGCTACAGACCCAGCGCCCACACTCACTGCAGACCCAGCACCCACACTCGCTACAGACCCAGCGCCCACACTCAATACAAACCCAACGCCCAGACTCGCTACAGACCCAGTGCCCACGCTCACTGCAGACCAAGCACCCACACTCACAACAGACCCAGCGCCCACACTCGCTACAGAACCAGAGCCCACACTCGCTACAGACACAGAGCCCAAACTTGAACAGACCCAGCTCCCACAGTTGGTACAGACCCAGTGCCCACACTCAGAACAAACACAGCGCCCACACTCGCTACAGAACCAGCGCCCACACACGCTACAGACCCCGCGCCCACACTCACTACAGAACCTTCGCCCACACTCGCTACAGACCGAGAGCTTACACTTGCTACAGACCCAGTGCCCACTCTTGCTACAGACCCAGTGCCCACACTCACTACAGTCCCAGCACCCACACTAGCTACAGTCCCAGCGCCCACACTCGCTACAGATCCAGTGCCCACTCTTGCTACAGACCCAGTGCCCACACTCACTACAGACCCAGCGCCCACACTCGAACAGACCCAGCGCCCACACTCAGAACAGACAGAGCGCCCTCACTCGCTACAGACCCAGCGCTCACTCTTGCTACAGAACCAGTGACCACACTCAACTACAAAAGCCAGCGCCCAAATTCGCTACAGACCCAGCGCCCACATTCACTACAAAAGCCAGCGCCCAAATTCGCTACAGACCCAGCGCCCAAACTCGCTACAGACCCAGCACCCACACTCACTACAGACCCAGCGTCCACACTCGCTACAGACCCAGCGCCCACACTCGCTACAGACACAGAGCCCACACCCACTACAGACCCAGCGTCCACACTCACTACAGACCCAGCTCCCACACTCGCTACAATCCCAGAGCCCACAATCACTACAGAACCAGCACCCACAATTGCTATAATCCCACAGTCCTAACACACTGCAGACCCAGTGCCCACACTCTCTACAGAGACAGCACCCACACACGTTACAGATGGAGTGCCCATACTCACTACAGACCCAGCACCCACACTCACTACAGACCCAGCGTCCACACTCGCTACAGACACAGAGCCCACACTCATGACAGACCCAGCGCCCACACTCACTACAGACCCAGAGCCCACACTCATGACAGACCCAGCGCCCACACTCACTACAGACACAGCACCCACATTCACTACAGATACAGCGCCCACACTCACTACAGACCCAGAGCCTACACTTGCTACATATCCAGCGCCCACACTCACTACAGACCCAGCGGCCAGACTCGCTACATATCCAAAGCCCACACTCACAACAGACCCAGCGCCCACACTCGCTACAGAACCAGAGCCCACACTCGCTACAGACACAGAGCCCAAACTTGAACAGACCCAGCTCCCACAGTTGGTACAGACCCAGTGCCCACACTCAGAACAAACACAGCGCCCACACTCACTACAGACCCAGAGCCTACACTTGCTACATATCCAGCGCCCACACTCACTACAGACCCAGCGCCCAGACTCGCTACATATCCAAAGCCCACACTCACAACAGACCCAGTGCCCACACTCGCTACAGAACCAGAGCCCACACTCGCTACAGACACAGAGCCCAAACTTGAACAGACCCAGCTCCCACAGTTGGTACAGACCCAGTGCCCACACTCAGAACAAACACAGCGCCCACACTCGCTACAGACCCAGCGCCCACACTCACTACAGACCCAACGCCCACACTCGCTACAGAACCATCGCCCACACTCACTACAGACCCAGTGCCCACACTCACTACAGACCCTGCGCCCACACTTGCTACATATCCAAAGCCCACACCCACTACAGATCCAGGGACCACACTCCCTACAGACCCAGAGCCCACACTCACTACAGACCAACGAACATACTCACTGCAGACCCAGCGCCCACATTCGCTACAGACCCAGCGCCCACACTAACTACAAACCCAGCGCCCAAACTCGCTACAGACCCAGCGCCCACACTCGCTACAGACCCAGAGCCCACACTCACTACAGACCCAGTGCCCACACTCGCTACAGACCCAGCGTCCACACTCGCTACATATCCAGAGCACACACCCACCACAGACCCTTTTGAGCACACTCACTACATATCCAGAGGTCACAATCAATGCAGACCCAGTGCCCGCACTCGCTACAGACCCAGCGCCAACACTCACTACATATCCAGAGCCCACACCCACTACAGACCCAGCGCCCAAACTAGCTACAGATCCAGCGTCCACACTCGCTACATATCCAGAGCCCACACCCACCGTAGACCCAGTTGAGAACACTCACAACATATCCAGAGTCCAAATTCAATGCAGACCCAGTGCCCGCACTCGCCACAGACCCAGCGCCCACACTCGCTACATATCCAAAGCCCACACCCACTACAGACACAGGGACCACACCCACTACTGACCCAGAGCCCACACTCACTACAGCCCCAGTGCCCACACTCGCTACAATCCCAGAGCCCACAATCACTACAGACCCAGAGCCCTCACACACTGTAGACAAACGAACATACTCACTGCAGACCCAGCGACAACATTCGCTACAGACCCAGCGCCCACACTCACTACAAACCCAGTGCCCAGACTCGCCACAGATCCAGTGCCCACTATCGCTACAGACCCAGCGCCCACACTCGCTACAGACCCAGAGCCCACACTCACTACAGACCCAGAGCCCACACCCACTACAGACCCAGTGCCCACAATCACTACAGACCCAGCGCCCACACTTGAAAAGACCCTGCGCCCACACTTGCTACAGACCCAGTGCCCACACTCACTACAGATCCAGTGCCCACTATCACTACAGACCCAGCGCCCACACTCGCTACAGACCCAGAGCCAACACTCGCTACAATCCCAGAGCCCACAATCACTACAGAACCAGCATCCACACTTGCTACAATCCCACAGCCCTAACACACTGCAGACACAGTGCCCACACTCACTACATACCCAGCACTGACATACGTTACAGACCGAGTACCCACACTCACTACAGACCTAGGAAACACACTCACTACAGACCCAGTGCCCACACTCACTACAGACCCAGCGCCCTCACTCGCTACATATCCAAAGCCCACACCCACTACAGATCCAGGGACCACACTCGCTACAGACCCAGAGCCCACACTCACTACAGCCCCAGTGCCTGCACTCGCTACAATCCCAGAGCCCACAATCACTACAGACCCAGCACCCACTCGCTGCAATCCCACAGCCCAAACATACTGCAGACCCAGTGCCCACACTCACTACAGACCCAGCACCCAGATACGCTACAGACCCAGCGCCCACACTCGCTCCATATCCAAAGCCCACACTCACTACAGACCCAGCGCCCACACTCGAAAAGACCCAGCGCCCACACTTGCTACAGACCCAGTGCCCACACTCACTACAGATCCAGTGCCCACTATCACTACAGACCCAGCGCCCACACTCGCTACAGACCCAGAGCCAACACTCGCTACATATCCAGAGCCCACACCCACTACAGACCCAGTGCCCACACTCGCTACAATCCCAGAGCCCACAATCACTACAGAAACAGCATCCACACTTGCTACAATCCCACAGCCCTAACACACTGCAGACACAGTGCCCACACTCACTACATACCCAGCACTGACACACGTTACAGACCGAGTATCCACACTCACTACAGACCTAGGAAACACACTCACTACAGACCCAGTGCCCACACTCACTACAGACCCAGCGCCCTCACTCGCTACATATCCAAAGCCCACACCCACTACAGATCCAGGGACCACACTCGCTACAGACCCAGAGCCCACACTCACTACAGCCCCAGTGCCTGCACTCGCTACAATCCCAGAGCCCACAATCACTACAGACCCAGCACCCACACGCTGCAATCCCACAGCCCAAACAAACTGCAGACCCAGTGCCCACACTCACTACAGACCCAGCACCCAGATACGCTACAGACCCAGCGCCCACACTCGCTCCATATCCAAAGCCCACACTCACTACAGACCCAGAGCCCACACTCACTACAGACCAACGAACATACTCACTGCAGACCCAGCGCCCACATTCGCTACAGACCCAGCGCCCACACTCACTACAGACCCAGTGCCCACACTCACTACAGACCCAGCACCCAGATACGCTACAGACCCAGCGCCCACACTCGCTACATATCCAAAGCCCACACTCACTACAGACCCAGAGCCCACACTCACTACAGACCAACGAACATACTCACTGCAGACCCAGCGCCCACTGTCGCTACAGACCGAGCACCCACACACACTACAGACCCAGCGCCCACACTCGCTACATATCCATACCCACACTCACAACAGACCCAGCGCCCACACTCACTACAGTCCCAGCTCCCACACTCACTACAGACCCAGAGCTCACACTCACTACAGACCCAGTGCCCACACTCACTACAGACCCAGAGCTCACACTCACTACAGACCCAGCGCCAACACTCGCTACAATCCCAGAGCCCACACTCACTGCAGAACCAGCACCCACAATTGCTACAATCCTACAGTCCTAACACACAGCATACTCAGTGCCCTCACTCACTACAGACCCAGCACCCACACTCACTACAGACTCAGTGCCCTCACTCACTACAGACCCAGCACCCACACTCGCTACAGACCCAGCGCCCACCCTCGCTACAGACCCAGCGCCCACACTCGCTACAGACCCAGCGCCCAAACTCGCTACAGACCCAGCACCCACACTCACTACATATCCAGAGCCCACACTCACTACAGACCCAGTGCCCACACTCAATGCAGACACAGCGCCTACATTCACTACAGACCCAGCGCCCAAACTCATTACAGAACCAGCACCCACACTCACTACAGACTCAGAGCCCACACTCACTGCAGACCCAGTGCCCACACTCACTACAGACCCAGCACCCACACATGTTACAGACCAAGTGCCCACACTCACTACAGACCCAGCACCCACACTCGCTACAGACCCAGCGCCCACACTCACTACAAAAGCCAGCGCCCAAATTCGCTACAGACCCAGCGCCCAAACTCGCTACAGACCCAGCACCCACACTCACTACAGACCCAGCGTCCACACTCGCTACAGACCCAGCGCCCACACTCGCTACAGACACAGAGCCCACACCCACTACAGACCCAGCGTCCACATTCACTACAGACCCAGCTCCCACACTCGCTACAATCCCAGAGCCCACAATCACTACAGAACCAGCACCCACAATTGCTATAATCCCACAGTCCTAACACACTGCAGACCCAGTGCCCACACTCACTACAGACCCAGCGCCCTCACTCACTACAGAGACAGCACCCACACACGTTACAGATGGAGTGCCCATACTCACTACAGACCCAGCACCCACACTCACTACAGACCCAGCGTCCACACTCGCTACAGACACAGAGCCCACACTCATGACAGACCCAGCGCCCACACTCACTACAGACCCAGAGCCCACACTCATGACAGACCCAGCGCCCACACTCACTACAGACACAGCACCCACATTCACTACAGATACAGCGCCCACACTCACTACAGACCCAGAGCCTACACTTGCTACATATCCAGCGCCCACACTCACTACAGACCCAGCGCCCAGACTCGCTACGTATCCAGCGCCCACACTCACAACAGACCCAGCGCCCACACTCGCTACAGAACCAGAGCCCACACTCGCTACAGACACAGAGCCCAAACTTGAACAGACCCAGCTCCCACAGTTGGTACAGACCCAGTGCCCACACTCAGAACAAACACAGCGCCCACACTCGCTACAGACCCAGCGCCCACACTCACTACAGACCCAGCGCCCACACTCGCTACAGAACCATCGCCCACACTCGCTACAGACCCAGCGCACGCAGTCACTACAGACCAAGCACCCACACTCACTACAGACCCAACGCCCTCACTCACTCCAGACCCAGCGCCCTCACTCACTACAGACACAGCGCTCACTGTCGCTACAGACCCAGCGCCCACACTCGCTAAAGACACAGCGCCCACACTTGTTTCAGACCCAGCACCCACACTCACTACAGATACAGCGCTCACTGTCGCTACAGAACCAGCGCCCAAACTCGCTACAGACACAGAGCCCACACCCACTACAGACACAGTGCCCACACTCACTACATATCCAGTGCCCACACCCACTACAGACCCAGTGCCCACACTCACTACATATCCAGAGCCCACAATCACTACAGAACCAGCACCCACAATTGCTATAATCCCACAGTCCTAACACTGCAGACCCAGTGCCCTCAATCACTACAGACCCAGCACCCACACTCACTACAGACCCAGCGTCCACACTCGCTACAGACACAGAGCCCACACTCATGACAGATCCAGCGCCCACTCTCACTGCAGACACAGCGCCCAAACTCGCCATAGACCCAACGCCCACACACACTACAGACACAGCGCCCAAACTCGCTATAGACCCAGCGCCCACAGTCGGTACAGAAGCAGCACCCAAACTCACTACAAATCCAGCGCCCACATTCACTACAGACCCAGCGTCCACACTCGCTACAGACACAGAGCACACACTCATGACAGACCCAGCGCCCACACTCACTACAGACCCAGAGCCCACACTCATGACAGACCCAGCGCCCACACTCACTACAGACACAGCACCCACATTCACTACAGATACAGCGCCCACACTCACTACAGACCCAGAGCCTACACTTGCTACATATCCAAAGCCCACACTCACTACAGACCCAGCGCCCACACTCGCTACAGAACCAGAGCCCACACTCGCTACAGACACAGAGCCAAAACTTGAACAGACCCAGCTCCCACAGTTGGTACAGACCCAGTGCCCACACTCAGAACAAACACAGCGCCCACACTCGCTACAGACCCAGCGCCCACACTCACTACAGACCCAGCGCCCACACTCGCTACAGAACCATCGCCCACACTCGCTACAGACCCAGCGCACGCAGTCACTACAGACCAAGCACCCACACTCACTACAGACCCAGCGCCCTCACTCACTACAGACCCAGCGCCCTCACTCACTACAGACACAGCGCTCACTGTCGCTACAGACCCAGCGCCCACACTCGCTAAAGACACAGCGCCCACACTTGTTACAGACCCAGCACCCACACTCACTACAGATACAGCGCTCACTGTCGCTACAGACCCAGCGCCCACACTCGCTACAGACACAGAGCCCACACCCACTACAGACACAGTGCCCACACTCACTACATATCCAGTGCCCACACCCACTACAGACTCAGTGCCCACACTCACTACATATCAAGAGCACACAATCACTACAGAACCAGCACCCACAATTGCTATAATCCCACAGTCCTAACACTGCAGACCCAGTGCCCTCAATCACTACAGACCCAGCACCCACACTCACTACAGACCCAGCGTCCACACTCGCTACAGACACAGAGCCCACACTCATGACAGACCCAGCGCCCACTCTCACTGCAGACACAGCGCCCAAACACGCCATAGACCCAGCGCCCACACTCACTACAGACACAGCGCCCAAACTCGCTATAGACCCAGCGCCCACAGTCGGTACAGAAGCAGCACCCAAACTCATTACAAATCCAGCGCCCACATTCACTACAGACCCAGCGCCCAAACGCGAACAGACCCAGCACCCACACTCCCTACAGACCGAGAGCCCACACTCGCTACAGACCCAGAGCCCACACCCACTACAGACCCAGCATCCACACTCGCTACATATCCAGAGCCCACACCCACCCTAGACCCATTTGAGAACACTCACAACATATCCAGAGTCCAAATGCAATGCA
Source organism: Isurus oxyrinchus (assembly GCA_026770705.1). NCBI lineage: Eukaryota > Metazoa > Chordata > Chondrichthyes > Lamniformes > Lamnidae > Isurus > Isurus oxyrinchus. The sequence goes on from JANJGN010000008.1 coordinate 165,643,291, forward strand.
GACCCAGTGCCCGCACTCGCCACAGACCCAGCGCCCACACTCGCTACATATCCAAAGCCCACACCCACTACAGACACAGGGACCACACTCACTACAGACCCAGAGCCCACACTCGCTACAATCCCAGAGCCCACAATCACTACAGACCCAGAGCCCTCACTCACTGCAGACAAACGAACATACTCACTGCAGACCCAGCGACAACATTCGCTACAGACCCAGCGCCCACACTCACTACAAACCCAGCGCCCAGACTCGCTACAGATCCAGTGCCCACTATCGCTACAGACCCAGCGCCCACACTCGCTACAGACCAAGCGCCCACACTAACTACAAACCCAGCGCCCAGACTCGCTACAGATCCAGTGCCCACTATCGCTACAGACACAGCGCCCACACTCGCTACAGACCCAGAGCCCACACCCACTACAGACCCAGTGCCCACACTCGCTACAATCCCAGAGCCCACAATCACTACAGAACCAGCATCCACACTTGCTACAATCCCACAGCCCTAACACATTGCAGACACAGTGCCCACACTCACTACATACCCAGCACTGACACACGTTACAGAACGAGTACCCACACTCACTACAGACCCAGCAAACACACTCCCTACAGACCCAGTGCCCACACTCACTACAGACCCAGCGCCCACACTTGTTACAGACCCAGCACCCACACTCACTACAGATACAGAACTCACTGTCGCTACAGACCCAGCGCCCACACTCGCTACGGACCCAGTGCCCTCACTCACTACAGACCCAGCACCCGCACTCACTACAGACCCAGCGTCCACACTCGCTACAGACACAGAGCCCACACTCATGACAGACCCAGCGCCCACTCTCACTGCAGACAATGCGCCCAAACTCGCCATAGACCCAGCGCCCACACTCACTACAGACACAGCGCCAAACTCGCTATAGACCCAGCGCCCACAGTCGGTACAGAAGCAGCACCCAAACTCACTACAAATCCAGCGCCCACATTCACTACAGACCCAGCGCCCAAACGCGAACAGACCCAGCACCCACACTCCCTACAGACCGAGAGCCCACACTCGCTACAGACCCAGAGCCCACAATCACTACAGAACCAGCATCCACACTTGCTACAATCCCACAGCCCTAACACACTGCAGACACAGTGCCCACACTCACTACATACCCAGCACTGACGCACGTTACAGAACAAGTACCCACACTCACTACAGACCCAGCAAACACACTCACTACAGACCCAGTGCCCACACTCACTACAGACCCAGCGCCCTCACTCGCTACATATCCAAAGCCCACACCCACTACAGATCCAGGGACCACACTCCCTACAGACCCAGAGCCCACACTCACTACAGACAAACGAACATACTCACTGCAGACCCAGCGCCCACATTCGCTACAGACCCAGCGCCCACACTCGCTACAGACCCAGCGCCCACACTCACTACAGACCCAGCGCCCAGACTCGCTACATATCCAAAGCCCACACTCACAACAGACCCAGCGCCCACACTCGCTACAGAACCAGAGCCCAAACTCGCTACAGACACAGAGCCCAAACTTGAACAGACCCAGCTCCCACAGTTGGTACAGACCCAGTGCCCACACTCAGAACAAACACAGTGCCCACACTCGCTACAGACCCAGCGCCCACACTCACTACAGACCAAGCACCCATACTCACTACAGACCCAGCGCCCTCACTCACTACAGACACAGCACCCTCACTCACTACAGACACAGCGCTCACTGTCGCTACAGACCCAGCGCCCACACTTGTTACAGACCCAGCACCCACACTCACTACAGATACAGCGCTCACTGTCGCTACAGACCCAGCGCCCACACTCGCTACGGACACAGAGCCCACACCCACTACAGACACAGTGCCCACACTCACTACATATCCAGTGCCCACACCCACTACAGACCCAGTGCCCACACTCACTACATATCCAGAGCCCACAATCACTACAGAACCAGCACCCACAATTGCTATAATCCCACAGTCCTAACACTGCAGACCCAGTGCCCTCACTCACTACAGACCCAGCACCCACACTCACTACAGACCCAGCGTCCACACTCGCTACAGACACAGAGCCCACACTCATGACAGACCCAGCGCCCACTCTCACTGCAGACAATGCGCCCAAACTCGCCATAGACCCAGCGCCCACACTCACTACAGACACAGCGCCAAACTCGCTATAGACCCAGCGCCCACAGTCGGTACAGAAGCAGCACCCAAACTCACTACAAATCCAGCGCCCACATTCACTACAGACCCAGCGCCCAAACGCGAACAGACCCAGCACCCACACTCCCTACAGACCGAGAGCCCACACTCGCTACAGACCCAGAGCCCACAATCACTACAGAACCAGCATCCACACTTGCTACAATCCCACAGCCCTAACACACTACAGACCCAGTGCCCACACTCACTACAGACCCAGCGCCCTCACTCGCTACATATCCAAAGCCCACACCCACTACAGATCCAGGGACCACACTCCCTACAGACCCAGAGCCCACACTCACTACAGACAAATGAACATACTCACTGCAGACCCAGCGCCCACATTCGCTACAGACCCAGCGCCCACACTCGCTACAGACCCAGCGCCCACACTCACTACAGACCCAGCTCCCAGACTCGCTACATATCCAAAGCCCACACTCACAACAGACCCAGCGCCCACACTCGCTACAGAACCAGAGCCCACACTCGCTACAGACACAGAGCCCAAACTTGAACAGACCCAGCTCCCACAGTTGGTACAGACCCAGTGCCCACACTCAGAACAAACACAGCGCCCACACTCGCTACAGACCCAGCGCCCACACTCACTACAGACCCAGCGCCCACACTCGCTACAGAACCATCGCCCACACTCGCTACAGACCCAGCGCACGCAGTCACTACAGACCAAGCACCCACACTCACTACAGACCCAGCGCCATCACTCACTACAGACGCAGCGCCCTCACTCACTACAGACACAGCGCTCACTGTCGCTACAGACCCAGCGCCCACACTCGCTATGGACACAGAGCCCACACCCACTACAGACACAGTGCCCACACTCACTACATATCCAGTGCCCACACCCACTACAGACCCAGTGCCCACACTCACTACATATCCAGAGCCCACAATCACTATAGAACCAGCACCCACAATTGCTATAATCCCACAGTCCTAACACTGCAGACCCAGTGCCCTCAATCACTACAGACCCAGCACCCACACTCACTACAGACCCAGCGTCCACACTCGCTACAGACACAGAGCCCACACTCATGACAGACACAGCGCCCACTCTCACTGCAGATACAGCGCCCAAACTCGCCATAGACCCAGCGCCCACACACACTACAGACACAGCGCCCAAACTCGCTATAGACCCAGCGCCCACAGTCGGTACAGAAGCAGCACCCAAACTCACTACAAATCCAGCGCCCACATTCACTACAGACCCAGCACCCAAACGCGAACAGACCCAGCACCCACACTGCCTACAGACCGAGAGCCCACACTCACTACAGACCCAGAGCCCACACCCACTACAGACTCAGCACCCACTCTCACTACAGACCCAGCATCCACACTCGCTACATATCCAGAGCCCACACCCACCCTAGACCCAGTTGAGAACACTCACAACATATCCAGAGTCCAAATTCAATGCAGACCCAGTGCCCGCACTCGCCACAGACCCAGCGCCCACACTCGCTACATATCCAAAGCCCACACCCACTACAGACAGAGGGACCACACTCACTACAGACCCAGAGCCCAAACTCACTACAGCCCCAGTGCCCACACTCGCTACAATCCCAGAGCCCACAGTCACAAAAGACCCAGAGCCCTCACTCACTGCAGACAAACGAACATACTAACTGCAGACCCAGCGACAACATTCGCTACAGACCCAGCGCCCACACTCACTACAAACCCAGCGCCCAGACTCGCTACAGATCCAGAGCCCACTATCGCTACAGACCCAGCGCCCACACTCGCTACAGACCCAGAGCCCAGACTCGCTACATATCCAGAGCCCACACCCACTACAGACCCAGTGCCCACACTCACTACAGACCCAGCTCCCACACTCGCTACAATCCCAGAGCCCACAATCACTACAGAACCAGCACCCACAATTGCTATAATCCCACAGTCCTAACACACTGCAGACCCAGTGCCCTCACTCACTACAGAGACAGCACCCACACACGTTACAGATGGAGTGCCCATACTCACTACAGACCCAGCACCACACTCACTACAGACCCAGCGTCCACACTCGCTACAGACACAGAGCCTACACTCATGACAGACCCAGCGCCCACTCTCACTGCAGACACAGCGCCCAAACTCGCTATAGACCCAGCGCCCACACTCAGAACAAACACAGCGCCCACACTCGCTACAGAACCAGCGCCCACACTCGCTACAGAACCATCGCTGACACTCGCTACAGACCCAGCGCACACAGTCACTACAGACCTAGAGCCCACACTCGCGACAGACCCAGCGCCCACACTCGATACATATCCAAAGCCCGCACCCACTTCAGACCCAGCACCCACACTCACTACAGACCCAGCGTCAACACTCGCTACAGACCCAGCGCCCACACTCACTACAAAAGCCAGCGCCCACATTCGCTACAGACCAAGCGCCCAAACTCGCTACAGACCAAGCGCCAACACTCACTACAGACCCAGTGCCCACACTCGAACAGACCCAGCGCCCACACTTGCTACAGACCCAGTGCCCACACTCACTACAGACCCAGCACCCACACTCGAACAGACCCAGCGCCCACACTTGCTACAGACCCAGTGCCCACACTCACTACAGAACCAGTGCCCACTATCGCTACCGACCCAGCGCCCACACTCGCTAAAGACACAGCGCCCACACTTGTTATAGACCCTGCACCCACACTCACTACAGACACAGAGCCCACACCCACTACAGACCCAGTGCCCACACTCACTACAGAACCAGCACCCACAATTGCTATAATCCCACAGTCCTAACACACTGCAGACCCAGTGCCCTCACTCACTACAGACACAGCACCCACACACGTTACAGATGGAGTGCCCATACTCACTACAGACCCAGCACCACACTCACTACAGACCCAGCGTCCACACTCGCTACAGACACAGAGCCCACACTCATGACAGACCCAGCGCCCACTCTCACTGCAGACACAGCGCCCAAACTCGCTATAGACCCAGCGCCCACACTCACTACAGACACAGCGCCCAAACTCGCTATAGACCCAGCGCCCACACTCACTACAGACACAGCGCCCACGCTCACTACAGATACAGCGCCCACACTCACTACAGACCCAGAGCCCACACTCATTACAGACCCAGCGCCCACACTCACTACAGACCCAGCACCCACATTCACTACAGATACAGCGCACACACTCACTACAGACCCAGAGCCGACACTTGCTACATATCCAGAGCCCACACTCACTACAGACCCAGCGCCCACACTCGCTACAGACCCAGCGCCCTCTCTCGCTACATATCCAAAGCCCACACCCACTACAAACCCAGCGCCCAGACTCGCTATAGACCCAGCGCCCACACTCACTACAGACCAAGCACCCACACTCACTACAAACACAGCGCACACACTCGCTACAGACACAGAGCCCACACCCACTACAGACACAGTGCCCACACTCACTACATATCCAGTGCCCACACCCACTACAGACCCAGTGCCCACACTCACTACATATCCAGAGCCCACAATCACTACAGAACCAGCACCCACAATTGCTATAATCCCACAGTCCTAACACTGCAGACCCAGTGCCCTCACTCACTACAGACCCAGCACCCACACTCACTACAGACCCAGCGTCCACACTCGCTACAGACACAGAGCCCACACTCATGACAGACCCAGCGCCCACTCTCACTGCAGACACAGCGCCCAAACTCGCCATTGACCCAGCGCCCACACTCACTACAGACACAGCGCCAAACTCGCTATAGACCCAGCGCCCACAGTCGGTACAGAAGCAGCACCCAAACTCACTACAAATCCAGCGCCCACATTCACTACAGACCCAGCGCCCAAACGCGAACAGACCCAGCACCCACACTCCCTACAGACCGAGAGCCCACACTCGCTACAGACCCAGAGCCCACAATCACTACAGAACCAGCATCCACACTTGCTACAATCCCACAGCCCTAACACACTGCAGACACAGTGCCCACACTCACTACATACCCAGCACTGACACACGTTACAGAACAAGTACCCACACTCACTACAGACCCAGCAAACACACTCACTACAGACCCAGCGCCCACACTCGCTACAGACCCAGCGCCCTCTCTCGCTACATATCCAAAGCCCACACCCACTACAAACCCAGCGCCCAGACTCACTGCAGACCCAGCGCCCACACTCACTACAGACCAAGCACCCACACTCACTACAGACACAGCGCACACACTCGCTACAGACACAGCGCCCACACTCACTCCAGACCCTGCGCCCACAGTCGGTACAGAAGCAGCACCCAAACTCACTACAAATCCAGCGCCCACATTCACTACAGACCCAGCGCCCAAACGCGAACAGACCCAGCGCCCACACTCCCTACAGGCCCAGCGTCCACACTCGCTACATATCCAGAGCACACACCCACCACATACCCTTTTGAGCACACTCACTACATATCCAGAGGTCACAATCAATGCAGACCCAGTGCCCGCACTCGCAACAGACCCAGTGCCCACACTCGCTACATATCCAGAGCCCACACCCACCATAGACCCAGTTGAGAACACTCACAACATATCCAGAGTCCAAATTCAATGCAGACCCAGTGCCCGCACTCGCCACAGACCCAGCGCCCACACTCGCTACATATCCAAAGCCCACACTCAATACAGACACAGGGACCACACTCACTACAGACCCAGAGCCCACACTCACTACAGCCCCAGTGCCCACACTCGCTACAATCCCAGAGCCCACAATCACTACAGACCCAGAGCCCTCACTCACTGCAGACAAACGAACATACTCACTGCAGACCAAGCGACAACATTCGCTACAGACCCAGCGCCCACACTCACTACAAACCCAGCGCCCAGACTCGCTACAGACCCAGCGCCCACACTCGCTACAGACCCAGAGCCCAAACTTGAACAGACCCAGCGCCCACAGTCGGTACAGACCCAGTGCCCACACTCAGAACAAACACAGCGCCCACACTCGCTACAGAACCAGCGCCCACACTCGCTACAGACCCAGCGTCCACACTCGCTAAAGACACAGCGCCCACACTTGTTATAGACCCAGCACCCACACTCACTACAGATACAGCGCTCACTGTCGCTACAGACCCAGCGCCCACACTCGCTACAGACACAGAGCCCACACTCACTACAGACCCAGAGCCCACACTCATTACAGACAGTGCGCCCACACTCACTACAGACCCAGTGCCCACACTCGCTGCAGAACCAGTGCCCACACTCGCTACATACTCAATGCCCACACTCACTACAGACCCAGCGCCCACTGTCGCTACAGACCGATCACCCACACACGCTACAGACCCAGCGCCCACACTCGCTACATATCCATACCCACACTCACTACAGACCCAGCGCCCACACTCACTACAGACCCAGTGCCCACACTCACTACAGACCCAGCTCCCACACTCACTACAGAACCAGAGCTCACACTCACTACAGACCCAGTGCCCACACTCACTACAGACCCAGAGCTCACACTCACTACAGACCCAGCGCCAACACTCGCTACAATCCCAGAGCCCACACTCACTGCAGAACCAGCACCCACAATTGCTACAATCCTACAGTCCTAACACACAGCATACCCAGTGCCCTCACTCACTACAGACCCAGCACCCACACTCACTACAGACTCAGCGCCCTCACTCACTACAGACCCAGAACCACACTCACTACAGACCCAGCGTCCACACTCGCTACAGACACAGAGCCCACACTCATGACAGACCCAGCGCCCACTCTCACTGCAGACACAGCGCCCAAACTCGCTATAGACCCAGCGCCCACACTAAGAACAAACACAGCGCCCACACTCGCTACAGAACCAGCGCCCACACTCGCTACAGAACCATCGCTGACACTCGCTACAGACCCAGCGCACACAGTCACTACAGACCTAGAGCCCACACTCGCGACAGACCCAGCGCCCACACTCGCTACATATCCAAAGCCTGCACCCACTTCAGACCCAGCACCCACACTCACTACAGACCCAGCGCCAACACTAACTACAGACCCAGTGCCCACACTCACTACAAAAGCCAGTGCCCACATTCGCTACAGACCAAGCGCCCAAACTCGCTACAGACCAAGCGCCCACACTCACTACAGACCCAGTGCACACACTCGAACAGACCCAGCGCCCACACTTGCTACAGACCCAGTGCCCACACTCACTACAGACCCAGCACCCACACTCGAACAGACCCAGCGCCCACACTTGCTACTGACCCAGTGCCCACACTCACTACAGAACCAGTGCCCACTATCGCTACCGACCCAGCGCCCACACTCGCTACAGACCCAGAGCCCACACTCGCTACAATCCCAGAGACCACAATCACTACAGAACCAGCATCCACACTTGCTACAATCCCACAGCCCTAACACACTGCAGACCCAGCGCCCACACTCACTACATAACCAGCACCCACCCTCACTACAGACCCAGTGCCCACACACGTTACAGACCGAGTGCCTACACTCACTACAGACCCAGCAAACACACTCACTGCAGACCCAGTGCCCACACTCACTACAGAACCAGCGCCCACTGTCGCTACAGACCCAGCTACAACACTCGCTACAGACCAAGCGCCCACACTCGCTACCTGTCCAGAGACCAGACCCACTACATACACAGGAACGACAATCGCTACATATCCAGAGGACACACTCAATGCAGACCCAGCGCCCACACTCGCTACAGACCCAGCGCCCTCACTCGCTACAGACCCAGCGCCCACACTCACTACAGATCCAGGGACCACAGTCGCTACAGACCCAGAGCCCACATTCACTACAGCCCCAGTGCCCGCACTCGCTACAATCCCAGAGCCCACAATCACTACAGACCCAGCACCCACACGCTGCAATCCCACAGCCCAAACAAACTGCAGAACCAGTGCCCACACTCACTACAGACCCAGCACCCAGATATGCTACAGACCCAGCGCCCACACTCGCTACAGACCCAGAGCCCACACTCACTACAGACCCAGAAACCACACTCATTACAGACAGAGCGCCCACACTCACTACAGTCCCAGTGCCCACACTCACTACAGACCCAGCGACCACACTCACTACAGACCAACGAACATATTCACTGCAGACCCAGCGCCCACACTCACTACAGACCTAGCGCCCACAGTCGGTACAGAAGCAGCACCCAAACTCACCAGAAGTCCAGCGCCCACATTGGCTACAGACCCAGCGCCTAAACGCGAACAGACCCAGCACCCACACTCACTACAGACCCAGCGCCCACTCTCGCTACAATCCCAGAGCCCACAATCACTACAGAACCAGCACCCACAATTGCTACAATCCTAAAGTCCAAACACACTGCAGAACCAGTGCCCTCACTCACTATAGACACAGAACCCACACACGTTACAGACCGAGTGCCCATACTCACTACAGATCCAGCACCCACACTCGCTACAGACCCAGCGCCCACACTCGCTACAGACCCAGCGCCCACACTCACTACATATACGGAGCCCACACTCACTACAGACCCAGTACCCACACTCGCTACAATCCCAGAGCCCACAATCACTACAGAACCAGCACCCACACTTCCTACAATCCCACAGCCCTAACACATGCAGACCCAGTGCCCACACTCACTACAGACACAGCACCCACACACGTTACAGACCGAGTGCCCACACTCACTACGGACCGAGCACCCACACTCGCTACAGACCCAGCGCCCACACTAACTACAAAAGCCAGCGCCCAAATTCGCTGCAGACCAAGCGCCCATACTCGCTAAAGACACAGCGCCCACACTTGTAACAGACCCAGTGCCCACACTCACTACAGAACCAGCGCCAACACTCGCTACAGACCCAGTGCCCACACTCACTACAGATACAGCGCTCACTGTCGCTACAGACCCAGCGCCCACACTCGCTACATATCTAGTGCCCACACCCACTACAGACCCAGTGCCCGCACTCGCTACAGACCCAGCGCCCACAATCGCTACATATCCAAAGCCCACACTCACTACAGACACAGGGACCACACTCACTACAGACCCAGAGCCCTCACTCACTACAAACCCAGCGCCCAGACTCGCTACAGACCCAGCACCCACACTCACTGCAGAGCAAACACCCACACTCACAACAGACCCAGCCCCCACACTCGCGACAGAACCAGAGCCCACCCTCGCTACAGACCCAGAGCCCAAACTTGAACAAACCCAGCTCCCACAGTTGGTACAGACCCAGTGCCCACACTCACTACAAACACAGCGCCCACACTCGCTACAGAACCAGCGCCCACACTCGCTACAGTCCCAGCGCCCACACTCGCTACAGAACCATCGCCCACACTCGCTACAGACCCAGCGCACACACTCACTACAGACCGAGAGCCCACACTCGCGACAGACCCAGCACCCACACTCACTACAGACCCAGCGCCCACAGTCGCTACAGAAACAGCACCCACACGCACTACAGATCCAGCGCCCACATTCGCTACAGACCCAGCGCCCACACTCACTACAAAAGCCAGCGCCCACACTCCCTACAGACCCAGCGCCCACATTCGCTACAGACAAGCGCCCTCACTCGCTACAGACCAAGCGCCCACACTCGCTACAGACCCAGCGCCCTCATTCGCTACAGACCCACCGCCCACACTCACTACAGACCCAGCGCCCACACTCGAACAGACCCAACGTCCACACTCTCTACAGAACCAGTGCCCACACTCGCTACAATCCCAGAGCCCACAATCACTACAGAACCAGCATCCACACTTGCTACAATCCCACAGCCCTAACACACTGCAAACACAGTGCCCACACTCACTACAGACCCAGCAAACACACTCACTACAGACCCAGTGCCCACACTCACTACAGACCCAGCGCCCACTGTCGCTACAGACCCAGCGACAACACTCGCTACAGACCAAGCGCCCACACTCGCTACCTGTCCAGAGACCAGACCCACTACAGACCCAGGAACCACACTCGCTACATATCCAGAGGACACACTCAATGCAGACGCAGGGACCACACTCACTACAGACCCAGCGCCTACACTCGCAACATATCCATACACACACTCTCTACAGTCCCAGAGCTCACACTCACTACAGACCCAGCGCCCACACTCGCTATAGACCCAGCTCCCACACTCACTACAGACCAATGAACATACTCACTGCAGACCCAGCGCCCACATTCGCTATAGACCCAGCGCCCACACTCACTACAGACCCAGTGCCCTCACTCGCTACAGACCCAGTGCCCACACTCACTACAGACCTAGCGCCCACAGTCGGTACAGAAGCAGCACCCAAACTCACCACAAGTCCAGCGCCCACATTCGCTACAGACTCAGCGCCCAAACGCGAACAGACCCAGCACCCACACCCACTACAGACCCAGTGCCCACACTCACTACAGACCCAGCGCCCACACTCGCTACAATTCCAGAGCCCACAATCACTACAGAACCAGCACCCACAATTGCTACAATCCCACAGTCCTAACACAATGCAGACCCAGTGCCCTCACTCACTACAGACACAGCACCCACACACGTTACAGACCGAGTGCCCATACTCACTACAGATCCAGCACCCACACTCACTACAGACCCAGCGTCCACACTCGCTACAGACCCAGCGCCCACACTCGCTACATACCCAGCGCCCACACTCGCTACATATCCAGAGCAAACACTCACTACAGACCCAGTGCCCACACTCGCTACAAACCCAGAGCCCACAATCACTGCAGAACCAGCACCCCACTTGCCACAAACCCACAGCCCTAACACATGCAAACCCAATGCCCACACTCACGAAAGACCCAGCGCCCACACACGTTACAGACCCAGCGCCCACACTCACTACAGACCGAGCACCCACACTCGCTACAGACCCAGCGCCCACACTCACTACAAAAGCCAGCGCCCAAATTCGCTGCAGACCAAGCGCCCAAACTCGCTACAGACCCAGCGCCCACACTCACTACAGACCCAGCGCCCACACTCACGAAAGACACAGCGTCCACACTTGTTACAGACCCAGCGCCCACACTCGCTACAGACACAGAGCCCACACTCGCTACATATCCAGTGCCCACACCCACTACAGACCCAGTGCCCACACTCGCTACAGACCCAGAGCCCACAATCACTACAGAACCAGCACCCACAATTGCTATAATCCCACAGTCCTAACACACTGCAGACCCAGTGCCCTCACTCACTACAGAGACAGCACCGACACACGTTATAGATGGAGTGCCCATACTCACTACAGACCCAGCACCCACACTCACTACAGACCCAGCGTCCACTCTCACTACAGACCCAGAGCCCACACTCACTACAGACCCAGCGCCCACACTCGTTACAGACCCAGCGCCCAAACTCGCTATAGTCCCAGCGCCCACACTCACTACAGACACAGCGCCCACACTCACTACAGACCCACCGCCCACACTCACTACAGACCCAGAGCCCACACTCATGACAGACCCAGTGCCCACACTCACTACAGACCCAGCACCCACATTCACTACAGATACAGCGCCCACACTCACTACAGACCCAGAGCCTACACTCGCTACATATCCAGAGCCCACACTCACTACAGACCCAGCGCCCACACTTGCTACATCCCAGCGTCCTCACTCGCTACATATCCAAAGCCAACACCCACTACAAACCCAGCGCCCAGACTCGCTATAGACCCAGCGCTCACACTCACTACAGACCCAGCACCAACACTCACTACAAACCCAGCGCCCACAGTCGGTACAGAACCAGCACCCAAACTCACTACAAATCCAGCGCCCACATTCGCTACAGACCCAGCGCCCAAACTCGAACAGACCCAGCACCCACAATCACTACAGACCCAGCGCCCACTGTCGCTACAAACCCAGCGCCCACAAAAGCTACAGATCCAGCGCCCAATGTCGCTACAGACCCAGCGCCCACACTCCCTACAGACCGAGAGCCCACACTCGCGACAGACTCAGCACCCACTCTCGCTACAGACCCAGCGCCCTCACTCGCTACATATCCAGAGCCCACACCCACTACAGACCCAGCGCCCACACCCACTACAGACCCAGCGCCCACACTCACTACAGACCCAGCACCCACACTCACGACAGAACCAGCGTCCACACTCACTACAGACCCAGCGCCCACACGCGCTACAGACCCAGCGCCCTCACTCGCTACATATCCAAAGCCCACACCCACTACAAACCCAGCGCCCAGACTCACTATAGACCCAGCGCTCACACTCACTACAGACACAGCGCACACACTCGCTACAGACCCAGCCCCCACACTCACTACAGACCCAGCACCCACACTCACTACAGACCCAGCGCCCACAGTCGGTACAGAAGCAGCACCCAAACTCACATCAAATCTAGCGCCCACATTCGCTACAGACCCAGCGCCCAAATGCGAACAGACCCAGCACCCACAATCACTACAGACCCAGCACCCACTGTCGCTACAAACCCAGCGCCCACAAAAGCTACAGATCCAGCGCCCACTGTCGGTACAGACCCAGCGCCCACACTCCCTACAGACCCAGCGTCCACACTCACTACATATCCAGAGGTCACAATCAATGCAGACCCAGTGCCCGCACTCGCTATATATCCAGAGCCTACACCCACTACAGACCCAGTGCCCGAACTAGCTACAGACCGAGCGTCCACACTCGCTAAAGACACAGCGCCCACACTTGTTACAAACCCAGTGCCCACACTCACTACAGACCCAGCGCCCACACTCGCTACAGACCCAGTGCCCACACTCACTACAGATACAGCGCTCACTGTCGCTACAGACCCAGCGCCCAGACTCGCTACAGACCCAGCACCAACACTCACTACAGACCAACGAACATACTCACTGCTGACCCAGCACCCACACTCACTACAGACCCAGTGCCCTCACTCGCTACAGACCCAGCGCCCACACTCAGTACAGACCTAGCGCCCACAGTCGGTACAGAAGCAGCACCCAAACTCACCACAAGTCCAGCGCCCAAATTCGCTACAGACTCAGCGCCCAAACGCGAACAGACCCAGCACCCACACTCACTACAGACCCAGCTTCCACACTCACTACGGAACTAGCGCCACACTCACTACAAACCCAGCGCCCAGACTCACTAAAGATCCAGCACCCACACTCACTGCAGACCCTTTGCCCACGCTCACTACTGTCCCAGCGCCCACACTCACTACAGGACCAGCGCCCACACTCGCTACAGACCCAGCGTCCACACTCGCTACAGCCACAGTGCCCACACTCACTACAGAACCAGAGCACACATTCGCTACAGACCCAGCGCCCACACTCACTACAGACCCAGCGCCCACACTCGCTACAAACCCAGCGCCCACACACAATACAGACCCAGCGTCCAAATTCGCTACAGACCCAGCGCCCACACTCGCAACCGACCCAGCGCACACACTCGCTACAGACCCACAGCCCATACTCGCTACAGACCCAGAGCGCACACTCATTACAGACCCAGAGACCATACTCGCTACAGACCCAGAGCGCACACTCATTACAGACCCAGAGCCCATACTCGCTACAGACCCAGAGCGCACACTCATTACAGACCCAGCGCCAACACTCACTACAGAACCAGCGCCCACACTCACTTCAGACCCAGCGCCCACACTCACTTCAGACCCAGCGCCCACACTCAGTATATTCCCAGAGACCACACTCACTGCAGAACCCGAGCCCACATTCGCTTCAGGCCCAGCGCGCACTCTCACTACAGAGCCAGTGCCCACATTCCCTTCAGACCCAGCGTCCACACTCGCTACAGACCCAGTGCCCTCACTCGCTGCAGACCCAGTGACCACACTCACTACAAATCCAGTGCCCACACTCACTACAGAACCAGCGCCCTTCCTCACTACAGACCCAGTGCCCACACTCACTACAGACCCAGTGCACACATTCACTACAGACGCAGCGCCCACACTCGCAGCAGACATAACGCCCACACTCGCAACAGAACCAGCGTCCACACTCGCTACAACCCCAGCGCCCACACTCACTACAGACCCAGCGCCCACACTCGCAACAGACCCAGCGCCCACACTCAATACAGTCCCAGCGCCCACACTCGCTACAGACCCAGCACCCACATTCACTACAGACCCAGCGCCCACACTCCCAGCTGACCCAGCGCCCACACTCACTACAGACCCAGTGCCCCCACTCACTACAGACACAGCGCCCACACTCGCTACAGACCCAGTGCCCACACTCACTACAGACCCAGCGCCCACACTCACGACAGAGCCAGCCCCCACAGTTGCTACAGACCCAGCGCCCGCACTCACTACAGACACAGGACCCACCATCACGACAGATACAGCACCCACACTCCCTACACACCCAGTGCACACACTCACTACAGACGCAGCGCCCACACTCGTAACAGAACTCACTACAGAACCAGCGCTCACACTCACTACAGACTCAGCGCCCAAACTTGCTACAGCCCCAGCGTCCAAACTCAATACAGACCCAGAGCGCACACTCATTACAGACCCATCACCTACACTCACTACAGACCCAGGGCACTCACTCACTACAGAACCATTACCCACACTCACTACAGAACCAGCGCTCACACTCACTACAGACCCAGCGCCCACACTCACTACAGACCCAGAGCCAACATTCACTACAGACCCATCACCCACACTCACTACAGACCCAGCGCCCACACTCACTACAGACCCAGAGCCAACATTCACTCCAGACCCATCACCCACAATCACTACAGACCCAGCGCCCACACTCACTACAGACCAAGCGTCCATACTCAATACAGACACAGCGACCACACTCAATACAGACCCAGAGCCCACATTCACTACAGAACTATCTCCCATTCTCACGACAGACCCAGCGCCCTCACTCATTGCAGACGCTGCGCCAAACTCGCAACAGACCCAACGCCGACACTCACTACAGAACCAGCGCCCAACTCAATACAGACCCAGTGCCCACATTAATACAGACCCTGAGCCCACATTCACTACAGACCCATCACCAACACACACTACAGACCCAGCACACACTCTCATTACAGACCCAGAGTCCACACTCACTACAGACCCAGCGCCCACACTCACTACAGACAAAGCGCCCACACTCACTACAGACACAGCGCCCACACTCACTACAGACCCAGTGCCCACACTCACTACAGAACCAGTGCCCACACTCACTACCGACCCAGCGCCCACACTCGCTAAAGACACAGCGCCCACACTTGTTATAGACCCTGCACCCACACTCACTACAGACACAGAGCCCACACCCACTACAGACCCAGCGCCCTCACGCACTTCAGACCCAGCGCCCACATTCGCTACAGTTCCAGCGCCCACATTCACTACAGACCCAGCGTCCACACTAAATACAGACACAGCACTCACACTCAATACATACACAGCGCCCACACTCAATACAGACACAGCGCCCACACTCAATACAGTCCCAGAGCCAACACACACTGCAGCACCAGAGCCCAAATTCACTACAGACCAATCACCCACACTCACTACAGACCCATCACCCACACTCACTACAGACCCAGCGCCCACATCACTGCAGTCCCAGCGCCCACATTCAATACAGACACAGCGGCCACACTCGCTACAGACCCAGTGCCCACACTCCCTTCAGACCCAGCGTCCACACTCAATACAGACCCAGTGTCCTCACTCGCTGCAGACCCAGTGACCACACTCACTACAAACCCAGTGCCAACACTCACTACAGAACCAGCGCCCACATTCACTACAGACCCAGAGCCCACATTCGCTACAGACACAGAGCCCACATTCGCTACAGACCCAGAGCCCACATTCGCTACAGACACAGCACCCTCACTCACTACAGACCCAGCGCACACACTCACTACAGACCCAGTGCCCACATTCGCAAAAGACCCAGAGCCCACACTCGCTACAGAACCAGCACCCACACTCACTACAGACCCAGCGACCACACTCACTAGAGACCCAGCGCAAACATTCACTACAGAACAAGCGCCCACACTCGCTACAGACCCAGTGCTCACTCACTACGACACAGCAGCCACATTCACTACAGACACAGCGCCCAAACTCACTACAGACTCAGCGCCCACACTCACTACAGAACCAGCGCCCACACTCACTACAGACCAAGAGCTCACATTCGCTACAGACCCAGAGCCCACACTCGCTACAGAACCAGCACCCACACTCACTACAGACCCAGCGACCACACTCACTAGAGACCCTGCGCAAACACCCACTACAGACCAAACGCCCACACTCGCTACAGACCCAGTGCTCACTCACTACGACACAGCAGCCACATTCACCACAGACACAGCGCCCACACTCACTACAGACACAGCGCCCACACTCGCTACAGACCCAGTGCTCACTCACTACGACACAGCAGCCACATTCACTCCAGACCAAGCGCCAACACTCACTGCAGAACCGGCACCCACACTCACTACAGACCCAGCGCCCACACACACTACAGACCCAGCGCCCAAACTCACTATAGACCCAGCGCCCACACTCACTACAGACACAGCGCCCACACTCACTACAGACCCAGCGCCCACAGACACTACAGACCCAGCGTCCACATTCGCTACAGACCCAGCGCCCACACTCACTACAGACACAGCGCCCACACTCGTAAAAGACCCAGAGCCCACACTCATTACGGACCCAGCACCCACACTCACTACTGACCCAGCTTCCACACTCACTACAGACCCAGCGCCCACAGTCGCTACAGACCCAGCACCCACACGCACTACAGATCCAGCGCCCACATTCGCTACAGATCCAGCGCCCACACTCGCTACAGACCCAGCGCCCACACTCACTACAAAAGCCAGCGCCCACACTCGCTACAGACCCATCGCCCACACTCACTACAGACACAGCGCCCACACTCACTACAGACCCAGCGCCCACAGACACTACAGACCCAGCGTCCACATTCGCTACAGAGCCGGCGCTCACACTCGCTACAGACCCAGAGCGCACACTCATTACGGACCCAGCACCCACACTCACTACTGACCCAGCTTCCACACTCACTACAGACCCAGCGCCCACACTCGCTTCAGACCCAGCGCCCACACTCACTACAGACCCAGCTTCCACACTCACTACGGACCTAGCGCCACACTCACTACAAACCCAGCGCCCAGACTCACTAAAGATCCAGCACCCACACTCACTGCAGACCCTTTGCCCACGCTCAATACTGTCCCAGCGCCCACACTCACTACAGGACCAGCGTCCACACTCGCTACAGCCACAGTGCCCACACTCACTACAGAACCAGAGCACACATTCGCTACAGACCCAGCGCCCACACTTACTACAGACCCAGCGCCCACACTCGCTACAAACCCAGCGCCCACACACAATACAGACCCAGCGTCCAAATTCGCTACAGACCCAGCGCCCACACTCGCAACCGACCCAGCGCACACACTCGCTACAGACCCACAGCCCATACTCGCTACAAACCCAGAGCGCACACACATTACAGACCCAGTGACCATACTCGCTACAGACCCAGAGCGCACACTCATTACAGACCCAGAGCCCACATTCATGACAGACCCAGAGCCAACATTCACTACAGACCCATCACCCACAATCACTACAGACCCAGCGCCCACACTCACCACAGACCACCGTCCATACTCAATACAGACACAGCGACCACACTCAATACAGACCCAGAGCCCACATTCACTACAGAACCATCTCCCACTCTCACTACAGACCCAGCGCCTTCACTCATTGCAGACGCTGCGTCAAACTCGCAACAGACCCAACGCCGACACTCACTACAGAACCAGCGCCCACACTCAATACAGACCCAGTGCCCACATCAATACAGACCCTGAGCCCACATTCACTACAGACCCATCACCCATACTCAATTCAGACCCAGTGCCCACATCAATACAGACCCTGAGCCCACATTCACTACAGACCCATCACCAACACACACTACAGACCCAGCACACACTCTCATTACAGACCCAGAGCCCACACTCACTATAAACCCAGCGCCCACACTCACTACAGACCCAGAACCCACACTCACTACAGTCCCAGTGCCGACACTCACTACAGACCCAGAGCCCACACTCACTACAGAACCAGAGCCCACACTCACTACAGTCCCAGCGCCCACATTCACTACAGACCCAGAGCCCACATTGGCTACAGACGCAGAGCCCACATTCGCTACAGACCCAGAGCCCGCATTCGCTACAGACACAGCACCCTCACTCACTACAGACCCAGCGCCCACACTCACTACAGACCCAGCGCCCACAATCACTACAGACCCAGCGCCCACACTCGCTACAGAACCAGCACCCACACTCACTACAGACCCAGCGACCACACTCACTAGAGACCCAGCGCAAACACCCACTACAGAACAAGCGCCCACACTGGCTACAGACCCAGTGCTCACTCACTACGACACAGCAGCCACATTCACTACAGACACAGCGCCCACACTCACTACAGACTCAGCGCCCACACTCACTACAGAACCAGCGCCCACACTCACTACAGACCAAGAGCTCACATTCGCTACAGACCCAGAGCCCACACTCGCTACAGAACCAGCACCCACACTCACTACAGACCCAGGGACCACACTCACTAGAGACCCAGCGCAAACACCCACTACAGACCAAGCGCCCACACTCGCTACAGACCCAGTGCTCACTCACTACGACACAGCAGCCACATTCACTACAGACCAAGCGCCAACACAGACTACAGAACCAGCACCCACACTCACTGCAGACCCAGCGCCCACACACACTACAGACCCAGCGCCCAAACTCACTATAGACCCAGCGCCCACACTCACTACAGACACAGCGCCCACACTCACTACAGACCCAGCGCCCACAGACACTACAGACCCAGCGCCCACACTCGCTACAGACCCAGCGCCCACACTCGCTATAGACCCAGCACCCACACTCACTACAGACCCAGCGCCCACATTCGCTAAAGACCCAGAGCCCACACTCGCTACAGAACAAGCACCCACACTCACTACAGACCCAGCGACCACACTCACTAGAGACCCAGCGCAAACACCCACTACAGAACAAGCGCCCACACTCGCTACAGACCCAGTGCTCACTCACTACGACACAGCAGCCACATTCACTACAGACACAGCGCCCAGACTCACTACAGACTCAGCGCCCACACTCACTACAGAACCAGTACCCACACTCAGTACAGACCCAGCGCCCACACACACTACAGACCCAGTGCCCAAACTCACTATAGACCCAGCGCCAACACTCACTACAGACACAGCGCCCACACTCACTACAGACCCAGCGCCCACAGACACTACAGACCCAGCGCCCACACTCGCTACAGACGCAGCGCCCACACTCGCTATAGACCCAGCGCCCACACTCACTACAGACACAGCGCCCACACTCACTACAGACCCAGTGCCCACAGACACTACAGACCCAGTGTCCACATTCGCTACAGAGCCAGCGCCCACACTCGCTACAGACCCAGCATCCACACTCGCTACAGACCCAGCGCCCACACTCGTAAAAGACCCAGAGCCCACACTCATTACGGACCCAGCACCCACACTCACTACTGACCCAGCTTCCACACTCAATACAGACCCAGCGCCCACAGTCGCTACAGACCCAGCACCCACACGCACTACAGATCCAGCGCCCACATTCGCTACAGATCCAGCGCCCACACTCGCTACAGACCCAGCGCCCACACTCACTACAAAAGCCAGCGCCCACACTCGCTACAGACCCATCGCCCACACTCACTACAGACACAGCGCCCACACTCACTACAGACCCAGCGCCCACAGACACTACAGACCCAGCGTCCACATTCGCTACAGACCCGGCGCTCACACTCGCTACAGACCCAGAGTGCACACTCATTACGGACCCAGCACCCACACTCACTACTGACCCAGCTTCCACACTCACTACAGACCCAGCGCCCACACTCGCTACAGACCCAGCGCCCACACTCACTACAGACCCAGCTTCCACACTCACTACGGAACTAGCGCCACACTCACTACAAACCCAGCGCCCAGACTCACTAAAGATCCAGCACCCACACTCACTGCAGACCCTTTGCCCACGCTCACTACTGTCCCAGCGCCCACACTCACTACAGGACCAGCGCCCACACTCGCTACAGACCCAGCGTCCACACTCGCTACAGCCACAGTGCCCACACTCACTACAGAACCAGAGCACACATTCGCTACAGACCCAGCGCCCACACTCACTACAGACCCAGCGCCCACACTCGCTACAAACCCAGCGCCCACACACAATACAGACCCAGCGTCCAAATTCGCTACAGACCCAGCGCCCACACTCGCAACCGACCCAGCGCTCACACTCGCTACAGACCCACAGCCCATACTCGCTACAGACCCAGAGCGCACACTCATTACTGACCCAGAGCCCATACTCGCTACAGACCCAGAGCGCACACTCATTACAGACCCAGAGCCAACATTCACTACAGACCCATCACCCACAATCACTACAGACCAAGCGTCCATACTCAATACAGACACAGCGACCACACTCAATACAGACCCAGAGCCCACATTCAGTACAGAACCATCTCCCACTCTCACTACAGACCCAGCGCCCTCACTCATTGCAGACGCTGCGCCAAACTCGCAACAGACACAACGCCGACACTCACTACAGAACCAGCGCCCACACTCAATACAGACCCAGTGCCCACATCAATACAGACCCTGAGCCCACATTCACTACAGACCCATCACCAACACACACTACAGACCCAGCACACACTCTCATTACAGACCCAGCGCCCACACTCACTACAGACCAAGTGCCCACACTCACTACAGACCCAGCGCCCACACTCACTACAGACACAGAGCCCACACTCACTACAGACCCAGAACCCACACTCACTACAGTCCAGTGCCCACACTCACTATAGACCCAGAGCCCACACTCACTACAGAACCAGAGCCCACACTCACTACAGTCCCAGTGCCCACACTCACTACATAACCAGAGCCCACACTCACTACAGACCCAGCGTCCACACTCTCTACAGGCCCAGCGCCCACACTCGCTACAGACCCAGCACCCTCACGCACTTCAGACCCAGCGCCCACATTCGCTACAGTTCCAGCGCCCACATTCACTATAGACCCAGCGTCCACACTCAATACAGACACAGCGCCCACACTCAATACAGACACAGCGCCCACAATCAATACAGTCCCAGAGCCAACACACACTACAGCACCAGAGCCCAAATTCACTACAGACCCATCACCCACACTCACTACAGACCCATCACCCACACTCACTACAGACCCAGCGCCCACATCACTACAGTCCCAGCGGCCACACTCAATACAGACACAACGCCCACACTCGCTACAGACCCAGTGCCCACACTCCCTTCAGACCCAGCGTCCACACTCAATACAGACCCAGTGCCCTCACTCGCTGCAGACCCAGTGACCACACTCACTACAAACCCAATGCCCACACTCACTACAGAACCAGCGGCCACATTCACTACAGACCCAGAGCCCACATTCGCTACAGACCCAGAGCCCACATTCGCTACAGACCCAGAGCCCACATTCGCTACAGACCCAGCACCCTCACTCACTACAGACCCAGCGCCCACACTCACTACAGACCCAGCGCCCACATTCGCTAAAGACCCAGAGCCCACACTCGCTACAGAACCAGCACCCACACTCACTACAGACCCAGCGACCACACTCACTACAGACCCAGTGCAAACACCCACTACAGAACAAGCGCCCACACTCGCTGCAGACCCAGTGCTCACTCACTACGACACAGCAGCCACATTCACTACAGACACAGCGCCCACACTCACTACAGACACAGCGCCCACACTCACTACAGACCCAGCTTCCACACTCACGACAGACCCAGCGCCCACACTCACTACAGACCCAGCGCCCACACTCACTTCAGACCCAGCGCCCACACTCAGTACATTCCCAGAGACCACACTCACTGCAGAACCCGAGCCCACATTCGCTTCAGGCCCAGCGCGCACTCTCACTACAGACCCAGTGCCCACACTCCCTTCAGACCCAGCGTCCACACTCGCTACCGACCCAGTGCCCTCACTCGCTACAGACCCAGTGACCACACTCACTACAAATCCAGTGCCCACACTCACTTCAGAACCAGCGCCCTTCCTCGCTACAGACCCAGCGCCCTCACTCACTACAGACCCAGTGCACACATTCACTACAGACCCAGCGCCCACACTCGCTACAAACCCAGCGCCCACACACAATACAGACCCAGCGTCCAAATTCGCTACAGACCCAGCGCCCACACTCGCAACCGACCCAGCGCACACATTCGCTACAGACCCACAGCCCATACTCGCTACAGACCCAGAGCGCACACGCATTACAGACCCAGAGACCATACTCGCTACAGACCCAGAGCACACACTCATTACAGACCCAGAGCCCATACTCGCTACAGACCCAGAGCACACATTCATTACAGACCCGGAGCCAACATTCACTACAGACCCATCACCCACAATCACTACAGACCCAGCGCCCACACTCACTACAGACCAAGCGTCCATACTCAATACAGACACAGCGACCACACTCAATACAGAACCAGAGCCCACATTCACTTCAGAACCATCTCCCACTCTCACTACAGACCCAGCGCCCTCACTCATTGCAGACGCTGCGCCAAACTCGCAACAGACCCAACGCCGACACTCACTACAGAGCCAGCGCCCACACTCAATACAGACCCAGTGCCCACATCAATACAGACCCTGAGCCCACATTCACTACAGACCCATCACCAATACACACTACAGACCCGGCACACACTCTCATTACAGACCCAGAGCCCACATTCACTACAGACACAGAGCCCACACTCACTACAGACCCAGAACCCACACTCACTACAGTCCCAGTGCCCACACTCACTACAGACCCAGAGCCCACACTCACTACAGAACCAGAGCCCACACTCACTACAGTCCCAGTGCCCACACTCACTACAGAACCAGAGCCCACACTCACTACAGTCCCAGTGCCCACACTCACTACAGACCCAGCGCCCTCACGCACTTCAGACACAGCGCCCACATTCGCTACAGTTCCAGCGCCCACATTCACTATAGACCCAGCGTCCACACTCAATACAGACACAGCGCCCGCACTCAATACAGACACAGCGCCCACACTCAATACAGTCCCAGAGCCAACACACACTGCAGCACCAGAGCCCAAATTCACTACAGACCCATCACCCACACTCACTACAGACCCATCACCCACACTCACTACAGACCCAGCGCCCACATCACTACAGTCCCAGCGCCCACACTCAATACAGACACAGCGCCCACACTCGCTACAGACCCAGTGCCCACACTCCCTTCAGACCCAGCGTCCACACTCAATACAGACCCAGTGCCCTCACTCGCTGCAGACCCAGTGACCACACTCACTACAGAACCAGCGCCCACACTCACTACAGACCAAGAGCTCACATTCGCTACAGACCCAGTGCTCACTCACTACGACACAGCAGCCACATTCACCACAGACACAGCGCCCACACTCACTACAGACACAGCGCCCACACTCGCTACAGACCCAGTGCTCACTCACTACGACACAGCAGCCACATTCACTCCAGACCAAGCGCCAACACTCACTGCAGAACCGGCACCCACACTCACTACAGACCCAGCGCCCACACACACTACAGACCCAGCGCCCAAACTCACTATAGACCCAGCGCCCACACTCACTACAGACACAGCGCCCACACTCACTACAGACCCAGCGCCCACAGACACTACAGACCCAGCGTCCACATTCGCTACAGACCCAGCGCCCACACTCACTACAGACACAGCGCCCAAACTCGTAAAAGACCCAGAGCCCACACTCATTACGGACACAGCACCCACACTCACTACTGACCCAGCTTCCACACTCACTACAGACCCAGCGCCCACAGTCGCTACAGACCCAGCACCCACACGCACTACAGATCCAGCGCCCAAATTCGCTACAGATCCAGCGCCCACACTCGCTACAGACCCAGCGCCCACACTCACTACAAAAGCCAGCGCCCACACTCGCTACAGACCCATCGCCCACACTCACTACAGACACAGCGCCCACACTCACTACAGACCCAGCGCCCACAGACACTACAGACCCAGCGTCCACATTCGCTACAGAGCCGGCGCTCACACTCGCTACAGACCCAGAGCGCACACTCATTACGGACCCAGCACCCACACTCACTACTGACCCAGCTTCCACACTCACTACAGACCCAGCGCCCACACTCGCTTCAGACCCAGCGCCCACACTCACTACAGACCCAGCTTCCACACTCACTACGGACCTAGCGCCACACTCACTACAAACCCAGCGCCCAGACTCACTAAAGATCCAGCACCCACACTCACTGCAGACCCTTTGCCCACGCTCAATACTGTCCCAGCGCCCACACTCACTACAGGACCAGCGTCCACACTCGCTACAGCCACAGTGCCCACACTCACTACAGAACCAGAGCACACATTCGCTACAGACCCAGCGCCCACACTTACTACAGACCCAGCGCCCACACTCGCTACAAACCCAGCGCCCACACACAATACAGACCCAGCGTCCAAATTCGCTACAGACCCAGCGCCCACACTCGCAACCGACCCAGCGCACACACTCGCTACAGACCCACAGCCCATACTCGCTACAGACCCAGAGCGCACACACATTACAGACCCAGAGACCATACTCGCTACAGACCCAGAGCGCACACTCATTACAGACCCAGAGCCCACACTCATTACAGACCCAGAGCCAACATTCACTACAGACCCATCACCCACAATCACTACAGACCCAGCGCCCACACTCACCACAGACCACCGTCCATACTCAATACAGACACAGCGACCACACTCAATACAGACCCAGAGCCCACATTCACTACAGAACCATCTCCCACTCTCACTACAGACCCAGCGCCCTCACTCATTGCAGACGCTGCGTCAAACTCGCAACAGACCCAACGCCGACACTCACTACAGAACCAGCGCCCACACTCAATACAGACCCAGTGCCCACATCAATACAGACCCTGAGCCCACATTCACTACAGACCCATCACCCATACTCAATTCAGACCCAGTGCCCACATCAATACAGACCCTGAGCCCACATTCACTACAGACCCATCACCAACACACACTACAGACCCAGCACACACTCTCATTACAGACCCAGAGCCCACACTCACTATAAACCCAGCGCCCACACTCACTACAGACCCAGAACCCACACTCACTACAGTCCCAGTGCCGACACTCACTACAGACCCAGAGCCCACACTCACTACAGAACCAGAGCCCACACTCACTACAGTCCCAGCGCCCACATTCACTACAGACCCAGAGCCCACATTGGCTACAGACGCAGAGCCCACATTCGCTACAGACCCAGAGCCCGCATTCGCTACAGACCCAGCACCCTCACTCACTACAGACCCAGCACCCACAATCACTACAGACCCAGCGCCCACAATCACTACAGACCCAGCGCCCACACTCACTACAGACCCAGCGCCCACATTCGCTAAAAACCCAGAGCCCACACTCGCTACAGAACAAGCACCCACACTCACTACAGACCCAGCGACCACACTCACTAGAGACCCAGCGCAAACACCCACTACAGAACAAGCGCCCACACTCGCTACAGACCCAGCGCCCACACTCACTACGACACAGCAGCCACATTCACTACAGACACAGCGCCCACACTCACTACAGACTCAGCGCCCACACTCACTACAGAACCAGCGCCCACACTCACTACAGACCAAGAGCTCACATTCGCTACAGACCCAGAGCCCACACTCGCTACAGAACCAGCACCCACACTCACTACAGACCCAGGGACCACACTCACTAGAGACCCAGCGCAAACACCCACTACAGACCAAGCGCCCACACTCGCTACAGACCCAGTGCTCACTCACTACGACACAGCAGCCACATTCACTACAGACCAAGCGCCAACACAGACTACAGAACCAGCACCCACACTCACTGCAGACCCAGCGCCCACACACACTACAGACCCAGCGCCCAAACTCACTATAGACCCAGCGCCCACACTCACTACAGACACAGCGCCCACACTCACTACAGACCCAGCGCCCACAGACACTACAGACCCAGCGCCCACACTCGCTACAGACCCAGCGCCCACACTCGCTATAGACCCAGCACCCACACTCACTACAGACCCAGCGCCCACATTCGCTAAAGACCCAGAGCCCACACTCGCTACAGAACAAGCACCCACACTCACTACAGACCCAGCGACCACACTCACTAGAGACCCAGCGCAAACACCCACTACAGAACAAGCGCCCACACTCGCTACAGACCCAGTGCTCACTCACTACGACACAGCAGCCACATTCACTACAGACACAGCGCCCACACTCACTACAGACTCAGCGCCCACACTCACTACAGAACCAGTACCCACACTCAGTACAGACCCAGCGCCCACACACACTACAGACCCAGTGCCCAAACTCACTATAGACCCAGCGCCAACACTCACTACAGACACAGCGCCCACACTCACTACAGACCCAGCGCCCACAGACACTACAGACCCAGCGCCCACACTCGCTACAGACGCAGCGCCCACACTCGCTATAGACCCAGCGCCCACACTCACTACAGACACAGCGCCCACACTCACTACAGACCCAGTGCCCACAGACACTACAGACCCAGTGTCCACATTCGCTACAGAGCCAGCGCCCACACTCGCTACAGACCCAGCATCCACACTCGCTACAGACCCAGCGCCCACACTCGTAAAAGACCCAGAGCCCACACTCATTACGGACCCAGCACCCACACTCACTACTGACCCAGCTTCCACACTCAATACAGACCCAGCGCCCACAGTCGCTACAGACCCAGCACCCACACGCACTACAGATCCAGCGCCCACATTCGCTACAGATCCAGCGCCCACACTCGCTACAGACCCAGCGCCCACACTCACTACAAAAGCCAGCGCCCACACTCGCTACAGACCCATCGCCCACACTCACTACAGACACAGCGCCCACACTCACTACAGACCCAGCGCCCACAGACACTACAGACCCAGCGTCCACATTCGCTACAGACCCGGCGCTCACACTCGCTACAGACCCAGAGTGCACACTCATTACGGACCCAGCACCCACACTCACTACTGACCCAGCTTCCACACTCACTACAGACCCAGCGCCCACACTCGCTACAGACCCAGCGCCCACACTCACTACAGACCCAGCTTCCACACTCACTACGGAACTAGCGCCACACTCACTACAAACCCAGCGCCCAGACTCACTAAAGATCCAGCACCCACACTCACTGCAGACCCTTTGCCCACGCTCACTACTGTCCCAGCGCCCACACTCACTACAGGACCAGCGCCCACACTCGCTACAGACCCAGCGTCCACACTCGCTACAGCCACAGTGCCCACACTCACTACAGAACCAGAGCACACATTCGCTACAGACCCAGCGCCCACACTCACTACAGACCCAGCGCCCACACTCGCTACAAACCCAGCGCCCACACACAATACAGACCCAGCGTCCAAATTCGCTACAGACCCAGCGCCCACACTCGCAACCGACCCAGCGCTCACACTCGCTACAGACCCACAGCCCATACTCGCTACAGACCCAGAGCGCACACTCATTACTGACCCAGAGCCCATACTCGCTACAGACCCAGAGCGCACACTCATTACAGACCCAGAGCCAACATTCACTACAGACCCATCACCCACAATCACTACAGACCAAGCGTCCATACTCAATACAGACACAGCGACCACACTCAATACAGACCCAGAGCCCACATTCAGTACAGAACCATCTCCCACTCTCACTACAGACCCAGCGCCCTCACTCATTGCAGACGCTGCGCCAAACTCGCAACAGACACAACGCCGACACTCACTACAGAACCAGCGCCCACACTCAATACAGACCCAGTGCCCACATCAATACAGACCCTGAGCCCACATTCACTACAGACCCATCACCAACACACACTACAGACCCAGCACACACTCTCATTACAGACCCAGAGCCCACGATCACTACAGACCCAGCGCCCACACTCACTACAGACCAAGTGCCCACACTCACTACAGACCCAGCGCCCACACTCACTACAGACACAGAGCCCACACTCACTACAGACCCAGAACCCACACTCACTACAGTCCCAGTGCCCACACTCACTACAGACCCAGAGCCCACACTCACTACAGAACCAGAGCCCACACTCACTACAGTCCCAGTGCCCACACTCACTACATAACCAGAGCCCACACTCACTACAGACCCAGCGTCCACACTCTCTACAGGCCCAGCGCCCACACTCGCTACAGACCCAGCACCCTCACGCACTTCAGACCCAGCGCCCACATTCGCTACAGTTCCAGCGCCCACATTCACTATAGACCCAGCGTCCACACTCAATACAGACACAGCGCCCACACTCAATACAGACACAGCGCCCACAATCAATACAGTCCCAGAGCCAACACACACTACAGCACCAGAGCCCAAATTCACTACAGACCCATCACCCACACTCACTACAGACCCATCACCCACACTCACTACAGACCCAGCGCCCACATCACTACAGTCCCAGCGCCCACACTCAATACAGACACAACGCCCACACTCGCTACAGACCCAGTGCCCACACTCCCTTCAGACCCAGCGTCCACACTCAATACAGACCCAGTGCCCTCACTCGCTGCAGACCCAGTGACCACACTCACTACAAACCCAATGCCCACACTCACTACAGAACCAGCGGCCACATTCACTACAGACCCAGAGCCCACATTCGCTACAGACCCAGAGCCCACATTCGCTACAGACCCAGAGCCCACATTCGCTACAGACCCAGCACCCTCACTCACTACAGACCCAGCGCCCACACTCACTACAGACCCAGCGCCCACATTCGCTAAAGACCCAGAGCCCACACTCGCTACAGAACCAGCGCCCACATTCACTACAGACCCAGCGCCCACACTCACTACAGACCCAGCGACCACACTCACTACAGACCCAGTGCAAACACCCACTACAGAACAAGCGCCCACACTCGCTGCAGACCCAGTGCTCACTCACTACGACACAGCAGCCACATTCACTACAGACACAGCGCCCACACTCACTACAGACACAGCGCCCACACTCACTACAGACCCAGCTTCCACACTCACGACAGACCCAGCGCCCACACTCACTACAGACCCAGCGCCCACACTCACTTCAGACCCAGCGCCCACACTCAGTACATTCCCAGAGACCACACTCACTGCAGAACCCGAGCCCACATTCGCTTCAGGCCCAGCGCGCACTCTCACTACAGACCCAGTGCCCACACTCCCTTCAGACCCAGCGTCCACACTCGCTACCGACCCAGTGCCCTCACTCGCTACAGACCCAGTGACCACACTCACTACAAATCCAGTGCCCACACTCACTTCAGAACCAGCGCCCTTCCTCGCTACAGACCCAGCGCCCTCACTCACTACAGACCCAGTGCACACATTCACTACAGACCCAGCGCCCACACTCGCTACAAACCCAGCGCCCACACACAATACAGACCCAGCGTCCAAATTCGCTACAGACCCAGCGCCCACACTCGCAACCGACCCAGCGCACACACTCGCTACAGACCCACAGCCCATACTCGCTACAGACCCAGAGCGCACACTCATTACAGACCCAGAGACCATACTCGCTACAGACCCAGAGCACACACTCATTACAGACCCAGAGCCCATACTCGCTACAGACCCAGAGCACACATTCATTACAGACCCGGAGCCAACATTCACTACAGACCCATCACCCACAATCACTACAGACCCAGCGCCCACACTCACTACAGACCAAGCGTCCATACTCAATACAGACACAGCGACCACACTCAATACAGAACAAGAGCCCACATTCACTTCAGAACCATCTCCCACTCTCACTACAGACCCAGCGCCCTTACTCATTGCAGACGCTGCGCCAAACTCGCAACAGACCCAACGCCGACACTCACTACAGAGCCAGCGCCCACACTCAATACAGACCCAGTGCCCACATCAATACAGACCCTGAGCCCACATTCACTACAGACCCATCACCAATACACACTACAGACCCAGCACACACTCTCATTACAGACCCAGAGCCCACATTCACTACAGACACAGAGCCCACACTCACTACAGACCCAGAACCCACACTCACTACAGTCCCAGTGCCCACACTCACTACAGACCCAGAGCCCACACTCACTACAGAACCAGAGCCCACACTCACTACAGTCCCAGTGCCCACACTCACTACAGAACCAGAGCCCACACTCACTACAGTCCCAGTGCCCACACTCACTACAGACCCAGCACCCTCACGCACTTCAGACACAGCGCCCACATTCGCTACAGTTCCAGCGCCCACATTCACTATAGACCCAGCGTCCACACTCAATACAGACACAGCGCCCGCACTCAATACAGACACAGCGCCCACACTCAATACAGTCCCAGAGCCAACACACACTGCAGCACCAGAGCCCAAATTCACTACAGACCCATCACCCACAGTCACTACAGACCCATCACCCACACTCACTACAGACCCAGCGCCCACATCACTACAGTCCCAGCGCCCACACTCAATACAGACACAACGCCCACACTCGCTACAGACCCAGTGCCCACACTCCCTTCAGACCCAGCGTCCACACTCAATACAGACCCAGTGCCCTCACTCGCTGCAGACCCAGTGACCACACTCACTACAGAACCAGCGCCCACACTCACTACAGACCAAGAGCTCACATTCGCTACAGACCCAGAGCCCACACTCGCTACAGAACCAGCACCCACACTCACTACAGACCCAGCGACCACGCTCACTAGAGACCCAGCGCAAACACCCACTACAGACCAAGTGCCCACACTCGCTACAGACCCAGTGCTCACTCACTACGACACAGCAGCCACATTCACTACAGACACAGCGCCCACACTCACTACAGACACAGCGCCCACACTCGCTACAGACACAGTGCTCACTCACTACGACACAGCAGCCACATTCACTCCAGACCAAGCGCCAACACTCACTACAGAACCGGCACCCACACTCACTACAGACACAGCGCCCACACTCACTACAGACCCAGCGCCCACAGACACTACAGACCCAGCGTCCACATTCGCTACAGACCCAGCGCCCACACTCGCAACAGACCCAGCGCCCACACTCGTAAAATACCCAGAGCCCACACTCATTACGGACCCAGCACCCGCACTCACTACTGACCCAGCTTCCACACTCACTACAGACCCATCGCCAACAGTCGCTACAGACCCAGCACCTACACGCACTACAGATCCAGCGCCCACATTCGCTACAGATCCAGCACCCACACTCGCTACAGACCCAGCGCCCACACTCACTACAAAAGCCAGCGCCCACACTCGCTACAGACCCATCGCCCACACTCACTACTGACCCAGCTTCCACACTCAATAGAGACCCAGTGCCCACATCAATACAGACCCTGAGCCCACATTCACTACAGACCCATTACCAATACACACTACAGACCCAGCACACACTCTCATTACAGACCCAGAGCCCACATTCACTACAGACACAGAGCCCACACTCACTACAGACCCAGAACCCACACTCACTACAGTCCCAGTGCCCACACTCACTACAGACCCAGAGCCCACACTCACTACAGAGCCAGAGCCCACACTCACTACAGTCCCAGTGCCCACACTCACTACAGAACCAGAGCCCACACTCACTACAGTCCCAGTGCCCACACTCACTACAGACCCAGCACCCTCACGCACTTCAGACCCAGCGCCCACATTCGCTACAGTTCCAGCGACCACATTCACAATAGACCCAGCGTCCACACTCAATACAGGCACAGCGCCCACACTCAATACAGACACAGCGCCCACACTCAATACAGTCCCAGAGCCAACACACACTGCAGCACCAGAGCCCAAATTCACTACAGACCCATCACCCACACTCACTACAGACCCAGCACCCACACGCACTACAGATCCAGCGCCCACATTCGCTACAGATCCAGCGCCCACACTCGCTACAGACCCAGCGCCCACACTCACTACAGACCCAGCGCCCACACTCACTACAGACACAGCGCCCACACTCACTACAGACCCAGCGCCCACAGACACTACAGACCCAGCGTCCACATTCGCTACAGAGCCGGCGCTCACAGTCGCTACAGACCCAGAGCACACACTCATTACGGACCCAGCACCCACACTCACTACTGACCCAGCTTCCACACTCAATAGAGACCCAGTGCCCACATCAATACAGACCCTGAGCCCACATTCACTACAGACCCATTACCAATACACACTACAGACCCAGCACACACTCTCATTACAGACCCAGAGCCCACATTCACTACAGACACAGAGCCCACACTCACTACAGAACCAGAGCCCACACTCACTACAGTCCCAGTGCCCACACTCACTACAGACCCAGCACCCTCACGCACTTCAGACCCAGCGCCCACATTCGCTACAGACCCAGCGCCCACATTCACAATAGACCCAGCGTCCACACTCAATACAGACACAGCGCCCACACTCAATACAGAGACAGCGCCCACACTCAATACAGTCCCAGAGCCAACACACACTGCAGCACCAGAGCCCAAATTCACTACAGACCCATCACCCACACTCACTACAGACCCATCACCCACACTCACTACAGACCCAGCGCCCACATCACTACAGTCCCAGCGCCCACACTCAATACAGACACAACGCCCACACTCGCTACAGACCCAGTGCCCACACTCCCTTCAGACCCAGCGTCCACACTCAATACAGACCCAGTGCCCTCACTCGCTGCAGACCCAGTGACCACATTCGCTACAGACCCAGAGCCCACATTCGCTACAGACCCAGAGCCCACATTCGCTACAGAACCAGCACCCACACTCACTACAGACCCAGCGACCACACTCACTAGAGACCCAGCGCAAACACCCACTACAGAACAAGCGCCCACACTCGCTACAGACCCAGTGCTCACTCACTACGACACAGCAGCCACATTCACTAAAGACCCAGAGCCCACACTCGCTACAGAACCAGCACCCACACTCACTACAGACCCAGCGACCACACTCACTAGAGACCCAGCGCAAACACCCACTACAGAACCAGAGCCCACACTCACTACAGTCCCAGCACCCACACTCACTACAGAGTCAGTGACCACACTCACTACAGAACCAGCTCCCACACTCACTACAGACCAAGAGCTCACATTCGCTACAGACCCAGAGCCCACACTCGCTACAGAACCAGCACCCACACTCACTACAGACCCAGCGACCACACTCACTAGAGACCCAGCGCAAACACCCACTACAGACCAAGTGCCCACACTCGCTACAGACCCAGTGCTCACTCACTACGACACAGCAGCCACATTCACTACAGACACAGCACCCACACTCACTACAGACACAGCGCCCACACTCGCTACAGACCCAGTGCTCACTCACTACGACACAGCAGCCACATTCACTCCAGACCAAGCGCCAACACTCACTACAGAACCGGCACCCACACTCACTACAGACCCAGCGCCCACACACACTACAGACACAGCGCCCAAACTCACTATAGACCCAGCGCCCACACTCACTACAGACACAGCGCCCACACTCACTACAGACCCAGCGCCCACAGACACTACAGACCCAGCGTCCACATTCGCTACAGACCCAGCGCCCACACTCGCTACAGACCCAGCGCCCACACTCGCTACAGACACAGCGCCCACACTCGTAAAAGACCCAGAGCCCACACTCATTACGGACCCAGCACCCACACTCACTACTGACCCAGCTTCCACACTCACTACAGACCCAGCGCCCACACTCGCTACAGACCCAGCGCCCACACTCACTACAGACGCAGCTTCCACACTCACTACGGACCTAGCGCCACACTCACTACAAACCCAGCGCCCAGACTCACTAAAGATCCAGCAACCACACTCACTGCAGACCCTTTGCCCACGCTCACTACTGTCCCAGCGCCCACACTCACTACAGACCCAGCGCCCACAGACACTACAGACCCTGCGTCCACATTCACTACAGACCCAGCGCCCACACTCGCTACAGACCCAGCGCCCACACTTGCTACAGACACAGCGCCCACACTCGTAAAAGACCCAGAGCCCACACTCATTACGGACCCAGCACCCAAACTCACTACTGACCCAGCTTCCACACTCACTACAGACCCAGCGCCCACAGTCGCTACAGACCCAGCACCCACACGCACTACAGATCCAGCGCCCACATTCGCTACAGATCCAGTGCCCACACTCGCTACAGACCCAGCGCCCACACTCACTACAAAAGCCAGCGCCCACACTCGCTACAGACCCATCGCCCACACTCACTACAGACACAGCGCCCACACTCACTACAGACCCAGCACCCACAGACACTACAGACCCAGCGTCCACACTCGCTACAGAGCCGGCGCTCACACTCGCTGCAGACCCAGAGCGCACACTCATTACGGACCCAGCACCCACACTCACTACTGACCCAGCTTCCACACTCACTACAGACCCAGCGCCCACACTCGCTACAGACCCAGCGCCCACACTCACTACAGACCCAGCTTCCACACTCACTACGGACTTAGCGCCACACTCACTACAAACCCAGCGCCCAGGCTCACTAAAGATCCAGCACCCACACTCACTGCAGACCCTTTGCCCACGCTCACTACTGTCCCAGCGCCCACACTCACTACAGGACCAGCGCCCACACTCGCTACAGACCCAGCGTCCACACTCGCTACAGCCACAGTGCCCACACTCACTACAGAACCAGAGCACACATTCGCTACAGACCCAGCGCCCACACTCACTACAGACCCAGCGCCCACATTCGCTACAGACCCAGAGCCCACATTCGCTACAGACCCAGCACCCTCACTCACTACAGACCCAGCGCCCACACTCACTACAGACCCAGCGCCCACATTCGCTAAAGACCCAGCGCCCACACTCACTACAGACACAGCGCCCACATTCGCTACAGACCCAGAGCCCACACTCACTACAGACCCAGCGCCCACACTCACTACAGACCCAGCGACCACACTCACTAGAGACGCAGCGCAAACACCCACTACAGAACAAGCGCCCACACTCACTACAGACCCAGTGCCCACACTCACTACAGACACAGAGCCCACACTCACTACACACCCAGAACCCACACTCACTACAGTCCCAGTGCCCACACTCACTACAGACCCAGAGCCCACACTCACTACAGAACCAGAGCCCACACTCACTACAGTCCCAGTGCCCACACTCACTACAGAACCAGAGCCCACACTCACTACTGTCCCAGTGCCCACACTCACTACAGACCCAGCACCCTCACGCACTTCAGACCCAGCGCCCACATTTGCTACAGTTCCAGCGCCCACATTCACTATAGACCCAGCGTCCACACTCAATACAGACACAGCGCCCACACTCAATACAGACACAGCGCCCACACTCAATACAGTCCCAGAGCCAACACACACTACAGCACCAGATCCCAAATTCACTACAGACCCATCACCCACACTCACTACAGACCCATCACCCACACTCACTACAGACCCAGCGCCCACATCACTACAGTCCCAGCGCCCACACTCAATACAGACACAACGCTCACACTCGCTACAGACCCAGTGCCCACACTCCCTTCAGACCCAGCGTCCACACTCAATACAGACCCAGTGCCCTCACTCGCTGCAGACCCAGTGACCACATTCGCTACAAACCCAGTGCCCACACTCACTACAGAACCAGCGGCCACATTCACTACAGACCCAGAGCCCACATTCGCTACAGACCCAGAGCCCACATTCGCTACAGACCCAGAGCCCACATTCGCTACAGACCCAGCACCCTCACTCACTACAGACCCAGCGCCCACACTCACTACAGACCCAGCGCCCACACACGCTACAGAACCAGCACCCACACTCACTACAGACCCAGCGCCCACACTCACTACAGAACCAGCACCCACACTCACTACAGAACCAGCGCCCACACTCACTTCAGACCCAGCGCCCACACTCACTTCAGACCCAGCGCCCACACTCAGTACATTCCCAGAGACCACACTCACTGCAGAACCCGAGCCCACATTCGCTTCAGGCCCAGCGCGCACTCTCGCTACAGACCCAGCGCCCACACTCACTACAGACCCAGTGCAAACATTCACTACAGACGCAGCGCCCACACTCGCTACAAACCCAGCGCCCACACACAATACAGACCCAGTGCCCTCACTCGCTGCAGACCCAGTGACCACATTCGCTACAGACCCAGAGCCCACATTCGCTACAGACCCAGAGCCCACATTCGCTACAGACCCAGCACCCTCACTCACTACAGACCCAGCGCACACACTCACTACAGACCCAGCGCCCACATTCGCTAAAGACCCAGAGCCCACACTCGCTACAGAACCAGCACCCACACTCACTACAGACCCAGCGACCACACTCACTAGAGACCTAGCGACCACACTCACTACAGACCCAGCACCCACACTCACTACAGACCCAGCGACCACACTCACTACAGACCCAGCGCAAACACCCACTACAGAACAAGCGCCCACACTCGCTACAGACCCAGTGCTCACTCACTACGACACAGCAGCCACATTCACTAAAGACCCAGAGCCCACACTCGCTACAGACCAGCACCCACACTCACTACAGACCCAGCGACCACACTCACTAGAGACCCAGCGCAAACACCCACTACAGAACAAGCGCCCACACTCGCTGCAGACCCAGTGCTCACTCACTACGACACAGCAGCCACATTCACTACAGACACAGCGCCCACACTCACTACAGACACAGCGCCCACACTCACTACAGACCCAGCTTCCACACTCACGACAGACCCAGCGCCCACACTCACTACAGACCCAGCACCCACACTCACTACAGAACCAGCGCCCACACTCATTTCAGACCCAGCGCCCACACTCACTTCAGACCCAGCGCCCACACTCAGTACATTCCCAGAGACCACACTCACTGCAGAACCCGAGCCCACATTCGCTTCAGGCCCAGCGCGCACTCTCACT
This sequence comes from Isurus oxyrinchus, assembly GCA_026770705.1. Taxonomy (NCBI): domain Eukaryota; kingdom Metazoa; phylum Chordata; class Chondrichthyes; order Lamniformes; family Lamnidae; genus Isurus; species Isurus oxyrinchus. The sequence continues at coordinate 165,682,171 of JANJGN010000008.1, forward strand.
ACAGACCCAGCGCCTACACTCGCTACAGACCCAGTGCCCTCACTCGCTGCAGACCCAGCGCCCACACTCCCTTCAGACCCAGCGCTCACACTCGCTACAGACCCACAGCCCATACTCGCTACAGACCCAGAGCGCACACTCATTACTGACCCAGAGCCCATACTCGCTACAGACCCAGAGCGCACACTCATTACAGACCCAGAGCCAACATTCACTACAGACCCATCACCCACAATCACTACAGACCAAGCGTCCATACTCAATACAGACACAGCGACCACACTCAATACAGACCCAGAGCCCACATTCAGTACAGAACCATCTCCCACTCTCACTACAGACCCAGCGCCCTCACTCATTGCAGACGCTGCGCCAAACTCGCAACAGACACAACGCCGACACTCACTACAGAACCAGCGCCCACACTCAATACAGACCCAGTGCCCACATCAATACAGACCCTGAGCCCACATTCACTACAGACCCATCACCAACACACACTACAGACCCAGCACACACTCTCATTACAGACCCAGAGCCCACGATCACTACAGACCCAGCGCCCACACTCACTACAGACCAAGTGCCCACACTCACTACAGACCCAGCGCCCACACTCACTACAGACACAGAGCCCACACTCACTACAGACCCAGAACCCACACTCACTACAGTCCCAGTGCCCACACTCACTACAGACCCAGAGCCCACACTCACTACAGAACCAGAGCCCACACTCACTACAGTCCCAGTGCCCACACTCACTACATAACCAGAGCCCACACTCACTACAGACCCAGCGTCCACACTCTCTACAGGCCCAGCGCCCACACTCGCTACAGACCCAGCACCCTCACGCACTTCAGACCCAGCGCCCACATTCGCTACAGTTCCAGCGCCCACATTCACTATAGACCCAGCGTCCACACTCAATACAGACACAGCGCCCACACTCAATACAGACACAGCGCCCACAATCAATACAGTCCCAGAGCCAACACACACTACAGCACCAGAGCCCAAATTCACTACAGACCCATCACCCACACTCACTACAGACCCATCACCCACACTCACTACAGACCCAGCGCCCACATCACTACAGTCCCAGCGCCCACACTCAATACAGACACAACGCCCACACTCGCTACAGACCCAGTGCCCACACTCCCTTCAGACCCAGCGTCCACACTCAATACAGACCCAGTGCCCTCACTCGCTGCAGACCCAGTGACCACACTCACTACAAACCCAATGCCCACACTCACTACAGAACCAGCGGCCACATTCACTACAGACCCAGAGCCCACATTCGCTACAGACCCAGAGCCCACATTCGCTACAGACCCAGAGCCCACATTCGCTACAGACCCAGCACCCTCACTCACTACAGACCCAGCGCCCACACTCACTACAGACCCAGCGCCCACATTCGCTAAAGACCCAGAGCCCACACTCGCTACAGAACCAGCACCCACACTCACTACAGACCCAGCGACCACACTCACTACAGACCCAGTGCAAACACCCACTACAGAACAAGCGCCCACACTCGCTGCAGACCCAGTGCTCACTCACTACGACACAGCAGCCACATTCACTACAGACACAGCGCCCACACTCACTACAGACACAGCGCCCACACTCACTACAGACCCAGCTTCCACACTCACGACAGACCCAGCGCCCACACTCACTACAGACCCAGCGCCCACACTCACTTCAGACCCAGCGCCCACACTCAGTACATTCCCAGAGACCACACTCACTGCAGAACCCGAGCCCACATTCGCTTCAGGCCCAGCGCGCACTCTCACTACAGACCCAGTGCCCACACTCCCTTCAGACCCAGCGTCCACACTCGCTACCGACCCAGTGCCCTCACTCGCTACAGACCCAGTGACCACACTCACTACAAATCCAGTGCCCACACTCACTTCAGAACCAGCGCCCTTCCTCGCTACAGACCCAGCGCCCTCACTCACTACAGACCCAGTGCACACATTCACTACAGACCCAGCGCCCACACTCGCTACAAACCCAGCGCCCACACACAATACAGACCCAGCGTCCAAATTCGCTACAGACCCAGCGCCCACACTCGCAACCGACCCAGCGCACACACTCGCTACAGACCCACAGCCCATACTCGCTACAGACCCAGAGCGCACACTCATTACAGACCCAGAGACCATACTCGCTACAGACCCAGAGCACACACTCATTACAGACCCAGAGCCCATACTCGCTACAGACCCAGAGCACACATTCATTACAGACCCGGAGCCAACATTCACTACAGACCCATCACCCACAATCACTACAGACCCAGCGCCCACACTCACTACAGACCAAGCGTCCATACTCAATACAGACACAGCGACCACACTCAATACAGAACAAGAGCCCACATTCACTTCAGAACCATCTCCCACTCTCACTACAGACCCAGCGCCCTTACTCATTGCAGACGCTGCGCCAAACTCGCAACAGACCCAACGCCGACACTCACTACAGAGCCAGCGCCCACACTCAATACAGACCCAGTGCCCACATCAATACAGACCCTGAGCCCACATTCACTACAGACCCATCACCAATACACACTACAGACCCAGCACACACTCTCATTACAGACCCAGAGCCCACATTCACTACAGACACAGAGCCCACACTCACTACAGACCCAGAACCCACACTCACTACAGTCCCAGTGCCCACACTCACTACAGACCCAGAGCCCACACTCACTACAGAACCAGAGCCCACACTCACTACAGTCCCAGTGCCCACACTCACTACAGAACCAGAGCCCACACTCACTACAGTCCCAGTGCCCACACTCACTACAGACCCAGCACCCTCACGCACTTCAGACACAGCGCCCACATTCGCTACAGTTCCAGCGCCCACATTCACTATAGACCCAGCGTCCACACTCAATACAGACACAGCGCCCGCACTCAATACAGACACAGCGCCCACACTCAATACAGTCCCAGAGCCAACACACACTGCAGCACCAGAGCCCAAATTCACTACAGACCCATCACCCACAGTCACTACAGACCCATCACCCACACTCACTACAGACCCAGCGCCCACATCACTACAGTCCCAGCGCCCACACTCAATACAGACACAACGCCCACACTCGCTACAGACCCAGTGCCCACACTCCCTTCAGACCCAGCGTCCACACTCAATACAGACCCAGTGCCCTCACTCGCTGCAGACCCAGTGACCACACTCACTACAGAACCAGCGCCCACACTCACTACAGACCAAGAGCTCACATTCGCTACAGACCCAGAGCCCACACTCGCTACAGAACCAGCACCCACACTCACTACAGACCCAGCGACCACGCTCACTAGAGACCCAGCGCAAACACCCACTACAGACCAAGTGCCCACACTCGCTACAGACCCAGTGCTCACTCACTACGACACAGCAGCCACATTCACTACAGACACAGCGCCCACACTCGCTACAGACACAGCGCCCACACTCGCTACAGACACAGTGCTCACTCACTACGACACAGCAGCCACATTCACTCCAGACCAAGCGCCAACACTCACTACAGAACCGGCACCCACACTCACTACAGACACAGCGCCCACACTCACTACAGACCCAGCGCCCACAGACACTACAGACCCAGCGTCCACATTCGCTACAGACCCAGCGCCCACACTCGCAACAGACCCAGCGCCCACACTCGTAAAATACCCAGAGCCCACACTCATTACGGACCCAGCACCCGCACTCACTACTGACCCAGCTTCCACACTCACTACAGACCCATCGCCAACAGTCGCTACAGACCCAGCACCTACACGCACTACAGATCCAGCGCCCACATTCGCTACAGATCCAGCACCCACACTCGCTACAGACCCAGCGCCCACACTCACTACAAAAGCCAGCGCCCACACTCGCTACAGACCCATCGCCCACACTCACTACTGACCCAGCTTCCACACTCAATAGAGACCCAGTGCCCACATCAATACAGACCCTGAGCCCACATTCACTACAGACCCATTACCAATACACACTACAGACCCAGCACACACTCTCATTACAGACCCAGAGCCCACATTCACTACAGACACAGAGCCCACACTCACTACAGACCCAGAACCCACACTCACTACAGTCCCAGTGCCCACACTCACTACAGACCCAGAGCCCACACTCACTACAGAGCCAGAGCCCACACTCACTACAGTCCCAGTGCCCACACTCACTACAGAACCAGAGCCCACACTCACTACAGTCCCAGTGCCCACACTCACTACAGACCCAGCACCCTCACGCACTTCAGACCCAGCGCCCACATTCGCTACAGTTCCAGCGACCACATTCACAATAGACCCAGCGTCCACACTCAATACAGACACAGCGCCCACACTCAATACAGACACAGCGCCCACACTCAATACAGTCCCAGAGCCAACACACACTGCAGCACCAGAGCCCAAATTCACTACAGACCCATCACCCACACTCACTACAGACCCATCACCCACACGCACTACAGATCCAGCGCCCACATTCGCTACAGATCCAGCGCCCACACTCGCTACAGACCCAGCGCCCACACTCACTACAAAAGCCAGTGCCCACACTCGCTACAGACCCATCGCCCACACTCACTACAGACACAGCGCCCACACTCACTACAGACCCAGCGCCCACAGACACTACAGACCCAGCGTCCACATTCGCTACAGAGCCAGCGCTCACAGTCGCTACAGACCCAGAGCACACACTCATTACGGACCCAGCACCCACACTCACTACTGACCCAGCTTCCACACTCAATAGAGACCCAGTGCCCACATCAATACAGACCCTGAGCCCACATTCACTACAGACCCATTACCAATACACACTACAGACCCAGCACACACTCTCATTACAGACCCAGAGCCCACATTCACTACAGACACAGAGCCCACACTCACTACAGACCCAGAACCCACACTCACTACAGTCCCAGTGCCCACACTCACTACAGTCCCAGTGCCCACACTCACTACAGACCCAGCACCCTCACGCACTTCAGACCCAGCGCCCACATTCGCTACAGTTCCAGCGACCACATTCACAATAGACCCAGCGTCCACACTCAATACAGACACAGCGCCCACACTCAATACAGAGACAGCGCCCACACTCAATACAGTCCCAGAGCCAACACACACTGCAGCACCAGAGCCCAAATTCACTACAGACCCATCACCCACACTCACTACAGACCCATCACCCACACTCACTACAGACCCAGCGCCCACATCACTACAGTCCCAGCGCCCACACTCAATACAGACACAACGCCCACACTCGCTACAGACCCAGTGCCCACACTCCCTTCAGACCCAGCGTCCACACTCAATACAGACCCAGTGCCCTCACTCGCTGCAGACCCAGTGACCACATTCGCTACAGACCCAGAGCCCACATTCGCTACAGACCCAGAGCCCACATTCGCTACAGAACCAGCACCCACACTCACTACAGACCCAGCGACCACACTCACTAGAGACCCAGCGCAAACACCCACTACAGAACAAGCGCCCACACTCGCTACAGACCCAGTGCTCACTCACTACGACACAGCAGCCACATTCACTAAAGACCCAGAGCCCACACTCGCTACAGAACCAGCACCCACACTCACTACAGACCCAGCGACCACACTCACTAGAGACCCAGCGCAAACACCCACTACAGAACCAGAGCCCACACTCACTACAGTCCCAGCACCCACACTCACTACAGAGTCAGTGACCACACTCACTACAGAACCAGCTCCCACACTCACTACAGACCAAGAGCTCACATTCGCTACAGACCCAGAGCCCACACTCGCTACAGAACCAGCACCCACACTCACTACAGACCCAGCGACCACACTCACTAGAGACCCAGCGCAAACACCCACTACAGACCAAGTGCCCACACTCGCTACAGACCCAGTGCTCACTCACTACGACACAGCAGCCACATTCACTACAGACACAGCACCCACACTCACTACAGACACAGCGCCCACACTCGCTACAGACCCAGTGCTCACTCACTACGACACAGCAGCCACATTCACTCCAGACCAAGCGCCAACACTCACTACAGAACCGGCACCCACACTCACTACAGACCCAGCGCCCACACACACTACAGACACAGCGCCCAAACTCACTATAGACCCAGCGCCCACACTCACTACAGACACAGCGCCCACACTCACTACAGACCCAGCGCCCACAGACACTACAGACCCAGCGTCCACATTCGCTACAGACCCAGCGCCCACACTCGCTACAGACCCAGCGCCCACACTCGCTACAGACACAGCGCCCACACTCGTAAAAGACCCAGAGCCCACACTCATTACGGACCCAGCACCCACACTCACTACTGACCCAGCTTCCACACTCACTACAGACCCAGCGCCCACACTCGCTACAGACCCAGCGCCCACACTCACTACAGACGCAGCTTCCACACTCACTACGGACCTAGCGCCACACTCACTACAAACCCAGCGCCCAGACTCACTAAAGATCCAGCAACCACACTCACTGCAGACCCTTTGCCCACGCTCACTACTGTCCCAGCGCCCACACTCACTACAGACCCAGCGCCCACAGACACTACAGACCCTGCGTCCACATTCACTACAGACCCAGCGCCCACACTCGCTACAGACCCAGCGCCCACACTTGCTACAGACACAGCGCCCACACTCGTAAAAGACCCAGAGCCCACACTCATTACGGACCCAGCACCCAAACTCACTACTGACCCAGCTTCCACACTCACTACAGACCCAGCGCCCACAGTCGCTACAGACCCAGCACCCACACGCACTACAGATCCAGCGCC